>CM077085.1:144590560-145190560 GCA_039513925.1 Platanthera zijinensis | reverse complement strand
ATGGATTTTGAAGTGGAACCAAGTGACGACCAGGGTCATGCGCGGATTTTGTATGTAAGGTCCTCATACTCGAAGTTGTCCCATCCCATAGTTGTTGTTGGTATCCCATAGTATTTGAAGTAGGATTTGCAACAGTTTGAAGCGCTTCTACCTGTGAAAATACGTGTATCCTCACTTATTACATCAACGAGAATCCTGGTGGTTATTATCTTCAAGGTCGAGTAAGAGAGCAGCTGAGAGGGTTTAGGAGCCGGGGTGATCTGAAAGGGTTCCATCTCTGACGGTAATATGTTACCTCCTCCTTGTAATTTAGTAGCGGACAAGTTTTCTTTTTATTGCCAATTCGCCTCGAGCTTCTGAGGGCTTCAAGGATTAGCCTCACGAACGACTCCGAAAGCCAAACGTCCAACCCGTTACTTTTAAATAGCCTAGTTCGGACGATGGGACGGTGTCGCGGGACTTTAAGCGTTATTGTAAGACCGAGCCTCTGCACTGACGGCCGAGATCAGATCCCCCCTTGCACGTCGGCCTATGTCCTCCCGATCGCACCTCTCCTCCGACAAGAGGAATTATCAGGAACGAGCCTAGACGCTAACCTCCTAGATTTGATAGAGGGCCGATCTCTCCAAGCAATCACAAGTGAAAGCCTTTTTTGTTGAGAAAACAGGATAACATGTAAAGGGGCAGGTTTTGGCCCAAGGGAAGATGTTGGACTCGAGTGCGTCCTAGAGGACCCTCGCAGGAACATCACCCGTCACCCATGCACTAGCTCTCATCATCGAGTGACATGGCGGAAAGCGATCTTTATCATTAGATCAGGATACGAGCCGTCGACCTGTTCCTTCTAAATAGCCCACTTCGGATGATGGGACGATGCCTCGGGACTTTAAGCGCTATTGTAAGACCGAGCCTCTGCACTGAGGGCCGAGATCAGCTCCCCCCTTGCACGCCGGCCTATATCCCCCCGATTGCATCTCTCTTTCGATTGGAGGAATTATTAGGAACAGGCTCGGATGCCAGCTTCTCGATTTGATGACTTCCAGATAATCTCTCTAATAAAAGAATGTGTTCTCCATTTGTAAAAGCATCGGTGCAATTAACTCTCCAACACCTCTTAAGTAAACAGGATGTCTCCACCTCGAGCAAAGTCAAGTCCTCGAGTAGTAGTGCATTTCCTTATCACCAACAACCACGCTGAGTATGAGACAGTTATAGCGAGACAGTGCCTGGCCTGAGAACTTGGGGTACATGATATGGAGGTTCTTACCGACTCCTTGGTGGTGGCCTCCCAGATTAACGTGGAGTTCGAAGTGAGGGAGCCTACCCTCCAGTTATACTTGGCAAAAGTTTCTCAAGTCTCCTCACTCTGAGGTTGCTCTCGACGCTCCCGCCGTCAGACGTTCACCTTGCTGGTTGAACCGGCAGTATCACCCGGGAGCCCAGATGATTCTCTGTGGACATCATTATGACCCTGAACATCATTATAAAATTCGTAGTGACAAGGCTCCATCCGCAATATCTGTGGACGATCAAAGTATTCGTTTAACAGACCCCGAGTAGATCCCGCTGTCAGGCTCTCACCTAGCTGGCAGGGCTGGATGTCACTCGAGAGAGTCTGCCCAAGACCCCGAGCAGATCCCACTGTCAGGCTCTCACCTAGCTGGCAGGGCTGGATGTCACTCGGTGGTTGGGAAGAATTTGGATATTTTGCACCCCGAGTGCTGCTCGGCCCTGGGTAGACTCGCTGTCAGGCTTTCACTAGCTGGTAGGGCTGTAGGCACACCTGGGGGGAAAGGGAGAAAGTTTGAGGTTTGGGAAGAATTTAGGTATTTTGCTGGACCCCGAGTGATGCTCGGCCCCGGGTAGACCCGCTGCCTGGCTCCTACTAGCAGGCAGGTCTGTAGGCTCACTTGGGGGGTAAGGGACCCCGAGTGCTGCTCGGCCCCGGGTAGACTCGCTGGCAGGCTTTCACTAGCTAACAGGGCTGTAGGCACACCTGGGGGGAAAGGGAGACAGTATGAGGTTTGGGAAGAATTTAGGTATTTTGCAGGACTCGGAGTGATGCTCGGCCCTGGGTAGACCCGCTGTCTGGCTACTACTAAATGGCAGGTCTGTAGGCTCGCCTAGGGGGTAAGGGACCCCGAGTGCTGCTTGGCCACGGGTAGACTCGCTGTCAGGCTTTCACTACCTAGCAGGGCTGTAGGCACACCTGGGGGGAAAGGGAGACAGTTTGAGGTTTGGGAAGAATTTGGGTATTTTGCAGTACCCCGAGTGATGCTCGGCCCCGGGTAGACCCGCTGTCTAGCTTCTACTAGCTGGCAGGTCCGTAGGCTCGCCTAGGAGGTAAGGGACCCCAAGTGCTACTCGGCCCCGGGTAGACTCGCTGTCATGCTTTCACTAGCTGGCAGGGCTGTAGGCACACTTGGGGGGAAAGGGAGACAGTTTGAGGTTTGGGAAGAATTTGGGTTTTTTGCAGGACCCTGAGTGATGCTCAGCCCCGGGTAGACTCGCTGTCTTGCTCCTACTAGCTGGCAGGTCCATAGGCTCGCCTGGGGGGGAAGGGACCCCGAGTGCTGCTCGGCCCCGGGTAGACTCGCTGTCAGGCTATCATTAGCTGGCAGGGCTGTAGGCACACCTGGAGGGAAAGGGAGATAGTTTGGAAAGAGTTTTTGAGTTTGGATATTTTGTAGGACCCCGAGTAATGCTCGACCCCGGGTAGATCCGCTGTCTGGCTCCTACTAGCTGGCAGGTCCGTAGGCTCGCCTGGGGGGTAAGGGACCCCGAGTGCTGCTCAGCCCCAGATAGACTCGCTACTCAGGCTCTCATTAGCTGGGCAGGGCTGTAGGCACACCTGGGGTGAAAGGGAGACAGTTTGAGGTTTGGGAAGAGTCTGGATATTATGCAGGACCCCGAGTGATTCTCGGCCCTGGGTAGACCCGCTGCCTGGCTCCTACTAGCTGGCAGGTCCGTAGGCTCGCCTAGGGGGTAAGGGACCCCGAGTGCTTCTCGGCCCCGGGTAGACTCGCTTCTCTGGCTCTCGTTAGCTTGGCAGGGCTGTAGGCACACATGGGGGGAAAGGGAGTGTGTTTTAGGTTTGGGAAGAATTTGGGTATTTTGCAGGACCCCGAGTGATGCTCGGCCCCGTGTAGACCCGCTGCCTGGCTCCTACTAGCTGCCAGGTCCGTAGGCTCGCCTGGGGGGGTAAGGGACCCCGAATGGTGCTCGGCCCCGGGTAGACTCGCTGTCTGGCTCTCACTAGCTGGCATGGCTGTAGGCACACCTGGGGGGAAAGGGAGAGAGCTTGAGAAGAGTTGGTTTCTTGTTATGTTGCAGTGTATTAAATATTGCGTGTATCGCTGATGATGAGCCCAGGAGGAAAAACACGGGCTAGTGATATTCATGTTAGAGCCTCTAGCAGGATTATGTGAAAAGTAAGCCCTGGGGTGGAGCTCCCTTTATACCCAAATAGGGAATTCTCACAAATTTTTTCTTTGGGTCGGCTCCCACTCGCCGGATACGTAGGGTTGGATGATTCTTTCCGAGCTTGTACCAACCTCGAAAAGAGCGGGGATTGTGTACAACCCGTAGCCGGGCGAGCGAGACCCTCCCCAAATGTCAGGCTCGGGGGCGTGCTGTGGGTGATGATTTGGCATCCCTGTTCGAGGACGTGCAGGTGCTCGCGCGTACGTGCGGACATTTCAGTGTGTGTAGGCCTTTTAAATATATATGTATATATATATATGATATATTTATATATAATGAGGGAGGAAAAAGAGGGGCAACAACATTTCCCCCCCACCCCGACCTTGGTCTCGGCCAAGAAGAGGGCAGCCGCCGCCCCTCCCCTCTCCCCTCTCTTGGCCTAGAGAAGCCCGAAGCAGGCCCCGCCTCCCCTTTTCCTCTCTTCCTCGGCCGCCTGGTGCAAGTCCCGACCACCTGAGGTAAAGCTCAGCCTGGAGGAGCAGCCGGCCCCCCTGCCTCTCTCCCGTAGACCTGGAGCAAGCCGAGCGCCGGACCCCCCTGCCCTTCTCCCATCGACCTGGAGCAAGCTGAGCCCCGACTGCCATCCCCCTTCCTCTCTCTCGGCCTAGAGCAACCCACCCAACGTCGCCGCCGTCTTCCCTCTCTCCCGTCGGCCTGGAGCAAGCCGAGCCCCGGCACCCTCTTCCCTCTCTCCGTCCAGGCAGCTGCAAGGAGGAGGAGGTCGAGCTCCTCATTTCTCTTCCAGTCCCGGCCCCTACACTTCTCTGTCCAGGCCGCCGGCTAGGAGGAGCACAGCCCGGCCCCATCTTGCACCCTCTGTTCAGGCCGCCGGCTAGGAGGAGCACAGTCTGGCCCCATTCTGTCCAGGCCGTCGGCTAAGAAGGGCCAGCCCGAGCTCCTCCACCTTTTCCCTATCCAGGTCGGCCATCTTCCCGTTGTCACCGGTCGCAGGAGTCTTGGAGTGGAGATTTGCCACCGCCACCTGTAGCAAGCTCGGCCTGGAGCAAGGCTCGGCCTGGAGTAAGGCTCGCCTTGGAGTGGAGATCGGCCACCGACGTGGCCGCATGCAGTAAGATCGGCCCGGAGCTCCTCTCCCGGCCCCGCCGCCAAGCACGCGTCAATGGTAATGAAGTTTCTACTCGGGCAGGTGAAGCCCTTAATTTTCATATTTGCATGGAAGCACCTCTCTGCCGACGAGTGGGGGAAGGATGCTCTCCGACGGGTTGACATGTGCGTCCCCGCCTTTAATTGCATTAGTGCCTGGAAGTGTGAGTACGAGTTTAGGCATGTAGTGTGAAGCCCATCCGGACATGTGAGCCGGATTTGTGATGTTATGGGGTTCCCGGAGAAGACTCCGATGAAGTTATTTATTAGCCGCCTGTAGGAAATGCGCACCATAGCCCCAATAAAAGGGGGTCCGCGCATTATGTTTTGCCCGCTTATGTTAGCCGACCAATGCCTAGTTGGTCGCTTCCCGTCGGGACGTTAGCGTACAGGTGCTGCAGTATCAAGTGGGGAATAGCGGGCTTAAGCCCAAGCTCGTGTCGGCCCTCGAAGGATTAGTTTGTTTATATTGCCGGCCTGCGTACCGATGTATGGAATTCATATTCCTGTATTTATTTAAATGCCTGTGATGCTCTGTGAATGTTTTTTTAATCCTTTTCATCTTAGGAGAGCGGTATGCTCGCGAACCGCTCGCCCCGTGGGAGCACCGAGGTGTAGTTACCAGGAAGCCCCTAATGGCCTATAGATAGCCTTTTAGGACAACGTAGTTATGTTATTAGCCGCCCAATTGGGGCTGCGTGGAGTAGGGCTGCTGGGCGGTATTACGCCATTAAAAAGGCGGGCGGGGAATAGTTTATATGGACCCAGGGAGACACCTCTAGTTAAGTTGTGGATCTTTAGATCCTCCTTAGATGTTCCGGCCAACCAAGAGAGCCCGTCGAAGGTGTCCTAGCTCAGCCCCTGGTTTGGGAGGGGAAGAGTTTGTTAGTCTTCCGGGTACGCGGTGGGACCTCCACGCTGAGGCCTTGGGTTTGTCCCTTGTGTTCCTAGCCTTGATCCTAGATTGTTCACTTGAGTGTAGTAGGTGCGTGGTCACCCCTTCCCCGAGGGTCGAACTCCATAGAGACTGATTTTTCGGTTTCAACACTCAGCATAAGGTAACTCTTCCGACTCAACCAGAATATAAACTGCCTAAGGGTCATCAGAAGACTCCATGGAAATCAAGGTAGATGGCTCCGAAATATCATCGAAAGGGAAAAGGGGTGATTCCTTAGAGGAGAAATCATCATCCAGGTAACTCGGGTAACCAATCTCTTCAACGTCAATATTATCGTCAATAATTTCAGCCTCGCCCTCAGTGACGAGCACAGTCCCAGGAACGACCTTATACTCATCAGGGGAATCAACCACTAAATCAGGCAACTCAGGGGAAGACTCAAAATGTCCTACGGGCGTAATCGGGGTAGGACGCTCAATAGAGCCAATACCAGATTTGCGACTAGAATCACCTATAGTAATCGTCTGACATGGAACTTTACTCCTAGGAATTTGGTGCTTTTCAATTTCCAACGCCGTGCAAAAGGTGGTGTCTATATCGGTGTGACCATATCGCAAAAACTTTCCCTGGATGTAGGGGCTCAACCCCCTATGAAACCTAGAAAGGGTGACCTCTAGCGATTCCTTTACACTGCTTCTAACCGTCAAATCCTTAAAGAGTTGCATATAATCTGAGACCGACTTATTCCCTTGTTTAAGGGTTGCCAAATCACCAGTTATTTGTCGCTTGGCCTGGTCGTTTGGTTTATCTTCATTCCTAAAGATCAGTATGGAACTATCTCCATCAATAGGGTAACTAGGGTGTTGCCTTGGGAGAAGTGGTGCAACTTGGCTAGCCTTTAGTTGGCAAATAAACGCCTTATCTCATCCACAACCGGGCAATGGAATGGCTTTCTAACGTTCCAAAGGGAACCTAAAGATTTTTCTCGAGAAACATTGACTTCAAAGGCCATATTGTGATAACCGGAGAGAAAACTCGTTCCGGAATTTGTGCACATACAATGAGAAATGCTTGTGGCCCAATTAAAAATAAGTTTGTCGGAATTGTTCCCACTTAACCACTCGGGTAATATAAATATAAAATGGAATTTCTTGCTGAATAAAATATGAAGATTATAAATAAATTTTTTTTTGAAGTTTTTGCTGAAAAATAAGAAATTTAAACCGATATTGGCAGAGCAAAAAATAATTTTTTGTGTGATTTTTGACAACTAACGTGCAAACAGAAGTGCGGATTAACGTGCTAGATAAGAGGGAAGGGTGCCAATTAAAAAAATTGACAAGAACCGCCTCTGATACCAAATTGATGTAGGCTACGGTGTTTGACCCTTTGGCGGCAAAGTGAATAATACGTACGCCTCTCTACTTCCACTAATACCCTCAAACAATAATAAAACTCAGCACACTCACGAACAATGTTATCAAATAACGCTAGCGTACGGTAGCCACGCCGATTAAAGATCGAACAAAGGACAATAGGTCGTTGTTCTCTCGAGCTAAAAGGACCAATCTTGGGTCCGACCAAGCGATGGTGTACCAAAAGAGATCTACCGAAAAGTTTGGTTCGGAAAAGGTAGATCTCTCCCAACAAAACGAAAGCGAGGCTCGCCAAACCTCTCAAAAAAGTAAACAACTAGGAAGAACAACACATGCAATCGGAATGATAAACCACGAATGAAAAAATGATTCCAAAATAACACAATAGCAATCCACCAAATGAAAATCTAGAAATAGAATCACACAAGTGGTAGAAGGTCACGTTACCCAACCGGAATAGATGATTCCAGTTCACTTTCAAGGATCGTTCTTCCACGGCACCGCCGGAGTTTCGCCGGATGGAGAGAAATTTGTCCGCTTCCTTCACTACAAGCCGAAGTGGGGATCTCACAAGGAGAAGATGGTGGCCGGGCCTATTGGAAGGTGGAGTTGAGGTGGTGCTCGGGTTGGTGTTAGTGGAGGAGGACGGCGGCTAGGGAGGGGTTGTGGTGGCCAAGCTAGAGTAGAAGGGAGGAGAGGGCTCAGATTTTGTAGAGGGGAGGAGGGAAGAAGAGGGAGGCCGAGCAACAGGAGGGGAGAGGAAGAGTGGCCGGCGGCCAAGAGGGAGAGAGGAAGAGGGTGGGCGGCCAAAGAGGAGAAGGGATGAGAATTTTAAGGGGTTTACGGTTTTCTTAATCTTTTCATTCACTAAGTAAAATTATGAAAGTCCATGCCTATATATAGGCTTTACATCATGCATAGGCTATGTGCAGCCCACTAAATAAAAATAAAAACAGTACTAAATGTCTTTAAACATTAGATGATGAAAATAAAATGCAAATAGAAATAAACTAAATAATGTTGAAAAGCCTTCATCTCTTGTAGCTCCACATAATGTAGTCTTCATCTTCATCCTGTAGGAGAACGCCGTCGCCGTCGCCGTCATCATCTTCAACTTTAACACGTTGGGGGTTGTCGCCATCAAAGAAATTCTCTAAAGAGGACAGGTATGGCTCTAAACTAAGTAAACATACTTCTTCTAAAGTGGTGTGTTATTGTAGCAGTAAGCCATGGCATATCATAGCCGACTGCCCTATCAAAAGAAAGGATCCTGGTGGAAAGAAGGAACAACAGCAGAAGGGCAAGAAGGAGAAGTACTTTATTTCCAAGAAGCAAAAGAGCTGGACATACTCCTCATCATCAGAGTCAGAAGAGGTAGATGAAGCTGAAGCCTATATTGGGCTATTTACTACTAAAGAAAAATCTGTAGAAGCAGACGTCTTAGAGATGCTGGCTGCTATCACTGGAGAAGCTGATGATGTTGCCAGATCTAAAGAAGGAGAAGAAGTCAGTCATTGCTTTGGGATGATGAATTTGACTAAAGAAGGACCCAGCTAGGAGCAGTCTGGTCCTAGTAAGGTACATTCTATACCTTCTGTGTCAGATTATGTAACTTGTCCAGAATCAAAAGCATATACATAAAGAGATGAAGATGGTTCTAAACTTGAAGGGGATGTCAATCCATTGTTTGTAGATTATGGTGAACTCCTGCAAGCACTGAAGATAAGCAGGCTCCTAGCCAAAAAATAGGCAGAGGAGATTGCCTCTCTGAAGTTGACTGTATCAGACTCAACAAACATGTTGAACCTAAAGATAAAAGAAGTCCGTAAGCTGAAAAACATCATTGTTATTTAGATGGACACAATCACCTTCAAAAATAACCACATTAGGAATCTTGAAGGGAAACTCAAAAAGGAGAAGGAGCTAGTTGCTAAGTTCTCAAAGCCATGTTCAGTATTGCCTTTGATTGTTTCCTTCTCCTCCCAAAAGGGTAAGAAGGGGTTAGGCTTCCAAGGGGGAACTAGATCTTTTTATTCTAAAAGGAAGGGCAAAGCTCTAGTGCAACCACTAGCCTCCAAGCCTCCAATTCCTTTCAGGAAAGTGGTGCTACTATCTAACAGGTATGACCATGAGAGCATTTATGGTCACTAGGAGTATGGTGTTAGGAATGGCAAGGGTATTAGTCCCTACAAGGCAGCACATGAATAAATCCAAATGGCCCATCCTGGACAACTTGTGTTTGGTGTACTAGCCCCAACACACAAAAATAAGGAAGAAGCCAATTCTCAAGGTCTGTTAGTCCACAATCATACTAAAGGAAAGTCTGTCAGCATACCACACTTGGGTATATCTGAATCTATCTGGAGCTTGCACTCCGAAGAGAAGGAAGCTACTAATAGGGTCCAAGATATCCCTAGTACCTCTGCTGTCATACAAATCCCAAATCAAGTTGTGGCTGGAAGACTTATTATAACGGCTACTATACCTGCTGGAATGAGAGGTGCTGACTATAATGCTATAAAGCCAGCACTTAAAAGAAGGTACAACATTTATAAGTGTTAGCGCTGTGGCAAAGTGGGCCACTATGCTATTGATTGCTGGCACAATAAGAGTGTCCGGAGAGATAATGCCAGCTTACCTATCAAACGTGTTGTAGGTAGGCATGTTCAATTTCAGCCTAACCTACACCTAGGACCCAATGAAAATTGGGGTCCTAAGGTATGATGATTTATTTATTGTAGGTGAGTCCAAGTGGCCATACCTGATGTAGGGATACCGGGGGATATCCGAAGATCAATGGATTAAGCCTATTATCCTTCACGTTCGACTCGTTATGGTTAAATCTTATTTTAGCAACTTCGCCCTACGCAATACCACACAAATAAATCTATCAATTAACGCTAGCCAACGGGTAGCCAAACCGGTAGGGATCAAATAAGGGCTATGAGGCCAATATTTGATCGAGCTAAATGGACGAATATTGCGTCCGACCGAGCGGCGTTGTACCAAAAGAGATCTACCGATTAAGCTTCGATTCGGATTAGGTAGATCTCTCCCAACGAAAATAAAACGAGAGTTCGCCAAACCCGTAGGATCAAATAACATAACAAGAGAAAAGCAATACAATAGGAAATCAACCACGATGGGTTTCAACGATTCAACGTAACGCTACGGATTATTCCACCACAAGAATATTCAAGAAGGAAATCACAAGGGAAGTAGAAACGTTTCGTTACCCCAATCGGAATAGATGATTCCAATTATTTCTCTACTTGGATCGTCTCTCAACGGATCCGCTGGAGTTGCGCCGGAAGGAAATGATAATCTTGCTCGCCTTCGTCGCTTCACGCCGGTGGAGGCAAACCACAAAGGAGGAAACACCCTTGATCTTGGCCGATGTTTACACCAAGGGATTGGGGCCTTTGAGGGTAGTCGGATGTTGGGTTGGGGAAAAGGGGGATGGACGGGTTTGGGGTATGGAGGTTGGCGGCTATAGTGGTGGCCGAGCCTAATGAAGAGGAGGTGATGGAGGTTGGCGGCTATGGTGGTGGCCGAAATTGTGGAGGCAAGAAGAGGGTCGGATTTCCTTGGAGATAAAGGGAGAGGAGGAGGAGGGGCCGAAAATTTCCTAAGGGGAAAAAGAAAAAGAGGGGGAAATTCAATCTTGAATTTTGGTTTCAATTTTTCATCTTCAATGCCTAAAATGAGAACAAACATGCCTTTATATAGGCTACACCACTCCATCTCCTCCATACAAATGAAAACACTCATGATGGCTAATAACACCCATCATGACATGAAATAACTATAGTCCGTACATGAAATAAAATAGCTATGATGGTTATACGTCTCCATCTACATGAAATTAATACATGAAATAAAAATATTAATCTCGCGATAAAATAGATAATAAACTATATTAATTCTCCATATTAATTTATTAATAATAATTATTAATAAACTAAAAATGGGCTTGCGCCGCGGGCGGATATTCTGGCGCCGTTCCACATGATCGTCACAGCGCCGCCAGACTTTATTTGGAGGCAGAAAAATGGAATCCGTAAGGGCGCCATCATCGTCTTCACCTTGTTGAGGGCCGTCGTCGCCATCAATCCTCCCCCTCTTAAAATTACTCATCACCGATGAGTACCGGTGCGGGGAGGCATCAACCTTTAGAACCATGAAGCGGCACACGTCACCACCTGGAGAGAAAAGCACATCCACCTGGAGTATCCTGTCATGCAATAAAATGTCCCTAGGGAACCTTGGAAAAGCATTAGGCAATAAAGGAAAACAAGCTTTAACATCATCAACCAACGTACCTCCAGAGGAGACCGGTGAAGAAAACAATCCAAGTAAAAACTCACTACCCATACCCAAAGAGAACAAAGTGGACCCACACGGAGAGATATGAAATTCAAGTGGCGGAGAATCGTATAGCGTTAAATCAAAAACATCAAAAACAAGGGAAAAATCCCAATCAGTGAAAGATTCCAAATGATATGCGTATTCTCCGAACGTTATTAAAATCCATACAGGGTCCAACTTACCAACTCGCCAATTTTCTAAAGTGCCCGAAGGCATCCGTTCAGGGACGAGAAACACCAAAACAAAATCGTCACTCTTAAAGTAAGACACTCTTTTTTGTAAGCTAGCAATAAAATGATATGAGATAATTTGTATAGCTAGCGCATTACGATCGTGCGTACATAAGAAGAAATCATAACTAGCATAATCCGGAGTGAGATTCGGCGACAAACTAGCGGGTAACTCATGAAATGATACCAAAGTGAAAAATTCATTAAAATAGTACCGAGAGAAATGGTTACGGTGTGGTGTGAAACCATGTGCAACGTGACTGACCCAAATGCAAAACATAAAGGATTTAAGTCCGGGGGAATGGGGGCCTTAAAAGCAAAGATGATTTTTAGAGGCATAAACTTCGCAGCTCTAATGTGATACTTAAAATAATAACGCTTGGCACGAAGATATGCCAAGGTAAGCCGCTCTTCACTAATACAAGTAGACTTATATTTAAATTTTAGAACGTCATGAATAAAAACTAACGGAAAACACTCATCACCAAATATAGACATGGACGCTTGCAGAAATGAAGGGAAGTGCGAGTGACCTAACTCAAAGTACCCATATTCCATCACGGATGTGTGCATGATAGGGTCAACAAATGGAGGAGGATAAATGCATGCGATCGGGCTTGGCAGATAAGTGTGTCCAGGCGACATCACATCATAAGGCACTATAGCCAAGGGTTCACTAGCAGTCCGACTCGAAATCCCAAAACACGGATTTGACGTCCAGAAAGGAGCATCCGGTTGCAAACCATTATAATCATAGGAAAACTCAAACAGGGGGTTCACCCATACGGAAAACTCATCCGACGTGTCTTCCAATTCATGAGGTAATTCGTGTAATTCCAACTCAGTGATCGGGTCAGAAGAAAGAGTTGGTAGCACGACAGGCGGGAGAGAGTTAAGTTCATATTCCATATCAGGCAACGGGGTTAGCATCAGGGAATGCTTATCCGGTTCCACTCCAATAACGTCTTCTAGAAATAAAACTCTCTCGCTAGGACATTCTTTCAAACATAATTCTTCCCATGAGGTAGGGACATCGTCAAAAATAGGGGATAGACAAATCGACTCCAAGGGAGTATTATAATTAGCTTGAATCCCAAGCGGCGATGATATCGTCAAAGAACTAACTCCCGGATGTATCACACTAAGATTATCCCAGACTGAACAACCATCCCAAGGTGACTCGTCCAATATCGTAGGAACAACTAATAAGCCAGGGTCAACCAATATAACATCGGGTCCAAGCAAGTCATCATCTAACTCAGTAACATGTAAGCTCTCTACATCGGACGACTCTACTGTCTCAGCCAACATATCCACTAACTCAAGATCATCAGCAGACTGTAACTCTTCTGTCTCAGACAAAATATCAATCGACTTAGGATCATCAAAAGGTTCCACAACGGTTAGAGGGGATGACTGTGAAATGTCGTCGAAGGGAAGTGGGGGTGGTTCCTCAAATGAGAAATCCTCATCCAAGTCACTTGGGTAACCAATCTCCTCATCGTCACTCAAATTGTCATCAATAATAACCTCGTCCTTAGTGACGGGTACACTTGTAATCACAACCTCAGATTTCAAGAGAGAATCAACGACTAACTTGGGTAAGTTAGGAGGAGACTCACACGCTAGCGTACGATGGTACGGAGAGGCGTATTCATCCTTCAATATGGCCTTCATGCTATCCCAACTTAGACGTGATCTACCATACTTAACTATTAATTGAATCTCTTCCACTATCCAAAATAGTTTAGCTTTTCCTATCAACTTAAGTCTAGCTATTCGCACCATATCCGCGTTGTTCAAATCGTACCACTCAAAGTAATACTCCATATCCTTAACCCAATCTAAGAAAACACGTAGACCTCCTAAACCGTCATAAGTGGGGGTCATACTAATTGTGGGAGGGTAGATGTGGGAACGAGTAGCATGGACATCGTAAGCCATCCTAGCGCGAACCGGAGGTGAAAATTCACCCGGAAAGTGCATGTGCTAGGGAAATAAGATCTGGACCACTTAACTCTATCAAAGACGGAATTGTTCCCGCTTAACCACTAAGGTTTTAAACATTTTAAAATAGGGTTTTTGCTGGAAAAATATAAGGATTATTAAAAAAATTTTCTGGAATTTTTTTGTTAAGAAAATAAAAATCTAGGCCGCTATTGGCACACCAAATACTAAATTTTCAAATTAATTAAATAAAACAAATTATTAATGGAAAAATAATTTTTTTTTTTGTTTTAATACTGAAAATTATATGAAGAATTTCCAGAAATTTTTAATTTTTAATTTTGAGAAAAGTTGACATTTTAATGCCGCTATTTGCAGACCAATATGTAGAAAAACTACTTTTCATGAAACTTAAAAGTTTTGAAATTTGAATTTTGAAATTCGAAATTGAAATTTGAAATTTAAATTTTAAATTTTGAAATTCGAAATTCGAAATTCGAAATTCGAATTTTGAATTTTGAATTTTGAATTTTGAATTTTGAAATTTGAAATTTCGAATTTGGAAATTTGAGATTTGAAATTTGAAATTTGAGATTTGAAATTTCGAAATTTGAAATTTGAATTTTGAATTTTTAAATTTTGAAATTTGAAATTGAAATTCGAAATTTGAAATTTGAAATTTGAATTTTGAATTTTGAATTTTGAAATTCAAAATTTGAAATTTGAAATTTGAAATTTGAAATTTGAATTTTGGAAATTTGAAATTTGAAATTTCGAAATTTGAAATTTGAATTATGAATTTTTAAATTTTGAGCGGGGGAGGAGTGCCAATTAGGAAATTGACGAGAACCTCCCTCTGATACCAAATTGATGTAGGGATACCGGGGGATATCCGAAGATCAATGGATTAAGCCTATTATCCTTCACGTTCGACTCGTTATGGTTAAATCTTATTTTAGCAACTTCGCCCTACGCAATACCACACAAATAAATCTATCAATTAACGCTAGCCAACGGGTAGCCAAACCGGTAGGGATCAAATAAGGGCTATGAGGCCAATATTTGATCGAGCTAAATGGACGAATATTGCGTCCGGCCGAGCGGCGTTGTACCAAAAGAGATCTACCGATTAAGCTTCGATTCAGATTAGGTAGATCTCTCCCAACGAAAATAAAACGAGGGTTCGCCAAACCCGTAGGATCAAATAACATAACAAGAGAAAAGCAATACAATAGGAAATCAACCACGATGGGTTTCAACGATTCAACGTAACGCTACGGATTATTCCACCACAAGAATATTCAAGAAGGAAATCACAAGGGAAGTAGAAACGTTTCGTTACCCCAATCGGAATAGATGATTCCAATTATTTCTCTACTTGGATCGTCTCTCAACGGATCCGCTGGAGTTGCGCCGGAAGGAAATGATAATCTTGCTCGCCTTCGTCGCTTCACGCCGGTGGAGGCAAACCACAAAGGAGGAAACACCCTTGATCTTGGCCGATGTTTACAACAAGGGATTGGGGCCTTTGAGGGTAGTCGGATGTTGGGTTGGGGAAAAGGGGGATGGACGGGTTTGGGGTATGGAGGTTGGCGGCTATAGTGGTGGCCGAGCCTAATGAAGAGGAGGTGATGGAGGTTGGCGGCTATGGTGGTGGCCGAAATTGTGGAGGCAAGAAGAGGGTCGGATTTCCTTGGAGATAAAGGGAGAGGAGGAGGATGGGCCGAAAATTTCCTAAGGGGGAAAAAGAAAAGAGGGGGAAATTCAATCTTGAATTTTGGTTTCAATTTTTCATCTTCAATGCCTAAAATGAGAACAAACATGCCTTTATATAGGCTACACCACTCCATCTCCTCCATACAAATGAAAACACTCATGATGGCTAATAACACCCATCATGACATGAAATAACTATAGTCCGTACATGAAATAAAATAGCTATGATGGTTATACGTCTCCATCTACATGAAATTAATACATGAAATAAAAATATTAATCTCGCGATAAAATAGATAATAAACTATATTAATTCTCCATATTAATTTATTAATAATAATTATTAATAAACTAAAAATGGGCTTGCGCCGCGGGCGGATATTCTGGCGCCGTTCCACATGATCGTCACAGCGCCGCCAGACTTTATTTGGAGGCAGAGAAATGGAATCCGTAAGCGCGCCATCATCGTCTTCACCTTGTTGAGGGCCGTCGTCGCCATCAATACCCCTATATGGTACTTGGACAGTGGATTTTCCAGGCACATGACTGGAATAAGGAGCATGTTGAAGGAGTACACTCCAGTTGAAAATGGAACGAAAGTCATCTTTGGTGGTTCATAAAGAAGAGTAACCAATGGGTTTGGTAAGATATCTAATGACAAAATCACTATCACACAAGTAGCTTATGTAAAAGTTTTGTGACATAACCTGATAAACATTAGCCAATAATGTGATCTTGGCTATGACATTTCTTTCCTCAAGAATGAGTGCCAAATTAGGAGGTCAAGTGACCAAGGGGTTATTTTGACAGGCACTAGAAAAGAAAATGTATATTGTCTCAATTTTGTTTGTGAGAGTAAGGACTTTCCTACATGTCGAGATTTAGATGAGAAAGCTTCGCATTGTGTCTAAAGGCACAAGAAGCTAGCTCACCTGAATTACAAGACCATAGGCAAACTCTTTAGTGAAGGGTTAGTGAGAAATGGTCCTAGGGTAAAGTGCATCAAGGAGGGTATCTGTTCAGCATGCCAAAAGGGAAAGCAGACCAGGACCTCGTTCCAGAGTCTTGATACCAAAGACTCAGTGAGGTGTTTATACCTCCTGCATATGAATCTATTTGGTCCTATGCTAGTTAAGAGTCTAGGTAGGAAAGCCTACACACTTGTGGTTGTTGATGACTTTTCCAGATTTGCCTGGGTGTTCTTTCTAAGGAAGAAATCCAAAACCCGTGATGTCTTCTAGACATTTGTTAGGCAAAATTCAGAATGAACTTAACTGTACTGTGGTCAAAATAAGAAGTGACCATGGGACTGAGTTTCAGTCTGAATTCATGACAAGATTCTATGAAGGGCTTGCGATTCTACAAGAGTTCTCCTCTCCTAGGACACCCCATCAAAATGGGATTGTTTAGAGGAAAAACAGAACTCTCATAGAGGCTGGTAGAACATTGTTAAGTGAAACATTTCTCCCTGAATATTTCTGGGCTGAGGCAGTAAATACTTCTTGTCATGTCCTTAATAGGTCTTCCATCACAAAAAGCCACAAGAAGACTCCCTATGAGATTTTGAAAGATGAAAAACCAAACTTATCCTACTTCAGGATTTTTGGTAGCAAGTGCTATGTTCTAAACAATGGTAAGTCATATGTGACTAAGTTTGTTGCCAAGTCCCATGAAGGGATATTTGTTGGGTACATCAACAATAGTATGGCATATAGGATCTATAACTTGAATACTCAAGTCATAGAAGAATCAATACATGTTGTCTTTGATGAGTCAAACCTAATTAACTGTGAGCTGCCTTGCACCTCTTCTAGTTCTGTAGGTTTAAAGGATGTGATGGGCAAGCTTACCATCAGGGAAGTGGATCTAGTAGGACAAGATAAGGAAGAAGATGAGTGCTATCAAGGGGAAGCTCAAAACTCACAAGCTGAGGATGAAGTACAGTCAGCTGAAGACAATGTAGTATAGCCAACTGTAGATAATGAAGTTCAGCCAGCTAAGAATAATGAAGAACATCATGCTTAAGCAAGAATTCCTTTAATTGAGAGACATCTGATGGACCATCCAACACACCAAATCATTGGCGATGCAAGACATGGTGTCAAGATAAGGAGCAAGAGCATCAACACAGCTCTATGTTCAAGCTTCCCATCTCAAATATATCCCAAGAATCTTAAAGAGGCTATCAAAGACTCTTACTAGATTGAAGGTATGCAGGAAGAGCTGAACCAGTTCAAAAGTTGTAGAGTCTAGAAGCTGGTTCCCAGACCAAAGGGAAATACTATCATTGGAACAAAGTTGATCTATAGGAACAAGCAAGATTAGAATGGAATTATTGTCAAAAACAAGGCCAGATTGGTGGCAAAAGGATACATGCAAGAATAAGGAATAGATTTTGACCAGACCTTTGCCCCAGTAGCAAGGATGGAAGCAAATAGGTTATTCCTTACTTTTGCTATCTATCAAAGATTCAAAGTCTTCCCGATGGATGCAAAGCCAGCATTCCTGAATGGAGACTTAAAAGAGAAAGTATATGTGGATCAGCCACAAGGTTTTGTAGATCCTCACTTTCCTAATTTTGTTTATAAGCTTAAGAAACCTCTATATGGGTTGAAGCAAGCCCCAAGAGCATGGTATGCAACATTATCAACTTTTCTCCTTGAGAATAAATTCTCAAGGGGAAAATAGAAAAGACCTTATTCCTAAGGGAATCTAAGGGCAAGGTCATCCTAGTGCAGATATATGTTGATGACATTATCGTTGGATCTACTGAAAACAACCTTTGTAGGAAATTTGCCAAACTTATGCAAGAGAAGTTTGAGATGAGCAGCATGGGTGAGCTAAAGTTCTTCTTGGGACTCCAAGTAAGACAGACTGATGATGGCTTGTACATATCCCAGTCTAAGTTCACGAGACAGTTAATTAAGAAATATGGTATGGAGAATGCCTCCACCATGAGAACTCCAATGGGGTCAAGTATGCCTATACGCAAAGATGAGCCAGCCAAACCTGTTGACGAGTTTTTATATAGAGGGATAATTAGCTCCCTTCTATACTTGACTACTAGTAGACCTGACATCATGTATGCTTCATGTGTTTATACTAGGTATCAAGCCTGCCCTAAAGAGTCTCACTATACTACTATAAAAAGAATATTGAGATATCTTAAGGGCACCCAAGATCTTGGCCTATGGTACCCTAGGAATGAGGAGTTTGAACTTACTAGCTATTCAGATGCAGATTTTGCAGGTTGCAAGGGGGACAGGAAGAGCACATCTGGCTCCTTTCAATTTCTAGGTGGAAGGCTTGTCTCTTGGAGAAGCAAGAAGAAAATTAGTATTGCAATCTCCATTGCTTAGTCAGAGTATATTTCAGCTGGGAGTTGCTGTGTTCAGTTGCTGTGGATCCAACATCAACTTAGGACTATAATATTCAGATAAGTAGAACTCCACTCTTTTGTGATTTTACTAGTGCAATTTTCATAGCTAGGAATCCTATCTCCCACAGCAGGACTAAGCATATAGAAATTAGGTATCATTTCATTAGAGAATATGTGGAAAGGGAAGACATCAGCCTTGAGTTTGTCTCCACAGACAAGCAAGTGTCTGATATCTTCACTAAGCCACTAGATGAAGCCAAGTTCAACAACTTCAAATTTGAATTGGGTATGTTGAATCTTGTGTAGCTTCAATTCTCTCCTCTACCATATGCAATACTATCTAATTTGCAGGTAGTGCAAGACCTTGCACAAGATAATGAAGCTAGTGTGCAACTGTCGAGGGGGAGCAAGCCCAACAACTGAAATGGAATTAAGTCCACAAAAATCTCCCTATTGCAGAATTCAAAAAGGGGGATAGGAGTTAGGGGGAATGAAGAGTAGACTTGATCAAGACCTGAACAAGCCAAGATGCAGGAGGCTCAATGCCAGGTGGTGCTGAAGTTTCTTCAGCACTAGAATAGTAAGGATGGATCACCCAGGAGAGCAGCATGCCAGGAGGAGTAAGTAAAATTCTCCACAAGCTGGAGTAATGTGGTAACATTTGGCTGGAGTAATGTGGTAACATTTTCAAACTCCAATGATGTTACACAAGTTTTAGTCTTTTTAATAAATATACTGTATATGTCAATGACCTGTTTTATTGGTCAAGCAAAGTTTTGACTTCTTCAAATAGGGGGAGATTGTTGGGTCCATTGATCCCAATGTCCCAGATTTGTAAGAAGTCAAACTGGTCAATGACATACACACATAATGTATTTGGTGTGTGCTCTAATTCATGCATGCAGGTTGTTCTTGATTGGACAGGTGAAAAGAAAGAGTAAGCTAGAATTCAAATAATTCGACTAAGGCATAACCGCTGAGACAGTTTAGACAGCTGAGACAGCTAAGACAGTTGAGAAGAATGTCTCAACATAACTACTAAGACAACCTAGAAGCTCAACACAAAACGTTAAGAGAAGTATTGGTCTCAACTTAACCGCTGAGACAGAAGATATTCTCAGGTGTGAAGAAGAAACAGATGAGACAGTTGAGAAGGAACCGCTGAGATAAAGCAAACAGAAATTTTCTATGTCTAGAAAGTGGAGTTCGTTGAACTGAGTTTAGAGTTCGTTGAGCTGAGCTCACCTTTCGTCGAGCTCAAGTTAAAGGTTGAAGATTCAGAGTTCATCAAGCTGAGCTTAGCATTCATTGACCTGAGTACATATTTTTCGACCTCAAATTTTTCCTATAAGAAGAACTCAGCTATCAGATTTAGTTGACAGGAGTTCAGATTTCATCGATCTCAGCTTTTACCTGAAGAAAGAACATGTTTGAGAGAATTCGTCGATCTCAGCTTCACTATTTCGTCAAGCTGAGCTCAGGTTTCATCGAACTGAGTTCGAAGTTCTTCAACCTCAGTCTTCACCTGAATAAAGAACATAGCTGACAGAAATCGTCGATCTCAGCTTCACTATTTCGTCAAGCTGAGCTCATATTTCGTCGAGCTGAGTTTGAAGTTCGTCGAACGCAGGATTTCAAAAAAGTTAGTTGATTTTGGCTAAGTCCAGAATGATGCTGAATACGTAAATTCAACAAGTCAACAAAGTTCAAATTCGATGTAAATCAACATTAACGTCGTCGTCAGTCTACAATGGATCTGAAGTTAATAAAGCTGATGTTTCAATCTATAGCACCCTTATACGTCACATAGTATATAGTAGTAGGTCTGGCCGGGGCCCGACGGCATATACCACGGATAGACCGGTGAGTTACTCATTGAAACCAATCAACCAATCACAACGTCCTACACAGAGCATCTAACAGAAGAAATTTATTTAGTTGCAAGAAATAAAGAACCCAGCCACAAGCATGAATGTCCACTACTCAAACAAACAGGAATGTATAATACACAAGTACTAGCCTTATGGCATTACAATAGTTTTCTCAAATATAAGTGTCTTCCAAACCTCGACACGTAGGCCGGTCACACATGAGAATACAAGAAAACACTCAAAAACTAGGCCTTTGAGGGCCGGCTCAGCAACTTGGGCTTTAGCCCGCTATTTACCGCTCGGCTCCGCAGCACCTACAAGCAATAATCCACTATACGGTGGCAAACAAAAGCAACGGATAACGAACCTGCCCCCAACACGGGGCGGCGATGCTCTTTCCCTGTAGTTTGTTAGCATAACCAAGCAGTATAGTGTAAACACACTTCATCAAAGGCATGGCATGGACGACCAAACACCCCGTGCACTCAGGGCACATTCACAGCGATCCAGCCAACGTCACGTCAATTTAAGACATAAATGTTTCCGTCTCCCCACCGCCCCTTGGACGATAAACCTTATGAGCATTTTATCTTCCCGGCATTGGTCACGTCAATTTAATCCATAGACCGCCAAAGACTCTCATCTATGCCATTGGTTCCGTCGAACGACATAGAGCAGGTACGGTTCCGCCTTACCCGTTTCTCTAACGTAACATAAATTTAAGACAAATGCGCGGGTCAAGACTCCCCGAGTCCCATTTTCATCACATAGTTCACATAACCTGGTTATGTTCAAGTTGGCTCCCCGGCCACCATGTTGGCAAAATCATGCATTTGCACAGTTTTCCGGGTGCACCTTGGAGTTAGACCCCAAGTCTCCCTGTTGAAATCTACCTCGTAGAAAACCCGAAAAACAAACAATCGCACGGAGTCTTCTCCGGCCATTTGTGCAATGCAACATTACCGATGCAGACCAACTTGTCTGTGTGGACTTTACACAACATGCCTATGTCAATTCTCGAATGCAGACTCTACACAAGGAGGACTTTACATATCTACCTCAAGGAACGCCACAAACTCACTGCAAACTCACGAGAGAGGGCTTCCAATACAAAGGAAAAGAGGACTTCACATGTCCTAGGATGAGAATCATTACCCTTTCATTTTTCTTTGGCCCCATAGAAATCTACGCAAATTAAAATCACCGCAATCTCCTTGCCTCAGCAGATCCGAAGTCGGCTCGCGATTTGGAGCTCCGAAACTCTGCCAGCGACCAGATCTAGGCTTCCTTCTTCCTCCTTGCTCTCTCCTCTGTCTAGATCTTAGAAAGAGAGTGTGAATCCAAGACAAATGAGGTTTTTTAAACCCTAAACATGGGTATAACCCTGGGGAAAAACCCCCAGCCATCGGATCTCAAAACAACGAAACGAACGGCTGCGATTTAGCCCGAAAATCCAAAACCTTGGACGAACACGGGTTGCGACAAGCCCGTGTCCAAGGCCGTGTGCCTCAATTGACACCTAAACTACTGTGTCCCGAAAAGAACACAGGCACTCGACACACCCGTGTCGGGATCTACACGCCCGTGTCGGGGTTGACACGCCCGTGTCACCCAGTACAGGCCCGTGTAGCTGGGCGTGTTCCTCCAACGACACAGGCCAAAAACAACTAGAGCACGACACGACTATATGACATTGATGGTGTGCCCCCTCCTCCACCATTTGAATATTATGCTGACGATGCTGATGATGATCCGGTTGATAAGGCAATACAAGTCAAGGACGTGAGGTGGCATGATGACGCTAACGAAAGGCTACGCTAAACCTTCCGCCCGCGGCGTGCTACATCCACTGCAAAGAATTAGCCTTATTTATTTCATTTTCTTGAACTCTATTTTAAATTTTGAATATAAAATTATCCAATGTTTAAGTTATAATTTTATATTCATTGCATGTTTTGTAATTTTTTATTTTTGAACAATTTTAATGTTGGTGTGCATTTAGCCATTCGGATGGATGAGATTACATCTCCATCATGAATTGTTATGGCTTGTTTGTAACTCCTATATAAGGAGGCTTCTTTATGAGATAATTAGACAAGAATTTAACCTAATCCCTCCTTTGAGAATTTCGGCCAAGAGTAGTCCTCTCCAAGCCGCCACCCCCATTGCTTGTGGTGTGAGGCCCCCCCCCCCTGTGCTCCCTCCATCAGTTCGGTGCGACTCCGGCGTGGCTTCCTTCGGTGCGACTCCTTGGAAGAAGGTTGCAAACCCTTCGGTGTGACGTCGGTGGATCCGTGGAGAGAGTAATTCTCCATCAGTTATCTTGTGTGAAAAGCTTTCCGGTTGGGTAATCTCTTCCCTCTCCCTTGTGTGATTCTCTTCTTTAGTTGTGGTAGTTTCACACTCATTTTCTCCGGAAAATTATTTTAATCGCTGCAAGTTTTGGATCGAAATCACCGTTGCTATTCTTTTTAATTCCGGATCGGGTGGATCCTATTTGCCTGAGCGGATCTTGGCCAATAGCGTTGGTCTTGCTCTCAAAAGGAGTGGCAACCTTTGTGTTTTTCTTGGGGAATATTCCGACTCAAATTTCCGATCGTTGTTTTCGAGTCGACCATTCCTCCTTAATTATTTGTGCTGCGTTCTTGCGACGAGAAACTATTGTGGGTGATAGGTGTTGTGTAGGTGCGGTAGATCTATGACGTGTAGTGCGTAGATATAGCGTTAGCTTCGGGGAGGTCTCCGATTCCGGACGCCCTCTACATCAATATGGTATCAGAGGGGGTCGTCTCAATTCCCTAATTGAAACGTCCTCGCTTGATGCTCCATCAAAACGGAGAAAATAATAATAATAAAAAATTTCCGTGGTCTGCCAATAGCGGGCTGAAATCCTTATTTTTTAGCGAAACTTCGAAAAAAAAAATTTAACGAACTGCGTGTTAGTCACTTTGGGGATTTATAAAAATATCTTATTTTCAGTATAGCTACAGCCCTTGGAAAATTCATCTTTCCAAGGTTTTCCTAATCCTGAATGCGCACTAGGCTAGGATCGGAATATTCGGCTCCGTCTACATCTAGGATGGCTGCGAATGAGCATGTAGATCCCAACACTGAGGCCATAGCGGGGCTGCGTAACGAGATGACTGAACTTAGGAAAACGTTAACCCAGTTCATACAAACCCAAGCTAGGCCACCCCCACCACCCGCTAATGTTGAGTTTCTCCGTCGGCGCCAACACATCTCCGATTCGGATTCGGATAGGGACTCCCCCCGAGTGCCCCCTCGAGGCCGTCACCACGAGCGAGAGTTTGAAATTACGAGGGCCGTCAAGATTGAGGCCCCCACTTACGACGGCATGGGAGATCCATAAAACTTCCTTAATTGGACGGTGGATATGGAATGTTACTATGACTGGCACCATCTCACGGACCCCCAAAAGGTCCAAGTTTCCAGGATGAAGCTAACAGGCTGTGCCAAAACTTATTGGCTGAATAAAGAGTGTAGGCTAGGAGTTGGGGATGGTGACCCAATTATTGGGTGGACCGTAATGAAGAATTGTTTGACCGATCAGTACGTCCCCGCCTACCATCGGACATAGATGTTTGAAGAGCTTGCCACCCTGCGACAGGGTTCAAGTTCAATAGAGGAGTATATGGGAGAACTGAAGGGCCGAATGATACGTTGTGATCTGAAGGAAATCCCCGAGGTCACCCTTTCTAGATTCCGTAAGGGGCTTCAACCCGATATTCAGTGGAAGCTCTTACAATATGGCAACATGGATCTAAACACGATATTCAATGCCGCCCTCGACATTGAGAAACACTTAGATTCTAAGGCTCACTCCCGTTATTCCCATACAAAGGGAAAATCCACTACCGGATCATCTTCCTCCACATATCGGGACAAAGGGAAGTTCCGGTCCGCCGAGTCAAAGTCTGTCGTGATCACTGTTAGGAACACTAAGAACCCTACGAGCGAACATATTCCCATCGGAAAGGTTAGCAAGACTAACGCTACATGTTACTCTTGCGGCATTTAAGCTCACTACGCCTTCGAATGCCCAACAAAAACTAAAGCCATAGCCTTGTTAGAGTCGACGACCGATCTTGTGGATTACGTTTATGAGGCTGCTGAGGAGAGCGACCCAGAATGGGTCCCAAGTGACTTAGAGGACGATCACCCCCTTATGGTGATGCGTTGTATCTTGACCACTCCTCTTCCATTAGATGATTGGAAGAGGACGAGCATGTTTTCTCTGATTTTTATGAGTGGCGAAAAGCTTTGCAAGCTGATTGTTGATAGTGGTAGTTGTGTAAATGTCGTATCTGAGAACGTCGTTGAACGTATGTCCTTGACCACGGAACCACACCCGACCCCATATAAGGTCGCTTTGATCAACAAGATCTCCGTACCCATTACCAAGCGATGCCTGGTGCCATTCTCATTTAAATCCTACATTGATGAGGTGTGGTGTGATGTCCTTCCGATGGACGCTTGTCATGTGTTGTTAGGCCGCCCTTGGCTATACGACAGTGATGTTACACATTTTGGTGGAGCCAACACTTATGAATTCAAATTCAATGGCAAAACCATCACTTTGAGGCCGACCATCCCAAAGGAGCCCGTAGTCTTGGCTAAGGACACCACTATTCCGATAGAACGGAAAACGTTGAATCTAATTGGTAGGAAAGAGTTTGAGAGGGATCCGTTCTTTGATGGAATTATGTATGCGCTAGTCCTCCTAAGTGCGAAGCCCGATTCTAGCATTTTGGATGAGTTACCTAGTGAGTTACGGGTACTGTTGGAGGAGTATAGGGATGTGTACCCGGATGAGTTGCCGCCCACGTTACCCCTTCTTAGGAATATCCAGCATGCGATAGATCTCATCCCGGGGCCTTCCTTGCCAAATAATCCCCATTATCGACTCCAGCCCGCAGCTCACCTGGAGTTGAAGTCCCAAATAGAGGGTTTGCTTGAGAAAGGTTTTATAAGGATAGTATGAGTCTGTGTGCTGTACCAGCCCTACTTGCCCCCAAGAAGGATAGTACAAGGAGGATGTGCGTTGATAGCCAGGCTATCAACAAAATCACCATCAAGTATAGGTTCCCCATTCCCCGCCAAGATGATTTGTTGGATGTCTTGTCTAGAGCCACCGTATTCTCCAAATTAGATCTTCAGAGTGGCTATCACCATATTAGGATACGAGAGGGCGACAAGTGAAGACAACGTTTAAGTCGAATGATGGTCTGTACGAATGGCTTGTGATGCCCTTTGGGTTATCCAATGCCCCTAATAGCTTCTCCCGGATGATGACACATGTCTTTCAGCCATTCATGGGGAAGTTCGTTGTCGTCTACTTTGACGATATTCTGATTTATAGCAACTCTACTACCGAGCACATCTCCCACATGAGAGTGATTCTTTACACCCTGTGGAAGGAGACTTTATTTCTTAATCTTAAGAAATGCACTTTCTATGCATTCAAGGTAGAGTTCTTAGGCTATATAGTCGGCTCTAAGGGTATTCGAGTTGATCCGGGCAAGGTTCAGGTCATTAAGGACTAGACCGTGCCAACCACCCTACGTGAGGTGCGTAGTTTCCATGGGTTAGCCACGTTTTATCATCGTTTCATACGAGACTTCAGTAGTGTAATGGCGCTTATCACCGACTGTATGAGGAAGGGAGAGTTTATGTGGACGAAGTCCGCCACCTATGCTTTTGAACGAATAAAAGAGCTTATGACTGAGGCACCTGTCTTACGCCTACCTGACTTTGCTAAAGTCTTTGAGCTCACATGTGATGCATCTGAGGTAGGGATTAGAGGTGTCTCAAGCTAGGAGGGCCATCCCGTTAGTTATTTTAGCAAGAATTTGTCCGGCCCTAAGCTTAACTATTCAAATTACGATAGAGAATTTTATGCTGTAGTCAGATGTCTACACCATTGGAGGCACTATCTCCTCTCTAAGGAGTTTGTGATCCTCTCTGATCATGACGCTTTATGTTTTATCAACGGCCAGCATAAGATCAGCCCACGACACGCTAAGTGGGTAGCTTTCTTACAAGGTTACACGTTTAATCTCAAGCACCTTAAGGGAGCTGATAACCGAGTCGCGGACTCCCTTAGTCGTCTTACTATTTTACTCACCTCTATGGAAGTACATGTTGTAGGATTTGAGCAGGTTAAGGATGAGTATGCCACGTGTCCTGACTTCCAGGACTTCTATTTATATGCCCAGGATAGCTCCCCCACGACGATATCTGCATACGTCATCAAGGACGGTTACCTGTTTAGGAACGGGAAGCTAAGTATTCCGCAGTCATCGTTACGACTACATATCATTTGGGAGTGGCATAGCAGAGGGTTGAGTGGCCACTTCGGTAGAGATAAGACCATTACGTTTGTCGAGGACAAATTTTATTGGCCAAAACATAAGGTTATGGTGGGACTGGTAGTGAGTAGCTTCTGCAGGTGTCAGGTGTCTAAGGGTAGTAAAACCAACGTAGAATTATATACACCCTTGCCTATTCCCTCCATACCTTGGGTAGACGTTAGTATGGATTTTGTATTAGGCCTCCCCCTTACCCTACGCCGTCACGACTCAATTTTTGTAGTTGTGGAGAGGTTTTCAAAGATGGCTTATTTCATCCCATGCAGTAGGACTAACGATGCGTCTCACGTCGCGAATCTATATTTTAAAGAAGTCGTTAGTCACCGTGGAGTGCCAAAGACCATAGTATCGGATAGGGACGTAAAATTCACTAGTTATTTTTGGAAAACTCTTTGGATATTAATGGGAACAAAATTATTGTTTTCCTCCGCCTATCATCCCCAAACTGATGGGCAGACAGAATTGGTTAATCGGAGCTTAGGAAATTTGTTACGATGCCTTGTGAGTAATCACAAGAGCACTTGGGATCTTCTCCTTCCCCAAGCCCAATTAGCCTACAATAATTCCAAGAATAGGTCTATGGGTCTGTCTCCGAATGAGATTGTCCATGGGAATAAGGCTCCTATGCCTCTTGACATGGTGTCGATGCCCCCAACGTACAAGGCAAGTCAATTTGCACAGTCCTTCGCCCATCACATCAATGGTATACACGCACGTATACGTGCCACCTTGACTACGTAATACGACTCTTATCAAGCGCACGCTAATTTACATAGGAGAGTATCAAACTTAAAAATTGGCGATCTAGTTTTAGTCGGTTTGGTTTCCGAACGCTTGCTAACTGGCACCGTTAAAAATTTAGCACCAAAGCGCGCCGGCCCTTTTCGGATTGTTAAGAAGTTAGGTGACAACGCTTTTGTTTTGGACTTGCCTGCTGATTGGGGTATCTCCCCCATTTTTAACGTTTCGGATTTAACGATGTTTGTGTCACCACCACAAGGGTTGATTTCTTTGTCGTCTTCTTATCCCACTCTAAATTCTCATGGGTTGGGGAGTGGTAGTACGGATGATCTCTCTCTTTCAGTCCCCACAGGTATATCATCGGATGGTAAGTTGCCTTCCTTCCTTCCTATTGCTAATATGTTCCCCAGGTTATCACGGACGTTTTCCAATCCAGAGATGATACTTGGTGATTAGCCTGTTACCACTGCGTATGGCGACACCCACCGCTTTCTCATCCGGTGGCGTGATCGGCCCCCTTCGAATGACTCTTTGGTACTCGAGATGGAGCTACAAAGTTTGGATGCCGCTCTCCTTCACCGCTATCGCTTGGACCACGCAACAAAGATGCGTGCATTTGAGCGGGGGAGGATTGATGGTGTGCCCCTTCCTCAACAATTTGAAGACGATGCTGACGATGTTGATGATAATCCGGTTTATAAGGCAATACAAGTCAAGGACGTGAGGCGGCACGATGACGCTAACGGAAGGCTACTCTACAACTTCCGCCCGCGGTGTGCTACATCCACTGCAAAGAATTAGCCTTATTTATTTCATTTTCTTGAACTCTATTTTATATTTGGAATATAAAATTATCCTATGTTAAAGTGATAATTTTATATTAATTGCATGTTTTTTATTTTTTAATTTTGAACAATTAAAATGTTGGTGTGCATTTAGCCATTCGGATGGATGAGATTACATCTCCATCATGAATGGTTAAGGCTTGTTTGTAACTCCTATATATGGAGGCTGCTTTATGAGATAATTAGACAAGAATTTAACGTAATCCCTCCTTTTAGAATTTCAGCCAAGAGGAGTCCTCTCCAAGCCGCCGCCCCCCTTGCTTGTGGTGTGAAGCCGCCGCCCCCCTTGCTCCCTCCATCCGTTCGGTGCGAATCCGGCGCGGCTTCCTTCGGTGCGACTTGTTGGAAGAAGGTTGCAAACCCTTCGGTGTGACGCCGGTGGATCCGTGGAGAGAGTGATTCTCCCACAGTTATCTTGTGTAAAAAGCTTTCCGGTTGGGTAATCTCTTCCATCTCCCTTGTGTGATTCTCTTCTTTAGTTGTGGTGGTTTCGCACTCATTTTCTCCGAAAAATTAATTTAATCGCTGCAAGTTTTGGATCGAAATCACCGTTGCTAGGCTTTTTAATTCCGGATCGGGTGGATCCTATTTGCCTGAGCGGATCTTGGCCTTTAGCCTTTGTCTTGCTCTCAAAAGTAGTGGCAACCTTTGTGTTTTTCTTGGGGAATATTCCGACTCAAATTTCCGATCATTGTTTTCGAGTCGACCATTCCTCGTTTGTTATTTGTGATGCTTCTTGCGACGAGAAACTATTGTGGGCGATAGGTGTTGTGTAGATGCAGTAGATCTACGACGTGTAGTGCGTAGATAGAGCGTTAGCTTCGTGGAGGTCTCCGATTCCGGACACCCTCTACATCAGACATGCTAGTGTCACATGCCATGTGCTAGACACTTGTAATGCCCCCGGTTTTTCTGCATTTTGGTTTGATCATTGCTTGGCATTACGATGACGCGTTGTCGGCTTCTGCCATTGTTAGAGCGTGGTCATAGCTCTTTAGGTTCCTTTAGTGGTCCTTTAGTAGCCTATTTGCAAGATTCCCCAGCTAGCCGGAGTTTGTTTTGGTGACTCGGTTGGGCCTCCCGGGGAATGCTTGTGTTTTGGCTTCGGGAAGTGTTAGCCCATGTTTTGATCGTCGGATGTTGTTTTCGACTTCGCCGTTGTGTTTGTAGCTGCGGTGTTTAGCTACCATGCGAGTTTTGTCGAAATCTGAGATCATTCATTTTTTGCGTCGTTTCGACGTTTGTTGTGTTAGCCGGTAGTGTGTTGCCAGGTTGTTGCCTTGCTGTGCATAGCTTTGTGTGACTGAGCTTTGTGAGTCTTATGCTTGGTTTAGGTTATGTTTGTTTAGCAATTCATTTTATATATATGTATATGTATATATATATTTATGTGTGTTTGTGTAAGCTTGGGTGCAGATAGCCTTTTTATAATAACTTATATATATATAGATATTTGTATATAAATGTATTTATATATGTGTTGAATATATATATGTAAATGTGTATATATAAGTTTATAGTTTCTTTATCCAGCTAAGGGGGCAGGTTTAAGAGGTGCAGTAGTGGCTGATTGCCTTATTTTAGTTATATTTTTAAAGCAACTAGTGCTTGGGTTAGGGTTTATTTTATTTGGCAATAGTATGTGAGTGGAGGGCTTGTAATTAAAGGTGCCAGCTAGCTTTTTCTTCCCCATTTTCCCAAGCTAGGGCTTGGCTTCCAGTAGAAGGAAGAAAGGGGGAGGCGGTGGAGCTGCTGCTTGGCCGGCGGTTTGGTGGAGCTTGCTGGGCAGTTTTCTCTCGGGATATGGCAGGTTTGGATGCTCTCGGCCCGACACTTCTTTCTAGGTTTGTATTTTGAGATTTCGTGCTGTCAATAGGAGCTAGGGTTTCCGATTTCTTCTTATTCTTCTCTAAAAGAGAACTTCAGATCTTGCTCCTAGGTTGCTGGTTTTGCAGCAGGCCGAGCCACCTGTGCCAAGCTTGGTGTTCCCACAGCTTTTTCTCCTTGCCCGAATTTAGGCAAGTGGCTCCCTGCCCTTGTAGTTTTATGTTTTATATCTTTTTTTTTCTTCTTTTCATTCTCAGTTGTGGTCCAGGTTATAGCTGGAGTTATGTTTTAGTATTATTCAAGGGGTAGGCTAAGTCTTTTTGAGTGTTGGTTTAGGTTTCCTGTAGGGTAGCTGTAGCCATGTAGGAGAGAAAGCTTTAAATTGTTTTTTTGCAAAGAATCTGCCTTTTTAGAACCTAGGAAAGCTTCATAGTCCTGTCAGATTTGATTGAAACTGCAGTTGCTATACCACTGTCAACTTGCTGTAGAGTATAAATTACTGAGTTCCTAATTGGTAGGCTCGGTTTTGTGCTATTTTGGTTTGACAGAGGTGGTAGCTGCAGTAACAATTTTCCCTTTCCTTAGTCTAGATGATTAGAATGTTTCTGGGCTAGTTATAGTGGTCTGGCGTGACAGGAAGAGTATAGGAATTAAAATTTTAGTTCTCTCTCTCCAGGTATTGAGAGGGCTGAGATGTTAGTTTTAGGATTTTTGGCTAAGTCTTTAACCTTGGGTGTGTGCTTCTTTACCGCTGTTAGAGGAATCTTTTTTCTTCCTAAGGGGGATGTTGGGGGTGTTCGGCTTGTTTTTGCATGCCGACTCGTGGGCTATGACCGGAGGGGGTGTGGTTGTTCGGACTCTGAGGGGTGAATTGTGTGTGCTAAGCTGTGGCCATCACTATGTTTGGACACTGTGGCCAACTTGTTGGATGTGTGGACCCTGGAGCTGCCACCAGTTGTGATTTCACCCTTGAGTATTTTTGGGGTCTGGTTCTTGGTGTTGGACACTGCGGCCACCCACTCAAGCCCCCTTATTTTTTTTACACCCGGGTCTTTTGCCCACAAGCTTAGGACTATTAGTTTCCTATTGTCTACTTTTGATTTTTCCTTGCTTTTATGCTGATGCATTTCTACTGTAGGTTGATACTTTCCAGAGCAGGTAGTTTTGTGCTCATACTTAGTGTATTTTGCCTTTATTGCTCTATATGTAATGCTTCTTTCTGTTCCTTCTCATGTGGTTTAGTATTTTGTTATCGGGTTGGAAAACCTTTATTTATTTAAACAATCTAACACTCCTTTCTTTTGATTATTTCCTTGCTGAGGCATTACTTTTCTTGAATGCCTCAAGTCCAGGTTGTAGCCGATTGAGCGACAGATTTTATTTTGTGGGTCTTGCTGGTAGCCTCCAGGGTAGCAGAGTTGCAGATCATTCCCTTGTGAGGTAGTTATCTCTTTTTTTCTGTATAGACATGCACACTCACCGATGGGTTCATGTCGGGTTGTAGACGCCCACCGGTGGCTTACTTGTTTAGCTAAATATGAGTTAAAACTGCTGTTTTCGCCCATTTTCTTGGGATTGGTTTCTTGCTTCTGGGAAGGATTTATGCTAGGTTGCATGTTAGGTATTTTAAAACCCTAAACTATTATATGTACTCATGCATAACATGTTTGCCAGCTAAAACACTATTTTCTTAACGCGTAAAACATCTTTTAATATATATATATATATTACTCACCGTAGGTGTCGTGCATTTTTTAAGTGGTCTCTGGTGGACCCTTATGCTCACTAGGGGTGTCAAATTAACGGAATCAAAGTATTTTTCCGCTGTAAGCATTTATATTTTCTCAGCGTTGACTAACTGATCCACTGTGCCGAGGGATACGTCCTTCAAACAAACTGGTTTTCTATTAAATTAAAACTTGTGATTTATGGTTTTGGTGTGTCGCCTGAGCGTCGGCAGTTATCCCCTGCTCGACGTGGCATCACAACGCGTATTTTCCCTTACTCTGATACTTCTTAACCTCGGGGAAAAAGCGGGTCGTGACAGTTGGTATCAGAGGGAGGTTGTCTTGACAATTGGTCGGGCAACCTGTCCTTTTGATTGCATTAGACGTTTAGCTTCATAAGCATACACTCGGCGATATGTCATCAACACGTCTTGGCCGAACCACGAACACTACCCTCATAAGCATAAAGATGTATACGGGGCATATTATGTAGTATGAGATTCATAATATGTGTTCGTATATGGATCCACCATAGGAGATAACATGTGAGGGTTATGTAGTATGGGATGCATAACCTCACCACATGGATGCGGCAAGCACGTTTTTCTTTTTCGTTGCATGGGAATGTTATGTAGTATGGGATGCATAACATTTTCATGTGTACGCCGCCCATGGCATGCATTAAGGCCTTTTTAGAATTCATAGCACGGCATGCATGGCATAACATTTCATAAGCACAACGTGTCAGGCTAAAGATTTGCATGATGACATATGTATACACATGGTTTTGAGTCAAAACGAATATAAAAGCATGCATCCATGATGAAGGCACATGAGTTAGTGTGATTGTAGTGAACCATCTTAGGTTAAGCATGGCATCATTATTATAAAACAAATCCCAAAGCAAGATTTGCAGTAACAATTCATATTTAAGTATGCTTGTCTGCACCGGGTAGGCTTGTTTTAGTAGTTGGGATGGTTTTTAATTAGGATCGGTGCAATTATAGGATGGCGAAGCGTCCTGCGATGCGATCGACTCCCCAATCTACGGGTGAGTCTTCGGGATCCCATAGCGAGGCCCTGATCGAGAGCTTGCGACTAAGTAATGAAGCCTTGACAAGACAGATGGTGGACATGTAGAGCCAGATCCAGTCGTTGGTAGCAGTAGTGGCAGGGCAGACTCAGAGAGCTCAGGACCCCGTTGGGGGTGTAGCTGTTCCTCCTCCTCTGGTACCTCCTATTGTGGTGCCACCGGAGATGGCGTTTATTTCTCAATTTCAGCGACTTGGACCACCTACCTATGATGGAAATGCGGATCTCATGGTTTTGGATGACTGGCTTATTTCTATAGAGGAGATGTTCTCCTATTTCGGGATCATGGATGATCAGAAAGTAATGCTCGCTGCCTACCAGCTCAAGGGATTGGCAAAGACTTGGTGGCTAAGGGAGAAGGAAAGTGTGGTGACAGGATGCACCTGGGAGTCGTTTAAGGAGATGCTGTTGAGTAAATTTCTGCCCTCGGTCGAGCGGGAACGGTTGATGAATGACTTCCTGCATTTGAAGCAAAGAAAACTCACGGTTAGTGAGTATGAGATTGAGTTTAGTAAACTCAGTCGGTTTGCTCCTAGACTTATGAGTGTTGAAGCAGACCGGGTTAAGCGGTTTCTGGGCGGGCTAAGAAGAGATGTTCAGCAGATAGCAAATGCCTATGGAGCAGTCAGTTTTGCCGGAGCGGTGGAAGTTCTTTAAAAGTTGAGTCCATTGAGAATGCTAAGAATAGAGGCCAGCAGGCGAGGCAAAACAAGCGGAAGTCTGTTGGGGGGGAAGGCCCCCAGGAACCTGATGCAGTTTCAAGGAAGAAGACCAAGGGGACGTGTAGCTTCTGCGGCCGGCCAGGCCACCCGCTGGAGAAGTGCTTCAAGAGATTGGCAGCGCAGAAGAAAGAGCTAGTCCATGTTATTCATGGCGCTCCCAGAGGAGATGTGGTGTGTACCCTGTGCGGAAGGAAGGGGCATGATGTGGCCCGCTGTTGGTCGAAAGATAAAGTCTGCTTCCAGTGTGGGCAGAAGGGTCATCTTAAGTCGAGGTGCCCTCAGGTGCAGCCTGTTCTTCCAGTAGTTCCTTTGCAGGCATTGCCGCCACCCCCACGTGCGGATAAAGGTAAAGGGAAGCTTAATGTTATCTCTGCAGAGGAAGCGGCGACTTCGACCCAGGTCATTTCCGGTTAGATTTCTTCCTAACTTGAATTTTCTGCCTCTTTTATAGTTCAGCTTTTGTTTTCCCCTTAGTTGTGTGGATTGCTATATAGGGAGATTTAAGGTAAAGAACCGTTGGGCGCGCGTTCTTTTCGACTCTTGCACCACCCACTCTTTTGTTGCTAGGGCTTTTGTGGAGCGATTCCATTTGAGCCTAGATCGTGTTGGTGGAGCTTTCAGCGTCAAGTTTCCTTCGGGTGACTCTGTGATTCCAGACTCGGGTATTCAGGGCTGCCAAATCTTGTTGGGAGACTTTCTAGCTAAGGCAGATCTAAAAGTGATTGATCTAGAGGACTTCGACATTATCCTAGGCATGGATTGGATGTCCAAATATGATGCGGTTATCCAGTGCAAGGGTAAGCGCTGGACTTCGTGAAGGACGACGGTCAGCCCGGGAGCGTTTTTGCCGACCCTCTCCAGGAGCCTCCGATTGTTTCTGCGGTTCGTGCTTGCAATTTGCTTGTTCCGAGCTTTTTTTCCTGTTTGGTCTCTCTAGTAGGGGCGGATGTTATTGTGCCGCGGTTGGAAGAGATTCCTGTTGTTGGTGAGTTCCCCGATGTTTTTCCTGCTGATCTTCCCGGACTTTCACCCGATAAAGATGTTTAGTTCGTTATAGATTTGGAGTTGGGTACACGTCCTATTGCTAAGGCGCCGTACCGCATGGCCCCGCGAGAGCTGGAGGAGTTGCGGATCCAGCTAGATGAGATGTTGGCAAAGGGTTTTATCAGGCCGAGTTTGTCGCCCCGGGGTGCACCTGTGTTGTTCGTAAAGAAGAAAGATGGGCCGATGAGGCTATGCATCGACTACAGAGAGCTGAACAAGGTTACAATTAAGAACAGGTACCCACTGCCTCGGATCGACGATTTGTTTGACCAGCTGAGTGGTAGTGTTGTGTTTTCAAAGATAGACCTTCGTTCGGGCTATCACCAGTTAAGGATTCGGGAGTCTGATATTCCGCGGACGGCGTTCCGCTCTCGTTATGGGCACTTTGAGTTCTTAGTCATGTCTTTTGGTTTGACTAATGCGCCTTCAGCCTTCATGGATTTGATGAACCACGTGTTCAAGGAGTACTTAGACAAGTTCGTGATTGTCTTCATTGATGATGTTTTGGTGTACTCCCGGAGTGCGGAAGAGCATGATCGACATTTGCGTCTAGTTTTGGCGACTCTGAGAGATCATAAGCTTTATGCCAAGCTGAGCAAATGTGAGTTTTGGCTGCCTCAAGTATCCTTCCTAGGCCATGTGGTGAACAAGGAGGGGATCTCAGTTGACCCGGAGAAGATCGCTGCAGTTATGGAGTGGGCGAGGCCTGTTACGCCTCGTGAGATCAGAAGCTACTTGGGTTTGGCAGGTTTTTATAGAAGAATTGTGAAGGGATTCTCCACCCTGTCTGCTCCCTTGACCCAGTTGACACAAAGGAATGTAACCTTTGTTTGGGATGGCAAGTGTGAGGAAGCTTTTGAGGAGCTAAAGAAGAGGCTATGTTCAGCCCCTTTTCTATCTTTGCCTACTGAAGGTGTCGAGTATGAGGTATATGTGGATGATTCCTATATTGGACTGGGATGCGTGCTGATGCAAGATAGAAAGGTGATTGCGTATGGGTCGAGACAGCTGAAGACTCATGAGAGGAATTACCCTACGCACGACCTGGAGTTTGCTGCTGTGATTTATGCTTTGAAGTTATGGAGGCATTTACTTTATGGTGTACAGTGCAAGATTTTTACTGATAACAAGAGCTTGAAGTATGTCTTCACGCAGAAGGAGTTGAACCTGCGTCAGCGTCGATGGTTAGAGTACGTGGTCGACTATTATGTTTAGATTCAGTATCATCCGGGCAAGGCCAATGTGGTGGTCGACGCCCTTAGCCGAAAATCAGGAAATATCTTTGGTCCACAGCTGAGTCGTTAGAGGAGTTTCTGTTGATGGTGATTTCTGTGGGTAGCTGTGATGGGCAGAGTAGCCTGGCAGGTGCAGTGCATTCATGGATCGTGCTTACGAGATTGCATCAGAAAGATGATCCTGACCTTCTGCGGTTTTATGTTCGAGCTGAGAAAGGCGAGCTGTCAGATTTTTCTATAGATGATTTGGGTACCTTGAGATACCGAGGAACACTTTGCATTCCCGCTTTTGGCGATATAAGGGCTATGGTGTGAAGGGAAGCCCATGGATCTAGCGTTGCCTACCACCCAGGATCCACTAAGATGTACCGTGATTTGAAGCAGATTGCCTGGTGGTATGGGATGAAGGGAGACATAGACAAATTTGTTTCTGAGTGCAACACTTGCAAGCAAGTGAAGGCTGATCATGGAAGGCCAGGTGGCAAGCTGACCCCCTTGGAGATTCCAGCTTGGAAGTGGGAAAGCATCTCGATGGATTTCATTACAGGCTTACCAAGGTCCCCGAGGGGGCATGATTCAGTATGGGTGATCGTGGACAGACTGACGAAGTGTGCCCACTTCATGCCATTCAAGATTGATTACCCGATGAGAAAGATAGTTGAGCTGTATGTGGAAGAGGTTATCAGATTGCATGGAATCCCCGTGAGAATCATATCAGATCGAGACTCCAGGTTCATATCTCATTTTTGGAAGAGCCTTCAGGAAGGATTGGGGACAGATTTGAGGTATTCCACTGCTTACCACCCGCAGACTAACGTCCAAACAGAGCGAGTAAACCAGATTGTGGAAGATATGATTCGATGTTATATTCTGGAGCATAGTGGGGCGTGGGACGAGCATTTACGGCTTATGGAATTTGCTTATAACAATAGCTATCAGGAAAGCTTGCAAATGGCTCCGTTTGAGGCTTTATATGGGAGGCGCTGCAGGACTCCCTTGTTTTGTGCTGAGGTTGGCGAGAAACCATTGCTGGGTCCCGAGGCTCTCGAGGAGATGGAAATTTCAGTGAAGCTTATTCGGGAAAAGCTTCGAATAGCCCAGGAAAGATATGAAAAGAACGCCAACCGGCGTAGGTAAGATTTGGAATTTTCTGTGGGGGACCAGGTGTTTTTAAAGGTTTCCCCGATGATAGGGATCAAGAGATTTTGGAAAGACCGGATGTTGGACCCGAGATATGTGGGGCCATTCAGGGTTATTGAGCGGATTGGTGTGGCAGCTTATAGGCATGAGTTGCCCGCAAATTTTCCTGGCATACATGATGTTTTTCACGTCAGTCAGCTGCGAAAGTGTGTGCATAATGGCAGGCAGGTTTTGGATTCTGTGCCTCTGTTAGAGCCGAACCTTTCTTATGTAGAAGTGCCTGTCCGTATTTTGGATGCTCGGGATCGCGTGTTGCGGAAGAAGACGATTCCTATGGTGAAAGTCTTGTGGAAGAACCACGATGTTGAAAGCGCGACTTGGGAGCTGGAGTCAGCTATGAGGGAGGCTTACCCTCACCTTTTCACCTGACTTGTGCCTGGTATGTTTGCACTCTTTCTTTTATGGATTTTGATTAGCTTGTTCTTTTTCCCTTTTGATTAGAAGGGTTGTGTGTAAAGTTTCGGGGCGAAACTTTCTTTTAGGGGGAGTGACTGTAATGCCCCCGGTTTTTCTGCATTTTGGTTTGATCATTGCTTGGCGTTACGATGACGCGTTGTCGGCTTCTTCCATTGTAAGAGCATGGTCATAGCTCTTTAGGTTCCTTTAGTGGTCCTTTAGTAGCCTATTTGCAAGATTCCCCAGCTAGCCGGAGTCTGTTTTGGTGACTCGGTTGGGCCTCTCGGGGAATGCTTGTTTTTTGGCTTCGAGCAGTATTAGCCCAAGTTTTGATCGTCGGATGTTGTTTTCCACTTCGCCAATGTGTTTGTAGCTGCGGTGTTTAGCTACGGTGCGAGTTTTGTCGAAATCCGAGATCATTCGTTTTTCGCGTCGTTTCGACGTTTGTTGTGTTAGCCGGTAGTTTGTTGCCAGGTTGTTGCCTTGCTGTGCATAGCTTTGTGTGACCGAGCTTGGTGAGTCTTGTGCTTGGTTTTAGGTTATGTTTGTTTAGCCATTCATTATATATATATATATATATATATATATATGTATATATATATATATTTATGTGTGTTTGTGTAAGCTTGGGTGCAGATAGCCTTTTTATATTAACTTATATATATATAAATATTTACATATAAATGTATTTATATATGTGCTGAATATATATATGTAAATGTGTATATATAAGTTTATAGTTTCTTTATCCAGCTAAGGGAGCGGGTTTATGATGTGCAGTAGTGGCCGATTGCCTTATTTAGTTATATTTTAAAAGCAACTAGTGCTTGGGTTAGGGTTTATTTTATTTGGCAATAGTGAGTGAGTGGAGGGCTTGTAATTAAAGGTGCCAGCTAGCTTTTTCTTCCCCATTTTCCCGAGCTAGGGCTTGGCTTCCAGCAGAAGGAAGCAAGGGGGAGGCGGTGGAGCTGCTGCTTTGCTGGCGGTTTGGTGGAGCTTGCTGGGCAGTTTTCTCTCGGGATAGGGCATGTTTGGCTGCTCTCGGCCCGACCCTTCTTTCTAGGTTTGTATTTTGAGATTTCGTGCTGTCAATAGGAGCTAGGGTTTCCGATTTCTTCTTCTTATTCTCTAAAAGAAAACTTCAGATCTTGCTCCTAGATTGCTGGTTTTGCAGCAGGCCGAGCCACCTGTGCCAAGCTTGGTGTTCCCACAGCTTTTTCTTCTTGCCCAAATTTAGGCAAGTGGCTCCCTGCCCTTGCAGTTTTATGTTTTATATCTTTTTTTTTCTTCTTTTCTTTCTCAGTTGTCGTCCAGGTTATAGCTGAAGTTAAGTTTTAGTATTATTCAAGGGGTAGGCTAAGTCTTTTTGAGTGTTTGTTTAGGTTTCCTGTAGGGTAGCTGTAGCCGGGTAGGAGAGAAAGCTTTAAATGGTTTTTTGCAAAGAATATGTCTTTTTAGAAACTAGGAAAGCTTCATAGTCCTGTCAGATTTGATTGAAACTGCAGTTGCTATACCACTGTCAACTTGCTGTAGAGTATAAATTACTGAGTTCCTAATTGGTAGGCTCGGTTTTGTGCTATTTTTGTTTGATAGAGGTGGTAGCTACAGTAGCAATTTTCCATTTCCTTAGTCTAGATGATTAGAATGTTTCTGGGCTAGTTATAGTGGCCTGGCGTGACAGGAAGAGTATAGGAATTAAAATTTTAGTTCTCTCTCTCCAGGCATTGAGAGGGCTGACATGTTAGTTTTAGGATTTTTGGCTAAGTCTTTAACCTTGGGTGTGTGCTTCTTTACGACTGTTAGAGGAATCTTTTTCCTTCCTAAGGGGGATGTTGGGGGTGTTCGACTTGTTTTTGCATGTCGACTCGTGGGCTATGACCGGAGGGGGTGTGGTTGTTCGGACTCTGAGGGGTGAATTGTGTGTGCTAAGCTGTTGCCACCACTATATTTGGACATTGTGGCCAACTTGTTGGATGTGTGGACCCTGGAGCTGCCACCAGTTGTGATTTCACCCTTGATTATTTTTGGGGTCTTTGTCTTGGTGTTGGACACTGCGGCCACCCACTCAAGCCCCCTTATTTTTTTTTACACCCGGGTCTTTTGCCCACAAGCTTAGGACTGTTAGTTTCCTATTGTCTACTTTTGATTTTTCCTTGCTTTTATGCTGATGCATTTCTACTGCAGGTTGATACTTTCCAGAGCAGGTAGTTTTGTGCTCACACTTAGTGTGTTTTGCCTTTATTGCTCTATATGTAATGCTTCTTTCTATTCCTTCTCATGTGGTTTAGTATTTTGTTGTCGGGTTGGAAAACCTTTCTTTATTTAAACAATCTAACACTCGTTTCTTTAGATTATTTCCTTGCTGAGGCATTTCTTTTCTTGAATGCCTCAAGTCCAGGTTGTAGCCGATTGAGCGACTGATTTTCTTTTGTGGGTCTTGCTGGTAGCCTCCAGGGTAGCAGAGTTGCAGATCATTCCCTTGTGAGGTAGTTATCTTTTTTTTTTCTGTATAGACATGCACACTCACCGATGGGTTCGTGTCGGGTTGTCGACGCCCACCGGTGGCTTACTTGTTTTGCTAAATATGAATTAAAACTGCTGTTTTCGCCCATTTTCTTTGGATTGGTTTCTTGCTTCTGGGAAGGATTTATGCTAGGTTGCATGTTAGGTATTTTAAAACCCTAAACTATTATATGTACTCATGCATAATATGTTAGCCAGCTAAAACACTATTTTCTTAACGCGTAAAACATCTTTTAATATATATATATATATATATATATATATATATTACTCACCGTAGGCGTCATGCATTTTTTAAGTGGTCTCTGGTGGACCCTTATGCTCACTAGGGGTGTCAAATTAACTGAATAAAAGTATTTTTCCACTGTAAGCATTTATATTTTCTCAGCGTGGACTAACTGATCCACTGTGCCGAGGGATACGTCCTTCAAACAAACTGGTTTTCTATTAAATTAAAACTTGTGATTTTTGGTTTTGGTGTGTCGCCTGAGCGTCGGCAGTTATCCCTTGCTCAACGTGGCATCACAACGCGTATTTTCCCTTACTCTTATACTTCTTAACCTCGGGGAAAAAGCGGGTCGTGACAATACTCCCTGAGACACGCCCGTTTCCCAGGCCGTGTAGCTGTCTTAGCACAACTCGCCAAATGACCCGAGTAGGACACGGGTATTCAACGCGCCCGTGTCAAATTTCACATGCCCGTGTCGGACCTGAACAGGACTGGGCTCAGGCCGTTCGCCCTAACTCAACGATCGTTGAGTGGAAAGCTTTAAGTGACTAAGACGCCCTGTGACACGCCCGTGTCCCAGGCCGTGTTCACCCCCCCCCCCCCCCCGACGAACGTTGAATCCAAAATTTTCGACCACACGACCAACGCCTAACCCGAGCACGACACGCCCTGGGACACACCCGTGTCCCAGGCCATGTCACCTCTACCAAATCCCAGATTTGGCTCTAAATGCCACACGTTACACTTTTGAGTTTCGGGATGTTACAACTCTCTCCCTCTTAAAAGAATTTCGTCCACGAAATTACCAAAGGAAAAAAAAACAGAAAACCAAAAGCGATACCTGAGTTAAATAACTCTGTGTACTCTTCAAGCATGGTATGCTCCCGTTCCCAAGAGAGCTCCTCACGACCGCAATTGTCCCAATGGACCTTGACCATTCTGATCTCCTTGTTACAAAGTCGCTTGACTTCAGGTCCTCAATACAAATGGGCTTGACCTTAGTTATCAACCCTTCGTCCACTGGTACTTGATCAACTACGATCACCTGTGAAGGCTCTTGCACCGCCTTCCGTAACATTGATATATGGAATACGACGTGTAGACCAGACAGTAAGCCGCTTCACCGATCCGCTCCGGAATCTCAAACGGTCCAAGGTATCTCGGTCTCAGCTTCTTCAAGCGTCGTACCCGTGACACACCCTTGAACGACTTTTGAAAGTCTCTAGTGTCGAATAAATCCACCTATGGGGGGGGGGGAATAGGTGTCGTGCAGTCTTTTGCGGAATTAAATTTATTTGCACAAATTAACAAACACAGCACAGAAAACACACAAAGAATTATAGTGGTTCCCCGATTTGGGTATGTCCACTTTCCCCCCTTTGACCTATCTCCCACCAAGGGACGACTCTGTCACTTCTCCAAACAGATTGAAATCCAATCCTTACCCTACGGCAGGAACCCTTCCAACAAAAGAGTCACAACTCCACCACCACGGGTTGCACCCAACCCTTAAAACTAGGAATTAAAATTCTTTTACAACAAACCAAAATTGAATGTAAAAGAAAATACAAAAAAAAGCTTTTGGAGATTCCGATATCCTTCTTGGTTCGTTGAAGCTTTCTTGAAAGTTACGAAGAGTTTACAACCGGATTTCTCTCTTGGAGAGGATCTTGTAAAGATCGGCGGCGACAAGTAATTTCGGCGGAGATACTTTGTAGATCTAAACTTCTTGATGAAGCAAGCAAGGTCTACCAACGATCTCAGTCAGATAATTCGTCTCCACCGATTCAGAATGGAGAACAAGTCTCATTCAATGAATCGAGAGACAAGAGATCTCAAGAGAGATGCGTGAGATGCTTGACTTGCCTTGGTACTGTCGTCGGAAGATCCAAGAAGATCAGAGATTAGCAGCGATGACGAACTGCGAGCGGCGACAAGCGATCGACGATTTCCGCGATCGGCTAGGTAACGTTCGGCCTCTTTCGTTTTTCCGTGAATCACTGTATGTAGAAGTTCAAAATACGCGTATATATATACCCTGATCCAACCCTAAAGACCGTTGTGGGGCCCACAAGGAGAAGCCCTAGACTCGGTCGAAACAGCGCACAGCAAGTTAGTTCGGTCTAGCGAATGAGGAAATCTGCCAAAGGCAAAATAGGCGGGAATTGTTGGTGATTCCCGTCGATGTTGGCGGGAATCATTCACTATTCCCGTCGATTCTGCCTTAGGAAAATCCCTGTTTGGAAAACTGTTAGCTGAAAGAAGTCGGCGAGAGAGGCTAACTGATACACGATGAATCGGTGGGAATCACTAACGATTCCCGTCGAAGTCGGCGGGAATCACTAGCGATTCCCGTCGATTCTGCCTTGGCAGAATCCCTGTTTGAAAACTATCACCCGAAATAAGTCGGCGGGAGAGGCTAACTGATTCTCGACAAATCGGCGGGAATCACTAACGATTCCCTGTCAAAGTCGGCGGGAATCACAAGTGACTCCCGTCGAAGTCGGTGGGAATGACTTAGTGATTCCCGTCGATTTTGAAATAGAAGATTTTTCTCTTCCTTCTTTTGAAGACTTGGTCTTTGACCCATCATTTCTCCTTCTTCTGCTCTTGATCTACCTTAACCCTATACTTGAAAATGAGTACACTCCAATAGAGAGGGAATACAAGAATCAACACACTGATCTATTCAACGAGGGATTACGTTGCGCAGACCTGTGTATATTGATCCACTGCACCCTGACATTGGTGTGTACTTGAATGGAATAACTGCAAGCACAACTTGATAAAAGATCAAATACATTTTCAATTCACCTTAGCTTGTTCAGTGGCATCTTCAAATCAGGTCTATTGTGGATGCAATACCCAACAATCTCCCCCTATTTGAAGAATCCTAAACCCTACAAGCTAAGGTGAATAGAACAGATGTGAATGAAAATCATAAACTGATAGAATTTATTTCAAGATAACCCAAACACCTAGAGGGGGGGGGGTGAATAGGTTCTTTTCTTTTTTTACTTAAGGCAGAATAATATTTCAATTCTTAAAATAGAATCTAACTTATTCTACAGCAATCACAACACATAATTCACAATCACACATACATACCAGATTGCACACAGGTTTATAGTAGTTCCCCAAGGTTTGGGTACATCCACTTTCCCCCTTCACCTATCCAGCAGTGTGCTAGATTCGGCCTAACTTCTTCCTTCTTCTCAGATCCACAGATCTTACAGCTCAGAACCCTGAAAGGTTCCTATAGCTCAGAACCCTATAAGGTTCCTACAACTCAGAGTGTAACAACACTTCTACAGCTCAGGCTAACAGCCCTACCTCAGCCTTCCTACAAGGCCTACAACTCAGAGAATAATTTTTCCTACACTCTAACTCAAAAGCCCTACCACTCAGAGATCTATATCTCCTACACTCAGCCTTTATAATATAGGCTTACAACTCAGATCTTTTAAAAGATCCTACAAAATTTGATAAGTTTTTAAGATGGACTCTTACCCTTGTTGAGAGAGAAGGGATAAAAGGTTTCTTGATCAGCTTCTTGATAAAACTGATGGCTGAAATCAACCTATTCTTAGATTTCTTCAAAGCTTCTTGAATCTTAATTCAGTAGGGTTGATCTCCTTTGAAGTTGACTGGCTGCCAGCTCTCTTCTTTGAATTCAGAAATAGATCTGAATCCTCCTTAGCAGATTAGTTCAAGATCTGCTTCTTAAGAGACTTGTAAATGTCTCCTTCTTTACTTCAACAGTTGGAGATATCTCTCACTCTCCAGAACTTCTGAAGTTTCTTCAGAATTCTTGCTTGAATTCTCCTTAGATCTTCTAACAAAATTCTTCTTCTGTGTGACGTGCACTTCCTTGATCAATGATCAATACTTCAATAGTTGTTCTTGTTTTTTGATTTGACAGAATCCATCTATATATAGACTTCATCCATGGTAACCGGCTGATCCGGTTTCTAACCAACTTCTGACAAGTCTGATCGCTTCAGTAAACTTGTTGGAATACACAGCTGTCAAGTCTTCAGTCAGTACTTGAACCTGTGTCTTTGTCAGCAAAGCGTCGAGACTGATTGTCATTATGTGTCGACACAAAAGAATTAAGTGTCGACACAAGCATTGGTTAAGTCGACACAGTTCGTTTGGTGTCGACACAGCTTCTTGACACTGTATCTGTAGAATGTGTCGACACAGACACTTCACTTCACAACAATCAACATTGTTGAAACTCTGCTGTGTGTTGACACAAGTCCTGTGTGTCGACACAGTTCATGTAGTCTCAGAATTCTATGTGTCGACACTGCCTCCATATGTCGATACAGTTGATGTGGACTAATACTTCTGTATGTCGACACTGACTCCCGGTGTCGACACAGTCGATGTCGACTAATACTTCTGTGTGTCGACACTGCCTCCCGGTGTCAACACAGTTGATGCCGACTAATAAATTCTATGTGTCGACATATTTGCTTATGGTGTCGACACAGCTTTTCAAAGTGTCGACACAGGCTTTCTTAAGTGTTGACACATGGACTTAGAAACTTTTTCCTGCATATTAGCATATACTTAACCTGCACATATAAACTCAAAATAACATCAAATACACCTTGATGTATATCATTGAACTAAGTTAGGCTTCTTCAAATCAGGTACACATTTTCCCATGTACCCAACAATCTCCCCGTATTTGGAGAAGTCATAACCCTTTAGTCAATGATATACACCACTTATAATAAACAAACATTATGATGTATACAAGAATTATATGACAGGGCAACTTATAAAGAAAACATATACCAATATGATAATACAGAATAATAATACAAGCTCAATGAATCATGAAACATTGTTTTATTTATACTTATCAAAAAGTTTCTACACAACTGATTACATAGATTTCCTTAATACTAAATATTGCATTATTCTTGCAAAATCTAGTAAATCTATCCTAGGGCTGATCAGGCTCCTTGATGACTATGCCTTTTCCTGGCTTAATCTGAGCTTATACAGGAGATTCTGCATCATCAATAGGCTTCTTTCCTTTCAACTCTGCCTTCTTCTGAGCCTCAGCCTTAATCCTTTGCCTTTCAAAATAATGAAAAGGCTTAGGGAAGTATTTGCTAGGGTCCTGAGCATTAGGAGGTAGCTTCCCAATCTTAGTCTTTCTTCTATATTGCACAATGGCTTCTTACCTTGCCTCATATTTCTGTCATTCCTATTCATTATACCACTTGCCCCTTTCATGAACTTTATCTTTCACAGCTTTCCAGGTAGTCAGAATGATATTCCTGGAAGTGGGGCTCCATTGTTAAAAATCAGGCTTTAACTCAGCCAGTTCTCTGAATCTTTTTTTTTGAAAATTGAGCTTCCTACTGAGCTTTCAAGACAGCTTCTAACATTTCAACTTTCCTTATAACAACATTATCAATTTCCCGTGGAGGACTATACATTGACTGAACCTGTTGTTGAATCTTATAAAAATTTGCTAGAGGGTAGATGATCTGAGCAACTTCAGGTTGATCACCTTCAACATAAGCAGGTTGCACACAAGACTCAACAACATTATCATCATCACAAAGGGGTGTATATCCCAAAGTGGCTCTTATGCTATTGGATATCCATTTGGCATGATCTGAGCCTGCATTGACTAACACTCTCTCCCCCTTTATGACTTCTCTTTCAATGTGGTCTCTTAAGTCATCTTTTTGAAATCTTATTTGTCCATCAAGAAAATTTACACCATCTTTAAAAAATGATTTTAACTTAAGAAGCTGATCAGAGATTGTTTTCTGAGAAGTATTAATGGTTGTCTTAAATGAGTCTAAGGCATCCTGTAGCTTCTTATCAAACTCCTCTTTCTCCTTAGCTCTTTCTTCAGTCATTGCAGTGACTGTTTTCTTAATTTGAGTGATTATCTCATTGTGAGATTAAGTCAAGTTGTCATTGATTCTAATCTGATTCTCAAGGACATATCCTTGTTTAACAGCAATGTCATCAACTTTAGCCTTGACTTCTGCTTGTTGCTAAGCCAGAAATACAACAGCATTGCCCCCTTTGTGGAAGCAATCTGTTATTTCTTTCTTATATAGATTTACTTCAAACCTTATGGATTTGATATCCTGAGCCAAATCAAATTGAAGTGACTTATGTCTTTCATCCACATACCTCTCTAGAGCCATTCTCTGCTCATCTAATTTCAGTTGCAAGGACAACAATAAAGAGCTATAATCAGCCTCTGGAGCAAGTTGTGGAGTAGTAGTTTGTAATGCCTTCTTATAGCTCTGGCTCCTTCTCTTAAAGACCATTAGTTTTCTTTTCTTTGCATTTCTAATTTCCTCATCTTCCTAAGCAGAGGTACTGGTTATATTAACTCTTTCTTTAGGACTAAAAGGAATCTCCTTTTCAGTTCCAATCTGCTCCCCCGTAAGGTTAGCCTGCTCCCCCATTCCTTATTTGCACCTCCTTCTCTGCTGCTCCCTCGATATCAGGAAACAATTATTACAGAGTGAACTCCTGTTGAGTGTGAACTGGTGATACTACTTTCTCAGGAGCATCAGCAGCTACAAATATATCCTCCATGATAGCATCTTGGGCTGGAATATTAGCATGAGATGTCTCAAGGACTGTTTATGAATCTATTTCCTCTGCCAAGTGGATTCTCTCTTCCCCCTGCACCTGTGAAGTAATTGTCTCCCCCTGCACTTGTGCATTCTTAGTCAGGTCCTGTACTTGTAAACTATCTAACTCCCCCTGCACTTGTGCACTAACTGTTTCCTCCTGCACTTGTGCATTCTCAATAAGGTCTTGTACAAGTGATTTCACTGCAGCCTCTTGTCTCTCTATATCAGGTATGTACTTTGATAGGACCCTATCCCATCTGGAAATAATCTTGATGTCCATTCTTCTCATATGATTAATTTTAGATCCAGGGATCTGGTGCATTACTTCTGGAATGCCTCCAGCCATGTATAAACTTATCAGTCTAGCAAAATTATGTTTCTTTATTCCATTCTTAATCTTCTCAAACAGTACGATAGACAAATCTATATTGAGCTTAAAAATTATCCTTATCATGAGGTTGAAAATATAGGAAGAAATCCTATAATGTTCTCCGGGCTTACACAGAATTACCTTTCCTACCACTTCTGAAAGGAATTTGCCTTGCTGATTCATCCCTTTCTTGTTAATTGCTACTCCAATCTTCAAGGTGGAATCCAACCCACACCATTGTAGTGCTTCCCTTGTTTTTGCTACTGGTACTTCTTCTTCATCCTGAGTTCTTGGAAGATGAAGAATTTTTCTCAAACTTTTCAACGTGAGTTTGACTCTTGCTCCATGAACTGTTGATTTAATCTTAGGTCCAGTTGAGTCTACTATTGCTGCAACAAAAAACTCAAAAAACTCCTTCTTCCAAATCTTGGTTAGTTCGGATACCAAAAACTCCAAGCAACTGTCAGCAAATAGGGTAGACCCCTTTAATCTCTGACTCCGCATCATCAAAGGCATGACGAACCAACTCATATCCTTCGTTAATGTTATCTTCAACCTTTCGCGCCATTGGGATGGTTAGAAAGCTTGGATTGAGAGAAGAGAGTTTGTCGACACAAGGTTTTAGTCTCGAAAACCTGGAGAGTGTGTCGACAGAATATGTTCTTGACCTATTTATACCCTTCTAAATAAAGAAGGTGAAAAGGCGGGCAAAATCTGTCTAAATGTGTTGACACTGTTGAAATTTGTCGACATATACTTCTAATGTCTTGAAAATGGCGTTGACTACTATGTGTCGACACCTATTTATGATATGTCGACATTAGACAAATTTAGAAGTTAATCAAAAATTCTGTGTCGACACTATTTGTAAGTGTCGACATAATTTCTGGATGTGTCAACACAACAACTCTGGTTGTGTCGACACCACTTACTGAAGTGTCGACACCACTTCTCTGGATGTGTTGACACTGATTTACTGAAGTGTCGACACCACTTCTCTGGATGTGTCGACACTATTTTACTTAGCCAATTTTGATAAACTAATCTATGTTCAACATTCCTAATTCAATTTTAAATTTATTGAATTTAGTTTCATCTAGAGGCTTAGTAAACACATCTGCAATTTGAAAATCTATTTTGACAAATTCTAGTGAGATGTCCTCTTTCTCTACATGTTCTCTAAGAAAATGGTATCTTAATTCTATATGCTTAGTCCTACTATGTGAAACAGGATTATTAGCAACAGAAATAACACTAGTAGAATCAGAAAACAAAGGTGTTCTACTTACCTGAATACCAAAGTCTTCTAGTTGGTGCTGAATCCATAACAGCTGTGCACAATAACTTCTTGCTGCCACATATTAAGACTCAACTGTGGAAATTGCCACACTAGTCTGCTTCTTACTGCTCCAAGACACCAATCTTCCTCCTAGAAATTGACAGGTGCCTGCTGTGATTTTTCTATCTTCTTTGCAACCTGCAAAGTCTACATCTGAATAGCCTGTCAGTAGAAAATCTCCATTCCTAGGGTACCAAAGGACTAGATTAGGTGTGACCTTTAGATATCTCAAAATCATTTTTACTGCAGTGTAATGAGATTCTTCAGGGCATGATTGGTACCTAGCACAGACACATGTTGCATACATAATGTCTGGTCTACTAGCAGTTAGATATAGATGAGAGCTAGTTATTCCACTATACAAAGACTCATCTACAAGTTTATCTGCATCATCTTAGCATATAGGCATACTTGTTCCTATAGGAGCTCTCATGGTGGAGGGTGATTCCATACCATACTTCTTGATTAACTCCTTGGTGAACTTTGACTTGGATATGGACAAGCCATCATCAGTCTGTCTTACTTGAAGGCCCAAGAAGAACTTAAGTTCTCCCATGCTGCTCATCTCAAACTTTCCTTGCATAAGTTTTGCAAACTTCTTACAAAGGTTGCTTTCTGTACACCGAAATATTATGTCATCTACATAAATCTGGACTAAGATTATCTTCCCTTTGAACTCCCTTAGGAATAGAGTTTTTTCTATTTTCCCCCTTGAGAATTTGTTCTCGATAAGAAAAGTAGACAGGATTTCATACCAAGCCCTTGTGGATTGCTTTAACCCATATAAATCTTTCCTAAGTCTATAAACATAATCAGGTTTTAGAGAATCAACAAAACCTGAGGGCTTCTCTACATAGACTTCTTCTTTTAGATTTCCATTTAGGAATGCTGATTTTACATCCATTTGGAATACCTTGAAGCCTTGATATGCTGCATAGGCAAGGAACATCCTAATTGCTTCCAGTCTTGCTACTGGGGCAAAGGTTTGATCAAAGTTAATACCCTCTTCCTGCATGTATCCTTTTGCAACAAGCCTTTCTTTGTTCTTCACAATGATCCCATTCTCATCCAGTCTATTCCTAAAGATCCACTTTGTGCCAATGTTGTTGTGGTCTTTTGGTTTAGGAACTAACTGCCACACCTTACACCTTCTGAACTAATTCAGCTCCTCTTGCATGACATCAATCCAATGTGGGTCTAGAATAGCTTCTTCAAATCTCTTTGGCTCCAGTTGAGATAGGAAGCTTGAGCAAAGAACTGTGTTCACGTTCCTGCTTCTTGTTTTCACTCCATGTCTTAGATCACCAATTATCTGATTTGTTGGATGATTCTTTAAGTGTCTAACAGCTGGAGGTAGACAATCTTCAGGTTGAACATCTCCTGTCTCTTCAATATGCTGCACCTCTTGGTTTTCAACAGCATCTAGGGAGTCCTGTACTCCCCCTGGATAGTAGTCACCATTTTCCACTTCCTGCTCTTCAATTGATTCTTCTGTAATGGTAAGCTTGTCCATTTTCTCATTTATACCTGTAGAACTGCATGAGCTACAAGGAAACTCACTATTAATTAGTCTTGTTTCATCAAAGACAATATGTACAGACTCTTCTACAACTTTAGTAATCAAGTTGTATACTCTATAAGCCTTACTATTATTGCGGTACCCAACAAATATCCCATCTTGGGATTTGGAAGCAAACTTAGTTAGATAAGACTTGCCATTGTTAAGGACATAGCACTGGCAATCAAAGATCCTAAAATATGATAAGTTTGGTTTTCTACCCTTCATGATCTCATAGGGAGTCTTTTTGTGGCTTTTGGTGATAGATGCCCTATTGATCACATGACATGCAATATTTACTGCCTCAGCCCAGAAATATTCTGGGAGAGAAGTGTCACTCAATAGAGTTCTACCCACCTCAATCAGTGTTCTATTCTTTCTTTCAGCAATACCATTTTGCTGTGGTGCTCTAGGTGAGGAGAATTCTTGAAAAATCCCAAATTCTTTACACAGTTTTGTCATACTCTCAGATTAAAATTCTGTGTCATGGTCACTTCTGATTTTGACCACTGTACTGTCAAGTTCATTCTAAATTTGCTTGACAAAGTTGTATAAAACACTTGGGGTTTCTGATTTGTCTCAGAAAAAACACCCAGGAATATCTAGAATAGTCATCTACCACCACAAAAGTGTAGACCTTCCTACCAAGACTATGAACTCGTATAGGACCAAATAGATCCATATGTAAGAGGTATAGACACCTCACTGAATTCTTGTTTGTAAGGCTATGAAAGGAGGATTTTGTCAGCTTGCCTTTTTGACAAGCTGAGCATATCCCATCCTTTATACAATTAACTTTTGGACTATTCTTTACTAACTCTTTGCTAAAAAGTTGGCCAATTGTTTTGTCGTTAAGATGGGCCAGCCTCTTGTGCCATTTGACACAATGAGAGGATCTCTCATCAGCTACAAGACAAATAAGAGAAACATTATTCTCAGACTCAAAGTTAAGACAGTACACATTTCTTTTTCTATATCCTGTCAATATGACTTTTTGATCACTTGATCTTTTGATGTGACATCCATTCTTAACAAATGAAATGTCATATCCTAAATAACTCAACTGACTTATGATTATAAGGTTGTGTTTCAAACCCTTCACATATGCCACTTGTGTGATAGTAATCTTGTTATTAGAAATGTTACCAAATCCTTTGATAATTCATTTTTCAGAACCACCAAAGATTACTTTAGACCCATTTATGATAGGTAAGTACTCCTTCAGCAACCCCCTTGTTCCAGTCATGTGCCTGGAGCATCCACTATCCAAGTACCATATAGGGACATGGTAACTTGGACTCACCTGTAATAAAGAATTACCTCTCCTTAGAACCCAAGTAAGTCTTGAGTCCTTGGTTCTAGTTAGCTTCATACTTAATAAATCTACCTGCTACTCTTCTAACAGGTAGACTGTTGTTCTTACTTACATTAATGTTGTGCCAGCAATCTATGGCATAATGGCCTGTCTTGCCACAACACCAGCATTCATACCTGTTGTATCTATTTTTAAATACATTCTTGGCAGTCTGGTTGACAGCAAATCTTTTATTTTGTGCTGGTACTGCAACAGCTACACCCACTATTTTCTTAGGAATATGGGGTTTATAAACATGGGCTCCCTTATTGATATAAACACCCTTTTCATTCAGAACTTAAGTCTTATTATGACCATGAGTATTCTCAAGGTCATACTTGTTAGAAGGCTCTTGTACCTTTCTAAAAACTACAAGGACTTTAAAATTCAGTGGCTGGACTGAGGCTTTGCCCTTTCTCTTTAATTGGACAGCCCTGGTGTTACCTTTAAAACCTATTCCAACCTTACCCTTTTTAGCCACAAACTGATCCATTAATGGTAAAACTGATTTTGGCTTCGAATAACTAGCCACCAAATCTTTTTCCTTTTGAAGTCTGGCTTCCAGACTTTTAATTAGATCATTTTTGTATGTGATTGTGCCCATCTGAATAATAGTTATAGTTTTTAGTTTGGCAATCTCATTCAATTCTTGATCCAACTCTTTCTCTAAGTCAGATACAGCCATCTTAAGATCTGCAATTTTCTTAGCCTGAGTTTTGGCAAGGTTTTTGCTTTTCTTTAGTGCCTGAAACAAGTCCCCATATTCATCTATCAGCTGATGAATATCACCTTCAGACTCAGACCCATCCACATCACTTGATGTAGATATAGCTGACTCTGTGCCAATACTATAATCTGAATTACTAGAAAAACATTGTACCTTACTAGGACCAAGCTGATCCTGGCACTTGTCTTCTTCTGATACAGCCATCAATCCCATGCACTGATGGTCTTCTTGTTCATAGATAGAGTTCAGTAATTACATAAACTCATCTTCTTCATCTACTGTATATAGACCATTGTATGCCTCAGCTTTAGATTAAGACTCTGAATATGATTGGTCTGTCAAGCTCTTCTACTTCTTAGCAACAAAGGATTTCTCCTTCTTGCTCTTTTGTTGAGCCTTCCTTTTATCAGCAGACTCCTTTATTTTGTCTGGACACTCAGCCACAACATGTCCAGGACTATTACAGCAGTAGAAAACTATCTTTGATTTTGAGATTTACTAGGCTTAGACCTGCTCCTGTCCTTCCTTGATGACTTCCTCTTTTGATAATAGTCATCCACAAGCTGAGATGTGGAGGGCCTTGACTTCCACTGCTTCTTCTTCAAGAATCTCTGAAACTGCCTTGTGAAGGCAGCAAACTCTTTATCTGAGTCACTGCTGTCTGAACTTTCATTGTCTGAATTTTCTGAAGTAATTTCAGCAACAATCTCAGGAGGTGATGGAGACATCCTCCTATTCTTCGTAGTGGCTTCCACCTTGAAGGCCACAGACTTTTCTTTATGCTCCCCTTTAGCACTTTTCTCTTCCTCTTTCCTAGCCATCAGCTGCATCTCATATAACAGCAATTTTCCAAACAAAGTTTGAGGAGAGATATCTGCAAGTTTTGCCACTTCCATAATGGCACAAATCTTACTGTCCCAATCCTTTGTCAAGAATCTTAGGAATTTATCATTCAGTTCATATATACTGAAGATCCTTCCATAGGACATCAGCTCATTTACTATTTTATAGAACTTTTTATAACACTCAGTTATACCATCTGACTTTCCCTGTCTGAAACTCTCATATTCCCTCTCCAGCATAAATTTCCTATCCTGTCTGACTTCTTCAGAACCCTCCATGTAGACTATCAAGGCGCCCCACATTTTCTTGGAGGTCTTACAGTGAATCAAATTTTGAAAGGTTGAATCATCTATGACACTTACTATGATATTCTGGGCTCTTTTATCCATTGTTGCCAGGATGATCACTTCCTTAGTCATTTCCTAAAAATCCTTGGGAGTTCTTTAATATGCATCTAGAACTGATAACTTCATTGGAATATATGGACCTTTCATTACTGTAATGTAGATCCTTGGATCAGAAGCCTCCATTAAAAGCCTTACCCTTTCTTTCTATATTCCAAATATCCTTTTCCTACATATGGGTAATTTCATAGAACCTAGTTCCTTATGATTTTCTCTTGAACCCATTTTCTTGATCTTAAATCTGCCTTATGGATATTACTCAGACTGTTAAGTCCTTCTTTGAGCAACCTCCCTCTGATACCACTTTATAGAATTGATTTCAAGACAACCCAAACACCTAGAGGGGGGGGGGTGAATAGGTTTTTTTTCTTTTTTTACTTAAGGCAGAATTATATTTCAGTTCTTAAAATAGAATCTAACTTATTCTACAGCAATCAAAACATAAAATTCACAATCACACATACATCACAGATTGCACACAGGTTTATAGTGGTTCCCCAAGGTCTGGATACAACCACTTTCCCCCTTCACCTATCCAGCAGTGTGTTAGATTCAGCCTAACTTCTTCCTTCTTCTCAGATCCACAGATCTGACAGTACAGAACCCTAAAAGATTCCTATAACTCAGAACCCTATAAGGTTCCTACAACTAAGAGTGTAACCACACACCTACAGCTCAGGCTAACAGCCCTACCTCAGCCTTCCAACAAGGCCTACAACTCAGAGAATAATTTCTCCTACACTCAAGCTCAAAAGCCCTACCACTCAGAGATCTATATCTCTTACACTCAGCCTTTATAATATAGGCTTACAACTCAGATCTTTGAAAAGATCCTACAAAATTTGATAAGTGTTTTAGATGGACTCTTAGCCTTATTGAGAGAGAAGGGATAAAAGGTTTCTTAATCAGCTTCTTGATAAAACTGATGGCTGAAATCAACCTGTTCTTTGCTTTCTTCAAAGCTTATTGAATCTAAACTCAGTAGGGTTGAACTCCTTTGAAGTGGACTGGCTGCCAGCTCTCTTCATTAAATTCAGAAATAGATCTGAATCCTCCTTAGCAGATTAGTTCAAGATCTGCTTCTTAAGAGACTTGTAAATGTCTCCTTCTTTACTTAAATAGTTGGAGATCTCTCTCACACTCTAAAACTTCTGAAGTTTCTTCAGAATTCTTGATTGAATTCTCCTTAGATCTTCTCACAAAAATCTTCTTCTGTGTGACGTGCACTTCCTTGATAAATGATAAATACTTCAATAGTTGTTCTTGTTTTTTGATTTGACAGAATCCATCTATATATAGACTTCATCCTTGTGAACCGGTTGATCCGGTTTCTAACCAACTTCTGACAAGTCTGATCGCTTCAGCAAACTTGTTGGAATACACAGCTGTCAAGTCTTCAGTCAGTACTTGAACCTTTGTCTTTGTCAGAAAAGCGTCGAGACTGATTGTCATTATGTGTTGACACAAATGAATTAAGTGTCGACACAAGCTTTGGTGAAGTCGACACAGCTCATTTGGTGTCGACACAGCTTCTTGACACTGCATCTGTAGAATGTGTCGACACAGCTTCTTTGTGTCGACACAGACACTTCTTCACTTCACAACAATCAACATTGTTGAAACTCTGCTATGTATTGACCCAAGTCTTGTGTGTCGATATATTTGATGTAGTCAGAATTCTATTTTTCGACACTGCCTCCATGTGTCAACACAGTTGATGTCGACTAATACTTCTGTGTGTCGACACTGCCTCCCGGTGTCGATATAGTCGATGTCGACTAATACTTCTGTGTGTCGACACTGCCTCCCGGTGTCGACGCAGTTGATGTCGACCAATAAATTCTTTGTCTCGACACAGTTGCTTCTGGTGTCGACACAGCTTTTCCAAGTGTCGACACAGGCTTTCTTAAGTGTTGACACATGGACTTAGAAACTTTTTCCTACATATTAGCATATACATAACCTACACATATAAACTAAAAATAACATCAAATATACCTTGATGTATATCATTGAACTAAGTGAGGCTTCTTCAAATCAGGTACACATTTTCCCATGTACCCAACATAAATTGAAAATTCAGTTGAGAGTTAAATTCATTACCCTTTTTTTGAGAGCAACATAGCCTTTGTGACCTACTTAGCATTGGCAGCCACCTTAGTCTTGGCCGAGAGGGTAATCTCCCCCTTTTCGACTTCTGTAAATCTGGGACTTCACTTGGAGCAAAATGCTCCCCCTCAGTTCTTGCGTCTGTGCTCGATCTTGAGTTCCTAGCAGATGCTTCCCCTTGATCCAAGAGGCTTGAGCCCTTCAGTCTTCAATCTTCATAGTTCAGCATGCCGAGTTCAGTTTTTAAGAGACTAAACTTGGCCTCGTCTAGAGGATTTGTGAAGATATCTGCAATCTGCTTATCCATGGGGACATAACAGAGAGATATATCTTTATTTTCCACATGCTCCCGAATGAAGTGGTAGCGCACTTCAATATGCTTTGTTCTGCTGGGCGACACGGGATTGTTCGCAATTGCAATTGCGCTCGAGGAGTCGCAATACATAGGAACTTCTCTGAACTGCAAGTCATAATCTTTGAGTTGATCTCTTATCCATAGAAGTTATGCGTAACAGCTGTCTGCTGAGATGTACTCAGATTCAGCCGTAGAGGTTGCGACACAGTTCTGCTTTTTACTGTTCCACGATATAAGCCTTCTTCCTAGGAATTGGCACGTCCCGGAAGTGCTTTTCCTATCATCCCTGCTTCCTGTAAAGTCAGCATCTGAAAAGCCTATCAGCTCGACATCATTGTTTCTTGGGTACCAAAAGCCAAGATTTGGTGTACCCTTAAGGTATCTAAGAATCCGCTTTACAGTGATATAATGAGATTCCTTAGTGTTCACCTGATATCTAGCACAAACGCATGTGGAAAATATAATATCCGGTCTACTAGCAGTAATGTAGAGTAAAGATCCAATTATGCTTCTGTATTTGGTTTCATCAAAAGGTTTCCCTTTCTCATCCTTGTCCAGAGACATAGTGGATCCTATTGGAGTCCTCATAGAGGTTGAGCTCTCTATTCCGAATTTCTTGAGGATTTCATTTGTGAACTTCGTCTGAGAAATGAAAATTCCATCCTCAGACTGTTTCACTTGAAGTCCCAAGAAATACTTTAGCTCTCCCATGCTGCTCATTTCAAACTTTCCTTGCATAAGTTTTGAAAACTTCTTGCAAAGATTGTTGTCCGTTGAGCCGAAGATTATGTCATCGACATAGATTTGCACCAACAAAGTCTTGCCTTTAACTTCCCTAAGAAACAATGTCTTATCTATTTTTCCTCTCGATAACTTGTTCTCAAGAAGAAAACTAGATAGAGTCTCATACCAAGCTCGAGGAGCTTATTTTAAGCCATATAATGCTTTATTAAGAAAGTAAACATGATTAGGGAATGTTGGATTTACAAAACCTGGGGGTTGCGTGACACATACTTCCTCTTTTAAATTTCCATTGAGAAAACCTTATTTCACGTCCATCTGATAGACAGTGAATCCTTTGTAAGAGGCATATGACAAGAACAATCTTATAGCTTCGAGCCTTGCAACTGGTGCAAAGCTTTGGTCGAAGTCAATCCCCTCCTCTTGTCTCTAACCTTGAGCCACCGGTCTGGCCTTGTTCTTGATGATTACCCCGTGTTCATCAAGTTTGTTTCTGAAGATCCACTTAGTGTCGATCACATTATGTTTCTTTGGTCTGGGAACTAGCATCCAGACGTTGCATCGTTCGAATTGATGCAGTTCTTCTTGCATTGCCAATATCCATGACGCATCTTTGTTCGCTTCGTCGAACTTCTTTGGCTCAACCTGTGATAGAAAACTTAGGTGCAGAATCTCGTTAATTGTACCTCTGCGAGTTCTGACACCGCCCCGAGGATCTCCTATTATCTGATCTCTTGGGTGATCCCTCACGTGTATGAGCTCTAAGAGTCTGGAATCTGGAGCTCCAACAGCTTGTCGGGCTCCTCCCTCTTCTAGGAGAATTTCTCTATCCTGATCGTCATCTTCTCCTGGTGGCGTTGAGGTAGAGACCTTGACGTACAAGGGAGTTTAATCTTTAACAGTCTCATCTAAACATAGCTATTGAAACCTTGCACCTGCATCTTCAAGAATGCCACTGGAAGAATTGCTATGAAGCATGCTTCCTTCATCAAATACAACATTAATGGACTCTTCTACCACTATGGTTTTCTTATTGAAAACCTTATATGCCCGATTATGGCTACTATAGCCCATGAAGATGCCTTCGAAGCATTTTTCTCCGAATTTTGTACGTGGGTACTTCCAATTATTGAGTACATAGCATCTGCAACCAAAAATCCTTAGATAGGACAGGGTCGGTTTCCTGCCTTTCAATATCTCATAAGGCATCTTACGATGATTCTTGTTTATTAAGGCCCGGTATTGCACGTGATAGGCTGTATTGACAGCCTCTACCCAGAAGTACTCTGGGAGAGAAGCGTCATAAAACATTATCGTACATGCCTCAATGAGCATTCTTTTCCTCCTCTCCGCAACTCCGTTTTTCTGAGGAGTACGCGTGGAGGAAAACTCATGAAAGATACCATGTTCTTCACAGAATTCTGTCATAGTTCCAGACTCGAACTATGTTCCAAGGTCACTTTTGATTTTGACCACAGAGTAGTTAAGTTCGTTCTGAATCTGCCTGATAAAATTAGTGAAGATGTCAAACGTATCTAACTTTCATTTCAAGAAGAACACCCACGTAAACCGAGAGTGATCATCAACAATCACTAGCGTATAGGATTTTCCTCCTAAGCTATGAACTTGCATTGGACCGAACAAGTCCATGTGCAGAAGATAAAGACATCTGGAAGAGTCTTTGTCAGCAATGCCCTTAAAAGTAGCCCGAGTCTGTTTTCCCTTCTAACACGCAGGATAAGGGCTATCTTTGATGCACTTAATAGTAGGGGCATCTCTTACTAAATTCTTAGAAAACAACATACTAATAGTTTTGAAATTAATATGTGTCAATCTCTTGTGTCATTGTTTACAGAGAGATGCACTATCTTTTGCTACTAGGCAAACGAGGGTAGAAGAGTCTAAGCTAAGAAAATCTAAGCAAAAAATATTTTTGCTCCTAATGCCAGTTAATACCATCTCTGAAGAGGCACACGATATTATCAAGCACTTTTCCTTGCAGAACTTAACGTCGTATCCTTTATCACACAACTGGCTTACACTGATCAGGTTATGGTTTAACCCTTCAACATAGGCCACGTCTGTGATAGAGAATACACCGTTGGAAATCATACCATAACCCCTGGTGACTCTTCGATCAGTTCCTCTAAAGATGACTTTGGGTCCATTTTTGACTAGGGAGTAATCACACAACAGGCTTCTTGTCCCGGTCATATGCCGGGAACATCCACTGTCCAAGTACCAGATTGGCGTTTTGCTGGCCTTTGGACATACCTGCAAAACAGAATTAGTTTCCCTTAGGAACCCAATCGAACTTGGGTCCTAGATTCCTTGTTAGCACACTCCCCCTCAGTTGGTTAACCTTACGAGTGGTCGGCCTCGCATTGATAACAAAAGGAGTCTCATTGTATCTTGGATTAAACCAGCAATCCATTGCAAAGTGACCAACTTTGCCACAACACCAAAAGTCAAACCTGTTGTACCATTTCTTAGGCTCCTGCTTCACCCTTGGAATGGTGGGTCTAGCCGGGGCCTTGTATCTTGAGGTGGAGGCATCATGATGACAGCAGTCACACAATTTCTTCACTTCCTGTTCCTTCAGTATAACAGGCTTGGCCTTTGGTGCCTACTTCCTATTATGGCCGCTAAAGAAGTGGCCATAATTCTCCACTTGGATTTCCTCATAAGGTGCCTTGAAGACACTCTCGCCGTAGTTGTGGGGGAAGGTCCAACCATCATACCGGCTCTTGGGCTTTTCAACGGAGGGCCGGAAGAAGTGGCCATAGGTTGACTCAAAGTCCTGCTCATTGCATGGAAAGCAAGGCTTTTTGAATGAAACAGGACCGAGTGGGGCCTTTCCCTTTTCTGCAGCAGAGGCCTTCTTAGTAGCCTTATTTTTCCTCCAATTTCTGTTTCTCCTGGATTATTTACCAGGCACGGCCAAATGCCCTAAGCCAGCCTCCTTAGCCTGAGCAGAGAATTCATCAACCAGAGGAAGAATGGTCTTGGGCATAGAGAAACTTTTGACAATCTTCCTATCGGCCGCAAGCTGTTCTTCCAGCTTGTTCATTTCTTCCTGTTTTTCGTCAAGGAGCCTTAGATAATCTAAGTGCTCAGAAGTCAGTTCCATGTGTTCCTGTCGGAGAGAAGTTAAGCTAGTGATCTCTTCTCTTAGGGACACACCCTCAGCCTTAAGGAATTTGACTTCCTTTTTCTGAGCGCTCAACCTCTTTTGGCACTCTTCGAAAGTATTGAGCAGAAGCTCATACTTTTTGAGGAGTTCAGCCTCACGGGCAAATGGACTGTCCTCGTGGTCATCTTCAGGAGACTCAGAGTCAGAGTTAGAGTCAGAGAGGGGGTGAGATCTTTTACCTTCCCAGTAAATGGGGGAAAGTATCCATCTGAGTCGGTGCAACCCATTAGCCCGAAGTAGGCTACCTCGTCATCACTGGAGTATGAAGAGTCAGATTCACTAAGTGTCTTTTGCTTTTTAGCAATGTAGCTCCTTTCCTTCTTCTTGTATCTAGAGGACTTGAGCTCCTCTCCTTTCCCCTTATCTCTCTTTCTTTAGTGGCAGTCAGCAATGATGTGACCTGGCTTATTGAATCCAAAGAAGATAATGTCAGTAGAACGATGTTTGTTCTGTTTAGACTCATACCTGTCAGAAGAGTAATTCTTCTTCTGATGTCTGGAGGAGGAGCCATCTTTTTTTCTCTCATTCCTCAACTTGAGGAACTTCTTGAACTCTCGAGTGATGAAGGAGAATTCTTCCTCAGATAGCTCTGAGCCGAATGAGCATGGCTCAGAGTCTTCTTCCTCATCCTTTCTCCAAGAGCGGGACGAAGCTGCACCCTTGCCTTTCCTTGAGTGATTAGCTTTCAGGACCACAGTCTTTTCTTTGTATGTGTCCTTATCGGCTTCTTCTTAAGCTTTTCTGGTGTTCAGCTAAAGCTCGTAGGACATTAGCTTTCCAAACAGAATCTGGGGATCAGTTTCTGCCAGCTTGCCAAATTCTCTCATGGCGCAGATCTTGGTGTCCCATTCCTTAGTAAGGGATCTAAGGAATTTGTCATTTAGTTCACCATCGGTGAACACTCTGACATAACCCTTCAGGGCATTGACGATCTTCATGAAGTTCTTGAATGTCACTCCGATTTCTTCCTTGGGACCTTGCCTGAAGGCCTCATACTTATGGTTCAAAAGGGATCTTAGATCACCCCTTACTTCATTTGTGCCTTCCATCAAAATGATCAGGCAGTGCCATATGTCCTTGGCAGTCCTGCAGTTGCTGAAATTCTACATCATGGAATCATCGACGGCACTTACTAAGATGTTTTGAGCATTCTTGTCTAGTCCGACATGCACCATCTCATTCTTATCCATTTCGGAGAGCTTCTTGGGCCCCATCTCTGACTGATCAATGGTGGATGCCTTAGTGGGGATATAAGGGCGCTCCTCCACTATCATGAAGAGTCGGGGATCGACTGCTTCCATGTAGAACCTGATACTTTCCTTCCAGATGGGAAAATTCAGCTTGGTGCATACTGGAATCTTTCCTGAATACTTGAGTCCGTCCACTCCCGAGATCTTCTTTCTTCTTGACACTAGACACAGGATCTTACTCAAGGTGTTAACCTTATTGATGAGTAACCTCCCTCTGATACCACTTGAAAGTCTCTAGTGTCGACTAAATCGACCTATGGGGGGGGATAGGTGTCGTGCAGTCTTTTGTGGAATTAAATTTACCTGCACAAATTAACAAACACAACACATAAAACACAAACAAAGCTTTCGGAGATTCCCATGTCCTTCTTCGTTCGTTGAAGCTTTCTTGAAAGTTACGAAGAGTCCACAGCCGGATTTCTCTCTTGGAGAGGATCTTGTCAAGATCGGCGGCGGCAAGTGATTGCGGCGGAGATACTTTCTAGATCTAAACTTCTTGACGAAGCAAGCAAGGTCTACCAACGATCTCAGTCGGATCAATCATCTCCACAAATTAGGAATGGAGAACTAGTCTCGTTCAACGAATCGAGAGACAAGAGATCTCAAGAGAGATGCGTGAGATGCTAGGCTTGCCTCGGTACTGTCGTCGGAAGATCCAACAAGATCGGAGATTAGAGGAGACGACGAACTGCGAGCGGCGACAAGCGATCGGCGGTTTCCGCGATCGTCTAGGTCATGTTCAGCCTCTTTCATTTTTCCGAGAATCACTGTCTGTAGAAGTTGAAAATACTCATATATATATACCCTTATCCAACCCTAAAGACCATTGTGGGGCCCACAAGGGGAATCCCTAGCCCCGGCTAAAACAATGCACAGCAAGTTCGTTCGGTCCAGCGAACGAGGAAATTTGCATAAGGCAAAATCGGCGGGAATTGTTGGTGATTCCCGTCGATGTCGGCGAGAATCATTCACGATTCCTGTTAATTCTGCTTAGCAGAATCCCTATCTAGAAAACTGTTAGCCGGAAGAAGTCGGCGAGAGAGACTAACCTATACTCGACGAATCCGTGGGAATCACTAACGATTCCTGTCAAAGTCGGCGGGAATCACTAGCGATTCCCGTCGATTCTGCCTTGGCAGAATCCATGTTTGAAAACTGTCACCCGGAAGAATTCGGCGGGAGAGGCTAACTGATTATCGACGAATCGGCGGGAATCACTAACGATTCCCGTCGAAGTCGGCGGGATTCACAAGTGACTCCCGTCGAAGTCGGCGGAAATGACTTAGTGATTCCCGTCGATTTTGACTTAGAAGATTTTTCTCTTCCTTCCTTTGAAGACTTGGCCTTTGACCCATCTTTGCTCCTTCTTCTTCTCTTGATCTACCTTAAAACTGTACTTGAAAATAAGTACACTCCAATAGAGAGAGCACACGTGAGTCAACACACTGGTCTACTCAATGAAGGATTACGTTGCGCAGACCCGTGTATTTTGACCCACTGTACCCTGACATTGGTGTGTACTTAGCATAGAATAGCTGCAAGCACAACTTGATAGAAGATCAAATACATTTTCACACTGATCGTCCTTCCTTAGTAGCCCATCTTCAACTAAAAACTGGGAATTTGACAAATCCAATGCTGCATCCATAAGCTCTTTCATGCTGCCATCCAACTCCATAGCCTGCCAAATCCGATCAGCCAGGTCATACTGAAATTCCGTCTAGTTCAATAATGCTTCGACGTTATTTTGCCTATCAACACAACAGATCTCTAACGCCTCCAACTCCCGAATTAGTCTCTCATCATGAACCGACAACCAGTTGGCTTGGGCGGGAGCCCTGCGACTTAACGCATCCGCAACTGCATTGCATTTCCCCAGTACATAATGAATCTTGAACGTATATTCCCCCAGGAACTCCATCCATCTCCGCTTCCTCATGTTCAGATACTTCTGATCCAACAGGTACTTTAGTATCTTATGGTCGGTAAAAATATCGACCTTTACGCCGTACAAAAAAAGTCTCCACAGCTTAAGCGCAAAAATCACAGCCGCCAAATCTAATTCGTGGACCGGTTAAATTCTTTCGTGCTTTATAAGCTGATGCAATCCATACGCAATAATACTTCCATGCTGTAACAGCACGTACCCCAAACCACTGCCTGAGGTATCACTATAAATCTCGAAGCCCTCGGTCCCACTTGGCGAACTTAGCACTGGCGCCGTGGTCAACTGACTCTTCAACTTCTCAAACGGTTGCACGCACTCCTGCGACCACACAAACTTCTGATCCTTCCTTGTCAACTTCGTGAGAGGTAGCGCTATCCGCGAGAAGTTCTCTATGAAACGCCTGTAATAGCCAGCAAGCCCAAGAAAACTCCGGATTTCCCTTACCGAAGACAATACAGGCCACTCTCGTATCGCTACAATCTTCGCCGGATCTACCGCTATCCCTTCTCCACTGACTATATGTCCAAGGAATGCCACTGACGATAACCAACACTCGCACTTAGAGAACTTTGCGTATTGTTCGTTCCTCCTCAGCGTCTCCAAAACCAGATGCAGATGCTTTAAGTGATCTTCTTTGCACTGCGAGTACACCAATATGTTGTCAATAAAGATGATAACAAAACGGTCTAGGTACTCCCTGAACGTTCTGTTCATCAGATACATGAATACGGATGGAGAATTAGTCAACCCAAACGACATGACCATAAACTCGAAATGCCCATACCTTATGCTGAACGCTGTCTTTGGGATATCACTCTCCCTTATCCTCAGCTGATAGTAACCGGACTTCATATCCAACTTTGAATATCCCTACGACCCGACTAACTGATCAAAAAGATCATCAATCCTTGGGAACGGGTATTTGTTCTTTTCCGTTAGCTTGTTAAACTCTCTGTAGTCGATACACAGTTGCATGCTCCCGTCCTTCTTCTTAACAAAGAGGACCGGTGCGCTCCAAGGCGACGAGCTTGGACACATACCCTTGCTCCATCAACTCTTCTAGTTGAACCTTTAACTCCGCCATCTCCTTAGGTTCCAACCTATAAGGAGAACATGACACAGGTTTGGCACCAGGAACTAGCTTGATCGTGAAATTGATCTCTCGCTGCGGTGGGGCTCTGGGAAGATCGTCCGGGAACACGTCGGGGTACTCACATACCACTGGGATACCATCCAAAGTGTTCTTTGGCTTTACAGCCTCCACTAACGTGAGGAAAAGCTCTGTGCCAACACGAACCGCCTTGACCACCTGAAGAGCAGACATCAGCGTCTTTCTCGACCCCTTCAATCCCACAAATGTTGTCTCCTACCCAACGCCCAGCTTGACCTCTTTATGGTTGCAATCTATAAAAGCCTTCTGCTCTGAAAGCCAATCCATACCAAAGATGACGTGAAACTCTACTAGCTACATCAACGACGCTTGCAAGTCGAACTCTTATCTTCTAATATGAACCTTTATAACACATACTCTGTCCGCGCGCATCGAACACCCATTCGACAGTAGCACATCCAATTTATCCTTCTCCATCGAAGAAGGGACTCCAATGCACATTATGAAACTTTCAGACAAAAAGGAGTATGGAGCTCCCGTATCGAATAGTGCTCGTACCGGACTATCGCCAATTAGAACAAAGCCTATACAAACAGTATTAAGCTAAAGAGTACTAGGTAACACTATTTAAAGCTAACTTGCTATAAATTAAACCGTACCTGTCACCACATCTGTATGTTTAATGCCCTCCTGCTAGCCCAAATTATAGACTCTCGGTTGAGTCGGAGCGTAGTGGGACGCGGTTGACTCCACCTCCTTGCCCTTCTCTTCATAAGTTGCACCTTGCTTCCTCTCGGACTTCGGACATCCGCTCCAACAATCACGGGCAAAGTGCTCCGTCTTTCCATAAGTAAAACAAGCGCCCGGGGTTCGGTTGGTAGTTGCCCCCGAGGCACCTGATGAAGGGGCTGGACACGACATCCTAGCCTTCTTGTAGAACTTGCGATATCCAGACTTCGATGTAGTCAACACTTTGAACTCCGATTTACTGCCACTGGAGTCCTTCTTTGCCTGAACATTCTTCATGTCCTTTTCCAAAGACCGGGCCGTGTTGACCAAGGTTAGGAAACCCTGCGCCATAGGCCCCGAAAGTAATAATCTCAAGTCATCTGTCAAGCCTTAATAGAATCAGTTCGTCTTGAACTCCTCATCAGCAAAGGTAGTGCTTGCGTATCATCCTAACCGAGTAAACTCGTGGAGATACTTGTCCACGGTACTGTCTTCTTGAACCAACTTCTGAAATTCATTTTCTAAAGAAATCCTCTGAGCTGAGGGAGGTATCGAGCCATGAACAACCTCGAAAACTCCTCTATTGAGACATCAGTCAAATGTCTAACCCTCAGATGGTGTAGCTCCAAGCCTTCCCACCATAGCCTTGCGTCCCCATCCAGCAAGAACGTTGCAATCGTTGTCTCCTGCCACTCTTTATTCTCAGTAGCTGTCAGTTCTCTCTTAATTCTAGAGAGCCAATCCTCTGCTTGAGTTGGGGTTCCCTTCCTCGAGAACACTGGCGGATTGAAACCCATCATGTTCTTAAGTTGCTTCTCCATTGCTCTCCTAGGAAACACTAGCTCCACTACCACCTGTTCCACTCTCCTTGGCTCCGCCGCTTGGAGCGGTACTTACTCCACACTAGGAGAAGGTTATTGCACCTGCCTCGCAGGTTGCGTATTGATCATCGCAAACACAGCCTCCGCTACCAATCGAATGGTCTCAGCTGAAGGAGGAGTTGCAGGCGCATCATTTGGTGGGTTGCTTGCCTAAGAAACTTGCTGTTCTGACGGCCCAACACCACTCCTGGTCACCTATAATCGTGCAAAACACCGATAAGCGACCAAACAACATTACAAAAAAGCAATAATAGAACACGCAGGTTCCTCAAACATGTTTATTTTCATTCCAAAGTGAACATTCATGGGTTCTTTTCATGTTATAACGATGACACACACACATGTGCTCACCACCCTTAAAAGTGAATTTGTCCACGAATTCATTTAAGCTTGACCGAAACCGGTAGTCTGATACAAAATTGTAACACAACTATCCATCACAAAGCATATATCAGTAGGTCCGGCCGGGGCCCGACGCCATATACCACGGACAGACCGGTGTGTTACTCATTGAAACCAATCAACCAATCATTACGTCCTACACAGAGCATCTAGCAGAAGCAATTTATTAAGTTGCAAGAAATAAAGAACCAAGCCACAAGCATGAATGTCCACTACTCAAACCAACAGGAATGTACAATACACAAGTACTGGCCTTACGGCCTTATAATAGTTCTCTCAAATATAAGTGTCTTCCAAACCTCTGCACGCAGGCTGGTGAAGATGAGAATAAAAGAAAACACTAAAAAACTAGGCCTTCGAGGGCCGGCTCAAAAACTTGGGCTTTTGCCCGCTATTTACCGCTCGGCTCTGCAACACCTGCAAGCAACAATCCACCGCACGGTGGCAAACAAAAGCAATGGTAAGCCATGCTGACCAAATTATAACGACCCTGCCCCCAACTTCGGGCGGCGATGCTCTTTCCCTACACTTTGTTAGCATAACCAAGAAGTATAGTGTAAACACACTTCATCATAGGCACGAATTGCCACACACCCCATGCACTAAGGGCACATTCACGATGATCCGGCCAACGTCACGTCCATTTAAGCCATAGGCGTTTCTGTCTCACCACCGACCCTTGGACGGCCAACCTTATGAGCATTTTGTCTTCCCAGCATTGGTCACATTAATTTAAGCCATAGACCGCCAAAGGCCCTCTTCTATGCCAACAGTTTTGCCGAATGATATAGAGCAGGTACGGTTTCGCCTGACCCATTGCTCATACCGCAACGTCAATTTAAGATATATGCGCGGGTCAAGACTCCCCGAGTCCCGTTTCCAGCACATAGTTCACATAACCTAGTTATGTTCAAGTTGGCTCCCCAGCCACAATGTTGGCAAAATCACGCATTTGCCATGGTTTCCAGGTGCACCTTGGAGTTAGTCCCCAAGGCTACCTATTGCATTCTACCTCGTAGAAAACCCAAAAAACAGACATTAGCACGGAGTCTTCTCCGGCCATTTGGGATAAGCAACATCACCGATCCAGACCAACTTGTCCGGGTAGGCTTCACACAACATGTCTATGTCCGTTCTCGAATGCGGTCTCTACACAAGGGGGACTTTATATATCGACCCCAAGGAACGCCACAAACTCACCACACACTCGCGAGAGGGGCTTCCTATGAAAAGGAAAAGAGGACTTCACATGTATTAGGATTAGAATCGTTACCCTAACATTTTTCCTTGGCACCACGGAAATGTACGCAGATGAAAAGCACCGCAATCTCCTTGCCTCCACAGATCAAAAGTCGTCTTGCGATTTAGAGCTCTGAAACTCCGCCGGCGACCAGATCTAGCCTTCCTTCTTCCTCCTTTCTCTCTCCTCTCTCTAGATCTTAGAAAGAGAGTGAATCCAAGACAAATGATATTTTATAAACCCTAAACCTGGTTAGAACCCTTGGGAAACAACTCCCAGCTATCGGATCTCAAAATAAGGAAACGAACTGCTGCGATTTAGCCAAAAAATCCAAAACCTAGGCCGAACACGGGTTACGACACGCCCGTGCCCAAGGCCGTGTGCCTCAATCAACACCAAAACTACTGCGTTTCGAAAAGAACACGGGCACTCGATATGGCCGCGTCAGGATTGACACGCCTGTGTCACCCAATACACGCTCGTGTAGCTGGACGTGTTCCTCCAACGACACATGTCCAAAACAACCAGAGAACAAAATGGCTATGTGACACGCCCGTGTCACATGCCGTATGCTAGATATGCCCTGGGAAACGCCCGTGTCCGAGGCCGTGTAGCAACCTTAGCACAAATCACCAAATGACCCGAGAAGGACTCGGGTATTCGACACGCCCGTGTCGAATTTCACACGCCCGTGTCGGACCCGAACATGCCTGGGTTCAGGCCGTGAGCCCTCACTCAACGATCGTTGAGTGGAAAGCTTTGAGTGACTGACACGCCCTGGGACACACCCATGTCCCAGGCCTTGTTCACCTCCCCGACGACCGTTGACTCCAAAATTGTCGACCACGCGAGCAATACCTAACCCGAGCACGACACGCCCTGGGACACGCCCGTGTCCCAGGCCGTGTCACCTCTACCAAATTCCAAATTTGGCTCAAAACGCCACCCGACACACTTTTTAGTTTCGGGGCATTACATAATCACCGTTAAAACTGAGATACATGTCGATCAACTAGCCAATGTGATAGGATTATAAATAACAGAAGAGATCGAGATCTAAATAAATGAATGGATTAATTTCGGATTAATATTCTGAAAAAAAAATGAGAAGAAGAGTTTGTCATCTTCATCCGCCGTTGTTATAGAAGCCAAGAACCTTAAGTTCAAATCTGAAGGGCTTTTGAGTTTGCTAGTGCAATCAACATCCACTCCAGTAGGTTCAGAGTAATCCTCTTAGATAGACAAATCACCCAAGGCATGCCCTACCTGAAGTTATCTTCTCGATCCAACCGAGCCAGAATCTGAAGATCAATTCGCTGGATCAATGAAGAAGGAAGGGCTGAAATCTGCTCAGTCCAGATCGGGAGGTATTCCTGAAGACGAAGAAGAAGATTCATTTGCTAGTCGATTCCAGAAAAAGTCGGGCATCATTTCAAGATCGTTGTATCATCTTGTTGCTGTGAAGACAAAATTAGAGCTGACATCTGCTTGGTTTAGGTAGACAGGAACAGAGAATTTTCTCTTGTGTTTGTAATTCAATATCTTGAATATTTTTGTGTAAGATTCATTTTGAATCTGAGTGGTAAGGCTAAGGCTTGAGTTGTAAGCATGTGTTATAAAGGCTGAGGTAGGTAGGAGTGCCTAATTAGTCAGTGTGTGGATTAATACTGAGATAGGGCAGGAGTTGCTTGAGTTGCAGGTGTGTGGATACACACTGAGGTAGGGCAGGATTGCTTGAGCTGTAAGACTGTGGAGTCACTCTGAGGTAAAGTTCTTGGAAAGAACTTGAGCTATAGGATCTTGGTGATCTGAGTGGTAGAGCTTGTGCCTAAGTTATAAGAGCTAATTGGGATCTGGACTGTAAGATCTGAGGATCTGAAAAAGATAGAAGGAAGTTTTGCCGAATCAAGCTTATTGCTGGATAGGAGAAGGGGGAAAGTGGATGTACCCATCAATTAGGGAACCACTATAATTCTCCGTGTATTGTGTTGGCATTGATTGTGATAAGATAATTGTGCTGTGATTATAATCGATAAGTTTCTTAAGTTTTTAAATTGGACCTATTCACTCCCTTAGGTGTTTAGTTGTTCTTGTAATCAAGATTTTCATATGGCTTGTATAAGTTTATCATGATGCCCTTTGGGCTCATGAATACGCAATCAGATTTCATGAGCTTGATGAACCAGGTGTTCGAGTCGTACCTCGACAGGTTTGTCATTGTATTCATAGATGACATCCTCGTTTATTTGATGACAAAGGAAGAGCATGCACAACATCTGGCCTTGAATCAGGAGAAGCTCAGGGAGCATCAGTTGTATGCTAAGTTCAGCAAGTGCAAGTTTTGGCTGGCGGAGGTGGCCTTTTTAGGCCACATTGAAAGTTAGGTGATATATCTGACTAACTCTTGGGGGGGGGGGTGAATAGAGTATTTTAAAAACTTTATTAGTTTTTATAGCAGAATTAAGATAAGTAATATTAAGGTATATAAAGAGAAGTAAAAACAAAAATATCATAGCACAGCAAAACAAGAAATATAACAACCAGACGACACAAGGATATTATAGTGGTTCCCCAAAACTGGGTAAATCAACGCTTCTACCACCCTGGTAGGAATCCACTAATACGTTTTTAATCAGGTGCCCTGCCACCACAACTTTTTACCCAGTTGCCCTGACACCACAAGATCTATTTCAAGGGAGATCTCACAACCTTTTAGGCTTTTGATCAGGTGCCCAAAAACGAACACAAGACTTTTGTTAAGAAGACTTGACAACCAGGTGATAACTTTTAAAGAGAGTTAAGAACCCTTTTTACAGTGAGGTAAAGAGAGTGATGGTGTCTTCTCTTTCTCAAACAACTTGTGAAGACAAGTGTATTGTTGTTGTAAAAGCTCCTCCAGAGATGTTTAATGGTTCAGTAAGATGAGAGCTTTGCACAGGGTCTAGGCCTTGAAGTTGGCTTGCTGATCTTCTGGAACTTCTAGACAGATATTGCTTGTTGTCTATAAAAAAAACCTGAAGTAGAAAAGTGAAGAAGACTAATGATCTATGTGTTGATGTTCTTCTTCAATTTTCTGTAAGAACAATAGCAATGCTTCTCTCTGTATCAGTTATTGTATGTCTGTAAAAATTGTTATTCTTGTTTTTGAAAAAGATATTTTATATTCTGAGAGGATTTCATCATTTGAATTTAGAATAATATCCTTGATTTACTACTGAGATTCTCGGGGTTGAAACGGTTGGAAATTTTCTTTAATGTGTTTCTTCAACTGTCCCAGTAAATAAGCCAAGTAATTAACTCTATGAAATCCATAATCAATGTTGCCTTGGAACGGCTATATTCTTGATAATATAAGCATGAATTATAAAGAGAATTTCTTTCTTAGAAATGTGAATTGAAGTCAAAATGAGAGAGAATACGTCAAACTGATACTGACAGAATTAGTCGAGCTCAGAACAGATTTCGTCCACCAGAACTCCAAGTTCGTCAACTTGAGAAATCTTCTTCGTCGAGCTGAGCTCAGAGAAAATTGATCTGGAAAATATCTGACAACACTGAGCTCCAAGTTCGTAGACCTGCTGTAGAATTTCATCGACTAAAGAAAATGAGTAGAAGAGGGACTTCGTTGACTTGAGCTCAACTCAGAGTTAAAACTCTGAGTTCGTCGATCAGCGATCGAAGATCGTCGAGCTGAGTTCGAAGAGCTTCGAACTAAATTCTAAACTCTTTAAAAGTGCATTTCTTCTAAGACTGAGTCTCTAGAGTCTCTGAGGGCTAGATCAAAGATTGTTTAACCTAGTCAGACTGACATAGACCTTATAATAAATAAATTCCACCTTAGGTTATACATGATGGGTCAAAAACCTAATAATGAACCTAGCCCAAATAAAATATCGGGATCCAACAATATCCCCCTATTTTGGTTAGGTCACTAAACAAAATAGAGGAAAAAAACACAAAGCAATATGAATATCTGACAGAATTTAAACTATTCAGCTGATATAATATAGCTAAGTTCAATACACAAATGGATCAAAGAGAAATATATGTTTAAGATTTGTTAGAGGGAGGAGGAGCTGATGATTTAACAAACAGAATTGTTCTGTGAGGATTTGCAGCTTACTTTTGAGACATCTTCATGTCTTGAACTCTAAGAACTGTAACAGATGAAGCTCTGGGAACTAGAGCTTCTGGTTGTACCTACATATATTCATTGGGATCAAATAAATTTATGTCTACCAGGAATTGATCAAAATCTTTCTGTCTATAGGTAGAGATTGTAGTGAACTTTAATGGATCTAATCCTTCTGCTTTGGCTTTATTCATCTGAGGTACACCAATCAACTCTTGAAATCTAGCCATTCTGAAATTTGGATCTAAATCAGGTTCATAAGCAGGAGAGAGAGGTCTCTCTATATCAGTTTTAGGAGTATCCTGAACAGACTTTTGAGGTTTTCTGAATAGAATAGATTCTTGTTGGAAATTTTTTGGAGGAAGAGACTGCTGAGATTGACCTGAGTAAAAGAACCTTGGTGGTCTGTATTGACTATACTTCCCAGCAATTCTAAAAGACTGATGGGTGGCTGGCCTTGGAGTCTGAGAGCTACGGGAGGCTGGCTTCTGATCCTTAGCAATACTTCCTGAAGCACCTACAGGAGGAGGAGGAGGAGGTCCTCTCTTGGTCTGCTTAGGTGGGGATTTGTATCTTCTCCTTTTCATCCTTTCCTTCAGCTCATTCTCTGAGTATCTTATCCATTATGGCATATTTAGAGTGAGAGGAACATTATGCAGAATATAATAAGGTGTGTCAGTTATAGGATTAAGCTTAGGAACAACCTTAGGAAGAGCCTTTCTCTTCTTAGATATCCTTTTCTTAGAACTTGGATCATTTATGTCATCATCCTAATCATCCTCAGATGATTTAGGAGGATTATCATACAGACAATCAATTTCTTTTAATTGCTCATCAAAAAGGCTTTTCTTAGCCTGAGGCTCAGAAGATAAACTTTGGAAGGGAAGGGCATCTGCTGAAACTGAATCTGCTGGCTTCTTTAGAGAATCTTCCATGTATGCAAACATAATCTCATCCTAAGCCACCACAACAGGAGATTCAGCTGAGGGCTCAGAGGAATCAATAGCAGAAACTGGCTGTATACAATTTATAACAGCTGCTGCTTCTTTGAACTTTGGAACTGCAAAACTTGACTTTAGTTGCATCACAACTTTAGGGCTTAAAGGAGAGGTATAGCAAACTATATCCTTATAATGATCTTGCTGAAGAATTGGTAAAAAATTTCTATATGCTGTATCAAAAGAATCTAACAAAAGAAATTAATAAACTGTGGGATTGATAATACAATCACAAACTGTTATGACTTCTGGAATTACTACTGCTGCATCTTGAGAAACTGTTGTTGGAACTTTTACTGCTGCTGGAGAAACTAGAGATTCCTCAATTAACATCTCCCCCTACCTGGTTTCATAAGGTCCTAAAGCCAGGCCCCAAGAAGAAGGCACAAAGGTGAGAGCAGCAACTCTAGTAGAGAGAGAAGTGATGGAGGTAGAAAGAGGAGCAATAACAATTGCTATTAATTGCTCTAGAGTTGGAGAGATGAAGTAAAGAAGATCTTTTACAATATCAGAGAAATTTAAAAATAAAGGTTCAGGAGTAGAGGGAGTGTAAGAGGTGTGATGACCACAATTGGAGCATACCGAAAAAGTATGGGGGAAGTCTGTATGAAAAAATTCAGGGAATGTGGAAGTAGGGTTAGAAGGACAGGTAGTAGAGGTGGTTGGAATTGTTGTAGTAGGAATTATTATTGTAGGAGTTGTTATGGTGGTTTCTTGAATAGGTGATTGACTTGGGGAATAGTGGATTGGAGAGTTTTGTGGAGATGGTTGAGGAGACGGTAAGGTGAAGTTAGACTGGGTTGAAGTGGATGGAATAACATTCAAATGAGTTTGAGTTGGAGATAGAGGAGGAATAAAATCAGTCATAATTTCATCCTGATATGGAGATGGAATATCCTCACGGATGAAGATTGGTGATTGTGGAGGTGATGGTGGTGGAATAGGTGAAGTAGGAGGGATAATGGAAGATGGTTGTTGTTGTAGAGCAGGTGAAGGAATTATGATGGAAGGGATAACATCTTTTTTAGGTGGTGGGGGAGTGGCTATGACTGCCCTGGTGTCCTCAGAAGTCCTGGAAGAGGAGGAAGACCTGGATGGCTTAGGGATGGTCCTCTCCAATCTACCAAACAATTAAGAAGATAACCTTTTGGAGGCATTTAAGAATATCGTCTGGGAGACCAGTAATTCAGGAGCGGGCTCCCATTGTTAGAGCTGGAAGTAGAAAAAGCGTACTTGGTGGGCTTATCTTTATCTCGTGGAAATTATCCAGCATCCTCAATAACTTCATCATCCATGACCTCCTCCTCCTACTCCTCCTCTTCTTCTTCTTGATCAACCATAGCTTTCCCCTTCACAGCTCGCTCCGTTTCCACGACATGGTGCTCCAGCTTTGGAAAGAGCTCGACAAAGGGCACGCCTTCCACCTCTTTTTTAGCAAAGCCCTTTTCGATGAATTACCGAATAGCAACCTCGACACTTTCCTTTACAAAAGGAAACATATCATCTTGGAATCTTGAATTTTCGATGACATAGGCAGTCTGCAGAGAAACAAATCAAGTCAGGTCGTGGCGGAAAAAAAGAGAGATCGCTGCGGATATGGATCTTGCCGCTTCTCTTTCTTTGTGAAGAGCGATCTGAGCTCCCGACTGCTTATTTTTTTCTTTTAGTCGCTTCCCCTCATCCTTAATTCGCTCGTTTTCCCTGAGCAGGTCTCTGGTCAAGTAGCTCATTTAATGGCTTGTCATAAAGCTATTCGCATTGTCCTGGGCGGCTAGAAGGGGGAGCTCGCCAGGAGGAACAAGTTGGAGGTCGCGCAGATTGCACTTCCCGTACATCGCCGAGCTTGCGACGTGGGCGTGGCGAGATACAGTGGAATTCTTCCAGGAAGGAAGTGTTGTGGAGAGGCAACTGAAAGTATCTAGTGTCAACCTTATCCACCTATAGGGGGGGGGGGAATAGGTGTCGAGCAGTCTTTTGTAGAATTAAATTAACCTGCACAAATAAGCAAACAAAACACAGAAAACACACAAAGAATTATAGTGGTTCCCCGATTTGGGTACATCCACTTCCCCCTTTGACCTTTCTCCCACCAAGGGATGACTCGGTCACTTCTTCAAACGGATTGAAATCCAATCCTCATACTAGGAGCAACGCTCCCCTAACCACAGAAGGAAACCTTCCTACAATGGAGTCACAACTCCATCACAACGGGTTGCACCCAACCCTTGCAAATAGGAATGAAAATTCCTTTACAATAAGTAAATAAAAATACAAACAATGCTTTATGGAGATTCCAATGTCCCTCTTCGTTTGTTGAAGCTTACACAAAAAGTACGAAGAGTCCACAACCGGATTTCTCACTTGGAATTGATCTTGTCAAGATCGGCGGTGCCAAGCAAGTGTGGCGGCGAAGCTTTGCAAATCCAAACTTCTTGACAAGAAAGCTAGGTCTTCGAACGATCTCAGTCGGATAAAACGTCTCAACCGAATCGAAAGGGAGAACATGTCTCGTTCAACGAATCGGAAGACAAAAGATCTCGAGAAGGACACGTGAGACCGGCTTCTTGCCTCAGTGTTGTCAGCGAGCGATCAGAGACGGGCTGAGATCAGCGGCGGCGACTACTTCCGATCGGCGAAGTGCGTGCGGGCATAGATCGCGATGCGCTAGGTCACGACCGATTTTTGTATTTCAGTGGGTTGGTGTGTACAGTAGACAACAGAAATAAGTCTGTATTTATACCCAAAGGCAAACCCTATAAGACCGTTGTGGGGCCCACCTCAGAAATCCCGAGATCTGGCCGAACAGAGCATGACGACCTTGACCGGTCCAGCGAGCGGCGAAATCTGCCAAAGGCAAAATCGGTGGGAGTCGTTGGTGATTCCCGTCGATGTCGGCCGGAATCACTCCCCACTCCCGTCAATTATGCCTTGGCAGAATTTCTAATTTATTTTGCTAGCCGGAAGTAGTCGGCGGGAGAAACTTAGTTAATCCCGTCAAAGACGGCGGGAATCACTTACGACTCCCGTCGAAGTCGGCGGGAATCACTAGCGATTCCCTTTGATTTTTACTTGGAAGGATTTTCCTCCTTCCTTCTTTTGATAGCTTGGTATTTGACCCATCCTTGCTCGTTCTTCTGCACTTGATCTACCTTGATCCTTTACTGAAAAATAAGTACACTCCAATAGAGAGAGCACACGAGGATCAACCCACTAATCTACACAACGAGGGATTACGTTGCGCAGACCCGTGTATATCTACCCACTGCACTCTGACATTGGTGTGTACTTAGAATGGAATAGGTGCAAGTACAACTTGACATAAGAGCATCAAATACCTTGTGAATCCATCTTAGCTTGACTGGAGTCTTCTTCAAATTCGGGAAATTGTGGATACAATACCCAACAATCTCCCCCTATTTTAAGAAGCCAAAATCCTACTAGCTAAGATGAATTACACAAAACATAAAGATATATATAAGTGTATGCGAGACAAGAAATCATAATAATAAAGTTTCACGCATTCAAAATAGAAATTGAATCAGCATATGATCATATATAAATATATATATCCAAAGTATTTTTCAAATTTAAGAACAGAAGTACACGCATAATGAAAATTAATCATTTGGGTTTCATGTTTTTCCCTTACTTTGCCTCAGCTTCTCTTTGTTGTTTTGCCAGGAACATCTTGCTTTGCCTTTCAAAATATTCCTTTGGCTTTGGGTAGTACTTGGGGGGAGGAGCTTTGTTTTCAATTGTGTTTGTCCTGAAGAATATATTTCTTTTTGCCTCAAATTCTCTGTGCATTTCCCATTCGTACTGAATATAGACTTCATTCCTGTTAAGCTCTCCCCGATCTTGTAACGTGAATGTATCAAGTATGATGCTCCTAGAGATGGGACTCCATCGTTCGTTTTTGACTTCACTTTCCTTTCTTCTTAGTTTCATCTCTGTTAGATTGTCTTTAGAGGTTCCTTCTTAAAGCTTTCTCTTCCCTTTCAAAATCGTGTCTTGATCAAAGAGTGCAATGTTAGCAGCTCTGGCAGCAGCTTTAGCATCATTTTTGGCATCAGCTTCACTTAAGGGAAAATCCTCAGAAATAGTAACAACCGCAACAGGATCAACATCAGGAGCATCAGTAGTAACATCATCAGTGGCTGTGGTTACTTCAGGATCAACAGGAATAGGAATACCTGACGCTTGTTGAACGAGCCAATGACAACTTTTAAATACATATTCGTTTGATTGTTTGAAGTTGTCGACTATGATTTTCTCGAGCCCCTCCATCTTAGCTACATACTCCTTCTCCCCCTTTTTGGCTTCTAGTTCTATTGAGTTTGCAAAAGAGTGCAGTTACTCATCTATATGCTTCACATTCTTAGTGAAATCATCCAGCAAGGTTTGTTGATTCGATTTGAGGGCGACCATGTTGGCATCGAAAAGTTTGATGTTTTTGGCCATAACATGAGCATTTTGATTTACCACCGCCAGGACATCAGTGGTCTTCTTTAGCCCTTGCATAAGAAGAGTGACGGCATTGCCAGCCTCAGTATACTTGGCTTCAAATCTTTCTTCCATCGTATCCATCTTGTGATTTATCTCCACTATGTTCTTTAGCATCAAATCTTCTGATTGCTTTATTCGTTTGAGTAGCTTGTTGTGAGAATGTTCAAAAGAAATCTTCAGCTCGTCTACTATATCATGAATGACATTCACAGTGTGATTGGCTAGGCTAGTTTCTAACAGATGTTCTTGATGTATAGCCTGATCATGTCCTTGAGTGATAGGGTTCTGAGAGTCATGACATTCCTCTTCAGATTCACCTGTGGAGCTCAATTAACTTACATTCTCCTTTGGAGGGATTGAAGTTGCATCTGCCATGGAGTTTAGCATGTAGCCATATTTTCTCATCTCCCCATCCAATAGAGCATCAATTGTCACCTGAGGCCTTGGGGTCTCCCCCTCAACCGTAGCACCAGTCATGTAAGGAACCTTTATCTGAATTTGTTCCTCAAAAAGGAGTTCAGAATCTACCTCCATCACAGCCACATCATTATCAGCCTGCTCATCCTCAAGATCCTCAGCAACATGCTTTTCAGGGGAATTCACATCATTTTCACCATCAGCAACATCTGCAACATCATCCAGTTCTTCCTCATCTTCAGTCTCATCAGTAGCAATGGTTTCCACCGCATCCTTAGCAATGAGGGAAATATCAGTTATAGAATTTACTTGTATTGGGACTGAGGCTTCTGTAATGAGGGTAGCAGAAAGATTGGGTAGTGACTCCCCCTCAGTTCCTGCATTCAGCAGATCAGGAACTTCGTTGGGCTCAGCCGAAAGATTTGTGAACTCAGGAGTTCTGTCATCCTCATCAACACGTGTTGTAGGAGCTCCCCCTGTGACAAGGATTCTTCTTTCCCACCTGTCAAAGACGTTTGAGTACATATTCTTCAGATAGTGAAGGGGAACTCCCCTAGTCATATCAAACTTATCTCCATCAATCTGGTTTAGGTAGAGACTGATGATTCGTCCAAAGTTTGGGGTGCGTAGAGTGTCCGTTATTTTTTCAAACAACATGCCCCCCCCCAATTCATCTTCTTTCTGCACACAATGGCTATCAGGCTCTTGAACTTGTCACCTGAGATGTGATCATGGGAGCCTGGCTTGCAAATCAGTACTTTCCCTATGATATCTGACAAAAGCTTTCCTTCGTCATTCATATCCTTACGTTTAATGGCCCTAGTCCCTCGAGTCATCCCAAAGAATAGCAAGGTCCTTGTATGATCATCTTCGTCTTGATAGTCCTCTTGCTCGGAGCTGGAGAGCTGGAGATGATGGGACAGTCTTGCAGCCGTCATCTTTATCATGAGGCCTGCTATCTTACTCTTTATCGTTGTGTCCTTGTGACGAAACTTGGAGTTTGCGAAAAACTCTAGTACTTCCTTGTCGAGGATCTTGCACGGGTGCTCGAGAATGAACGAGTGTCTTGCTTGTTCCAGCATCAGAATGATATTTCTGAACTCGTCTGGGGAATGAGCAAAGCCTGTCCTCACTAATTCACTTCAAGTGAGTAGCCCGATCGTTGTTCGAGGAGCCATTTTGAACTTTAGCGAGTTAAAACCAAGGGGTTAACACTTTCTAAATTCAGAATTAGTAAGAATTGAACTAGCTAGAGGGATGATCCCTGTAAAGGTAGAACTTACAAATTTAGTTTAGCTTAGAGATCAACGAGGAGGCCACCCTTACAGATGTATAGGTGAGGAGGCTTTGAGAGAGAGCAAATCGACAGCAACCTTGCTAGAGAGCTATCGAGGGAATGGAGGTACAATCCTAGTTGGGAGTGATGATGGAGAGCTGATTAGAAAAATAATAGTTCGAAAGCTTATAGGAATCAACATCGATGGTTACCTTTTTCTCTAGGAGGGGTAAGGACACGGAATGGTAGAGGGCGGTGAGTAGTTGTAGCTCTAGGGTTGGCGTCGACTGAGGCTGATGACGACGAAATGCTTGTGTCGTGGCTAGAGAGCTGGCGAGCAGACGTCGGCGGGTGCGAAAGGCTATAACAACGGGAGTGTTCCAGTTGACGGGTACGGAAGGCTTATGTCGACGGTTGCGGAAGACAATAATCGACGTGTGTGGAAGGCTTGTGTCAACGGGTGCAGAAGGTTTGATTGACAGGAAGCTGAAGGGTCGGGATATATAGCGGGGCAGATTTTCATAATTTGAAAACTTAGGGCCTGCTTTTTCAGAATTTAAAACTTAGGGCTGATTTTCAGAATTTGATCGACGGGAGGCTTGTGTCGACGGGTGCAGGAAGGTCTGCTTTTTCACTTTTGAAAACCTAACATCGACGGGTATAGTTGATTTCCTTTTTCTTCTGAATGATGCATTATAATTTTCATGTTATAATTCCTAAGTCGAGTTAGATGGATGTTTAACATTAGAATTAACCATTGACTTTTTGTCAGAGAGTTCAAAATAAAATAATTGCAACATATAATACAAGTCCCTTGAGATTTTTTGGACCATGTGACACCCACTTTCACAGATTATCCAAGTGTTAAGGTTTTTCAAATTCCAAGATGAGGATCATATGGTTATTTGCTTCCGTGTCCTTCCGTTCAAGGTGTGTATCTATATATATCTACTTGAAACTGTCTATATATATATATATATCACTTGAAAGTGTCTATATATATATCTGTATATATATATCTACACAATGCGATTCAATTATCTAATTTGAGTGCGCGTACCTGTGATTACCAGGATGATCATTCAGATTCACTATTTGGAGTACGAAGAGTGTTATGTACATGAAGGACACTGTAGTTAGCATTATATCTTTTCCCATATTCCTTGTTCCAGAATAATCCTGGATCATCTCTTGTCCAAGTCCCATCATGCTCATGGGTACTTAGACTATCCTGCAAAATAAAATCACCTTGCCTTAGGAACCAAATAGGTATTGTGTCCTAGGTTCTTGTCAGTATAAAATATAGCATGCCTTCTGACAGGACCTCTGACAGGAAGGCTGTCGCTTGCCGGAGGATGTGGATATACCCTTGCCCTTGGCACGGAGGGATTGTGCCAACAGTCTATGGCAAAGTGACCCACTCTTCCATAACACAAACACTCATGGATATTGTACCTCCTATTCTGACCGGATCTACTAACAGAGTTAGTCACGATCCTAAGTTTGTATGGGGCAGAGCTGGTTCTGCTCTCAAATTTTACCTTTCAACCGAGACTCGAGGTGGGTCTACTGGTGAACATGTGGTGAGTATCATGAGGCCTGGGAGGTGGTATTTTCTTTTTAGCCAGCACATATCTGGGGGCCCTAGTGATGCTTGCTATAAGTTTGCCAACTCCCTTTCCCTTTGTCCTAGGGTGTGAAGAAATCCTTTGAGAGATGGTTCTAGCAATATCATGAAGTGTGGGGGCTGAGGCCGTAAATACAAACGGTTCATGATGATCCATGTGTATTTTCTCACGGGTAGCCATAACAGCATTTGCACTATGGGTGTTTACACATGAGGGCAGACCATTCTTGCAGTGACCATGGTTGTTCTTATGGTCAAACCTGAAGGAATGATGTGTTCCCTTCCGACTCGGTGTGGGGGGTCTGTAAACAGTTTCCCCATTTCTCCACGAGTTTATAATTCGCGTGATCCACCCGTTTTCTTTCTTTCTCTTAATATCATCTACCTTGGAAAAATTAGATACTATCCACTTCTTGATCTCTAGATAAAATTCTAGATCCGAGATCTTTGAGTCCTTCACCTCGATGGATTCCAATTGGAGGTCCATCATGGTCCTCAACTTAGCAATTTCCTTAGCTTGTTTCTCAACAAGAAAGTTGCTCTCCTGAAGGGCTCTTCGCAAGGAATCTAGAGTTTCAAGCTGTTGATCGAAGCAGTAAATATCCCTGGCATCAACTGATGGACAATCCTCCTAACTTTTCCTGTCTTCAGGAGATACATGTGGGAAAGAGCAAGAGGAGGAAGATACCTGGTCCTTATTTGGCTGATTAGGGTTAGAGTTATGGTCTACAGAAGCTGATGTTTTCGCTTCATCACACCTGCATTCCTCAATCTCTTATTCAGTCTCTTATAGAGAAATGGTAGCCCAGATTTTGAAAGGTTGTTCTTGACTTTCATTTTGAGAGATGAGGACCCCCATGTATGCTTCATCTTCTTGCTTGCATTCAGTCCAGGCAGTCCTCTTTCCCTCCATGAGGTCAGAGATTATTTCACACATTGACTTTGCAGTCTTACACTTATCCAACCTTGTAAGAGATGATCCTGACCAATGATCTGTCGAACCAGCTTGTCCAAGTTGAATAGTGAGAACTCAGTTTAGGGCATCTCTGCAGGACTCTTTGGGATTTGGAAATCTTTTCCAGAGTCAAAAGCCTTCATGGGAATGAAAGGGCCCTCTTCCACAATGTATAAAGCACGAGGGTCAATGGCTTCCAGATGAAACTGAACTCTCATTTTCAAGATGGGAAAATATTCTTTTCTGCATGCAGGTAGTCTCAGGGGAGGGACATCTTTGTATAGCTCCGTGCTTGAATCTTGTTTTCTTCTTGACACTAGACATTGGATCTTACTCAAGGTGTTAACTTTATTGATGAGAAACCTCCCTCTGATACTACTTGATTGTATCTAGTGTTAACCTAATCCACCTATAGGGGGGGGGGGGGAATATGTGTCGCGCAGTATTTTGCGGAATTAAATTAACCTGCACATGTAAGCAAACAAAAGACAGAAAACACACAAAGAATTATAGTGGTTCCCCGATTTGGGTACGTCCACTTTCCCCCTTCGACCTATCTCCCACCAAGGGACGACTCGGTCACTTCTTCAAATGGATTGAAATCCAATCCTCACACTAGGAGCAACACTCCCCTAACCACGGAAGGGACCCTTCCTACAACGGAGTCACAACTCCACCACAACGGGTTGTACCCAACCCTTGCAAATAGGAATGAAAATTCCTTTACAACAAAATTGAAAGTAAATAAAAATACAAACAATGCTTTATGGAGATTTCGATGTCCTTCTTCGTTCGTTGAAGCTTACACGAAAAGTACGAAGTGTCCACAACTGGATTTCTCACTTGGAATGGACCTTGTCAAGATCGGCAGCGGCAAGCAAGTGCGGCGGCGATGCTTTGCAAATCCAAACTTCTTGACAAAGCAAGCTAGGTCTTCGAACGATCTCAGTCTGATCATACGTCTCAACCGATTCGGAAGGGAGAACAAGTCTCGTTCAACGAATCGGATGATAAGAGATCTCGAGAGAGACACGTGAGACCGGCTGCTTGCTCGGTGCTGTCGTCGAGCGATCAGAGACGGGCTGAGATCAGCGGCGACGACTACTTCCGATCGGTGACGTGCATGCGGGCGGAGATCGTGATGTGCTAGGTCACAGTTGATTTTTGTATTTCGGTGGGTTGGTGGGTACTGTAGACAACGAAAATAATTCTGTATTTATACACAAAAGCAAACCCTAGAAGACCATTGTGGGGCCAACCTCAAGAATCCCGAGATCTGGCCGAACAGAGCACAGCGACCTGGATCGGTCCACCGAGCGGCGAAATCTACTTAATGCAAAATCGGTGGGAGTAGTTGATGATTCCCGTCGATGTCGGCGGGAATCACTCCTGACTCCCGTCGATTCTTCTTTGGCAGAATTTCTGATTTATTTTGCCAGATAGCAGTAGTCGGCGTGAGACACTTAGTGATTCCCGTCAAAGTCGGCGGGAATGACTAACGACTCCCGTATAAGTCGGCGGGAATCACTAGCGATTCCCGTCGATTTTTACTTGGAAGGATTTTCCTCCATCCTTCTTTTGATAGTTTGGTCTTTGACCCATCCTTGCTCCTTCTCTTGATCTACCTTGATCCTGTACTTGAAAATAAGTACACTCCAATAGAGAGAGCACACGTAGATCAACACACTGATCTACACAATGAAGGATTATATTGCGCAGACTCGTGTATATTGACTCACTGCATTCTGACATTGGTGTGTACTGAGCATGGAATAGCTGCAAGTACAACTTGACATATGAGCGTCAAATACCTTGTGAATCCATCTTAGCTTGAATGGAGTCTTCTTCAAATTTGGGTAATTGTGGATACAATAGCCAACAACAACATGTTTTCTTTTGTGTTGCCAATGAATCATCGTGTTTCCCCGAAGATCATTCTGCTTCTCTCTGTAGCCCCAGAGTTCGAAGCTTTAAAAAGAAGATTAGTCCGCCATGGGATCACCCTCTTCCTTCCTCTTTCTTGCGACCTCTTTATTCCTCTCCCTTTGTGTGGGAGTAGGGCTGCTTGGAGTTTGGGGGAGTTTGGCAGGTACCGTCAAGACCACAACAAAGAGAAGGATAAGTTGGATTCATTTTAGACTGCGGCGAGCATGATTCCAGGTCGGAAAATCAGCACAAACACTCTTGACGGGCCAGGTAATCAAAGCCCAGCGGTAGTGGGATTTAATGTTAAATGTCAAGCCTTGCTCCAGCCAAGAACTCAATGATTTCGACCTCCGCTATGTCAATCTTATGCTCTGAAAAATTTAGTCTGCGCGTTCTAGCGGATGGGTGTGCTCAAACCCGAGGTCGCCCTCGAAGATAAGGTACCTATAGGTCAAGTTATGAACCTTGTTTGGCAGATTCATAACCTTCATCTCCCTACAGTAGAAGTAGATGACTCCCTTGTATGGGCGGCCTCCGGATGGAGTTATAAAGCGGTCAAAGAAATCTTTCCTGGAAACATTCAAGGAAAAGGAGATCTTCTCAGATCGCAAGTAAGAGATAAAGTTATATATAGCGACCAGCGTGTTCAGTATGAGCTACCCCGGCACTATCCCACAGTGTTCGAAGATATCTACGATCTCCCACAGCAATAGAAAATTGAACCTGTAATCAAAGTGGTCGACAGGGATCACGATCTGGGTGGCCGTTGAGAAATTTATTTTTTCTTGGTCTTGTGGAAGGCGGACATTGACTGGAGAGCCCGCCATATGCTTCTCATCAAATGCTTGCAGATCGGCGTCGGTCAGATTGCATTTTTTGTTATCGGCAACGTGTAAGGCACCTGCAGCATCAGTTCTCGCGGACACCATCTTTCGAGATCGCAGGGACTTCAGCTTCGGTCGCATTTCCTGCAATGAAGAAATAATAAAGCCCTATTTATAGAATTTAGGTCTCACAGCTTTTTAGCTAGATCGCGCAGCTTTCTTGTTTAGTGTGCCAAGCCTGTAGTAGATACAATTGATGATCCTAGAATCAAGTTTCAAGAGCTAAATATAAATCAAAGTACGCGGACACAGATTTAATTCGCGCAGTTCGCGTGCAATTCAACGTTACCCTGCAAATATACAATTATATTATGTAGATCGTAACTGCTTCTCTTGGTCAAGATCAACGTTTTTTTTGCTGAGCCTCTATAGAAGAAACCTCATTCCCCAGATTCATTCTCTACATGAGTGTTCCCGAAGAAGACTGGAACACGTCCATGTCAAGTGGGGTGTCCTCGAATCAGTTATTGCCAGCTGATGCGGCTCTTCGCCCACACTCTTTGATTGATTTTTAGAATTAGTAGCAGTGACGGGCTTTTTGTTGGCAGGCTCGTCGACTGTGCGGAAAGGGTCATCTATCGATTGACCCCTCGCAGAAGTTTCTCTTGTGGGGTGGATCGGCGTCTTACCCCTTTTTATAATCTTCTTGGTCTTAATTTGAGGCATGGGCTTCTCTCCTCTTGAAGACAGATTGCCGAAGAACTTTCCCAGCTAAGCCATTGAAGAATGGAAAGTGCTAACCGCAAGGGGTTAAAAGAGACTAGTGACGATGGGAATTTTCGGCAAATGATTAACTTTCGAGGATATTTATAGCGCTGGAAGTAATAATGATAGTTGCAGACTCGACGGTTAAGCTAACATTTTTGAAGTTTTCTAGAAACTTTAAAATGTGCGTGGATTATGTTAACCCCAGAATCTACAATACAATCATCAAGGTGCCCTGGTCACCCTTCTTCAGCAGCGGACTCGGTTCCCAGTCTGCCCAAGTCTTCTAACCTCCGGAGCTGATTCCAGCCCGCTCTAGGTCAGGGTCTCTGATAGGCCCCAACTTCCTTTAGAGACAGACTCAAGCCTCAGTCCACGCAAGTTGCGGCCCTCCAGCAAGGATCGCGCCACTTGCTTTAGTGGACAGAAGCCTCCAGCCCGCCTAGCCCGGTAGATCGCCAGGTCGCAAGCCCAGTCCACCCCTTTTTTCGCGGACTGGCGTGTTTTCTCTTCTTTATATCCCATCACCATTTCCCGGTAATCCAGTACCCCGGGCAGACGGTTATTTTATCCATGCCCATTTGGGCAGGACCCTGAACAAATAGGGGAAAGTGGTGCACCGAAAGCATGCTGACTCGAGCCCAGGAGTCTACTTGTTCAAGGCTGCGGACTCGAATCTCGGGCTTTGCGGTCTCTAGCTTGCTCTTCTTCCTACTCTTCTTTTCCTTTCATTGTAACCATCTTTTTGCAATCAAAGGAAAGCCCGTCGCAAGAGAGCCATTCGCCGCGAGGGGCGAAGTCTGGTGTTGTCGTGGCTCACGGCTCTGCGCCTGTTTTCTCCTCCCCGCTCGTAGGTAACTGCTTGCATCCTCGCTTTTTTCCATCCCTTTCCCCTATGATAGAATTGTTATCTATTGGTGCCTTTTCCCGCATCAACAAAAAGCAGATAAATTTTAAATATAACTCGAGTACCTGAAGAGAACTCACGAACAACTGCTAATCTCTGCAAAAGGGAAGTCAAAAGCAGGTAAATTTACATTTAATATGATACCTGAATAGAACTGGCAAACACATGTTAATCTCTGCAAAATATAAGTCAAAATAAGGTAAATAAACATATAACACGAGTACGTTAGGTGAACTCAGTAACATCTGCCAATATCTCTAAAAGAGAAGTCAAAAGCTGGTAAAAAACGTATAATGTGAGTACCTGAGGTAAACTCGCGAACACCTAATAATCTCGGCAAATGAGAAATAAAATACAGGTAAATTTATAATATAATGTATGTACATAAATGGAACTGGCAAGCACCTACTAATCTCCGCAAAAGAGTAGTCAAGAATAGGTAAATAAACATATGATGCGAGTACCTGAAGTTAGATCATGAACACTTGGTAATCTCGATAAAAGAGAAGTCAAAAGCTTGTAAATTTTAAATATAACGTGAGTACCTAAAAATAACTCGCAAACACTGACTAATCTCTGCAAAAGAGAAGTCAAAAGCAGGTAAATAAACATATAACGCGAGTACCTAAGGTGAACTCGCGTACACTTGCTAATCTCTATAAAAGATAAGTCAAAAGTTCGTAAATTTAAAATATAACCCGAGTACCTAAAGAGAACTAGCGAACACCTACTAATCACTATAAAAGAATAGTCAAAACAAGTAACTCAACATATAACGCGAATACCTAAAGAGAACTCGTGAACACCTTAAAATATTAGTAAAAGAAAAGTCAAAAGTAGGTAAATTAACATATAACGTGACTACCTGAAGAGATCTCGTAACCACATTCTATTCTCTACAAATGTGAATTCAAAAGAAGGTAAATTAATATATAATGCGAGTACCTGAAGAGAACTCAAGAATACCTACTAATCTCCACAAAAGAGAAGTCTATAGCAGGTAAATAAACATATAAAGAGAGTACCTGAGGTGAACTCGCGAATACCTGCTAGTCTCTAGAAAGGAGAACTCAAAAGCAAGTAAATTTAAATATAACGTGAATAATTGATGAAAAATCTCGAACACCTGCTTATCTCTGCAAAAGAAAAGTCAAAATTAGTTAAATAAACATATAACGCGAGTACCTGAGGTGAACATGCTATAACCTACTAGTCTCTACAAAAGAGAACTCAAAAGCAGGTAAATAAACATATAATGTGAGTACCTGATGTGAACTCGCTAACACTTGATAATCCCTGCAAAAGAGAAGTCAAAAGATGGTAAATAAACATTTAACGCGAGTACTTAAGGAGAACTCGTGAATACCTGCTCTTCTCTATAAAAGAGAATTCAAAAGAAGGAAAATTTAAAATATAATGCGAGTACCTGAAGTGAACTCTTAAAGACATGTTAATCTATGAAAAAGAGAATTCAAAAGCAAGTAAATTTAAAAAATAATGTGAGTATTGAAGATGAACTCGTAAACACCTACAAGTATCGGCAAAAGATAAGTCAAAAGCAGGTAAATTTAAAATATAAGACAAGTACATGAAAAGAACTTGCAAACACCATCTAATCCCCACAAAAGAGAAGTCAAAGGCAAGTCAATATACATATAACACGAGTACCTTAAGTTAACTAGGGAACACCATCTATTCTCTACAAAAGAGATGTCAAAAACATGTAAATTAACATATAACACGAGTACCTTAAGAGACCTCGCAAACTAGAAGTCAAAAAGGGTAAATAAACATATAACACGAGTACATGAGCTGAACACCGGAACACCAACTAATTTCTGCAAAAGAGAAGTCAAAAGCAGTTATATTTAAAATATAACGCGAGTACCTGAAGAAAACTCGCAAACACCTGCTAATTTCCTAAAAAGAGAAGTAAAAAACATATAAAGAGAGTACCTGAGGTGAACTCGTGAACACCTGCTAATCTTTGTAAAAGAGAAGACAAAAGAAGATAAATTAACATATAACCTGAATACCTGAAGAGAACTCACGAACACCTGCTCATCTTTGCAAAATAGAAATCAAAAGCAGGAAAATAAACATATAACGCGAGTACCAGAAGTGAACATACTAACACATGCTAATCTCTACAAAAGATAAGACAAAACTTGGTAAATAAACATATAACGCGAGTAACTGTGGTGAACTCGCCAAAACAAGCTAATCTCTGCAAAAGAGAAGTGAAAAGTATCTAAATAAACATTTAATTTGAGTACCTGAGCAGAACTCATGAACACCTGCGAATCATTATAAAAGAGAAGTGAAAAGCAGGTAAATTTAAAATATAACGCGTGTACCTAAAGAGAAATTGCGAGCACATGTTAATATCTGCAAAAGAGAAGTCAAAAGCAGGTAAATTTAAAATATAATGTGAGTACCTAAGGTGAACTCACGAACAGCTACTTATCTATGCAAAAGAGAAGTCAAAAATAGGTAAATTAGCATATAACACAAGTACCTAATGTGAACGCACGATCACCTCCTAATCTCTATAAAAGAGAAGTAAAAAGCCTATTAATTTAAAATATAACGTGAGTACCTATAGAGAACTCGCAAGAACATACTAATCTCTGTAAAAGAGAAGTCAAAATAGGTAAATAAACATAAAATGTGGGTCCCTAATTAGAACCCACAAACATCTGCTAATCTATACAAATGAGAAGTCAAGAGTAGGTAAATAAAATATAACACGAGTACCTGAGGTGAACTCGATAACACTTGCTAATCTCTCCAAAAGAGAAGTTCAAAGCAGGTAAAAAAATATATAATGAGAGTACACAAGGTGAACTAGCAAACGCCTACTAATCTCTACAAAAGAGAAATAAAAAGGAGGTAAATTTATAATATAACGCGAGTACCTAAAGAGAACTCACAAACACCTACGAATCTCCAAAAAAGTGAAGTCAAAAGTAAGTAAATTAACATATAGCACGAGTAGCTGAATAAAACTCTCGAACACAAGCTAATCTCTGCAAAAGAGAAATAAAAAACAGTTAAATTTAAAATATAACTCGAGTACATGAAGAGAATTTGCGAACCTACTAATCTCTACAAAAAAGAAGTCAAAAGCAGGTAAATAAACATATATTGCGAGTACCTGAATAGAACTTGCGAACATCTGCTATTCTCTGCAAAAGAGAAGTCAATAGCAGGTAAATTAACATTTAACATGAGTACCTGAAGAGATCTCGTAAACACATGCTATTCTCTACAAAAGTGAAGTCAAAGCTGGTAAATTTAAACATAACGCGAGTAATTGAAGAGAACTCAAGAACACCTGCTGATCTCCGCAAAAGGGAAGTTTATTGCAAGTAACAAAACATATAAAGAGAGTACCTGAGGTGAACTCGCGAACACCTGCTAATCTTTGCAAAAGAGAAGTCAAAAGCAGTTAAATTAAAATATAACGTGAATACCTGATGAGAACTTCCGAACACCTGCTTATCTCTACAAAAGAAAAGTCAGAAGAAGGTAAATAAACATATAATGCGAGAACTTGAGGTGAACATTTTAACACCTGTTAATCTCTGAAAAAGAGAAGTCAAAAGTAGGTAAATAAACCTATAACGCGAGTACCTGAGGTGAACATTCTAACACCTGCTAATCTCTGCAAAAGAGAAGTCAAAAGCAGGTAAAAAAACATATAATGCGAGTACCTGTGGTGAACTTGCTAACACCTGTTAATATCTGCAAAAGAGAAGTCAAAAATAGGTAAATAAACATTTAACTCAAGTACTTGAGGAGAACTCATGAACACCTGCTAATCTCTGAAAAAGAGAATTCAAGGAAGGAAAATTTAAAATATAATGTGAGTACCTGAAGTTAACTCTTGAACACATGTTAATCTATGCAAAAGAGAAGTCAAAAGAAGATAAATTTAAAATGTAACGTGAGTACCGAAGGTGAACTCGCAAAAACCTACTAATCTCGGCAAAAGAGAAGACAAAAGCAAGTAAATTTAAAATATAACACGAGCACCTGAAGAGAACTTGTGAAAACCAGCTAATCTTTATAAAAGAGAAGTCAAAAGCATGTAAATTAACATATAACGCGAGTCCCTGAAGAGACCTCGCAAAAGAGAAGTCAAAAAAGGTAAATTAACATATATCACAAGTATATGAGGTGAACTCGCGAACACCTGCTAATCTCTCCAAAGAAAAGTCAAAAGTAGATAAATTTATATTATAACGCGAGTACCTGAAGAGAACTCGCGAACACCTGATAATCACTTTAAAAGAGAAGTAAATAGCAGGTAAATAAACATATAAAGAGAGTACATGAGGTGAACTCGAGAACACCCGCTAATCTCTACAAAAGAGAAGTCATAAGCAGGTAAATTAACATATAACGTGAATACCTGAAGAGAACTCACGAACACCTTCTCATCTCTACAAAAGAGAAGTTAAAAGCAGGTAAATAAACATATAATGCGTGTACATGAGGTGAACATGCTAACTGTAACATCCCGACCCGTTAAATAACATATAAGAGAAGGTCCGGCTGGAGCCCACATTATATGCCACAAATAGACAGCGTGGTCACAGGTTAATACCAAAATACCACGCATCCTAACTCAGAGTATTCTAGCAGAAGCTTACAAGTTGCACGAAATCAATTCATGAATGCCCACTAATATATAAATAACTCATTTATATACAAGACCAGGAATGTAAACAAGCACACCGCTCACGGCCTTAAGTCCTTATATGTTTCTCTTTACAAACATACGAATTCATACATCGACACGCAGGCCGACCTCACATGAAATCAAATGCTTCGCATGGCCTTCGAGGGCCTAACAGCAATAACAAGGGCTTTAGCCCGTTCAATCCATTTCAGCATCCACAAGGGCAACACCTGCATATAGACATCCACCCTATGGGTGACAAACAAAGCAACGGTCAGCATTCAGCTGACTAATTATAACGACCCAACCCCTTACCCGAGGCAGTGGTTCCTTCCCTGCATGTATTCCAATCTCAACACATATATATAATATACATTATCATCACAAATACCGGCCTTCGTGCCAGATGTTCCGTGCACTCAGGGAACACTTACGGCGTACCAAGCTCCTCATGGTTCCACCACCAGTTCGAGGTGTTTACTTGTTGGCCGGGACTAAGCCTCCAAACCCCTGTTGAAGACATCACGCACCTGTCCACTCAGAGGCACACAACTCCTAACAAACTGTGAGCGCTATTAGTCGACCTACCCTTGTAGTGTAACAAGCCTTGGGAAATCGCCCCGCTGCATTGCTATTAATCGACCGCTCACCCGATCCTACCACTGAACTTGTTGGGTGGCCCACCCACTCATAGGTTCTTAACTTGTTGGCTATGGGCATCAGCCGCCAAACGCCTATTGGATGCCTCTCGTACCCACCCACTCAGAGGTGTTCACTTATAACAATCCGATCAATGAATTTATTGGGTGCCCTACCCACTCAGAGGTTCTCGCATTCCTCCTCAACACCGACACATAGTGCCGCTTTCCATTCTATCAATATAGCTCGCGCCGACCATATCACCATCACAATCGTCGTAACCATCTCCGTAAGGTAACCGATGTATATAAGGAGTCTTCTCGGATTCGCAGCATCACCAATCCATACATCCATCAAGATGGGCTTCACACAGCATGCCTATGTCGTACTATACATTTCCGTCTCTAGATGCAGACTCAACAACTGGAATCACTTACGCTCTTCTATCTTTTGATGGAGGATTCCACAAATATACATGCATAAACAAAGAGCTTCACTGTCCCAAGGAAGAAAGACCGTTACCCTTGATGATCGCTTGAGCGCCATGAAAGAACTAAACGGTAAGAAAGCACCACAACAGCCTTGCCTTCACAACGCTGAACTCGGCTCTCGATTCGGAACGTTGAAGCTCCACCGGCAGTCGGAAAGCTTCTCCTTCTTCCTTCCTTACTCTCCTCTCTCTCTTCACTTAGAAAGAGAATGGCCAATATGAGAATGAGATATTCATCTCCATTCTTGGCCTTATAAGAGCAGGGATGATCTTGGACCACCGGATCCAAATAGAAGGGAACGAACGACCTTGATTGCTTGGAAAAGTATATAAACAGAGCTTACACGGCCTGTGACACGCCTGTGTAACAGGCCGTGTCCCTTGAGCGGCTACAGAACCGACTCAATCTGGAACAGAACACGGGCTACGACACACCCGTGGCACTCTCTAACACGCCCGAGTCAACCAGTACACGTCCGTGTGGATGAACGTGTCACCTCATCAACACAAGGCTGAAACACTCGAGAAGGACACGGCTAAGTCACACGCTCGTATGCTCAACATGCCCCTGTGACACGCCTGTGTCACAGGCCGTGCACCACACTCAACGCCACTCCACTAAACACCACACTACTCAACGCCGCCCGAGCAGGACATGCCCTGAGACACGCTCGTGTCCCAGGCCGTGTGCACCGGATAGGCCCTAGTACACGCCCGTGTCCCAGACCGTATCACCCAGCCTGAACCCATTTTGGGACTTAGGGTTTTTGGGGTGTTATACTAACACCTACCAATATTGGTAAAAGAGAAGTCAAAAGCATGTTAATAAATATATAATGCGAGTACCTGAGGTGAACTTGCTAACACCTATTAATATCTGCAAAAGAGAAGTCAAAAGTAGGTAAATAAACATTTAACGCGAGAATCTGAGGAGAACTCGCGAACACCTGCTAATTACTGTAAAAGAGAAGTCAAAAGCAGGTAAATTTAAAATATAACATGAGTACCAAAAGAGAACTCATAAACAAATTTTAATCTCTACAAAAGAGAAGTCAAAAGCATGTAAATTTAAAATATAATGTGAGTAGCTGAGGTGAACTCGCGAACAACAGCTAATCTCTGCAAAAGAGAAGTCAAAAGACGATTAATTTAAAAAATAACGTGAGTAACTGAAGAGAACTTGCGAACAACTTCTAATCCATGCAAATGAGAAGTCAAAAGCATGTAAATTAATATATAACGTGAGTACCTAATGTGAACTGAAGAACAACTACTAACTCTATAAAAAAGAAGTGAAAATATGATTAATTTAAAATATAATACGAGTACCTGAAGGGAACTCTCGATCACCAACTTATTTCTGCAAAAGAGAAGTCAAAACAGGTAAATAAACATAAAACACGTGTACTTAATTAGAACACGTGAACACCTACTAATCTTTGCAAATGAGAAGTCAGAATTAGGTAAATAAAATATAACGTGAGTACCTGAGGTGAACTCGCTTTCACCTACTAATCTCTCCAAAAGAAAAGTTAAAAGACGGTAAAAAGACATATAATTCGAGTACCTGAGGTGAACTCGCGAACACCTACTAATCTCTACAAAAGAGAAATAAAAAGGTGGTAAATTTATAAAATAACGCTAGTACATAAAGTGAACTCACAAACATCTACTAATCTCCAAAAAAGTGAAGTCAAAAGTAAGTAAAAAAAATATAACACGAGTACCTAAAGAGAACTCATGAATACCTACTAATCTCTATAATAGAGAAGTCAAAAGCAGGTAAATTTAAAATATAACGTGAGTACCTTAAGAGAACTCACAAACACCTGTTAATCTCTGTAAAAGGGAAGTCAAAATTAGGTAAATTAACATATAATTCGAGTACCTATATAAAACTCGCGAACACCTACTAATCTCTGCAAAAGATAAGTAAAAGCAGGTAAGTACACATTTAACCCGAGTACTGGAGGTGAACTCTCTAACATCTGCTAATCTCTCCAAAATAGAAATCAAAATAGGTAAATTAATATATAATCCGAGTATCTGAAGAGAAATCATGTACACCTACAAATCTCACTAAAAGAGAAGTCAAAATAGGTAAATAGATATATAATGCGAGTACTTGAAGAGAACTCATGAACACCTAATAATCTCAGCAAAGGATAAGTCAAAAGCAGCTAAATTAACATAAAACGTGAGTTATTGAAGAGATATCGTAAACACCTGCTATTCTCTAAAAATGAGAAGTCAAAAGCAGGTAAACTAACATATAATGTGAATACCTGAAGAGAACTCGCAAAGACATTCTATTCCCGTAAAAGAGAAGTCAAACGCAAGTAAATAAACATATAATGCGATTACATGAGGTGAACTCTCAAACTCCTGCAAATTTATACAAAAGAGATGTTAAAAGCATGTAAATTAATATATAACGCGAGTACCTGAAGAGAACTCGTGAACACCTGCTAATCTCTACAAAAGAAAAGTCAAAAGCAGGTAAATAAATATATTGCATGAGTACTTGAGGTGAACTCGTGAACACCTACAAATCTCTACAAAAGAGAAGTCAAAAGCTGGATAATTTAAAATATAATGCGAGTACCTAAAGAGAACCTGTGAACACCAGCTAATCTCCACCAAAGAGAAGTCAATAGCATGTAAATTAAAATATTATGCCAGCACCATAAGTGTAACATCCCATTTCCGACCAGACCCCTAGGAGAGGTTTTGTCATGACCAAGTCATGACAAAACCCTAGGAAGCCCAAGGAGTCCAAGTGACCCGGGCTCAAGGTGAAAATCACTTTTGTCTGCAAATAGTGGGTCAGAAATTGACTTAAAAAATTATTTGGTCTCGGGAATTGAGTGCCTCGAGTGCACTCAACGCCAAAGTCTGGATGGTGTTGAGTACACCGAGTCACTCAACGCCATAAGCTTAATGGCATCGAGTGCACTGATTGCACTCAACGCCATCGTTCAAAGGATAGATGACATTGAGTGCGTCGAGTGCACTCAATGCCATAAGCTGAACGGCGTTGAGTGAACTGACTACACTCAACGCCATCGTTCAAAGGCTGGATGGCATTGAGTGCGTCGTGTGCACTCAACGCCATAGGCTGAACAACGTTTAGTGCACTGACTGCACTCAACGCCATCGTTCTTAGGATGGATGGCATTGAGTGCGTCGAGTGCACTCAACGCCATAAGCTGAACGACGTTGAGTCACTAACATCACTCAACGCCATCTTATTTGGGCTGTATGGCGTTGAGTGAGCAGTGCTCACTCAATGCCATCGGCTGGATGGCATTGAGTAAGCTGAGCTCACTCAATGCCATAGGCTTGATGGAATTGAGTGAGCTGAGCTCACTCAACGCTATTTTACTTAGAATTATTCTGCCTATTTTAGCTTTTTTGCTGGTTTAGCTGAACCGGACCGTTTCGGGAAGCGGGCCAGGATGTCTTATATATAGCCATTTCTCTATTAACACCTAATTAAGTCTTATTTTTAAAAAAATATTGACCGATCAAATGGAGGTAGGCCACATGGCCGATGGTTATGAAGATGAAGAAGGCTTCAGCCATAGGCGAGCACCGGCTTTCATGGCCAGTAAAGGCACTTGATTCCTTGGCCCATTCCCCTCCTCTTTTAAGGTTGGATTCAACTCCTCTAGGGAAGAGGAGGAGTTTCCAGCCATTATCTTGCTGGACAGAGCCGTTTTCAGCCCCCACCACCATGGCCGAAAAAGCTTTAAAGGACCATTAATGGCCACCAACAGTAAGACCTTTCCCCTCCCTCCTTTTATTGGTTTAAAAGCTTCCCTATACCTCAAGCACTCATTTCGACACTTTGCCTGAAGGAGACGAGGGAGTTCGGCGTGCTGTTGAAGATAGCCGGCGACACCTTCACCATTAATGGCTTTTCGTCGATCTGCACGCCTCCGGCCCGTGAATAAGGTCCTCCCCTCCTCTCTCTCTATGGGTAGATCTTAGCCTGCTTTAAGATAAGAATCTGGCTCAACTGAGCCAGATCGGGAATAGGTGGTCTTCCTGGTTATTTCGGCAAAAGAACAGCTTGTTGGGTTCGCCAGATTTTTCCTATCCGGCAGCCGCGCCGCCACCCGACGATGGCCACCACCTCAACAGAGGTGATGGTGGCGGTGGCCGGCCAGCGGGAGGCTGGATGACCGACGGCAATGCCTGGAACGTTCTCTAGGTCGGGCTAATCTCAGCCGTTGGCTAGAGGAAGAAGATGACCAGTAGACGATAGATCTGTTTTAAGATTTGTGCTGGGTAAAATTATTTCATTTTATTTCAATTTCTGTCTTGTTTATAGGGTGGTTTTAAATTAAATATTAAAAATACTTAGAGGCTATATCAGGAAAAACTGTTAACATGAAAATTGTATATCTATGAGTCTACTTTATTTTAAAATTAATGTGAACTAATTTGGAGTCCTGGTTAGACCACAACACTCATTTTGGTGAGGTCTATACATAGGGTTGAATAGGGAATAATTTGAGTGCCCCCATCAATCCATCCATCCAAATGACTTGAAATTTTGGATGGTGGACACTCTTATCTATACCCAAAATATATCCAAAAATGAGAATTTTTGGATATAATTATTCTATAGTTTTTGTAAAAATTTAATAATCCATGTATGATTTAACTAGAGGGTTAAATGACCTCAAATGTCTCCAAAATCTTGGTGGCTGATTTCTAGGGTTATTATTTAACACTGATAAAAATTTCAGCCCAATTTTCTTTGATATGATTAGGTTTTGGTGAGGCCAAAGTTTGGCTTTTTAAGGAGAAAATTAGGGCAAGGGATTTTTTGGGCATGGTGGGGCCAACTCTCACCCAAATGGGTTGGGATTTTGGCTAGAGCCCCATGGTCAGTGAAAACACCCTCTCAAGGAATTTGAGATGGATTGGGGTGGGTTTGACCTAGGCCCCTAGTTCACACATTAAGGACGGAACTATGGGGGTTTGTGAAGGGTATAGGATGATATGTTCTTATATGGACTTAGGGTTTAGTCCATGTGGTTCTAGGGTAGAAATATTCCCTAGGGAGGAGTTTGGGAGTATTTGCACTTAGGAAAAACCCTTAAACCACTTGGTATTTAATTAGGCCTTTACACCTTAATGAATAATTGAGGGATCAAATGATCTCGAATTTCCACGAGAGGATGGTAAGAGTAATGTTTATAGTCATATTAAACTTTTAATCATGTTACGTAGTATTTGGTTAAGCTTTCAAATAGGTTCTTTTATAATGGTGCAGAATCATAGATTCTCTTGAAGAATTAATTATGTAACACTTTAACTTTTGATTTGAATTAAATTGTGTCAATCATGTTTTAGGGTTATAACAAAGCTCTGGAAATTTCATTATGAATTTAGGATTATTTTTTTGGACACTTCATTCACAATTTTACAAGTTGTAATATTTACTTAGGAATTTATTATGAAGTAACCACTTATTGAAAGTTGATTAAAATTAGTCAGAGGATCTTTTATTATATTTTGAAGCTCTGTGAAATTTTATGGAATTTTTGGATGTATATTTATAGGGGTTGCTTCACTAAATATTGTTTCCCATGAAAAGTTAGTTGAAATTATTTTTGTGTCTAGTAAGCTAGGAAGATTATGATTTTTGTGCAATGGCTCTCTCTATATATTATTAAGGTATAGTAATTTTTCTATAATTTTTAGATGAATAATTTTAGTACTCCCTTCTTTAAATACGATTAATGGAATTATGTTGCATAAATTAATTAGAGGCTAAATATTTTCTGTAAAATTATGGAAATTAGTATTTATTGATATCTCTCAGTTATTTAGTGGTCATGATTTTTGGGTGGACATTACTTGAGAAAATCATGTAGCACATGTTTAAAATTACCCATGGCCAATTTTTTGGGAAAATTAATTAAATATCAGATTAATTAGGAAAATTATAATTTTCTGGATTTAGCCTAATTACGTCATGATAGACTCCCAGTAAATAACTTAGGCCATTTGGATAAATATTTTGAGTATTTCCCATTATATACATCATATAACTTAGGATGGTCTACGTTTAGTAAAACCTGCAGGAATCATATTAGGGTTCAGAAGTGAACTAAGGAGATGAGATATTAGTGTAATGGGCTGATAAGTGATATGAGAAGTCATGATGAGGAGTTAGAAGTATTGCTAGAGTTTAGAGGTTCTCGGGGACGACGAAACATCGTCTACCCCGTAGGAGAGAAAGTGTCAAATACACTAGTCACTACAACAAACTGCACCTGTTGTAAGGACTGAAATATAGCTAAAACACAGTTTGTTACTAATAGCTATATTTAGTAACGAATTTTTTCTGTTGTTACCAAAAATTACTTTGTGTAACGAATATTTTATATTTTGTTACAATAAAAATTAATTTGTTACTATAAATGTAAGTATTTGTAACAACATTAATGTTACGTTACAAATAGTAATTTTTTCTCACAATATGTTTAGCCATTTTTAGTCCCACACCGCCAGTTAAAAAATCAATTTTGGGTTTATATTGCCCATTCCACAATGAATTTTTGAAATATGATGGGCTCGCGGGCGGGCTCGCGGGCAGGCGCGGCAGGTAGCGGGCAGGGGCGGGGGCGGGCGGCGGCGGGCGGGCGGCGGGCGGGCGGCGGGGGGCAGCGGGCGCCGGGCGACGGGCGGCGAGCGGCAGGCGGCGGGCGGCGGGCGGCGGGCGGCGGCGGCGGCGGGCGGCGGCGGCGGCGGGCGGCGGGCGGCGGCGGCGGGCGGCGGGCGGCGGCGGGCGGCGGGCGGCTGGCGAAATCTTTTTTATTATTGTAACTAATTTATTGTAACGACACGCATACATTCGTTACAAGATGTATTAGCGTCGAGCTTTAGAGGACGACCGTTACATAAAGTTTTTTTCGTTACCAAAGAGTTTTTGTAACGATTTTTGGTACTTATTGTAACGATTTAGGTCCTTACTATAAGTGCAATTTGTTGTAGTGAGTGATGTAGGGATATCAGGAGATCAATGGAGTCACATAAATAACCTCTCGATAAATTAACTTATAACCGCTCCCAAATCTACATCCGCACTTTCCACAATGTGAAACAAAGCAACAACTAAAATACGGATAGCAACCCGTTGTGTGAAAGGAAAAAGGCGATAAGCCAAGATCCGATCACGCTAAAGGGACGAATATTGCGTCCGGTCGAGCGAGTTGTACCAAAGGAGATCTATCCAAAAATAACGATCCAAAATATGGAAGATCTCCCCCAACAAAAATAGCGAGGTTCGCCAAACCTAAACAAATTTAAATCAACTAGTAAATAAATGATAATCAATTTAGAGGCTACTACGATGCATTCAACGCTACCGAAATAACACCAACGCTTAGCCACCACAAGACTATCAAGAGGGAAATCACAAGTGGAGGGATTTCGTTACCGAAGTTAGAATAGATGATTTTAACTATCTAATCTCGATCACCCGTTCATGGTTCCTTCGGAAGAGAGGAGTAGGAGATGAGGATCTCCGCCGTAGAAGCGTCACGCCAAACCAAAGCCGTTGCAAAGACTTCTCCAACCACACGAATCCTCTGGGAGAGAGGGAAGCCGACCCGCAAGGGGCTCTCGGTTTTCTTGTGGGAAGTGGACGAGGGGCGGTCGGGTTGAGGCCGAGATGGGAGAGGAGAATCGGAGGGGGTGGCGGCTTGGTGGAGAGGGAGAGGAGGCCGTGAGATATGGAGGAGAGGGGGAGTGATCGGATAGGGGGAGGCGGCGGTTTGTAGAGGGGTGATGAAGGGGCGGCCGAGAATGAAGAGACGGGGAAGGAGGTGTGAGGCCGGCGGCTAGAGAACGGGGAGAGAGAGGGATTTAGGAAAAGGGAAATTTAGGGTTTTCTATTTCTTTTCATTCTACCCAAAATAAACACCACTCAATCCTATATATAGGCTTAAGTCAAAATCCGGCTATTTGCAGCCCAATAGCAGAAATTTAAATGTTCTGAAATACGAAAAGAAGTGCTCCCAAACAATGAGCAATATAAATAACGACTTCTAAATTATTTATCGGGAGTGTTGCGCCGCGGGCGTAGGTTGTAGCGTCTCAAATCCCTTGGTGGAGACGAAGGGGGGTCTTCCGCGTCCGTGTTGTCGTTTGCCTCCGCATGTTGTGGGTCGTAGTTTCTATCAACCCTCCCCCGCCAGAAATAACTCATCACCGATGAGTTGACTCGAAGGTACTGGCGTAGGAGAGCATCATCCAAACGGGCCAACTCCGACTCAAGAACCCAAGAATCATCGGAGGCCGACCGATTGCTCCATCGGATCAAGAAGCGTCGCACATCACCATCTGGAGAACATAGTACAACATCTTGAAGAATCCTGTCCAGCATGTAATGTGTCCTGGCAAAACTTGGAAAAGCGTTAGGCAACAACTGCGGAAAATCTTTTTCATCATCCAACCACGTACCTCTGTTGGAGGCCAATGAAGAGGGCGATCGAGAATTACACTCACCCCCCGTCCCAATAGATTTTTCAGTGGAACTAAACAGAGAGAGAGATAAATCATGTGGCGGAGCAACATCTGGTGTTAAGTCAGAAACATTAAAAATAGGGGAGATTCCCCAATCGTGTGGTAAATCTAACAGAAAAGCATTTTCCCCTAGCTTCTTTAAAATTCGGAAAGGTCACGCTCGCCGGTTCGCCAATTTTTTTATGGTGCTCGAAGGCAACCGTTCAGGGATTAGACGTACCATGAACAGATCGTCAACCTTTAAAACAGACGGTCGCTTGTGTATGTTAGCTGAAGCTTGATAAGACGCGTATTGAGTGACTAACGTTTCCCGGATGAGCGTGTGTAAGTCATGAATATGAGACGCAAAATCCTCTGCGAATTGACTTTATTTATATGACGGTGGTAAAGAGACTAAGTCAAGAGGCACAGGTGCCTTGTAACCGTGCACGATCTCGTTAGGGGACATTCTCGTGGACCTATTCCGGGAATTGTTGTAAGCTAATTGGGCGTGGGAAAGGACTAGGTCCCAAGTATCTTTGTGGTCTCCCACAAGGGAATGTAATAAACTGCCCAAGCTTCTATTCACAACTTCCGTTTGCCCATCCGTTTGCGGATGGTAAGCTGAAGTAAACAGGAGTTTGGTGCCCATAATTCGCCAAAGGGTCTTCCAAAAATAACTCGTAAATTTTACATCCTTATCCGTAACGATAGATTTCGGAATGCCGCGGTGACCCACTACTTCCTTAAAATATAATTGCGCAACGTGGGATGCGTCGTTGGTTTTATTGCAAGCGATGAAATAGGCCATCTTGGAAAAACGATCTACCACAACTAATATCGAATCATGACGTCTAAAAGTGACCGGAAGGCCCAGAACGAAGTCCATACTAACGTCCGACCACGGAATAGAAGGAATCGGAAGAGGAGTGTAAAGCCCCGCGTTTGTCTTGTTCGCCTTAGCCATTTGGCACACACGGCAACTTCTTACCACTTTATTAACCATGGCCTTAAGACCGGGCCAATAGAACTTATCCTCCACTAACGTGATCGTCTTGTCACAGCCAAAATGTCCCCCTAACCCTCCACTATGCGATTCCCACACAATAAAGTTGCGTAGGGAGGAGCGGGGAATGCATAGCCTCGCATGATTGAACAAATAACCGTCACGAATATAAAACGAAGTAATGGTTGACGGCTCGTTGTCTTGGGTGGAGAAGTAGATATCCTTGAAATCCGGGCAGTTGACGTACTCATCCTTAATTCGGTCAAAGCCAATCACCTTAACCTCTAACGTGGCTAGTAATAATGATACATGACTCAGGGCGTCGGCCACGCGGTTTAGGGTACCCTTAAGGTGTTTTATGATGAATGTATACTCCTTGAGGAAGGAGACCCACTTGATGTGCCTAGGACTGACCTTGGATTGGGAGTTAATGAACCTTAGCGCCTCATGGTCGGATAAAATGACAAATTCTTTAGACAACAAATAATGTCGCCAATGCTAGAGGCAGCGGATGACTGCGTAAAACTCCCAATCGTAATTAGAATAATTGAGTTTCGGGCCTGCCAATTTCTCGCTAAAATACCCTACGGGGTGGCCTTCCAGGCTTAGCACACCACCAATTCCCACCCCTGACGCATCACATGACAACTCAAAAACCTTGGAAAAATCAGGTAGTCGGAGAAGGGGGGCCTCCGACATACGCGTCTTAATTAATTGAAACGCCTTAGTGGCCGAGCTTGACCAAATAATGTCACTTTTTTTCAGGCACTCGGTTATGGGGGCCATAATGCTGCTAAAATCCTTAATAAATCGCCGATAGAATGTGGCGAGCCAATGGAAACTACGAACGTCCCTAATGTTTGCGGGCTTGGGCCAATCTCTAATGGCTTGCACCTTCCTTGGATCCACGTGGATTCCCTTCGAGCTCACTATGAAGCCGAGGAACTCAACCGAAGACACTTGGAACGCACACTTCTTAATGTTCACAAACAATTTCTCCGTTCTCAACGTGGTAAGGATGATCTTCAAATGCATTTCATGGTCAATCGTGGACGTGCTAAAGACCAGAATATCATCAAAATATATCACGATAAACTTTCCCATAAAGGGTTGGAAGACATGGGTCATCATCCTTGAGAAAGTGCTTGGGGCATTAGAAAGCCCAAACGGCATAACAAGCCACTCGTAGAGCCCTTCCTTAGACTTAAAAGTGGTCTTCCACTCGTCACCTTCCCTAATGCGAATCTGATGGTAGCCACTCCGAAGATCCAACTTAGAGAAGATCGAGGCTCCGACCAACATATCTAACAAATCATCTAAACGGGGAATGGGAAAGCGATACTTGACAGAGATTTTATTAATCGCTCTACTGTCCACACACATCCTCCACGAACCGTCCTTCTTGGGGGCAAGTAAGGCGGGAACGGCACACGGGCTCATGCTGTGGCGGATAAAACCCTTCTGCAATAAATCCGAAATCTGGGCTTGTAACTCTAGGTGCGCGGAAGGATTTAGTCGGTAATGGGGAAGTTTGGGCAAAGAGGTACCCGGGATAAAGTCTATCGCATGCTGGATGTCTCTCATGGGTGGTAGCTCGGACGGAGGCTCATCCGGATACACATCCACAAACTCTCCCAAAAGTTCTCTTAACGTCGGGGGTAAACCCTCAAAAGAGACCACCTCTTCCTTAGCTTGTAGGCAAACTAGCGCATATAGGACCCCGTCCATGAAAGAGGTTCTCTTAAACTCCTTCCGGCCTATTAAGCTTAAGGCTTTCTTCTCAACCGGGACGACCGTACCCTTGGAGGGGACCGATGGGTCCTTTGGAGGGGCGGGCTTCAAGATGACGGTGCGGTAATTGAATTTGAACTCATAGGTGTTTGCCCTACCAAAATGGGTGACGTCGTGGTCATATAACCAGGGGCGACCCAACAACACATGAGAGGCATCCATAGGGATGACGTCACACCAAATCTTCTCCGAATATGCCTTGATGGTAAGGGGCACCAAGCATCGTTTCGACACCGGGAGGGACGACTTGTTCACCCAAGCCACCTTATATGGGTGTGGGTGGGGTTCAGCCGATAGAGACATACGCTTCACTGCAGCCTCAGATATGACGTTCATACAACTACCACTATCGATAATCAACCGACACCACTTCTCACCACACTTGAACTTCAAGGTAAAAATATTCGTTCTGTTCCAATCGTCCAACGCTCTGGGGGTCGCCAGGATACACCTCATCACCATCATATGGGAGTCGTCCTCTATATCATTAGGTATTCCGTCTGAATCACTCTCTTCCCCCGCCTCGAACGTGAGGTTGTCAGACCCGCCAGTGGAATCTAGCAAGGCTAACGGTTTGGGCTTGCTAGGACAGTCACTAGCGTAGTGCCCCTGAATACCGCACGCGAAACAAGTGACGTTCGTCCGGGTGACCCGACCCACGGGGACTCTCTCACCTGAGGGGTTTCTATTATTTCTAGCTGTTACCATAATAGAGGCCGAATCGGGGGATCGGTATCTTCCTTTATCTTTCGTGGTGGTCGCGGGAGGTGGTCCTAAGATGGACTTTCCCTTCTGAAATGGACGCGTCTTACCCTTAAGCATATTATGCTTCTCGATATCTAAGGCAGCGTTAAAGGTGACGTGCAGGTCGGTGTGACCATAACGCAGTAATTTTCCTTGGATGTCGGAGTTTAGCCCCTTTTGGAACCTAGAGAGGGTTACCTCGGGCATCTCCTTAACGTCACACCTAACCATCATATCCTTTAGCAGGCTCATGTACTCTGAGACCGATCTATTCCCCTGAGTGAGGGTAGCTAAATCATCGAACATTTGGGTTCGATGGTACGTGGGGACATACTGCTCGGTAAGTTTGGCTTTCATTTCGTCCCAGCCTATGGGCAAAGCCCCATTCTCTATCCTCAGACGACGCTCCTCATTTAGCCAGAATATTTTGGCGCGCCCAAACAATTTCATTCGTGCTACCCGCACCTTATCCGCATCATTCAGCGTATACTACTCAAAATAACATTCCATCTCCATGATCCAGTCCTGGAAGACTTGGGGGTCCCCCAATCCATCGTAGGAAGGTGGTTTGACTCGAACGGCTCGAGTGAGATCAAACTCATACGGTGCTCGCTAAATATACTCATTTAGAGGGTTGGGATTAGGATTGGGATAAGGATTGTGGTTCCCTCCCATCCGAGGGTTAGCGGGAGGATTACGTGGTCCCCCTTGCGCTAGACCCATTGTAACACCCCAGAATCTCAAAATATGTTGGTACACAATTTTGAGTAGCAGGCTGTTAGACACGGCCTGGGACACGGGCGTGTCCCAGGGCATGTCGGGGGTACACGGCCTGTGACACGGGCGTGTCCCAGGGCGTGTTCGATTTAAATTTCGAATTTGGCCTATTCGAGTCAGAGCCGTACACGGCCGTGAACACGGCCATGAACACGGGTGTGTCAGGCTGGACACGGGCGTGTCGGCTACCGTGTTCCGACCCGTGTACTGGTTTTGGAAGTCGATGAGTGCCGTGTAGCAGGGGACACGGGCGTGTCTCAAGAATGACACGGGCGTGTCAGGTTCGACACGGGCGTGTCGATGCCCGTGTTGTTCAGTCGGTTCCAAACCGCGTGTGCCGCTTAAGGGTACACGGCCTGTGACACGGGCGTGTCACAGGCCGTGTCAGCCAAAAGTTGGGTTTTTTGGGCAGATCTCGGCCGTTCGTTTCCTTCTATTTGGATCGGGTGGTCCAAAGCTGTTCCAGCCTCTTTAAGGCCGTGGATTGAGATGAAATCTCATTTCCACTTAGCCTTTCTCTCTCTAAAGAGAAGAAAGAGAGGAGAGCTTGGAGGAAGAGGAGGAGGAGCTTTCCGGCCGCCGGTGGAGCTTCGTCGAGCCGAATAGAGAGCCGAGTGCAGCGTTGCGGAGGCAAGGCCGCTGCGGTGATTTCCATCCGGCTAGTTTTTCTATGGCGCTGAAGCGATCGTCAAGGGTAACGATCTTTCTTCCTTGGGCAGGTGAAGCCCTTTGTTTTGCATGTGCATGGGATCCTCCATCAAGAGATGGAAACGCGTAAGTGATTCCAGCAGTTGAGTCTGCATCTAGAGCCGGAAGTATGTAGTACGACATAGGCATGCTGTGTGAAGCCCATCCAGACGTATGTCGGGATTGGTGATGTTTATATTGCGAACCGGAGAAGACTCCGTGTATTCATCGTTTAGCCTGCGGAGATGGTGAGGACGATGTGCGTGGTGTATAGGATGCTTTGTATAGCTCCTTTGGTTGCATGCTTGTAAGAGCTGGTTGATGGAGTGCGGACACCTCTGAGTGGGTGGGCGCGTGAGGTCTTCAACAAGGGTTTGGAGGCTTATGCCCATTCCACCAAGTGGCGATGGACACCTCTGAGTGGGTGGGTGCGAGAGGTCTTCAACAGGGGTTTTGGAGGCTTATGCCCATTCCACCAAGTGGCAATGTTAAGATCGGATGAGCGGTCGATTGGTAGCAAAGCAGCAGGGCGAATTCCCTAGGCTTGTTACACTACGTGGGTAGGTCGACTGATAGTGCTCACGGGTTTTGGTGTGGTGCGTACCTCTGAGTGAGACGGGTGCGTGAGGTCTTCAACAAGGGTTTGGAGGCTTATGCCCGCCTACCAAGTACAAACCATAAAAGGTGCCCTGAGTGCACGGAGCGCCTGGCATTGAGGCCGGCGTTTGTGATCTTGTGTGTATGTTATATATATGTTGAAATTGCTATACATGCAGGGAAGGAACCACTGCCCCGGGTAAGGGGTGGGGTCGTTATAATTGGTCAGCTGAATGCTGACCGTTGCTTTGTTTATCACCCATGGGGTGGACGTCCATATGCAGGTGTTGCGGGCTGATGGATTGAGCGGGCAAAAGCCCATGCTGCTGGTAGGCCCTTGAAGGCCGTGCGAAGTGTAGGATTTCATGTGTGGCCGGCCTGCGTGCCGATGTATGAAATTATATGGGTTGTAAAGAGTAACTTGTAAGGCCTTAAGGCCGTGTGCGGTGTGGTCTTGTAAACATTCCTGGTTATACATATAAATGTGATATTTATATCGTAGTGGACATTCATTGTTATGAGTTCTTGCACTTAATAAGCTTCCGCTAGAATGCTCTGAGTTAGGACTCGTTTGGTTTGATATTATCCTGTGACCTCACCGTCTGTTTGTGGTATATCGTGTGGGGCCCCGGCCGGACCTTCTACTATACGTCATTTAACGGATGGGGTCGTTACATTTTGGTATCAGAGGTTTTGTCGGTCTTCCTCTTTCGAATTCGTGGTCGATTTCTTTTGTGGGGTGGCGAGCACGTGTTTGTGCGCTGCTGTAATGCTAATGAACTCTGGAATGTCCACTAGGAATGTGTGTGTGTGTCTATTCGGTGAGTTTGCCGTATTACCATGGAAAGTAATGCTATCTTGTTCACCTATAGGTGACGAGGAGTGGAGCTGGGCAGTCGGAGCCCCAGCGTTCGGATGAGAGTGCGGCACCACCTGAGGTGCCTACACCTCCCCCTTCTGCGGAAACGGTGCGCTTAGTTGCGGAGGTTATCTTTGCTATGCTTCAGGCAAAACCTTTTGGGCAAGCGAGGCCCGCTGTGGCGCCAGTGCAGGTTGGTGCGAGGCAAGAGCATGTTGAGGTTGGTGCGAGGCAAGAACATGTTGAGGTTCCGGTTGCTGTGCAAGCAACGGACGAGCAACTTAAGCACTTTATGGAGTTTAATCCGCCTACGTTTGTCGGGGCAACGTCTCCAACAGAGGCCGAGGATTGGCTCTCTAGAGTGAAAAGAATCCTGGCTGCGCTCAGGATTAGTGAGGAGCAGAAAGACCCGTTAGCCACTTTCCTCCTGGAAGGAGAGGCGAGGCTTTGGTGGGATGAGATCGAGTTGCACCAGTTGGGAGGTAGAGATCTGGGCGACATATCGATGGACGAATTCTCTAGATTATTTTGGGCGAAATATTTGCCAATGGCGCAGAGAATTGCAATGGAAAATGAATTTCAACGTCTGGTACAGGGTGATAAGACCGTGGACGATTACCTGCATGAGTTTACCAAGCTCGGTCGTTATGCGGGGTCGACGTTTGCGGACCAGGCGCAGAAGACAAATAGGTTCTATGAAGGGCTGTGTGATGAGCTGAGGTTGGCTCTCCCAAGTTCAATGAACCAAGGATTCCAAGCATTGGTGCATACCGCTAGTGCGCTAGAGAAGGATTTGAAGCGGGTACGGGAGAAGAAGAACGTAGCGGTGGAAAAGTCTGACTTCAAAGTTCCGCTATCAGAGCAGTCAGATTTCAGGAAACGTGATAAGAAGCGGTTCAGGCCTGCTGAACAAACTTCTTCAGATGTTGCGTCAGGAGCAACGTTTGGGCAAGAACGGGTTGAGCCGCGTACATGTTTCATTTGTGGGAAGCCAGGGCATATCGCGCGATTTTGCTGGAATGGTGCGTCAAGGGGTGAAAGAAAGACAGGTGCGTCTTATGACGAGAAGGGTAAAGCTGTGGTAGAGTCGTCTGCATCGCGGGCGCAACCGCGAATATACACTCTTGAGATGCAGGAGCCACAAAGCTCAAATCAAGCAGAACAGCAAATCCGTGCTTTAGACTTAATGGAGGCCGCTAAACGGATTCTGCGAGATGCGGAGAAGCCGAAATAAAGTGGAGTGTGCACTTTATTATGTTGTCTATTGTATGTATGTATGTATGTATTTCTGTTTGGGACAAACAGTTGTGGTGGTACGATGCCATGGGGTGAGCCAAGCTGTGGCCTCTGAGCTCTAAACCTGGATCGTTTTGGTTTGTATCGCAATAGCGTGGTTGTGTTGATACTTGTGCGTTGCGCTAAATTTCGGGACGAAATTTCTATAAGGAGGGGAGGGTTGTAACACCCCAGAATCTTAAAATATGTTGGTACACAATTTTGAGTAGCAGGCTGTTAGACACGGCCTGGGACACGGGCGTGTCCCAGGGCGTGTCGGGGGTACACGGCCTGCGACACGGGCGTGTCCCAGGGCGTGTTCGATTTAAATTTCGAATTTGGCCTATTCGAGTCAGATCCGTACACGGCCGTGAACACGGCCATGAACACGGGCGTGTCAGGCTGGACACGGGCGTGTCGGCTGCCGTGTTCTGACCAGTGTACTGGTTTTGGAAGTCGATGAGTGCCGTATAGCAGGGGACACGGGCGTGCCTCAAGAATGACACGGGCGTGTCAGGTTCGACACGGGCATGTCGATGCCCGTGTTGTTCAGTCGGTTCCAAACCGCGTGTGCCGCTTAAGGGTACACGGCCTGTGACACGGGCGTATCACAGGCCGTGTCAGCCAAAAGTTGGGTTTTTTGGGCAGATCTCGGCCGTTCGTTTCCTTCTATTTGGATCGGGTGGTCCAAAGCTGTTCCAGCCTCTTTAAGGCCGTGGATTGAGATGAAATCTCATTTCCACTTAGCCTTTCTCTCTCTAAAGAGAAGAAAGAGAGGAGAGCTTGGAGGAAGAGGAGGAGGAGCTTTCCGGCTGCCGGTGGAGCTTCGTCGAGCCGAATAGAGAGCCGAGTGCAGCGTTGCGGAGGCAAGGCCGCTGCGGTGATTTCCATCCGGCTAGTTTTTCTATGGCGCCGAAGCGATCGTCAAGGGTAACGATCTTTCTTCCTTGGGCAGGTGAAGCCCTTTGTTTTGCATGTGCATGGGATCCTCCATCAAGAGATGGAAACGCGTAAGTGATTCCAGCAGTTGAGTCTGCATCTAGAGCCGGAAGTATGTAGTACGGCATAGGCATGCTGTGTGAAGCCCATCCAGACGTATGTCGGGATTGGTGATGTTTATATTATGAACCGGAGAAGACTCCGTGTATTCATCGTTTAGCCTGCGGAGATGGTGAGGACGATGTGCGTGGTGTATAGGATGCTTTGTATAGCTCCTTTGGTTGCATGCTTGTAAGAGCTGGTTGATGGAGTGCGGACACCTCTGAGTGGGTGGGCGCGTGAGGTCTTCAACAAGGGTTTGGAGTCTTATGCCCATTCCACCAAGTGGCGATGGACACCTCTGAGTGAGTGGGTGCGAGAGGTCTTCAACAGGGGTTTTGGAGGCTTATGCCCATTCCACCAAGTGGCAATGTTAAGATCGGATGAGCGGTCGATTGGTAGCAAAGCAGCAGGGCGAATTCCCTAGGCTTGTTACACTACGTGGGTAGGTCGACTGATAGTGCTCACGGGTTTTGGTGTGGTGCGTACCTCTGAGTGAGACGGGTGCGTGAGGTCTTCAACAAGGGTTTGGAGGCTTATGCCCGCCTACCAAGTACAAACCATAAAAGGTGCCATGAGTGCACGGAGCGCCTGGCATTGAGGCCGGCGTTTGTGATCTTGTGTGTATGTTATATATATGTTGAAATTGCTATACATGCAGGGAAGGAACCACTGCCCCGGGTAAGGGGTGGGGTCGTAATAATTGGTCAGCTGAATGCTGACCGTTGCTTTGTTTATCACCCATGGGGTGGACGTCCATATGCAGGTGTTGCGGGCTGATGGATTGAGCGGGCAAAAGCCCATGCTGCTGGTAGGCCCTTGAAGGCCGTGCGAAGTGTAGGATTTCATGTGTGGCCGGCCTGCGTGCCGATGTATGAAATTATATGGGTTGTAAAGAGTAACTTGTAAGGCCTTAAAGCCGTGTGCGGTGTGGTCTTGTAAACATTCCTGGTTATATATATAAATGTGATATTTATATCGTAGTGGACATTCATTGTTATGAGTTCTTGCACTTAATAAGCTTCCGTTAGAATGCTCTGAGTTAGGACTCGTTTGGTTTGATATTATCTTGTGACCTCACCGTCTGTTTGTGGCATATCGTGTGGGGCCCCGGCCGGACCTTCTACTATACGTCATTTAACGGATGAGGTCGTTACATTTTGGTATCAGAGGTTTTGTCGGTCTTCCTCTTTCGAATTCGTGGTCGAATTCTTTTGTGGGGTGGCGAGCACGTGTTTGTGCGACCTGCTGTAATGCTAATGAACTCTGGAATGTCCACTAGGAATGTGTGTATGTGTCTATTCGGTGAGTTTGCCGTATTACCATGGAAAGTAATGCTATCTTGTTCACCTATAGGTGACGAGGAGTGGAGCTGGGCAGTCGGAGCCCCAGCATTCGGATGAGAGTGCGGCACCACCTGAGGTGCCTACACCTCCCCCTTCTGCGGAAACGGTGCGCTTAGTTGCGGAGGTGATCTTTGCTATGCTTCAGGCACAACCTTTTGGGCAAGCGAGGCCCGCTGTGGCGCCAGTGCAGGTTGGTGCGAGGAAAGAGCATGTTGAGGTTGGTGCGAGGCAAGAACATGTTGAGGTTCCGGTTGCTGTGCAAGCAGCGGACGAGCAACTTAAGCACTTTATGGAGTTTAATCCGCCTACGTTTGTCGGGGCAACGTCTCCAACAGAGGCCGAGGATTAGCTCTCTAGAGTGAAAAGAATCCTGGCTGCGCTCAGGATTAGTGAGGAGCAGAAAGTCCCATTAGCCACTTTCCTCCTGGAAGGAGAGGCGAGGCTTTGGTAGGATGAGATCGAGTTGCACCAGTTGGGAGGTAGAGATCTGGGCGACATATCGATGGACGAATTCTCTAGATTATTTTGGGCGAAATATTTGCCAATGGCGCAGAGAATTGCAATGGAAAATGAATTTCAACGTCTGGTACAGGGTGATAAGACCGTGGACGATTACCTGCATGAGTTTACCAAGCTCGGTCGTTATACGGGGTCGACGTTTGCGGACCAGGCGCGGAAGACAAATAGGTTCTATGAAGGGCTGTGTGATGAGCTGAGGTTGGCTCTCCCAAGTTCAGTGAACCAAGGATTCCAAGCATTGGTGCATACCGCTAGTGCGCTAGAGAAGGATTTGAAGCGGGTACGGGAGAAGAAGAACGTAGCGGTGGAAAAGTCCGACTTCAAAGTTCCGCCATCAGAGCAGTCAGATTTCAGGAAACGTGATAAGAAGCGGTTCAGGCCGGCTGAACAAACTTCTTCAGATGTTGTGTCAGGAGCAACGTTTGGGCAAGAACAGGTTGAGCCGCGTACATGTTTCATTTGTGGGAAGCCAGGGCATATCGCGCGATTTTGCTGGAATGGTGCGTCAAGGGGTGAAAGAAAGACAGGTGCGTCTTATGACGAGAAGGGTAAAGCTGTGGCAGAGTCGTCTGCATCGCGGGCGCAACCGCGAATATACACTCTTGAGATGCAAGAGCCGCAAAGCTCAAATCAAGCAGAACAGCAAATCCGTGCTTTAGACTTAATGGAGGCCGCTAAACGGATTCTGCGAGATGCGGAGAAGCCGAAATAAAGTGGAGTGTGCACTTTATTATGTTGTCTATTGTATGTATGTATGTATGTATTTCTGTTTGGGACAAACAGTTGTGGTGGTACGATGCCATGGGGCGAGCCAAGCTGTGGCCTCTGAGCTCTAAACCTGGATCGTTTTGGTTTGTATCGCAATAGCGTGGTTGTGTTAATACTTATGCGTTGCGCTAAATTTCGGGACGAAATTTCTATAAGGAGGGGAGGGTTGTAACACCCCAGAATCTCAAAATATGTTGGTACACAATTTTGAGTAGCAGGCTATTAGACACGGCCTGGGACACGGGCGTGTCCCAGGGCGTGTCGGGGGTACACGGCCTGGGACACGGGCGTGTCCCAGGGCGTGTTCGATTTAAATTTCGAATTTGGCCTATTCGAGTCAGAGCCGTACACGGCCGTGAACACGGCCATGAACACGGGCGTGTCAGGCTGGACACGGGCGTGTCGGCTGCCGTGTTCCGACCCGTGTACTGGTTTTGGAAGTCGATGAGTGCCGTGTAGCAGGGGACACGGGCGTGTCTCAAGAATGACACGGGCGTGTCAGGTTCGACACGGGCGTGTCGATGCCCGTGTTGTTCAGTCGGTTCCAAACCGCGTGTGCCGCTTAAGGGTACACGGCCTGTGACACGGGCGTGTCACAGGCCGTGTCAGCCAAAAGTTGGGTTTTTTGGGCAGATCTCGACCGTTCGTTTCCTTCTATTTGGATCGGGTGGTCCAAAGCTGTTCCAGCCTCTTTAAGGCCGTGGATTGAGATGAAATCTCATTTCCACTTAGCCTTTCTCTCTCTAAAGAGAAGAAAGAGAGGAGAGCTTGGAGGAAGAGGAGGAGGAGCTTTCCGGCCGCCGGTGGAGCTTCGTCGAGCCGAATAGAGAGCCGAGTGCAGCGTTGCGGAGGCAAGGCCGCTGCGGTGATTTCCATCCGGCTAGTTTTTCTATGGCGCCGAAGCGATCGTCAAGGGTAACGATCTTTCTTCCTTGGGCAGGTGAAGCCCTTTGTTTTGCATGTGCATGGGATCCTCCATCAAGAGATGGAAACGCGTAAGTGATTCCAGCAGTTGAGTCTGCATCTAGAGCCGGAAGTATGTAGTACGGCATAGGCATGCTGTGTGAAGCCCATCCAGACATATGTCGGGATTGGTGATGTTTATATTGTGAACCGGAGAAGACTCCGTGTATTCATTGTTTAGCCTGCGGAGATGGTGAGGACGATGTGCGTGGTGTATAGGATGCTTTGTATAGCTCCTTTGGTTGCATGCTTGTAAGAGCTGGTTGATGGAGTGCGGACACCTCTGAGTGGGTGGGCGCGTGAGGTCTTCAACAAGGGTTTGGAGGCTTATGCCCATTCCACCAAGTGGCGATGGACACCTCTGAGTGGGTGGGTGCGAGAGGTCTTCAACAGGGGTTTTGGAGGCTTATGCCCATTCCACCAAGTGGTAATGTTAAGATCGGATGAGCGGTCGATTGGTAGCAAAGCAGCAGGGCGAATTCCCTAGGCTTGTTACACTACGTGGGTAGGTCGACTGATAGTGCTCACGGGTTTTGGTGTGGTGCGTACCTCTGAGTGAGACGGGTGCGTGAGGTCTTCAACAAGGGTTTAGAGGCTTATGCCCGCCTACCAAGTAAAAACCATAAAAGGTGCCCTGAGTGCACGGAGCGCCTGGCATTGAGGCCGGCGTTTGTGATCTTGTGTGTATGTTATATATATGTTGAAATTGCTATACATGCAGGGAAGGAACCACTGCCCCGGGTAAGGGGTGGGGTCGTTATAATTGGTCAGCTGAATGCTGACCATTGCTTTGTTTATCACCCATGGGGTGGACGTCCATATGCAGTTGTTGCGGGCTGATGGATTGAGCGGGCAAAAGCCCATGCTGCTGGTAGGCCCTTGAAGGCCGTGCGAAGTGTAGGATTTCATGTGTGGCCGGCCTGCGTGCCGATGTATGAAATTATATGGGTTGTAAAGAGTAACTTGTAAGGCCTTAAGGCCGTGTGCGGTGTGGTCTTATAAACATTCCTGGTTATACATATAAATGTGATATTTATATCGTAGTGGACATTCATTGTTATGAGTTCTTGCACTTAATAAGCTTCCGCTAGAATGCTCTGAGTTAGGACTCGTTTGGTTTGATATTATCCTGTGACCTCACCGTCTGTTTGTGGCATATCGTGTGGGGCCCCGGCCGGACCTTCTACTATACGTCATTTAACGGATGGGGTCGTTACACCCATCCCGTGAATCGCTTCCCTAAGGGCCATCATTTGCTCCGTGAGATCTTGTCGGAGCACCTCAATCTCCGTGAGATCACGAACATCATCTCGTTCATCCGCCATGGTGGAAGATGTGGGGGAATACTCCGTTCCTGATCTAGTGCGCATGCAAAACGGAGACACAAGTTTGAGACAAACTTAGTTGAATTAAAACCCACTTAATTACTAAATAAAATTTTTTTTTTTTGATTTTCTTACAACACTTAGCAAGTAGATGATTCAATTTTTTTTTTTTCTGATTTTGACTACTAACGAGCAAGCAACGACGCGGAAGGCGGGAGTCGATTAAGAAATCGACTTGAACCTCCCTCTAATACCAAATTGATGTCGGGATATCAGGAGATATCCGGAGATCAATGGAGTCACGTAAATAACCTCTCGATAAATTAACTTATAACCGCTCCCAAATCTACGTCCGCACTTTCCACAACGTGAAACCAAGAAACAACTAAAATACGGATAGCAACCGGTTGTATGAAAGGACAAAGGCTATAAGGCAAGATCCGATCACGCTAAAGGGACGAATATTGCGTCCGGTCGAGCGAGTTGTACCAAAGGAGATCTATCCAAAAATAACGATCCAAAACATGGAAGATCTCCCCCAACAAAAATAGCGAGGTTCACCAAACCTAAACAAATTTAAAACAACTAGTAAATAAATGATAATCGATTTAGAGGCTACTACGATGCATTCAATGCTACCGAAATAACACCAACGCTTAGCCACCACAAGACTATCAAGAGGGAAATCACAAGTGGAGGGATTTCGTTACCGAAGTTAGAATAGATGATTTTAACTATCTAATCTCGATCACCCGTTCATGGTTCCTTCGGAAGCGAGGAGAAGGAGATGAGGATCTCCGCCGTAGAAGCGTCACGCCAAACCAAAGCCGTTGCAAAGACTTCTCCAACCACACGAATCCTCTGGGAGAGAGGGAAGCCGACCCGCAAGGGGCTCTCGGTTTTCTTGTGGGAAGTGGACGAGGGGCGGTCGGGTTGAGGCCGAGATGGGAGAGGAGAATCGGAGGGGGTGGCGGCTTGGTGGAGAGGGAGAGGAGGCCATGAGATATGGAGGAGAGGGGGAGTGATCGGATAGGGGGAGGCGGCGGTTTGTAGAGGGGCGATGAAGGGGCGGCCGAGAATGAAGAGACGGGGAAGGAGGTGTGAGGCCGGCGGCTAGAGAACGGGGAGAGAGAGGGATTTAGGAAAAGGGAAATTTAGGGTTTTCTATTTCTTTTCATTCTACCCAAAATAAACACCACTCAAGCCTATATATAGGCTTAAGTCAAAATCCGGCTATTTGCAGCCCAATAGCAGAAATTTAAATGTTCTAAAATACGAAAAGAAGTGCTCCCAAACAATGAGCAATATAAATAACGACTTCTAAATTATTTATCGGGAGTGTTGCGCCGCGGGCGTAGGTTGTAGCGTCTCAAATCCCTTGGTGGAGACGAAGGGGGGTCTTCCGCGTCCGTGTTGTCGTTTGCCTCCGCATGTTGTGGGACGTAGTCTCCATCAACTAGGGTAAGAACCAATATAACACAAGAGGGATTGGGAATTTGGGTATTAATTAATTATAATAAGTGCCTTGCGAAAGGGAACGATGGGCTTCAGCTACCATCATAGTTCCTAGTTCCCTTTGTGAGCCCTTCACGGGGTATACCGGGGGCAGTCCTTGGCTAACGTAAACTGTAGGAATAATAATCTAAAAGAGCAACTAGTATAACAAGGGTTTCATATTCAAACATCCCGGTAGCTTGGGAAGTTGAATAGGATTGGATTGATTGCCATCCGGACGGTAGCTTCGGAAGATAGATGCACAGACGGGACAGTCCGGGGAGCTGGGGGCTCGAGGGTTTGAATACAAAATAAGGTAGTGGGTCTTTGGTATTTGACATTCGTTCACACTGGCGTCGGTACGTTGACTCGACAGTGTGGGACACTTAGCCAAAGAAAGTATGGTGGATCTAGCCAGCACAAGTATGCAAATACTCTAGGTTGTATTCTTCTAGGGGCATACGGAAGGGCTAGGCTGGTAGTGTGGATACCCGCCTAGGAGTGGGTGGCCCGACCCACTGTATCCGTTTGCAACTCCGGAGGTTCCTGGGAGTGAAGCTAGCTGCTCGAACGGGGGGAACTAAAGGTCTATGCGCATAGAGTCGTGTGCATGAGTTGCACTTGCATGAATCATGGCATAACATTTCACTACACTCATATTTGCATACAACCGACACCCCAGCGTATAAATCGGTATGAGACTTTTTATACGATGAGATCCTTGCAAAAGAAAACTTAACTTATAAGTTTTCATGGGCATTTATATAAGTTAAGGTTACTTATTTAATTTCTACTTGTCTTTTCATAAATATACTGCTTACTACATGTTTACTTTATTGTTTTCTTTTGTAGAACTGCTAGATTAGTTCCGCTGCCTTCTTCTTTACTTACTCTCCACCATTGTAGCTTCCCTTTCTGTAACGCCCCCGATTTTTTCTGCAATTATTTAATTCTTGCTTGGCGTTACGTCGACGCATTTTATTGGCTTGTGTCATCTGTGGACTATGGTCTTAACTCCTAAGAACTGAGTGGCCCATTTTTTAGTCTATTGGATAGATCTCCCTAGCAAGCCGGGTCGTTTTGGGTGACCCGGTGTGGCCTCTCGGGATATGCTGGTGTTTTGACTTTTGGTGGGTATAACTCGAGTTCTGTTCGTCGAAAATTAATTTCTACTTCTTCGTTGCGTTCGTAGCATAGGTAATTAGCTACGGTGCGAATTTCGTTGGATTCCTAGGTGGTTCGGTTTTTGCGTCGTTTTGGTGTGTTAATAATAAGGGTGTTGTTATTAGCAAACCCACTTTGGTTACTAGCAAACCAGAAAAAAACAGATTCAACCATTTTTTGCATTTTTATCTCTTCTCAAAAAATAATACTAGCAAACCAATCTTATTTTTTTTACATTTTTTGTATTTTTGAATTTTGAGTCTAAAATGTTTCTCATTTGAAAAAGTGATCAACATGAAAGTTGTAGATCACATAGAGATCTACAACTTTCATGTTGATCATTTTTTGATTTGAAGCTGTTTAGGCCTCCAATTTTGACGCGAAATAAGACACGCACAGAACGAGTTGTCCGTACAGATTTTCGGCATGGCTTTTTTCGGAGCCCAAATCGAAGGTCTAAACTGCTTCAAATAATAAAGTGTTTACATGAAAGTTGTAGATATAATCGAGATCTACAACTTTCATGTTGAACACTTTTTGATTTGAAGCCGTTTAGCCCTCCAATTTGGACCCGAAATAAAACACACACGGAACGAGTCGTCCGTACAGATTTTCGGCGTAGCTTTTTTCGCAGCCCAAATCAAGGGTCTAAACTGCTTCAAATCAAAAGGCGTTCAACATAAAAGTTGTAGATCTTAATGAGATCTACAACTTTCATGTTGAACGCCTTTTGATTTGAAGCAGTTTAGACCCTCTATTTGTCCCCCGAAAAAAGTCACGCGTTCGTGCATATGTTCGCCATTACTTTTTTCAGGGGCCAAATCGGAGGTGTAAATTGCTTCAAATAAGAAAGTGTTCAATATGAAAGTTGTAGATCTTGTCGAGATCTACAACTTTCATGTTGAACACTTCCTATGAAAATGTACGTATAAAATGCAGTTAAAAAGGACGCGTATATTCTTATATGCACTTAACTCGTATATATAGCACAACACATCCTTATAGGAATTAGAAATCAAATATATTTCTAAACCGGCCAATATTTTGTTTAAAGACTGATACAGAAAAACTAGTTTTTGACATACTAAAAAAAAATTTGCGGCATTTTGATTCATTTCTAATGCTAACATAAGTGGTTGAATGAATACTTTTGAAATCATTTATAATGTCATTATATGTAGTGAGTTATTTTGAAAGAAAGAATGTTTTAAACAAAATTAAAATTTTTTTTAAAATATTATGTTGGTTTGCTAGTAACAAAATGGTTTTCAAATAGCCATTTTGAAAAATGAGGGTTTGCTAATAGTAATGGTTTGCTAGAAACAAAATAGGGTTTGCTAATAACAGCACCCAATAATAATAAAATCAATTAAGTAATTAATAAAGCTATAAAATGAAATCCAGCAGTCAAAAACTGGGTGATTTAATCCTGCGGCAAGAAGATAAGCAGTTATTGCTTTTGTGCGTGAAAAGGTGGCAGTATGCATTGCTGACGGCTTGTAATAGTCTAGCTTAAAATGAATCCTGCGATTTTAGGGTGACAGTTAACGCTGAATAGACGTGTCTATGTATATATAGTCTTAAGTTAAAAACGAGACTATTCATCGCCTCCTTCCATGAAAGAAAACTGTTGTCCTTTTTGTGAGCGGAAGAAAACCGGCGGGCAGTTGTGCCTTCCACCGCCAATTCCCAGAGTTCTAGCGGTCGGATTTTCATTCTGAGGGTAGATCTGGACTGCTCTCCCCTAGATCTCCATTTCGACGATAAGCTTTCTCTATTTCGTGCCCTTCTATGGTGTTGTAGAATTTCGTTTGACCCCTCTCCCTCTCCGAAAAATTTCCAGTCAAGCTCGGTTAGGTGTTTGCTGCCAGATCCGTGGGGAAGCAAAAAAGTCGGTCGAGACCTTTCTTGAAATCGAGGCAAGTAGTGCTCCTAGCCCTTGCCAAGTGGAAATTTCTTGTTGTTATCTCTGTTTTCCGCCATTAATGCTTCCAAGTTCTTGTTAAAACCCGATTTAGCCATGACAAATGTTGCTTAAGCACGCTAATTATACTCTTGTCCAGATTTTTCCTTTCAGAAGTTCTTTCTTTTTACATCTTAATTTGAGATTGTTCCAATCCCTGCTCTTAGAACTAGGGTTTGTTATTAAACTTGTAGGATTACGTAGTTTCAGCGGCTGCTAAGTCTACTACCAGGTTGCCGATGAATATATAAGCCGATTTTTTCTTGATTAGGCTCGGGATGAGTAGATTCGGCCTGAGAGTAGAGGTAGCAACAACAGGAAATTTTTCTCCTCTCCTAAGTCTTGTCTAATAAAGAGATTCTGGGCTAATGGTAGTGGTCTGATGTGATAGGATGAGTGTGAGAGTTAATTTTCAAGTTACTGTATTTTAGCGATGGAGGATTCGGGGCTTGGCATTGAGTGTGGCTCACACACTCAACACCGGGTCTGCTTGGACTTGGCGTTGAGTGTGGTGCACACACTCAACGTCGGGTCTGCTGGGACTTGGCGTTGAGTGTGGTGCACACACTCAACGCCATTGCCCCTTGATCTGTTCTTTTGCGGCTAAGTAGTGTGGCGTTGAGTGAGAAAATTCTTCTAAGTCAAAATCGACGGGAATCACTAAGTGATTCTCGCCGACTTCGACGAGAATCGTTAGTGATTCCCGCTGATTTGGCGAGAATCAATCTGCATTCCAGCCGAACTCTTCCGGATGGCGTTGAGTGAGTGGGCCTCACTCAACACTATGGCGGTTTAGGCGCTAAGTGAGGCGGGCTCACTCAACGCCGCAGCCCTTTCCTGCGGGTAAGTACTTTGGCATTGAGTGAGTTCACCTCACTCAACGCCAAAGCTGTTTTATCGTTGAGAATGGTGAACGCACTCAACGCCGCAGTATTTTTCCGCGGCTAAGTACTTTGGCGTTGAGTGAGTCGACCTCACTCAACGCCAAAGCTATTTTGGCATTGAGAAAGGTGGACTCACTCAACGCCACAATTGGGTTCTGCGGCTAAGTGCTAAGGCGTTGAGTGAGGTTAGCTCACTCAACACCACAGCCTGCTTTGCTGAAGGTGTTGAGGGAGTGGACCTCACTAAATGCCATAGCTGTTTTGGCGTTGGGTGAGGTTAGCTCACTCAACGCCACAGCCAGTGTTGCAGAAGGCGTTGAGTGAGTGAACCTCACTCAATGCCATTACTATTTTGGCGTTGTGTGAGGCTACCTCACTCAACGCCACCGTCTGTTTAGGCGTTGAGTGAGTGGGGCTCACTCAAAGCCATGCCGTGTTGAGTCATCTCAACGCTTTTCCCATACCTTGATTTTCTCCCCCGAGTGAATTCCTTGATTTTGAGGTTCCTTGTCGGCTATTTTCTTTTTTTTCCAAAAAGGCCGAATCGTGAGTCATGGTTAATAGTGGTGGTTTGAAGTTCTTAATGGGGGAGGTGTTGTGTAATTTAGCCAAGGCCATCCTTTTTCTTTTATCTTGCTCCAGGTATGGGCTGGGCAAGGGGGTGGGAGGTCCTTAGTGCTTTCACATGTAGACCCCTGAGCTTTGTTTCTTGGAAATGGTGGTTGGGGGCTGAGTTTGCCTCCAACCCGGATCCGCGATGTTTTTGCTACTACCATCTCTCACATCTTAGGGTGTTAGACGTTTCGTCCTTTGTAAATTTGCAACGTTTGGGCTCATTGTAGCCTGGTAAACTCTGCAGGATTTATTTTTGGGCAGGGTTGTTACTGTTTACTCGCACTTAGTGCTTTTCTTTTGTATTGCCTTGGACAGTGGTGCTTGTTTTCGGTTTACTTACTCTTCTTGCTTACCTTTTAACCTAACATTTTGTACAGCTTACTTGTTTAGCTTGCTGAGGTATTATTTTCTTCTTTGAATGCCTCAGGTTCTGGTCAGTAGCCGATTAGGCGGGTAGTTGTGTTGTGTTATTGCTGGTGTTCTCTCATTCTGTGGAGATTAGTTTCTTGGTCTTGTGAGGATGTTTTACTGTTTAACTTACAGACATACATATTTGCTAGTGGGTTCGTGTCCGTTTGTTGGCGCCCACTGGTAGTTTTACCTTGATACAAGATTTGTTACTTTTTGCTGCTACCTTTCAAGAGTTAGTCTACTTGCTCTTGGGATGATTTATGCTAGGTTGCTAGTTACTGTTAAATCTAAAAACACTATTATAAGTATACCTCATGATCAGCATGTTTTATAAAACTCATCACTATTTACCAAATAACGTAAAAAGATCATTTTCCTATATATATAGTATAAATCAAAAGTAGTGTCCTGAATAGTATAAGTTGTCCTCTGGGGACACTTATGCACCCTTTTATGATGTCGAACCTGAATAAAGAATTTTACGCAGCGTATAAGTATAGTTTTTAATTTATGGACTAGGTGATCCACCGAGCCGAGGGATACGACCTTTAAAAATATAACTGATTTTCTAATCATATAACTTATGAATTTTCATAAAGTATAGTTGATAGTGGTTTGCCTGAGCATCGGCAGTTATCCCCTTCTCGACATGGCATCATGATGCGTGTTTTCTCCTACTCTGATAATCCGTTTTCTTCAGAGTAAATGCGGGTTGTGACAGTTGGTATCAGAGGGAGGTTGCTTGACAAGTTAGTTGGGCAACCGTCCCTTTTGATTGCATTAGCAGTTTAGCATCATGTCATTCACACACCGATATGTCATCAGCACGTATTGGCCAAAGCACGAACACTACACTCATAGCATAACATGAAGTATACGGGGCATATTATGTAGTATGGGATGCATAATATGTAACATCCCATTTCCAACTAGACTCCTCGGAGTGGTTTGTCTTAACAGAACCCTAGGAAGCCCAGGAATCGAAGTTTGTCGACCAAGATTTTGAGTCAAGGGGTGGTCACGCCCGTGACCGACACGTCACGCCCGTGACCTAGGGCGTGACCCCCTTCGACGATCGTCGACCTCAGGAAGACGATCATCGAGCTAAGAAATTTCAACAAAGGCCAGACATACCCGTGACCGATCCGTCACGCCCGTGAACTTCGAATGGCATTGAGTGAGCTAAGCTCACTAAACTCCATGGTCTGGAATGTCGTTGACTTAGCTAAGCTCACTCAACGCCGTGGTCTGGAATGGCATTGAGTGAGCTAAGCTCACTCAACGCCGTGGTCTGGATGGCGTTGAGTGAGCTTAGCTCACTCAAAGCCATAAGCGGGATGGCGTTGAGTGCACTGACTGCACTCAACGCCATATGGTGTCAGCAGGTTGGCGTTGAGTGAGCTTAGCTCACTCAACGCCGTAGACTGGATGGCGTTGAGTGAGCTTAGCTCACTTAATGCCGTAATCTGTCAGGCGGGATGGCGTTGAGTGCGTTGAGTGCGTTGAGTGCACTCAATGCCATAATTTGAACGGCGTTGAGTGCACTTACAACACTCAACGCCATTTGGGGTAGTCTGGATGGCATTGAGTGAGCAGAGCTCACTCAACGCCATAATCGGAATGATGTTGAGTGAGCTAAGCTCACTCAACGCCATCGTTTAAAAGGCCGTAATCTGGACGGTGTAGAGAGAGCTCAGCTCACTCAATGCCATAATCCGGATGGCGTTGAGTGAGCTGTGCTCACTCAACACCATAGTTTGGGAGGTCATTCTGATGGAGTTGAGTGAGCAGAGCTCACTCAATGCCGTATATGGGATGGCGTTGAGTGAGCAGAGCTCACTCAACGCTGTAGCTTGGATGGCGTTGAGTGAGCTGAGCTCACTCAATGCCGTAGCTTGGATGGCGTTCAGTGAACTGAGCTCACTCAGCGCCATTGTACTTAGAATATTTTCTGGCAGATTGGTTCTAGCTGGGTGCTGGTTCAGCTGAACCGGCCGGTCTGGGAGTGGGCCGTTTTCTCTAATAAGACCTGATAAGTCTTATTTAATTTAAGTTGACCGGTCAAGCTGTGCCATATGGACCGCCGGTTTTGTAAAAGGAACAGTTCGGCCATGGCCGAGCCCGGCCTTCAAAGCCAGTAATGACACTTGACAACTTGACAACCCTTCCCCTCCCTTTTTACGGCTGGATTCAACTCCTCTATGGAAGAGGAGGAGTTTCCAGCCGTTAGCTAGCTGTCACAGAACCGTTTCAGCCCCCACCACCATGGCTGAGCCAAGCTATAATGGGCCATTAATGGCCACCAGCTTTTGGCCATTCCCCCTCCCTTACCAAGCCTTTAAACACCCTCAGAGGCCCAAAAGGAACGTTTCCCAACCATTACCTGAAGTTTTCGAGCGTCCCACTGTGATGCAGAAGAATTCCGGCGACGCCACCACCGCGCCAATGGCATTCCGACGGTCTACACGCCTCTAGTCCGCGAACAAGGCCTTCCCCTCCTCTCTCTCTCTACGGGTAGATCTTAGCTTCCTTAGGATTAAGATTCGGGCTCAAATGAGCCCGATCGGAAGAGCTTCTCTTTCCGATTTTCCTGCAAAAATGAAGTTACGGGCTCGCCGAAAAAAGTGTCTCCGGCGGCTGCGCCGCCGCCCGGCGATGGCCACCACCTAAACGGAGGTGATGGTGGCTGTGGCCGGCCAGGGAGGAGGATGGACGGCCGGCTGTGGAAGGGAGAAGTGCTCCCAGGTGCGTGCTATCTAGACCATCGGCTGGAGATTGAAGACAACCTCCCAGCCGACGGATCAGCCTTTAAGATCTGTGCAAACATATTGATTAAAGTAATTTCTATATATTTTCTGTAGTTTCTGCCTGTAACTTGCATGAATTTCTATAAATGCTTAGAGGCTCCTACAAAAAAAGTTTTCAATAGCAATATTATTGCACTATGAGTCTAGGAAATTTTAAAATTTGTTTCAAGCTTTTTGGACCACTGGATAGACCTCAGCACTCATGTTGGTGAGGTCTACCCATAAGGCTGTCCTGACCTTAGAAAAATTCCCACTCCAATCTAGTCATCAAAATGACTTGATATTTAGGGTGTGGCCTAATCTTCCTATATCTAGGTGCTGTCAAAAAATTAAGATTTTTTTGGAAAATGTTTTTCTATAGTTTTTAGAAAAATTTAATAATCCTTGAATAAATTTATTAGATGGCGAAATGACTTCCAAACCCTCCCAAATTTTTGTGAGTGGTCCCTAAGTTTATCATAATGTTCTGGTAAAAATTTCATCTCATTTGGAGATGTTTTGTATAGGTTTTTATCCCACCCTAGGTTGATCTTTATAGGATAATTTAGGATCAAACACCCCCTTGGTATTTGAGTGGCCATATCACCTCAATAGAGGCTGATATTTTGGTCACTGACTTTTTAGGGCATAACACACCCTCCAAGGGAGTTTGGGGTGGTTTGGTGTAGGGTAGCCCTAGAACCCTAGGGAAGGTCCCTTAATGGGGATTTTTAGGGTTGTGAAGGTCATGGGTTCAAATGACCTTGGACCGCACTGGCATAACTCACTGCTCCATAAGCACCTGCCAGTTGCTGGATGTCGCTTCTTAGAAAACCCAGAAATCGTTTAACTCGATCCGCTTTAATATTCACCAAACCAGGAGCAAATCAGCTTAATTTGCTAAATTCAATCTCATACTCACTAACTGTGAGTTGCCTCTCCTTTAAATGTAAGAAGTCGTTCATCAGGCGGTCCCGCTCGACCGAGGGTAGAAACTTTCCTAGTAGCATCTCCTTAAATGATTCCCAAGAGCATCCTTCTTTCATGCTATCCTTCTCCCTTAACCACCAACTTTTTGCTACCCCGTTGAGCTGGTAGGAGGCAATCATCACTCTCTGATCGTCAATAACTCCAGAATAGGAAAACATCTCCTCGATCGATATCAACCAATCATTATTAGGAGGCCCGAGTCGCTTAAACTGAGAGATAAACATCATCTCTAGTGGAACCACTACCAGAGGCACAATAGGAGCAGGAGGGGCAGGAACAGCTAGATCCACAGCAGGGTCCTGTACTCTCGGAGCTAGCCCGGACACAACTGATATCAGAGACTTAATCTGAGACTGCACATCCACCATCTGCCTTGACAGGGCCTCATTTCTCTGTCGCAGACTCTATATCATCGCATTGCTCTGTGCACCCTCAGATTCGCCCTCAGATTAGGGAGTATGCCTCGTCAAAGGACGCATCGAAATACTATTTGCATACACACAACTAGTCAGATCCTAGCCCAACCGCTAGAACTAGACAACCTAGTGCAGACAGAACATACTTAAATTTGAGCTTAAACTGCTAACTTGCTCTAGGATTTTTCAATAATGCCTTACCTAGGATGATTCACCATCATCACACTAACTCGTGTGCTTAGACCATGAAGCATGAATTTATATTCCTTTTGACTCAAAACCATGTGTGTACATACGTAATCATGTGAATTTTTAGCTTGGCACGTTGTGCTTATGCTATGTTATGTTATGCATGTTGTGTTATGCATTCTAAAAAGGCCTTAATGCATGTTATGAGCGACGCACACATGCAATATTATGTATCCCATACTACATAACATTTTATGTAATGAAAAGAGAAAACGTGCTAATGGGCATTCATGTGGTGAGGTTATGCATCCCATACTACATAACCCTCACATGTTACCACCTATGGTGGATCCATATACAAACACATTTTATGCATCCCATACTACATAATATGCACTATATACTTCTTGTCATTCTTATGAGTGTAGTGCTCATGCTTCAGCCAAGACGTACTGATGACACATCGGTGTGTGTATGATATGACACTAAACATCTAACACTAACAAGGGAAGGTTGCCTGACCAATTGTCAAGCAAACTCCCTCTGATACAAACTATCACGACCCGCATTTCCTCAACAATAACATTATATCAGAGTACGAGAAAATGCGTATCGTGATGCCACGTCCTACAGGGGATAACTACAGACGCTCAGGCAAAATACCAGACTCAAAATCTTAAAGAGAAATCATGACTTATTATGAAAGAAAACTTAGTTAAATGAGATGGTCGTATCCCTCGTCACAGGGGATCATCTAGTCAAAAATTAAATATCATTATACGCATTAGAAAAATACTTTGGTTAAGGTGATTTGACATCCTACAAGAGCGTAAACTTGCTAAAGGACAACTCATGATATGCAGGACTCTAAATTTTTTATAGTATAAAACAGTAGTCATTAAGTTACTCTGGAAAGTAGTGCCTTAGTTTTATAAACATGACATGCATGGGGTACATATAGTAATGATCTTAGGGTTTAAAATACCTAACATACAACCTAGCATAAATCATTCCCATAGAGCAGGTAAACAACCTCTACAAAGGCAAATAAAATAACAGTTTCAGTTCATACCCAGCATCACAAGAATGCCACCAGTGGGCGTCAATAACTTGACATGAACCAACTGGTGAGTATGCATGTCTATACAGAAAGTAAGAAAATAACTACCTCACAAACTGAGGAAGGCGAGTCTTAACGGCCCAGGAGATTACAACACGCCCCCAAAAGATAACTAGCCGCTCAACCGTCTACTGCTCTAAATCTGAGGCATTCAAAGAGAGAACACCTCAACAAGAATATAAACAAATAGAAATTGAGCATTAGGTCATAAGCAATAAAAAAGGAAGGGGTTTACCAAACCCTGCAACAAAATGCTAACAAATTTAGTAGGAGGAAAATAAACAAGATAGCAAAATGAAACACTGTCCAAGGAATATTCAAAGCGCAGCAAGTGTGAGAAATTAGCAACACGCCCTGCGAAAAACTTGCAGCAACAACAAGGCAAACATATTCCAAAATAGCAATTTAAAAGGGAAAGGAACTAACCGTCCTAACTTCTGAATCGTTAGCAGTGGTAAAACCATGGATCTCGGTTGGTGACCAAAAACATTCCTCATCCAAACAACCAGATCCCTAAATTCTCCAGGGTGAAAACAACCAGTGCCAGCCCTAGGGTCCAACACACTAACACAACCAGCCCAAACCGGGGCCAAAATGATGGTGACCATGGCTCTACACTCAATCCACCCCTTACAGAGAAACCAAACAAAACCACCTGACATAATTCACGATTCGGCCTTCAAAACCAGCTGAGAAACATCACCAAACCGAAATAAAACCCACACTAATTAACTCGGGGTAAAAACACCAGCCTAAGGAAAAAGCGTCTAGTCCTCTCGATGCCATGTTGAGTGAGTACCACACACTCAACGCTAAACACTAAGCAGATAAGGCATCGAGCCTACTCGATGCCGCGAAGGCGTCGAGTCTACTCGACTCCGCGTTGAGTGAGCTCCACTCAGTATACGCCAAAAGACTTAGTCGCAAAAACTTATTGGACGACGGCGTTGAGTGAGTTTAGCTCACTCAATGTTGTCAACGCTATACAGCCGAAGGCATTAAGTGACTTCACCACACTCAATGCTTTTGACTTGGAAGAAAAATATCAGCGTACTAGACGACGTTGAGTGAGCTCAACTCAATCAACGCGAAATGCAGAAGGCATTGAGTGAGCTCAACTTACTCAACTCCAAAATACAGACAACGTAGAGTGAGCTGAACTCACTCAAAGCCATAAGACTTAGAAAAATTCCAAGGCTGGAAGCGTTGAGTGAGCTCAACTCACTCAATGCCAAAAAGACTTAGAAAAGAGTCTTTGGCAAGACGGCGTTAAGTGAGCTCAACTCACTCAACGCCAAAGCAGACGACGTTGAGTGAGCTCAACTCAATAACCACCAAAATCAGACGGCGTTGAGTGAGCTCATCTCCCTCAACGCTTTTAATGCTTCTGGACTTAGTCTCCAGACCAAACAGCTAGGCGTTGAGTGTGTCCACCACACTCAAGGCTATAGTTAGCCTACAAAATGACTTCTGCCCTAAGCTAACACTCAACGCCTACAATCCAGTAAACTAAAAAAATTCTAATTTCCTCTCCCCTACCCCTTCTACCCGGCTACAGCTTCCAACCAAGCTGGGCTAAAACTATCAAACTAATATCCTACCTCCAACCACTACCTGGACATAAATCAGTGAATAAGAAGATATAAAATAAATTAAAATTGGACAAAATTGAGCAGATCTAGCTAGGATGAAAACTGCAGTAACCCTAGCTTCTAGGAAAAAAGGAATGAGCTACTAAAACAAGATAAGTGGAGTAAAAATCAAGGTTCGAAAGGGAAAAGAGCGGAACTTGCCTCTACCTCCAAGAACAGCAGCTGCCCTACAAAAATCCGGCACCGGCAGCAAGATCGGCCACCTAAAAGGCAAACCTGAAGCTTTTAGAGGGAAGAAGAGCAAACCCGAAGAACCCAAGCTTATTAAGACAACTCTAGAGCAAGAAATACTAACCTAGGGAGGAAGAACTGGGTGAGAGCAGTCCAGATCAGCCCTTACCCTAGAAAAATAAGCTATAGATTGCAAGAAATCACCGGCCGGAGCTCCGACACTTTTGTCGCCCGTAGCCTTCGCTGGAAGCTTTCCTTCCTTTCTTTTTGGGGATGATGAAGGGGAAATACTAAAATAAGCTATAATATAATATATCAAGCCACTATAACAAATACATATAATATAATATCAGCCACTAAGCTATTATAATACTATTATAAATCAGCCACTAGTATATATATATAACTAATATTATGTATACTATACTATTAAATATGATAATATAATCTTATAATTAAATCTTATATATGTACAACACTAAAATCGGCCAAGGAAAACCGGCCAAGCATATCATTATATCAGCTAATTAAATAACACACCAAAACGATGCAAAAAACAAAAGATCTCGGAATTTGACGAAATTCACACTGTAGCTAAATACACATGCTAAGAATCTAGTGGCGAAGTCGGAATCGTCATCCGACAAAAAAAACTCGGGCTAACACCTCCCGAAGACAAAACACAAGCATTCCCGGAGAGGCTCCACCGAGTCACCAAAACAGACTCCGGCTCGGTAGGGAATCTTGTAAACAGGCTACAAAACAAGCCACTGAGAACCTACAGTGCTAAGACAACGCTCTAACAAAAGTAAAGGTCGAAAATGCGCCAACATAACGCCAAATAAAGATTAAACAATCACAGAAAAACCGAGGGCGTTACAGTCACTCCCCCTAAAAGAAAGTTTTGCCCCGAAACTTTACGCACAACACTTCTACTATAGAAGGGAAATAATAAAACAAGAATTATACAAAAGAATACATACCAGGATAAATCACGGAAATAGATGAGGGTGATCCTCCCTCAAAGCTGACTCCAATTCCCAAGTCGCGCTCTCCATGCCTCGATTTCTCCACAAAAACATAACCATCGGGAATGACTTCCTCCGCAACACCCAATCTTGAGTATCCAAAATGCGGACATGCATCTCAACATAAGAAAGATTTGGCTCTAACTGAGGCACATAACTCAAAACTTGCCCGTCGCTTAGCACACACTTCCGTAGTTGGCTTACGTGAAAAACATCGTCCACACGAGGAAAGTTTGCGGGCAAATCCAGCTTATAAGCTCACACACAAATCCGCTCAACAATCTTAAATGGTCCCACATACCTTGGGTCTAAGTTTCGATTCTTACCAAATCTCTTGACTCCAACCATCGGGGAAAATTTATGAAATACCAAGTCCCCTACATCAAACTCCAAATCAGATCTACGTTGGTTGGCGTTCTTCTCATATCGCTCTTGGGCTATCCGAAGCTTCTCTCGAATAAGCTTCACAGCAACTTCCATTTCTTCAAGCGCATCCGGACCCAACAAAGATCTCTTGCCAACCTCAGTCCAAAATAGGGGAGTTCTGCAGCGTCTCCCATATTGAGATTCGAAAGGAGCCATTTGCAAGCTTTCATGATAGCTGTTATTATAAGCAAACTCCATAAGCCTCAAATGCTCATCCCACGCTCCTCCGTGGTCTAAAGTGTAGCATCTGATCATGTCCTCCAATATCTGATTAACTCGCTCTGTCTGACACTTGTTCTGCGGGTGGTATGCGGTAGAATACCTCAAATCCGTACCCAAACCTTCTTGCAAACTCTTCCAGAAGCGAGATTTAAACCTAGAGTCTCGGTCTGATATGAAACTTATAGGAACTCCATGCAACCGGATGACTTCATCTAATTATAGCTCAGCAATCTTCTTCATGGGGTAATCGTTCTTATAAGGGACGAAATGAGCACACTTCGTTAATTTGTCAACAATAACCTAGACTGAATCATGTCCTCGAGGAGATCTCGGTAAACCCGTAATGAAATCCATCAAAATGCCCTCCCACTTCCAAGTCGGAATTTCCAAGGGAGTCAACTTGTCACCCGGCCTTCCATGATTGGCCTTAACACGCTTGCAGGTGAAGCATTCTGAAACAAACTTGGCTATATCAGCTTTCATTCCATACCACCAGGCAATTTGCTTTTAGTCTTGATACATCTTGGTAGAGCCTGGATGGTAGGCAACACTAGAACCATGCACTTCTCTGCACAACTTTACTCAGATATCCATAACGGCAGGGGTACAAAATCTATCGCGGTACCTCAAAGTACCCGCATCATCAATAGAGAAATCTGGTAACTCCCCTTTCTCAGTTCTAAGATATAAGTGCAGTAGATCCGGATCATCCTTCTGATGTAGCCTTGTATGTGCAATCCAAGAAGGCTCTGCTACCACCAAACTACTCTGCAAGTCATAGCTCCACCTAGAAATATTCATCAAGAGGAATTCTTCTACTAATAGCTCGACGGAGAGATTAAAAATCTTCCCCGTCTTCTGACTTAGGGTATCGGCTACCACATTAGCCTTGCTCGGATGGTATTGGATCTCAACAACATAATCGGCAACATATTCCAACCATCGTCGCTGGCCCAAATTCAATTCTTTCTAAGTGAAGACATACTTTAAGCTCTTATAATCGGTAAAAATCTTGCACTCTACGCCATAAAGCATATGTCTCCACAGCTTCAGGGCATAAATCATGGCTGCAAACTCTAAATCATGCGTCGGGTAGTTCCTCTCATGGGTCTTCAGTTGCCTTGACCCGTATGCAATCACTTTCCCTTCTTGCATCAGCATGCATCCAAGCCCAACATGCGATGAATCCACATAAACATAATAATCCATGCCGTCTGTAGTAAATTCAAATACGGGAGAAGTGCACAATCTATTCTTGAGCTTTAGAAAGGCTTCCTCACACTTCTTGCTCCAAACAAAGGCTTCATTCTTCTGTGTCAATTTAGTCAATGACGCAACTAGGGTAGAGAAACCCTCCACAAATCTCCTGTAATAGGAGACCAACCCTAAGAAGGACCTAATCTCTTTGGGTGTGCCAGGCCTACTCCATTCCATCACAACAGCTATCTTCTCTGGTTCGACTGAAATCCCATTCTTATTAACCACATGTCCCAGAAACGAAACCTGAGGAAATCAAAATTCGCACTTGCTCAACTTGACGAATAACTTGTGGTCCCTCAAAGTAGGTAAAACTAATCGCAGATGCTGGTTATGCTCCTCAGCATTGCAGGAATATACCAGAACGTCGTTTATAAACACGACAATGAACTTGTCCAGGAGGTCCCTGAACACACAGTTCATCATATCCATAAAGGCAAGGGCATGTTGGTAAAACAAAACGACATTACCAGAAATTCAAAATGCCCATGTCTAGATCGAAAAGCATTCCGTGGAATATCTGACTCACGGATCCTAAGCAGATGGTAGACAGAACTAAAATCAATCTTAGAAAACACCGTGCTACCGTGCAACTAATAGAACAAATCATCAATCCTTGGCAGGGGATACCTGTTCTTAATAATGACCTTATTTAGCTCTCTATAATCGATGCAAAGCCTCATCGATCCATCTTTCTTCTTAACAAACGGAATAGGAGCACCCTAAGGCGACGAACTCAGACTTATAAAACCCTTCTCTAACAACTGATCCAGCTGGATACGCAACTCCTCCAGCTCTCGCGGCGCCATACAGTACGATGCCTTTGTAATAAGATGCGTTCCCAGCTAAAAATCTATCACAAACTCAACATCTCTATTAGGTGGAAGACCAGGAAGATCATCAAGAAACACATTTGAAAACTTGCGCACAACAAGAATCTCTTCTAAACGCGGCAAACTACCAACTGTCCCCAAAATTGAGACCAAACAAGCAAAGCAACCAGAATCAAGTAGCTTCTGAGCACATACCGCAGAAATAACTGGAGAATCCTAGTGCAGATCACCATAAACACTCCCAGGCTGACCGTTGTCCTTTTTGTAGTCCAAGCGCTTACCCTTACACTGGATAACAACATCATACCTATACAACCAGTCCATGGCTAAGTTCACATTAATGTCCTCCAAGTCAATCACCTTCATATCTGCCTTTGCTAGAAAATACCCTAAAACAATCAGACAAATCTGAATGCTCTGTTCCATAACCACAAATCGCTGGAAGGAAATTTGACACAAAATGCGCCTCCGACTCGATCTAGATCCAAACGATACCTCTCCATGAAGGCTCTAGACACAAATGAGTGGGTAGCGGTATAGTCGAAGAGAACACGCGCCCAACGGTTCTTTACCTTAAATATTCCTATAAAATTACGCACGCATCTAAGGAAACAAATGCTAAAACAATAACTACGAACTAAAACATTAAAACTTGGGAGAAAGTCAGGCGAACCTGAAATAACCTGAGTAGAAGTTTGAGCTTCCTCTGAGGAAATCAAATTCAGCTTTCCTTTTCTTTTATCCAATCGTTGGGGCGGTGGCAATGCCTGAAGTGGGACTGGTTGCAGCACAGGCTGGAGCTGCGGGCACTGAGCCTTGATATGCCCTTCTTGACCACATAGAAAACAGCTTCTTATCTTATATTTTACCCAGCAATGGGAAACATCATGCCCTATCCGTTTACATGTAGAACATACTAAATCTTTCTTGGAAATACCTTGTATCACATGAACCTGCTCTTTCTTCTGAGCTCCAATTCTATGGTAACATCTTTCCAAAGGGTGGCCCAGTCGGCCACAAAAATTACACACTTCCTTACCCTTCTTCCTTGAAGTAGCACTGAATGGCTGGGTGCCCTTACCTTCAACAGATTTCCATTTGTCTCTTCTCATTTGCTGGCCTCTATTCTTAGCATTTTCGATTTCCTTGACCTTCAAGGCAGCTTATACCACACCGGTATAACTTGCTGCTCCATAAGAACCAGCTAGCTGCTGGATGTCACTTCTTAGACCACCCAGAAATCGTTTAACTCGATCTGCTTCAATACTTGCCAAACAAGGAGCAAACCGGCTTAATTTGCTAAATTCAATCTCATACTCACTGACTGTGAGTTTCCTCTGCTTTAAGTATAATAAGTCATTCATCAGACGGTCCCGCTCGACCGAGGGCAGAAACTTTCCCAGTAACATCTCCTTAAAAGATTCCCAAGAGCATCCTTCTTTCATGTTCTCCTACTCCCTTAGCCACCATCTTTTTGCTAAACCTTTGAGCTGGTAGGCGGCGATCATCACTCTCTAATCGCCAGTAACTCCGGAGTAGGAAAACATCTCCTCGATCGATATAAGCCAATCATCCAAGATCATGAAATCTGCCTTTCCATAATAAGTAGGAGGCCTGAGTCGCTGAAACTACGAGATAAACATCATCTCTGGTGGAACTACTACCGGAGGCACCAGAGTAACAGGAGGGGAAACAATAGCTAGACCTACATCAGGGTCCTGTACTCTCGGAGCCAGCCCAAACACAACTGATAATAGCGACTGGATCTGGGACTACACATCCACCATCTGTCTTTATAAGGTCTCATTGCTCTATCGCAGACTCTCTATCATCGCATTGCTTTATGGACCCAAAGACTCGCCCTCAGATTGGGGACTCAACCTCGTCGAAGGATGCCTCGACATTCTATTAACATACAAACAACTAGTCAGAGCCTAGCCCATTCGCTAAAACTAGACAGCCTAGTATAGACAAAACATACTTATGTATGAGTTTCAACTGCTAACTTGCTCTGAGATTTTTCAATAATGATCTTATTCTTAACCTAGGATGATTCGCCATCATCACACTAACTCATGTGCTTAGACCATGAATGCATGGATTTATATTCCTTTTGACTCAAAACCATGTGTGTATATATGTCATCATGTAAATCTTTAGCTTGGCACATTGTGCTTATGTTATGTTATTCTATGCATGTTGTGTTATGCATTCTAAAAAGGCCTTAATGCATGTAAAGAGAGGCGTACACATGCATTGTTATGCATCCCATACTACATAACATTGCGTGAAATGAAAAAGAGAAAATGTTCTAATGAGCATTCATGTGGTGAGGTTATGCATCCCATACTACATAACCCTCACATGTTGCCACCTATGGTGGATCCATATACAAACACATATTATGCATCCCATACTACATAATATGCCCTGTATACTTCTAATAATGATTATGAGTGTAGTGTTCATGCTTTAGCCAAGACGTACTGATGACTCATCGGTGTGTGTACGATATGACACTAAACTACTAACAATAACAAGGGAAGGTTGCCCGACCAATTGTCAAGCAACATCCCTCTAATACAAACTGTCACGACCCACATTTCCTCATCAATAAAATTATATCAGAGTAGGGTGAAATACGCACCGTGATGCCACGTCATGCAAGGGATAACTACAGACGCTCAGGAAAAACTCCAAACTCTAAGGTTTAACAGAAAATCATTATTTATTATGAAAGAAATCCAATTAAGTTGGATGGCCATATCCCTCGGCACAGTTAATCAACTAGACCACAAGTTAAATATATTTATACACTGCAAAAAATACCTTGGTTAAGTGATTTGACATCCTATTTGAGTTTAAGCGTCACCGAAAGATAACTCACGGTATGCAAGACTCTAATTTAGTATAGTATGAAAAATAGGCTTTACCTTAGATTACAAGATAGTCCTTTAGTTTTAGAAATATGAAATGTATGAAGTATATATAATAATGCTTTTACGAGTTAAAATACCTAACATGCATCCTAGCATAAAGCATTCCCAGACAGCAAGTAAACAACCTTCAAAAAGACAAAAACAATAGTTTAAGTCACATACTTAGCATCACCTATGAAAACCACCAGTGGGCATCAACAACCTGAATCAAACCTACTGGTGAGTATGCATGTCTATATAGAAGGAAACAAGAAAAGATCTACCTCACAAAATGAGGAAAAGGAATCTAAACAACGCAGGAGATCACTAGCAAGCTCCCCAAAGAAAAATAGCCGCTCAACTGGCTACTGCTCTGAACCTGGGGCATTCAATAAAGAAACACCTCAGCAAGAATATAATAAAATTGAAATGGAGCATTAGATCATAAGCAATAAAAAGGAAGGGGTTTAACAAACCCTACAATAGAATGCAATCAAACTCAGCAAAAGGAAATAAACGAGACAATAAAAGAAAGAAACTTCCAAGGAATAATCAAAGCACACAAAGTGCGAGAAATTAGCAACATGCCCTGCTAAAAACCTGCAGCAGCAACAAGGAAAACATATACCAAAATAGTAATTTTAAAAAGGGAAAGGAACTAACAGTCCTAACTTGTAAATTATTACCATTGGTAAAACCATGGATCTGGGTTGGTGACAAAAAACAGCCCTCATCCAAACAACCAAATCCAAATAACTCAAGGGCCACCAGTGCAGCCTTGGGGTCAAACACACCAGCCCAAACTGGGGCTAAATCAGTGGTGGCGACGGCTCTACACCCAAACATCCCTGTCAAGAAAAAACAGAGTAACCACCTGCCATGATTCACAATTCGGCCTTCAAAACAAGTCGAATACATCACCAAACCGAAATAAAACCCACAGTAACAAACTCGGGAGAAAACACCAGCCTAAGGAAAAAAGCGTCGAGTCCACTCGACACTGCGTTGAGTGAGTATCACTCACTCAACGCCAAACAATAAGCAGGGAAGGCGTAGAGTTTACTCAACGCTGTGTTGAGTGAGCTCAACTCACTCAAAGCCAAAAGAAGTGGCCGCAAAATCTGTCACTGGAAAACGACGTTGAGTGAGTTCAGCTCACTCAACACTGTCAATGCTAAATAGCCAACGATATTAAGTGAGTTCTCCACACTTAACGCTTTAAACTTAGAACCAAATAAGGCCGATGACGTTGAGTGCGTTTAGCTCACTCAACGCTATCAACGCCAAACATCCAATGGCGTTGAGTGAGTTAAACAAACTCAATGCTTTTGACTAGACGGTGTTGAGTGAGCTTAACTAACTCAATGTTAAACAACTTATAAAAACAATCAAGGCAGACAAAGTTGAGTGAGCTCACCTCACTTAACGCTGTCAACGCTTTTTACTTATGCTCTAAACCGAATAGCTAGGCATTAAGTGTGCACAACACACTCAATGTTTTTACACTTAGCCCTAAAACCAAACTTTAGCCCTAAGCTAACACTCAACGCCTGCTCACAGAGAGTTAGAAACTATAATTTTCCAACCAGATATACCTTGCTAAGCTACAGCTTCCCAAAAACAAGCCATTTTCCTCTTATTTCATGGACTAGCTGGACCTATTCTACCTTAACAGCAGGTTAACGAATGCAAAAATCTACAACCGACTAAAACTAAGCCTGGACGACTTATACAGCAGACTAACTCTGGAGAAGATCTACAATAGCCCTAAGTTCTAAGAAGAAAACAAGAAGAAATAGCTACCAAAAAGAATAGGATGAATAAAATCAACTTGGAAAGGGCAAAGAGAACCACTTGCCTCTACTTTCCATGAATCGGCAGCTACACTCCTCACAAAAATCGGCACCGACAGCATGACCAGCCACCTAAGAAAAAAAATCTGGAGCTTTTAAAGGGAAGACAAGCTAACCCGCAAAACCCAAGCTAAAAAGACAAACCTAGAACTTGAAATACTTACCCTAGGGAGGTAGATCCGGGCGAGAGCAGTCCAGATCTGCCTTTACACGAGAAATCCGGGCTTTAACTAGCAAGAAATTGGCGGCCGGAGCCCCAACTACTCTCGTCGCCCTAGTTCCTTCCGCTGGAAGCTAACTGTCGATTTTGGGGAAGATGAATAGGGCAAAGACAAAAATATTATATATATATAATAGCTATTATAATACTATTATAATAACGGCCACTTCAGCCACTATTATAAATAATAGATTAACACTCAGCCACTATAATAATAATAAATCAATATAATAATATAATATATTAATTACTTATTAAAACTTCAAAACGGCGTCAAAACCTAAAGATCTCGGAATTTGACGAAATTCGCACCATAGCTAAGTACCCATGCTACAAAAACAACAGCGAAGTCGAAATCAAAATCTAACGAACAAAACTCGGGCTAACACCTCCCAAATACAAAATACAAGCATTCCTAGAGGGGCTCCATCGAGTCACCAGGACTGACTCCGTCTCTCTAGGGAATCTTGTAAACAGGCTACAAAAAAAGCCACTAAGAACCTAAAGAGCTAAGACCACTCTATAACAACAGCAAAGACCGAAAATGCGCCAACGTAATGCCAAATAAAGATTAAAAAATAACAGAAAAATTGGGGGTGTTACAAGCGTGATATAGGTTTGGCACCTGACACTAACTCAATTGTGAAGTCAATCTCTCGCTGTGGTGGGGCTCCAAGGAGATCGTCAGGGAACACATTAGAGTACTCGGATACCACCTAGATACTGTCCAAAGTAGGCTTAGGCTTTGAGGCCTCAACTAGTGTGAAGAACAACTTTGCACCAGCACGAACTGCCTTAACTACCTGAAGAGCAGACATCAATGTCTTGCTCGACCCTTTCAAGCCTGCAAATGTTGTCTCATGACCAGTTCCCAACTTGACCTCCTTGAGATTGAAAAAAATTTATGCCTGCTGCTCCGAGAGCCAGTCCATACCAAAAATCACGTCGAACTCCACTAGCGACAGTAATGACGCTTGCAAGTAGAACTCCTGACTCCCAATCCGTATCTTTACGCCGCAGACTCTATCCGCGCGCATTGAACACCCATTCGGAACAACACATCCAATTTGTCCTTCGCCATCGAAGAAGGTACTCTGATGCGCGATATAAATCTTATGGAAAAAAAGGAGTGCAAAGCTCACATATCAAAGAGTGCTCTCGTCGGATTATCAAAAATCAAAACAAAGCCGATACAAATTGTAATAAGCTAACATGCGCAATGTCAGAAGTATTTAAAGCTAAGCTGTTATATATTTAAACTATACCTGTCACCACATCAGCTTGATTTTTTGCCTCCTGCTGGCCAAGGTTATAGACTCTCGGTTGAGTTGGAGTATAGTATGATGTGGTGGACTCCACCGCCTTGCCCTTCTCCAAATATGTTGCTCCCGACTTCTTCTCAGACATTGGGCATCCTCTCCGACAATCCCGGGCATAGTGTCCCGTCTTTCCATAGTTATAACATGCACCCGGGGTTACCCCTCTAGTCGCCCCGATTGCGCCAAAAGAAGGGGTTGGACCCGAAGTCCTTGCCTTCTTATTCCATTTTCGGAACACAGATTTTTAGGAGTTCGGCACTTTGAACTCCGTATTATTTGCATTAGAGTCCCTCTTTGCTTGAACTCTCTTCATATATTTCTCCAACGACCGGGCCGTTTTGACCAAGGTTTAGAAACCCTGCGTCATAGGCCCCGAGAGCAGTAACCTTAGGTCATCCCGTAGACCATCATAGAAACGATTTGTCTTACTCTCCTCATCAGCGAATATAGAGCTAGCGTACCGAATCAACCGTGGAAATTCGTGGAGGTTCTCGTCCACGTTACTGTCTCCTTGCATCAACTTCTGGAACTCATTCTCCATCGCAATTCGTTGAGCCGAAGGAAGGTACATTGCCAAGAACAGTCTCGAAAACTCCTCCATCAAGACGTCCTTGAGTTGCCTTCCCACCAAGTGGTGTAGCTCTAAACCTTCCAACCACAACCTTGCATCAACGTCCAATAAGTAAGTGGCTTTGGTGGTCTTTAACCACTCCTCTGTTTCCGTAGCTGTCAAGACTCTCTTTACTCAGGAGAGCAATCCTCAGCTTGAGATGGGGTTCCAGTCCCCGAGAATACCGGAGGATTGCAGCGCAAAACATGTTTGAGCTGCTTTTCTGTCGCTCTTCTAGGCATCAACGGCTCCACTTTGACTTGTTCAACTCTTCTTGGTTCTGCCACTTGAAGCGGTACCTGCTCCACAGCAGGGGCAGGCTGCTGTATTTGCCATGCCAGCTGGGCATTTATCATAGTGAACACCGCTTCAGCAACAAATCTTTTTGTTTCTGTCGAAGGAGGTGTTGCAGGAACATTTTTCGGTGCATTACTCGCCTCAGAATGTGGGTTTTCTGAAGGCCCTGCACCACTCCTGGTCACCTATAGACATGCAAAACACCATTAAGTAACCGAACAATATTGCAAAAACCAATCATAGGAAAACGCAAGTTCCTTAAACATGTGTATTTTCGGTCGTAAGTGGACATTCATGGGTTCTTTTTATGTTATAACGATGACGCACATACATGTGCTCACCAGCCCTTAACAAAATTCATCTACGAATTCCAATAGGCTTGACCGAAACCGGTAGTCTGATAACAAATTGTAACACCCCTATCCGTCGCATAGCATATAGTAGTATGTCCGGCCGGGGCCCGACGCCATATACCACAGACAGACCGGCGGGTTACTAAATGAAACCATCCTTCCATCACACATCCTACACAGAGAACATTTTAGAGGAAGCATTTTAAATGTTACAAAGAAAAGAACCCAAGCCAATAGCATGAATGTCCACTAAAATACCATAATAAGGAATGAACGTACATATACACAAAGTACTTTGCCTTATGGTCTTACAAGGGTTTACTTAAATAAGCAGTGTTTTCCAAATATCAGCACGCATGCCAGTCACACATGAATATAATAAGTAAACATTCGCATGGCCTTTGAGGTCTGTCTCAGCAATAAGGGCTTCAGCCCGCTACTTGCCACTATGCTCCGCAACACCTGCAAGCAATAATCCATTACAGCGGTGGCAAAAAAGTCAACGGTCAGCTAAAGCTGACTAAATTAAAACGACCCCACCCCTTTCTTGGGGTGGTGGAAATCCTTCCCGGCAATGCATTAGTATAACCAAATAGGATAGTGAAAGTACAATTAAAGCAAACTTCACCACAGGCATAGACACACACGACCGCACACCCCGTGCTTTCAAGGTACTTATACGACGAACTCGGTCCACCACCGCCCCTAGGACGACAAACTCCTGAGCTAAAAGTCCTTTTTAGCCACAACCTAAGACCCTACCTCCATGCCATTGGTAGGTTTAACACCCCTATCCGCCGCATAACATATAATAGTAGGTCCGGCCGGGGCCTGACGCCATATACCACAGACAGACTGGCGGGTTACTAAATGAAACCATCCTTCCAATAACACGTCCTACTCAGAGTACATTTTAGCGGAAGAAATTTAAAAGTTGCAAAGAAAGAACCCAAGCCAATAGCATGAATGACCACTAACAACCCAGAATAGGAATGAACGTACAAAACCCACAAAGTACATGGTCTTATGGCATTACAAGGGATTACTTAAATAAACTGTGTCTTACAAACTACGGCACGCAGGCCGGTCAAACATGAATAAAATAATTAAAAATTCGCTTGGCCTTCGAGGGTCGGCTCTGCAATCAGGGCTTCAACCCGCTACTTGCCACTAGGCTCCGCAGCACCTACAAGCAATAATCCACCGCACAGTGGCAAACAAAGCAACGGTCAGCTAAAGCTGACCAAATTTTAATGACCCCACACCCTTTCTTGGGATGGCGGTGCTCCTTCCCTGCAATGCATTAATATAACCAACAATTTAAGTGAAAGTACACTCTTTCACAATACACCACAGGTGCAGGACCACACACCCCGTGCTCTTAGGGAACTTACTCGGTGAAGCCTGTCCGAACCTTATCTATTCCATGACTCCACCACCGCCCCCAGGACGGCAAACCTCGTGAGCATTTTGTCCTTTCAGCCACAGGCTAGACTTGTTCTCCAAATTATCGGTAAGTCCCATGTACCTTAGGTCGCTTTAACCGAAGCAGATGGAGCATGTAGGGTTCCACCAGCCCGTTGCTCACCCCGCCATAATCATTTGGCCTTCGACGCGGGCCAAGCTTCCCTCGGTCCCAACTATCGATCATACAACGGTATATAGTCCCGCTATGTACTAGGCTGGCTCCCAGGCCACCAAAACGGCAGAACTTCTCTTTTGACCAGATTTCCGGGTGCACCTTGGGGTTAATTTTTAAGACTCCCTATTGCAATCTACCACGTAGAAACACGAAAACAACCATCGGCACGGAGTCTTCTCCGGCTATTCATGCATAATGCAACATCACCGATCCAGACCAACTTGTTCGGGTAGGCTTCACACACAATGCCTATGTACGTACTTCGATTCCGGACTCTATATGCAAAACAACGGGGACTATTCATGTCGACCCAAAGAAATACCTCAAACTCATTGCATACTCACGAGAGCAGGCTTCCTATGCAAAAAGGAAAGGAACTTCACATGTCCAAGAAGAGAATCGTTACCCTAACATTTCTCTTCAACACCATGACGATCTAGTCTGATGGAAAGCACCGTATCGGCCTCGCCTTCGTAGATCTGGACTCGGATCGAGAATCAGAGCTTCAAAGCGACGACCAGAGTTGACCTCCTTCTTCCTCCTAGCTCTCCCATCTCTCTAAACTTTTAGAAAGAGAATGTTCCAATTAAAATAAGGGTTTGAACGCCCTATTCCCGGCTTAAAACCCAACCAGGACAGTCCTAAGCCCTTGGATCCCTTTTGAAAGAAACGAACGACCATGTTTTTCCCTTAAAATATCATTTCTACGCCGAATCGGGCTTGCGACATGCCCGTGTCCAAGGCCATGTTCCACACTCGCCGTAAACTAGGAAATCGAGAACAGGACACAGAATGTGACACGTCTTGTGACACGCCCGTGTAAACCATAGAAATGCCCGTATCATTAGTCGTGCGCCTCAATCGACGTTGAAACCGTCGCACCCGAAAAGGACACGGGCATAGACACGCCTGTGTTAACCTCAACATGCCCATGTAAATTAGTACATGCCTGTGTTCTTGGTGGTGTCCCTAAATCGACACAGGACCAAAACTTCCAGAAGAGGACTCGGCCATGTGACACGCCCGTGAAACCGGCTGTGTGCATGACACACCCTGGGACATGCCCGTGTCCCAGGCCGTGTTCCCAGCCCTCAACAATCTTCGACCAAACGTTGTAACCCAAGCACGACACGGCCATGTGACACACCCGTGTCACAGGCCATGTTCAACTTACCAAGTCCCAAACTTGGCTCAAATGTTTCCCGTTTCTCTTTTTAGTTTCAGGGCATTACAATTCTCTCCCTCTTAAAAGAATTTCTTCCATGAAATTACCGGAAAAAAATATATACCAAACAAAAGAGTACCTGAGTTGAATAATTCAGGGTACTCCTCAAGCATGGTCTGCTCTCGCTCCAACGAAAGCTCCTCATGACCGCGGTTGTCCCATCATTCTTTGATTATCCTAATGTCCTTATTACGAAGTCACTTGACTTCAGAGTCCTTAATGAGAATGGGTTTGATCTTCATCGTCAACCCAACATCAACCGGTACTTGATCGACCGCAATCACTTGCGAAGGCTCTTGCACCGCCTTTCGCAACACCAAAATATTGAATACGTCATGTAGACTGCTCAATTACACTGATAGCTTCAGCCGATAAGCAGCTTCACCAATCCGCTCAAGGATTTCAAATGGTCCAAGGTACCTCGGGCTAAGCTTCTTAAAGCGTCGTACCCGCGAGACTTGAACGACTTAATCTTTAAATATACCCAGTCGCCAATAGCGAACTCAACGTTCTGATGCTTGGCATTATAGTATTTAGCCTGCCTGTCCTGAGCGATCAGTAACCATTCCCGAATGGTTTATACCAATGATGTGGCGCTTTACACCTCTTGCTTTTTGTAGAACCTCGACTTGCCCGTTTCTAACAACGACAACGGCGTGCAATATTTTCTATCATATAGGGCCTCGAAGGGCACCATTTAATTGCTCGTATGGTAGCTGTTGATGTATGCAAATTCCACCAAGTACAGGTGATCTTCGCACTGCTTCCTGAAATCTAGGATGCACATGCGAAGCATCTCCCCCATCGTCCTATAAACTCTCTCGGTCTGACCATCTGTCTGTGGATGAAAGGCCGTGCTGAAACTCAGCTTGGTTCCCAACATTTGCTGCACCTGCCTCAAGTCATTAGACGTGAACCATCCATATCGATTGCTCACGATGCTGCGTTGCACACCGTGTAGTCGAACAATGTTATCCACATACAGTTTCGCCAGTTTCACCACCGAATCATCCTTCTTATTCAGAATGAAGTGCGACACCTTCGTCAAACGATCTACGATTACCCAGATGGCATCGTTCCCCTTCTGCGATCTTGGCAAACCATGCACAAAATCTATAGAAATGTCGTCGAACTTCCACTCTGGGATAGGAAATGACTTCAAGAAACCTCCGGGCTTCTGGCACTCTGTCTTCACCAAGGCACATGTTTGACACTTCGCCACGTAAATTGCCACGTCCTTCTTCAGTCCTGGCCACAAGAACAACTTCTTCATATCCTGATACATTTTCGTTCTCCCTTGTGAATCGAGTACTTGGTGTGATGCACCTCGAACATCAATTCATCCTGCAGTTTACCCACATAAGGGATGCACAAACGACTGTCGTTCCATAATAGTCCATCAACAACATAAAACTTGGGATTTGACCCATCCAGAGCCTCATCCAAGATTTGCCTCTTGTTGCTATCCAGCTCCAGAGCCTGCCAAATCTAATCATCCAACTCATACTATACTTCTGTCCAGTTTAATTGAGCATCGACACTAGTTTGCTTGTCAACGCAAGAGATCTCCAATGCCTCCAAATCAAGAACCAATCGCTCATCATGAACCGACAACCAGTTGGCCCGCGTAGGGGCCCTGCGACTCAACGCAACTACAAATGCATTGTCCTTTCAAAACACATAATGAATCTTGAATGTATAGTCCCCTAGGAACTCCATCCATCTCCGCTGCCTCATGTTTAGCTCTTTTTGATCCAACAAGTATTTCAGGCTCTTCTGGTCGGTATAGATATCAAACCTTTACCCCACACAGGTAATGTCTCCATAGCTTCAGAGAAAATATCACGGCCGCTAACTCCAAGTCATGGACAGAATAATTTCTCTCATGCACCTTCAGTAAGTGCGATCCATAAGCTATCACTCTCTCAAGGTACAGTATAACACAACCCAACCCACTGCCTGTGTAACACCCCCCGAAACTCAAAAGAAGGACGGGTGATGTTTTAAGCCCAGTCTTGGTTTTGGAGCAGGTGACACGGGCGTGACACGGGCATGACACGGGCGTGGCATGGGCATGACACGGGCGTGATACGGGCGTGACACGAGCGTGTCACGGGCGTGACACGGGCGTGTTCGGCCACGGGTCATGTGGTCGACGTTTTGACGGTCGGCGATCGTCGTGTTAAGGCACATGGCCTGGGATACGGGCGTGTCCCAGGGCGTGTCACTTTGGGCAGTTTCTGAGTCATGCACACAGGCCATGACACGGGCCCAGACACGGGCGTGTCACATGTGACACAGGCATGTCGGGTGCCGTGTCGCAGGCTGTGTCCTTCTCAGGTTGGGAAAGCTGGCCGATTGTACACGGGGGGGGGGGGGGGGGGGGGGCGTGACACGCGTCTCGACACGGGCGTGTCACATGTGACACGGGCGTGTCGGAGGCCGTGTCGAATGCCGTGTGCTGGTTTTCGAGTCGGTCGAGATGGCGAATGGGTGACACGGCCAAGCACACGGCCGTGTTGCAACCCGTGTTCGGCCCCAGATTTTGTATTTTAGGCCTAATCGTGGCCGTTCGTTCCCTTGGATTTTGATCCAACGGTGGGGACCTGTTGCTGGGATGTTATATCCGGGAATAGGGTTTAGAAACCCTCATTCCCTTTGGTTGGTTCTCTCTCTAAGAGTTAGAGAGAGGAGAGAGCTTTGAGGAGGAAGAAGAAGCTAGATCCGGTCACCGACGGAGCTTCGGAGCTCCAAATCGCGATCCGAGTCCGGATTCGCGAAGGCGAGGCCGATACGGTGCTTTCCATCCAACTAGATCGTCATGGCGCCGAGGAAAAGCGAAAGGGTAACGATTCTCTTCTTGAGCATGTGAAGCTCTTCTTCCTTTGTATGGGAAAACCCCTCCCCCGCGAGTGTGCGGAGGGATTGTGGTATTCCTTGGGGTAGATATGTAAAGTCCCCCTTGTTAGAGTCCGGAATCGTAGTACGGACATAGGCATGCTGTGTGAAGCCTACCTGGACGTGTTTTCCGGATCGGTGATGTTTTGCTATGCATATTCTAGCCGGAGAAGACTCCGAGCATTGTGATTGTTTTCGGGTTGCTATGCGGTAGAATGCATCAGGGAATCTGGGGGATTAACCCCGAGGTGCACCCAGAAATCTGGACGGAAAAGCATTTCTGTCATATCGGTGGCCTGAGAGCCAACATGGTACATAGCGTGGCTATGTACCATGTTTGATCGTTATTTGGGACTGGGGAAGCTTAGTCCGCGTTAGTGGCCAAATGGTAATGGCGGGGTGAGCAACGGGCTAGTGTACCCCTAACCGCTCCACTTGCTCGGTTAAAGCGACCTAAAGTTTTACGTGGGACTTACCGAGGTTTGGAGATCGAGTCTAGGCTACGGCTAAGAAGACTAAATGCTCACAAAGATTGCCACCCAGGGGGTGGTGGTGGAGTCGAGGACCGGACGGGGTTCGGACTGGCTTCGCCGAGTAAGTGCCCTGAGAGCACGGGGTGTATGGCCGTGAGAGCGTGCACCTATGATGAGATGCTTGTTTTACTGTGTTGCTTGTTTTGCTAACAAGTGCAGGGAAGAAGCTTTGCCGCCCCGGTTTGGGGGCGGAATCGTTATAATTTGGTCAGCATAGCTGACCGTTGCCTTTGTTTACCACCGTGCGGTGGATTGTTGCTTGCAGGTACTGCGGAGCCGAGAGGTAATTAGCGGGCTAAAGCCCAAGTTGCTGTACTGGCCCTCGAAGGCCAAGTTTTGAGTGTTTTTCCTTTTGTACTCATGTATGGCCAGCCTGCGTGCCGAGGTTTGGAAGACGCTCTTATTAAGCAAACTATTGTAAGGCCATAAGGCTATTTCCGTTTTGTGTATTATACATTCCTATGTGTTTGAGTAGTGGACATTCATGCTTGGCAGGGTTCTTTATTCTTTGCAACTCTAATAAATTGCTTCCGCTAGGTGTTGTGTAGGACGTTGTGATTGGTTGAATGGTTTCAACGCGTAACCAACCGGTCTGTCCGTATTATATGGCGTCGGGCCCCGGCCGGACCTACTGTTATATACTATGTGACGGATAGGGGTGTTACAAATTGGTATCAGACTACTGGTTTCGGTCAAGCTTAAATGAATTCGTGGGCGAATTCACTTTAAGGGGTGGTGAGCATATGTGTGTGTGTCATCGTTATAACATGAAAAGAACCCATGAATGTCCACTTAGGAATGAAAATACACATATTTGAGGAACCTGCGTGTTCCTATAATTGCTTTTTGAAATTTTGTTCAGTCACTTATTGTGTTTTGAATGACTATAGGTGTCCGGAAGTGGAGCGTGGCAGTCAGAACACACGTTTGCTGAGCAAAGTAATGCACAAAGTAACGTTCCTGAGACCCCTACGTCTTGGGAAACCATAAGAAGGGTGGTTGAAGCGGTGTTTGCTGTGACCAACGCACAACATGGAAGTAATGTGCAAACCTTTGTCCCTGAGATGGCCCCAACATCGGGCGGTATGTTGGAGCAAAGGGCATTTGGAGGTCTTTTAGAGCAGCAGGTGAGCATGACTGTGGTGCAGGGAGAGCATTCAGTTGATGCATATTTGCAGACGTTCCTTATGTTAAGGCGCCACCCAGGCTCTGAATGGGAAAACGAGCAATCTATAGTGGATAGATTTTATAACGGTCTGCGCAGCGAGTTGCGTATCCTACTGCCAGGCCCAAAGTTATTGGGATTCCGAGCTTTAGTGGAGTCGGCTAGAGCTTTGGATGTGGAGTTGGGGAAAACTCACCAAGTACCAGTGGATAGGGTACCATACCCTACTGATCCTATAAGGACTCTCTATCGAAAGATGCCAAGAAAGGAGGCTGGGTTATCCACTACCCGAACTACCCTCAATTGTTATTCTTGTGGCAAGAAAGGGCATCTCGCCAGAGAGTGTTGGGAGAGTGCTCCGAAGACAAGGAAAGTTCTGGCAGGAGCAGTTGAAGCCTCTGGTGTAAAGGAAACGATGTTCAAAATGCCAACCTCAAAATCTGGGTACCGTAGGTGGCATAAGAAAGCGAGGAGGTCGGGTCTAGTCCCTTCCTCTAGCACATCTGGAGCGACTACGGTTCAAACCTCGGATGCATGCTTTGTTTGTGGAAAGCCGGGGCACTATGCCCGGGATTGTTGGAGAGGACGCCCAATGTCCAAAAAGAAGTCGGGGTCGTTATTTGAAGAGAAAGGCAAGGCGGTGGCATCCGCCGCATCGCTGTTTACTCCGGTCCAACCGGGAGTGAACATCCTTGGCCAGCAGGAGGTCATGTGGCCGACCGTCGGGTCGTCAGGCATGGTTTAATTGTTAGCAACCTTGCTTCTTGCCTTATATGTGATTACATAGAACTGGAAGTTCTGGGCTTTATTTTGGAATCTTGGCAATCCGGATGGGTTATTACCCAGTAATCGTCCAGTGCGCGCGGAGATATAGTCTGTGCGGTAAGAGTCTTATTGAAAGTCAAGGATTCGACTTGCTAGCGTCGCTGCTGCCGTTAGTTGAGTTTGACATCATCTTTGTTGGGCTAGCTTTTGGGGCAGAAGGCTTTTATTGTTTGCAACTGCAAGGAGACCTAGCTGGGGGTTGGGCAGGAGACAACGTTTGCGGAACTGAAGGGATCGAGCAGGACACTAGCGTCTGCCCTCCCGGTGGTCAAGACAGTTTTGTGTCGATACAAAGCTGTTCTTCACGTTAGTGGAGGCTGTAATGCCTAAGTCCACTCTGGGTAGTATCCCAGTGGGTTTTTGAGCATCCCGATGTGTTCCCGAATAATCTCCCTGGAGCCCCACCGTAGCGAGAGATCGATTTCACGATTGAGTTGTGCCAGGTGCTAAACCTGTGTCACGCTCTCCTTATAGACTGATGCCTAAGATGATAGTGGAGTAAAGGTTCAACTAGAAAATTTGATGGAGCAAGGGTATGTGCGTCCAAGTTTGTCGTCTTGGAGCACACCGGTCCTTTTCGGGTATAAGAAGGACGGGAGTTTGCGGCTCTGAATCGGTTATGGAGAACTGAACAAGTTGATAAAAGAGAGCAAGTACCTGATCCCAAGAATTGGCGATCTGTTTGATCAGTTGGGTGGGTCATCGGTGTACTTAAAGTTGGATCTTAAGTCTGGTTACTATCAGTTGAGAATCAGGGAAAGCGATATCCCAAAGACAGTGTTCAACGCAAGACATGGTCATTTTGAGTTTATGGTCATGCCGTTCGAGCTGACTAATGCGCCATCGGTGTTTATGGATCTGATGAACAGAACGTTCATGGAGTACCTAGTCCAGTTTGTGATCGTCTTCATCGACGACACATTGGGGGTAATTTTAGTGCGAAGGGTATCGTTTCTGAATATCTGCTCTTGGTTTTGTGGACGTTAAGAAGGAACCATGTATACACCAAGTTCTCCGAACTCGAGTCTTGGGTTATCCTCATAGCGCTTCTTAGTCCTTTAGTTGGTAGAGTGAGGGCGTGTGGGTCCAGCATTGTTAGTCGCAATACGAGGGTGGTCTGTGTTGTCTCAGTAGCGGAAATCCAGAGTTTCTGGTGTGGACGGCTACTACAGGCGCTTCGTAGAGGACTTCCCGCGGATAGTATTACCCCTCGCGTCATTGTCAAGGAAAAGCTTGAAAGGATTGCTTAGATGCGCGAGTACACCCAAGCGGTGAAGGGTTAAAGAGTTGGTCAACCGCGGTGCCAGTGTTAAGTTCGCCGAGTGGAACCAGAAGCTGTGAGATCTATGGCGCTGCCTTAGGCAGCGGAGTAGACTGCATGCTGCTGCTGCGTGGTAATGTTGTGGTCTATGGCTCGCATTAGTTGCAAGAGCACGAGGGGTATTGTCCAGTCCGTCATCTGGAGTTCGTGGCCGTGTGTTTTGCACCAAAGCCAGGGAGGCCTTATGTGTATGGTGACAAAGTCGGTGTCTGTACCGATCCTATGAGCCTGATACATCTGTGGGATCGAAAGGATCTAAAATTGAGGCAACAAAAATGGATGGAGTTCCTGGGGGACCATACGTTCGAAAGTTATTTTGTGCTCGTTGTAAGGCAATGTGTTGCAGATGCGTTGAGACGCAGGGCTTCCGCCCAAGCCAACTAGTTGTAGTTTCATATTGATGGTTTGACCCGGGATTTGGAGATGTTAGCTATCTCTTGCATTGATAAGCAGACTAGCGTCGAAGCATAACTGAACTGGTCGGAAGTCCAGTATGACCTGGCTGATCGTAGTTGGCAGACTATGGTTTGTGTAGCTGCATAAAGGAAATTATGGGTGCGGCTCGGTGGGTCAAAATCCCAGGTCAACGGTGGTGGGTAGGCTACCAAGGAAAGACAATCGTTTGTGCAGCCCAAGCATGGGTAATTTATGGGTGGAGTTGTGATACGTCTTACCAAGTACTCAACTCTCTTAGGAGGCACAAGTTGTGCCGTTACCTAAGAAATTGCTTTGGTGGCCGGGGCTCAAGAGAGTCGTAGCGTTGTTTGTGGCTAAGTGTCAGCCTTGCGCCTTAGTGAAGGCAGAGCGCCAAGTGCCGGGGAATTCGTGAATCCTTGCCTAGTTCGGAATAGAAGTTCGACTGGACTGTGTGCATGGTTTGCTAAAGTCCCAGTGGGGTAGCGACGCCGTGTGGGTGATCGTAATTGTGTTAACTTTAGTGTCGCACTTCGTTCCGCATAGGAAGGATAATTCGGCGGAGTAACTGGCAAATGTGTTTGGATAACATAGTTAGACTACATGGTGAGCCCCGCAACATCGTGAGCAATCGAGGTGGGCATTCTACGTCCAATGATTGGAGGTGTTTACAGAATGTGCTGGAGACTAAGTTATAGTTTAGTCCAGCCTCACATCCGCAGACAGATGAGCAGACCGAGTGGGTCAACAGGACGTTGGAGGACGTGCTTCACATGTGCGTTCTAGACTTCGGGAAGCAGTGGGAAGGCCATCTGTTTTGGTAAAGTTTGCATACAACTTTAGTTATCAAGCGAGCATACAAATGGCGCCCTTCGAGGCCCTTTTTGGTAGAAGTCGTCGCATGCCATTGTCGAGGCTAGGAACGGATGACATGAAGTAGTACTTAAAGTAAGAGGTGGTAAACACTACCCTTTTTGGTGCGAACCAGATGAGAACTATTGCTAATCGCTCAGGGGAGGAAGGCTAAGTACTTTAACGCCACGTATCGGAATGTGGAGTTATCGGATGGCGTATCGGAAGTTATAGTCGTTCAAGAGTGTTTCACGGGAGTGACGCTTGGGGAAAGCTGAGCCCGGTATACCTTGGAACACTTGAGGTTTCTAGAGCGGTTTGGTGAGGCGGCGCAAGAGCCTTCGAACTTGATCGTGAGTGATCATGTTTTGGTGGACGAAAGGTTGACGTCTAGGGTCAAACCTTTTCGTTTTGGAGACCGTGAAGTCGAGCGGCTTTGTCCCAAGGAATTCAAGTTAGACGTGGTCCGGTGGGGTCAACTGCAATAGCAAGGCGCTCTCTTAGGAATGAGAGCAATCTATGCTGGTTGTGTACCCGGAGCTGATCCGCCTGGGTACCATTGAGAGTTTCTGTTTTCTCTCCTTTAGTAATTTCGTGGACGAAATTCTTTTAAGGGGGGGAGAGTTGTAACACCCCCCGAAAATCAAAAGAGGGACGGGTAACGTTTTAAGCCCAGTCTTAGTTTTGGAGCAGGTGACACGGGCGTGACACGGGCATGATACGGGCGTGACACGGGCGTGACACGGGCGTGACACGGGCGTGACACAGGAGTGACACGGGCGTGACACGGGCGTGTCACGGGCGTGACACGGGCATGTTCGGCCACGGGTCATGTGGTCGACGTTTTGACGGTCGGCGATCGTCGAGTTAAGGCACACGGCCTGGGACACGGGCGTGTCACTTTGGGCAGTTTTCGGAGTCATGCACACGGGCCATGACACGGGCCCTGACACGGGCGTGTCGGGTGTCGTGTCATAGGCCGTGTCCTTCTCGGGTTGGGAAAGCTGGCCGATTACACGGGTCTCGACACGGGCGTGTCACATGTGACAAGGGAGTGTCGGAGGCCGTGTCGAATGCCGTGTGCTGGTTTTCGAGTCGGTCGAGACGACGAATGGGTGACACGGCCCTGTTGCAACCCGTGTTCGGCCCCAGATTTTGTATTTTAGGCCTATTCATGGCCGTTCGTTCCCTTGGATTTGGATCCAACGGTGGGGGGCTATTGCTGGGATGTTATATCCGGGAATAGGGTTTAAAAACCCTCATTCCCTTTGGTTGGTTCTCTCTCTAAGAGTTAGAGAGAGGAGAGAGCTTGGAGGAGGAAGAAGAAGCTAGATCCGGTCACCGGCGGAGCTTCGGAGCTCCAAATCGCGATCCGAGTCCGGATCCGCGAAGGTGAGGCCGATACGGTGCTTTCCATCCAACTAGATCATCATGGCGCCGAGGAAAAGCGAAAGGGTAACGATTCTCTTCTTGAGCATGTGAAGCTCTTCTTCCTTTGCATGGGAAAACCACTCCCCTGCGAGTGTGCGGCGAGATTGTGGTATTCCTTGGGGTAGATATGTAAAGTCCCCCTTGTTAGAGTCCGGAATCGTAGTACGGACATAGGCATGCTGTGTGAAGCCTACCCGGACGTGTTTTCTGGATCGGGGATGTTTTGCTATGCATATTCTAGCCGGAGAAGACTCCGAGCGTTGTGATTGTTTTCGGGTTGCTATGTGGTAAAATGCATCAGGGAATCTGGGGGAATAACCCCGAGGTGCACCCGGAAATCTGGACGGAAACACATTTCTGTCGTATCGGTGGCCTGAGAGCCAACCGGGTACATAGCGGGGCTATGTACCATGTTTGATCGTTATTTGGGACTAGGGAAGCTTAGTCCGCGTCAGTGACCAAATGGCAATGGTGGGGTGAGCAACGGGCTAGTGTACCCCTAACCGCTCCACCTGCTCGGTTAAAGCGACCTAAAGTTTTACGTGGGACTTACCGAGGTTTGGAGATCGAGTCTAGGCTATGACTGAGAAGACTAAATGCTCACAAAGATTGCCACCCTGGGGGTGGTGGTGGAGTCGAGGACCGGACGGGGTTCGGACTGGCTTCGCCGAGTAAGTGCCCTGAGAGCACGGGGTGTATGGCCGTGAGAGCGTGCACCTATGATGAGATGCTTGTTTTACTGTGTTGCTTGTTTTGCTAACAAGTGCAGGGAAGAAGCTTTGCCGCCCCGGTTTGGGGGCGGAATCGTTATAATTTGGTCAGCATAGCTGACTGTTGCCTTTGTTTACCACCGTGCGGTGGATTGTTGCTTGCAGGTACTGCGGAGCCGAGAGGTAATTAGCGGGCTAAAGCCCAAGTTGCTGTACTGGCCCTCGAAGGCCAAGTTTTGAGTGTTTTTCCTTTTGTACTCATGTATGGTCAGCCTGCGTGCCGAGGTTTGGAAGACGCTCTTATTAAGCAAACTATTGTAAGGCCATAAGGCTATTTCCGTTTTGTGTATTATACATTCCTATGGGTTTGAGTAGTGGACATTCATGCTTGACAAGGTTCTTTATTCTTTGCAACTCTAATAAATTGCTTCCGCTAGGTGTTGTGTAGGACGTTGTGTTTGGTTGAATGGTTTCAACGCGTAACCAACCGGTCTGTCCGTATTATATGGCATCGGGCCCCGGCCGGACCTACTGTTATATACTATGTGACGGATAGGGGTGTTACAGCCTGAAGCATCACTGTAGATCTCAAAGCCTTCGGTGCAAACCAGCGAACATAGAATCGACGTTGTGGTCAACCGACTCTTTAGTTCTTTGAAAGCTTGGGCACACTCCGGCGACCACACAAACTTCTGATATTTCCTTATCAAAGTCGTGAGGGGTAATGGTATCCACGAGAAGTTCTCTACAAAGTGCTTGTAGTAGCCGGCAAGCCCAAGAAAACTCCGGACTTCCGCTACTGAGCACAACATTAGAAACTCCTGTATCACAACTATCTTTGTCGGATCCACCGCAATGCCTTCTCCACTGACTATATGACCAAGGAACGCTACCGAGGACAACTAAAACTCGCATTCGGAGAACTTGGCCTATACTTGGTTCCTCCTCATTGTCTTCATCACCAAATGTAGAGGCTTGAAGTAATCCTCTTCACACTGCGAGTACACCAATATGTCGTCAATAAAGACTATCACGAAGTGGTCCAGGTACACTCTGAAAGTTATATTCATCAGATCCATGAATACGGATGGCGCATTGGTCAGCCAAAACAGCATGTGTAACGACCCTAGCCGATCCAACGTGACGATGTCACGGCTCCGCTCTAGGCGACGCTACCGGGCTGCAGCCCAAGCACCCCAACCCCTCTCCCTCCATAGGCGGGTTGTTGGTGGCCACAGCCTCCCTTTGATGAGCGAACTCGACAGTTAAGTTGGGCCGTACGGGGACTTCCCAGGAGGTCACCCATCCCAGTACTACTCTCGCCCAAGCACGCTTAACTATGGAGTTCTTTCAACCTTCATCACCAATCGAGCTGCAGCTCGATTGGTGATGAAGGTTGAAAGAACTCCATAGTTAAGCGTGCTTGGGCGAGAGTAGTACTGGGATGGGTGACCTCCTGGGAAGTCCCCGTACGGCCCAACTTAACTGTCGAGTTCGCTCATCAAAGGGAGGCTGTGGCCACCAACAACCCGCCTGTGGAGGGAGAGGGGTTGGGGTGCTTGGGCTGCAGCCCGGTAGCGACGCCTAGAGCGGAGCCGTGGCACTGCCACGTTGGATCGGCTAGGGTCGTTACAATAAAAAGTGGCAGTGCCACGACTCCGCTCTTGGCGTCGCTACCGGGCTGCAGCCCAAGCACCCCAACCCCTCTCCCTCCACAGGCGGGTTGTTGGTGGCCACAGCCTCCCTTTAATGAGCGAACTCGACAGTTAAGTTGGTCCGTACGGGGACTTCCCAGGAGGTCACCCATCCCAGTACTACTCTCGCCCAAGCACGCTTAACTATGGAGTTCTTTCAACCTTCATCACCAATTGAGCTAATGTGATATTTATATCGTAGTGGACATTCATTGTTATGAGTTCTTGCACTTAATAAGCTTCCGCTAGAATGCTCTGAGTTAGGACTCGTTTGGTTTGGTATTATCCTGTGACCTCACCGTCTGTTTGTGGCATATAGTGTGGGGCCCCGGCCGGACCTTCTACTATACGTCATTTAACGGATGGGGTCGTTACAGCATGACAGTAAACTCGTAATGCCCATACCTCATGCTGAAAGATGTATTCGGGATATCCCTTTCTCTTATCCTCAACTGATAATACCGGGACTTAAGATCCAATTTCGAGTACACCGATGACCCGATTAACTGATCGAACAGATCATCAATCCTTGGGATTGGGTACTTGTTCTTCTCCGTTAACTTGTTCAGCTCTCGATAATCGATACAGAGCCGCAAGATTTTGTCCTTCTTCTTAATAAAAAGGACTTCTGCACTCTAAGGTGATAATACGTTTTGTAGCCTGAACGATTATCGTATTTTCTAATTTATAATGTACAAATCATGACTTATTAGTTTATTTTTTTATCGTTTATATATAAATATTATTGCCACTAACATTTTCTTATCTTTTTGTAGGTTTCCATAAGTTTGGCCAAAAATGACCTATCACGCCCCCCTGTCACGCCCTCCCTGGGCGTGAACTAGGGCATGTCACCCGATCCTGAGGAAGCCTGACGACGGAGATAGAATAACCGGAAAAATGGTTGTCACGCCCCTTGACATGCCCTCCCCGGGCGTGACACGGGGCATGTCGCCCTCTGCCTGATGTCGCCCGCCGCATTAAATGCTATTTCGCCTCAACACGCAAATAGTACTGTCACGCCCCCCCATCACGGGCATGACATATGGCGTGACCCCTCCTTTTCCGATGACAGACGGATTTTCGACCAATGATTTCGACGCGACGTGCGTGTCATGCCCACCCTACACGGGCGTGACCCAGGGCGTGTCCACCGACGTTCAGAATCAATCATCCTTCCCGCCACAAGAAAGAGCGCGAGGTCAACTCCGTACCTGTCATGCCCCCTGACACGCCCCCCCCCCCCCCCCAAGGGCGTGTCGAAGGGTGTGAACAACCCATGAACTTTTCCTATAAATTCAGACCCCCCTTCCATTTCAGCAAGCTTGGGTTGAGAAGGGAGGTGCTGCCCCTTTGTTTCTTGGTCTTTTTCATGTTCTTCCCTCTCTCTCTTTTCCTTATTTTGTAAATTTTCTAATCCTAGATTCGTTCTTATTTTGTTTTAGCTTTTGTAATAGCTCTTCTAATTGCTTTTAGCTTAATGTTATGCTAGCCTAGTTTTCATTTCCATGCCAGCATATCTCTTTCATTTTCATGCAAGTGTAGCTCTCTTCTAGTATTAATAAAAGTGCTCTTTTCGTACTTGTGTTCTTATTATGCTTTAATACTCATCCCCCTCCTCCACTCCATTATGATTAACTAATCCTTTTTGTACTCTATCTTGATGATTCGAGGATTGAGTGATTAAGTTATAATGCTTTAATTCTGCCTTTTCTTTTGAGGGTTTTTGACCTTGAATTACTCTTGAATTATCTTGGGTTGGAGATATATCATCGATATATATTCTCCACCTTTGCTTTCATTCTTGGCTAGCCGAGAGGCCGATAGTTTGAAGTGAGTGCTCAAGAGTAAAAGGAGTTGTACGCACCCCTCGAGAGAGGCATACGTCCAAATCTACCGGATTGGAGTAAAATCTAATAGTGGGGTTCACCGCGTAAAGCGAGCTTTTGGCCTCCTATTTAGATGAGAGTCGGTCATACCTTCCAAAACTCAGTTGGGAACAACTTTGAGAGAAGCGTGTTCAAACTTTAGGAACCTCCACGGTCAAGGACCTTTACCCTATTAAGTTTAGGTTTTTATCGCATTTCTTAGTCGACTTTAGCCGAGGTGATTATTGATTAAATGAATTTCCATTTCATATTTTCATCCCTTCGTTGTAATCGCTTCTAATAGATCTTTAATTAATTGTAGTAGTTCTCTTTCTAACATAGTTTTATTTCCTTAATTGCAATTAGTTTCTCAAACCCTTGTTTTTCCGTCAATAAAATAATAGCCTTCGTGTGAGTAAGTGTACTCAACAGTTCCCGGATTTCAATACGACACTTGTGTCCCCAAGGTACCGTTCGATAGGTATACTTGCGTCATTGGATTGCTAGTTTGGTTGTTTTTATTTTCTTCGAAACTTAGAGCCCACCAAGTTTTTGGCGCCATTGCCAGGGAGCAACTTTTGTTGATATATTGAAAACACGAACCAATTAATTTTATCTCTTCTCTTTCTCATTGTTTCTTAAAATTTTTAAAATAATTTTTTTTTATTACCGCTCTTAATAGTAACCAACTTCATTATTTTTCTACGCCACCTAATTCTCTCAGAAAGGGCTAAGCAGCTTTAAGTGCCGCTATCTTGTCTTGTACCTTGCGAACCCTTCACCGGGTAGTCCTTGGGAAGTTCAGGATTTAATCTATTAAAAAAAATCTATTTCAAAAAATAATCTAGCTTTTCTTTCTAGTTTATTTTATTTCTCTTTCTTCTCTTCTCTTCTTTTAGTGCATGACCCGCAGGAGTCCGTCTGTTATTTTGGACTTGGACCACGAAATTTAGCGTAATATTCTGAGAAGATCGCGATTTCAAGGTCCTACTATCCAAGTGCCGGTTGAGGACTCTGAGTCTTTCTCTACTTTAAGAATGGAAGAACCCAACGTAGATTAAGCCTTGCAATGGACTATGTCCTATTATGCATGACCGAATCATGAGGGAACAGAATCAAGCATAGTGCGCCCTGCTATAGCAAATAATAACTTCGAATTAAAGCCTAGCTTAATTCAAATGGTGTAGCAGTATGTGCAATTTGACGGACTTCATGATGAAGATCCGAACGCACATATAGCAAGCTTTCTTGAAATTTGTGACCCCTTCAAGATAAATGGTGTCACAAATGATGCAATCAGGATAAGACTCTTACCCTTCTCTCTAAGAACTAAGGCTAAGCAGTGGCTGAACACTCTACCCAAAAATAGCATTACCACCTAGAATGAATTAACTGAAAATTTTTTGCTGAAGTATTTTTCGACTGCTAAAACTGCAAAACTTAGAAACGACATTTCTGATTTTGGACAAATAGACTCTGAAACCTTATACGAAACCTGGGAAAGATTTAAAGAATTATTAAGACGATGCCCACATCATGCGCTGCCTATATGTTTACAAGTGCAGACGTTCTATAACGGGCTAAATCAAAATACAAAGCAAATGATAGACGCAGTTTCTGGCGGTACTGTTGGGTACATTGGAAAATGTGTACCTGATTTGTAGAAGCATCACTTAGCTCAATGATATACATCAAGGTGTATTTGATGTTATTTTGAGTTTATATGTGCAGGTTAAGAATTTGCTAGAATGCAGGAAAAAGATTCTAAGTCCATATATCGACACCTGAGGAATCAGTGTCGACACTTTAGTAAGATTGTGTCGACACTTTGAAATGGCTGTGTCGACACTTCAGTGAGTTTGTGTCGACACCGGGAGGCAATGTCGACAAACAGAAGATTATAGTCGACATCAAATGTGTCGATACCGGGAGGCTGTGTCGACACACAGAGTAAGAGTCGACAATAATTGTGTCGACACCTGGAGGCAGTGAAGACACACGCTATGTTCTGAGTCTACATCAACTGTGTCGACACACAGGACTTATGTCGACACATAGCTGAGTCTAGACCAAGTTGATTGCTGATGAATGGTGAAGTGTTTGTGTTGACACAAATAATCAGTGTCGACACATTCTCAAAATACAGTGTCAAGAAGCTGTGTCGACATCAAGGCAGCTTTGTCGACATCACCAAAGGCTGTGTCGAAACTTAAGTCACTTGTGTCGACACATATTGACAGATGGTCTCGACACTTTATGACAGTCAGTCTCAAAGCTTTGCTAACAGAGACAAAGGCTTAAGAACTATTTGAAGACTTGACAGCTGTGAGTTACAACAGGTTTACTGAAGCTGTCAGACTTGTCAGAAGTTAGTTAGAAAACGGATCAGCCGGTTACCATGGATAAAGTTTATAAATAAGTGGATTATGAAAAAGAAAAAAAGAAGATAATACATACAACTAACACACCTATTGTGAGGTTGATCTCTGATCAAGAAAGTACAAGTAACAAAGAAGAAGATCTTCGTGAGAAGATCTAAGAAGACGTTCTGAAGTAGTTTTCTATTCAGATTCTGTCTAAGATGAATTCAATCAAGAATTAAGAAGTATCTTTAAGAGGTTTGTATAGAGAGAGATCCAGCTATTTGAAGTCAAGAAGGAGACATTCATAGGTCTCTCAAGAAGCAGATACTGAAGTAATCTGTCAACAAGATTCAGATCTATTTCTGAAGTCTAACAAGGAAGCTGCCAGTCAGTTATATTCAAAGGAAATCAACCCAACTAAGTTCAGATTCAAGAAGCTTTGAAGAAAGCTAAGATCAAGTTGAATTCAGCCATCATCCTCTTCAAGAAGCTGATCAAGAAAGTTCTTTTCCCTTGTCTCTCAACAGGGGTAAGAGATTATAAAATTCCTTATATAATTCTGTAGGATCTATTCATAGATCTTAGTTGTAAGCCTTTTTTATAAAGGCTGAGTGTAGGAGATTTATTCTCTGAGGTAGGGTTGTTTATGTCTGAGTTGTAGGAGAAGGTATTCTCTGAGTTGTAGGCCTTGTGGTAAGGCTGAGGTAGGGTTGTTTATGCCTGAGTTGTAGAAGAAGGTATTCTATGAGTTGTAGACCTTGTTGCAAGGCTGAGGTAGGGCTGTTTATGCCTGTGTTGTAGGAGAAGGTATTCTCTGAGTTGTATGCCTTGTGGCAAGGCTGAGGTAAGGCTTCTTAGCCTGAGTTGTAGGAATGTGGAGACATTCTGAGTTGTAGGAATCCTTCTTGATTCTGAGCTAAAGAAAGAAGTTAGGCCGACTCTAGCATACTGCTAGATTGGTGAAGGGGGAAAGTAGATGTACCCATACCTTGGGGAACCACTATAAATCTGTGTGCAATCTGTTATGTGTGTATGATTTTGATTGTTGTGTCGTGTTAGCTGTAGAAATATCTAATTAACTCAAAGATCTGTAGTTATTTTCTGCCTTAAGTTAAATAAAGGAAAAGTACCTATTCACCCCCCCTAGGTGTTTAGGTTGTCTTGAAAGTAAAACTATCAAGTGGTATCAGAGCCAGGTTGCTCAAAGAAGGACTTAACAGTCTGATTTAGATCCCTAAGGAAGAATCAAGAATAAAGAAAATGGGTTCTGGAGAGAATCACAAGGAACTAGGGTCAATTAAATTACCCATCTGCAGGAAAGAGAATTTTGGAATCTGGAAAGAAAGGGTTAGATTGTTTATGGAGGCCTCTGACCCAACGATATATATCACAGTAAAAGAAGGTTCATATATCCCAATGAATGTATCTGTTCTAGATGCAAATCAAAGAACTCCTAAAGATTTTTCTGAAATGACTAAGGATGAGATTATACTGGCAACAATGGATAAAAGAGCTCAGAATATCATAGTGAGTGCCATAGATGATTCTACTTTCAAAATTTTGATTCACTACAAAACCTCCAAGGAAATGTGGGACACTTTGATTGTCTATATGGAGGGTTCTAAAGAAGTTAGACAAGACAAGAAGGTCTATGCTCAATCAAGAATATGAGTGTTTAAGACAAGGGAAGTCTGATAGCATATCTGAATGCTACAAGAAATTCTACAGGATAGTGAATGAACTGATGTCCTATGGAAGGGTCTTCAGTACTTATCAGCTGAATGACAAATTCCTAAGATCCTTGACAAAGGATTGGGATACCAAAATTTGTGCCATTAGAGAAGTGGCCAAACTAGATGACATTTCTCCTCCAACCTTATTTGGAAAGTTGTTATCATATGAAATGTAACTAATGGCTAGGAAGGAGGAAGAAAGAAATACAAAAGGAGAGCATAGAGAAAAGTCAGTGGCCTTCAAGGTTGAAGCCACTAGAAAGAGTAGGAGGATGTCTCCATCACCTCCTAAGGAAGTTACTGAAGTTATCTCAGAGAATTCAGACAATAAGAACTCAGATAGCAGTGATTCAGATGCAGATTTTGCTGCCTTTACAAGGCAGTTTCAGAGGTTCTTGAAGAAGAAGCAGTGGAAGTCAAGGCCCTCCACATCACAGCCAGTTGATGACTACTATCAAAAGAGAAAATCATCAAGAAAGGTAAGGCGCAGGTCTAAGCCCAGCAAAGCTACAACATCAAAAATTGTTTGCTATTGCTGCAATAGGCCTGGACATATGGTGGCTGAGTGTCCAAAAAAGAGGAAGGAGTCAGCAGACAAAAAGAAGACTCAACAAAAGGGCAAGAAGGAGAAATCCTTTGTTGCTATGAAGGAGAAGAGTCTTACAGATCAATCCTCCTCAGAGTCAGAATCTGAAGCTGAAGCATACATTGGACTGTATGCAGCTAGTAAAGAAGAGGAGTTTATGCAAATACTGGACTCCATCAATGAACAAGAAGACCATCAGTGCATGGGACTGATGGCTGAATCAGAAGAAAACACGTGCCAGGATCAGCCTGGTCCTAGTAAGGTACAAAGTAATTATAGAATTTCTGATTATAGTACTTGTTCAGAGTCAGATTCATCTTCATCAAGTGATTAGGATGGATCAGAATATGATGGAGATATTCATTAGTTGATAGATAAATATGGGGACTTATTGTAGGCACTTAAGAAAAGCAAAAACCTGGCAAAAACTCAGGCTAAGGAAATTACAGATCTTAAGATGACTGCATCTGGTTTAGAGAAAGAATTGGATCAAAAAATGAATGAGGTTGCCAAGCTGAAAACTATATCTATTATTCAGATGGGTACAATCACATATAAGAATGATCTAATTAAAAGTCTAGAAGTCAGACTTCAAAAGGAGAAAGGTCTACTGGCTTGTTACTCTAAGCCAAAATCAGTCTAACCCTTAATAGATGAGTTTGTGGCTCAAAAGGGTAAGGCAGGATTAGGCTTTAAAGATAACACCAGGACAGTCCAATTCAAGAGAAAAGGAAAAGCACCAGTCCAGCAAGTAAATTTTAAAGTGCCTGTAATGTTTAGAAAGGTATAAGTGCCTTCTAACAGATATGATCATGAAAACATTCATGGTCATAATAAGACTGATGTTCTGAATAACAAGGGTGTTAATGCCAATAAGTCAGTCCATGTTCATAAACCCCATGATTATAAGAAATCAGTGGGTGTAGCTGCAGCAGCACCAGCACAGAACAAAAATTTTTCTGCCAAAAATGTATCTAGACCTAGATACAACAAGTATGAATGCTTGTGTTATGGCAAAACAGGCCATTTTGCCTTAGACTCCTTGCATAACATAAGTGTCAGTAAGAACAACAGTCTACAAGTTAGAAGAGCTGCTGGTAGTTTTGATATGAATGGTGCTAACTTTAACGAAGGACCCAAGACTTACTTGGGTTCTAAGGGAAAGTAATTCTGTATTGCAGGAAAGTCTAAGTTGCCATGCCCCTATATGGTACTTGGACAGTGGATGTTCCAGGTATATGACTTGAACAAAGGAGCTACTGAATGAGTACACACCTATCATGGATGGGCCTAAAGTAATCTTTGGTGGATCTGAAAGAGAAATCATCAAAGGATTTGGTAACATTTCTTCAAACCAAATTACCATCACTCAAGTGGCTTATGTAAAAGGTTTGAAACACAACCTGATAAGCATAAGTCAGCTAAGTGATCTAGGATATGACATTTCATTTGTTAAGAATGGATGTCATATCAAAAGGTCAAGTGATCAAAAGGTCATATTGACTGGGTATAGAAAAAGAAATGTTTATTGTCTTGACTTTGTGTGTGAGAACAAGGTTTCTCCTATTTGTCTTGTAGCTGATGAGAGAGCATCTCATTGTGTTAAATGGCACAAGAGGCTGGCTCATCTTAACTACAAAACAATTGGCCAACTCTTTAGCAAAGAGCTAGTGAGGAATGGTCCTCAGGTTAAGTGTATAAAGGATGGGATATGTTCAGCTTGTCAAAAGGGCAAGCAGAGAAAATCCTCTTTTCATAGCCTTGAAAACATGGATTCGGTCAGGTGTCTATACCTACTACATATGGATTTATTTAGTCTTATGCCAGTTCATAGTCTAGGTAGGAAGGTCTACACTTTTGTGAATGTAGATGACTATTCTAGATATTCCTTTGTGTTCTTTCTGACACAGAAATCTAAAACTCCTAGTGTTTTACATAGTTTTGTCAAACAAATTCAGAATGAACTGAACAGTACAGTGGTCAAAATCAGAAGTGACCATGGCACTGAATTTCAATCTCAAAGTATGACAAGATTATGTGAAGAATTTGGGATTTTCCAAGAATTCTCCTCACCTAGAACACCATAGAAAAATTGTATTGCTGAAAGAAAGAATAAGACATTGATTGAGGCTGGTAGAACTCTATTGAGTGACACTTCTCTCCTAGAATATTTTTAGGCTGAGGCAGTTAGTACTGTATGTCATGTGATCAATAGGGCCTCTATTACCAAAAGCCACAAAAAGACACCCTATTAGATCATGAAAGGTAAAAAACCAAATTTATCCTATTTTAGAATCTTTGGTTGCAAGTGTTATATACTTAACAATGGCAAGTCTTATCTAACTAAGTTTGCTGCCAAATCCCAAGATGGGATATTTGTTCGGTACAACAACAATAGTACGGCTTATAGAGTCTACAACTTGATTACTCAGGTTGTAAAAGAATCTGTACATGTTGTATTTGATGAAACTAGATTAATCAACAGTGAGTTGCCTTGTAGTTCATGCAGTCCTATAGGTATAAGCAATAGAATGGATAAGATATCAATTACAAAAGGCTCAACTGCAGATGAAGTATTGGAAAATGATGGCTACTGTCCAGGGGGAGTACAAGATTCTCTATAAGCTGATGACAACCAAGAGGTGCAACATAATGAAGAAACTGGAGGTGCTCAGCCAGAAGGAAGTTTACCTCAAGCTATAAGACATCTAAAGGATCATCCAGCAAATCAGATAATTGGTGATCCAAGACAAGGAGTGCAAACTAGAAGCAGAAATCTGAGTACAGTCCTGCACTCAAGTTTTCTATCTCAACTGGAGCCAAAAAATTTTTAAGAAGCTATCCAAGAGCAACACTGGATTAATGTTATGCAAGAGGAGCTTAATCAGTTTAGAAGATTCAAGGTCTGGGAGTTAGTTCCTAAACCAAAAGACCACAACATCATTGGTACAAAGTGGATTTGTAGGAACAAGTTGGATGAGAATGGAGTTATTGTGAAGAACAAAGCAAGATTGGTTGCAAAAGGATATAGACAGGAAGAGGGAATAGACTTTGATAAAACATTTGCCCGAGTAGCAAGATTGGAAGCAATCAGGATGTTCCTTGCCTATGCAACATATCAAGGCTTCAAGGTATACCAAATGGATGTGAAATCAGCATTCCTTAATGGTGATCTAAAAGAAGAAGTCTATGTAGAGCAGCCATCAGGTTTTGTAGATTCTCTTAAACCTAGTTATGTCTTTAGACTTAGGAAAGCATGGTATGGGTTAAAGCAAGCCCCAAGGTCTTAGTATTAAACCCTGTCTACTTTCCATATTGAGAACAAATTCTCAAAAGGAAAAATAGACAAAACTCTATTCCTAAGGGAATCTAAAGGTAAGATAATCGTAGTTCACATCTATATAGATGACATAATTTTTGGGTCTACAGAGAACAACCTTTGAAAGAAGTTTTCAAAACTTATGCAAGGGAAGTTTGAAATGAGAAGTATGGGGGAACTTAAGTTCTTCTTGGGACTCCAAGTAAGACAGACTGAAGATGGCTGGTCCATATCCCAGTCTAAGTTCACCAAGGAGTTAATTAAGAAGTATGGTATGGAATTATCCTCCACCATGAGAACTCCTATGGGAACAAGTATGCCTATATGCAAAGATGATGCAGGTAAACCTATAGATGAGTCTTTGTATAGAAAAATAATTGGCTCTCTATTATATCTCACTGCTAGTAGACTATACATTATGTATGCTACATGTGTCTGTGCTAGGTACCAAGCATGCCCTAAAGAATCACATTATACTGCAGTCAAGAGAATTCTGAGATATCTAAAGGGCACTCCTAATCTAGGCCTTTGGTACCCTAAGATTGGAGTTTTTCTACTAACAAGCTATTCAGATGCAGATTTTGCAGGCTGTAGAGAAGATAGAAAAAGTACTACAGGTACATGCAAATTCGTGGGAGGAAGGTTGATATCCTGGAGCAGTAAGAAGCAGACTAGTGTGGCAATATCCACAGCTGAGTCTGAATATGTGGCATCAGGAAGTTATTGTGCACAGCTGTTGTGGATTCAGCATCAGCTAAAGGACTATGGTATTCAAGTAAGTAGAACACCTTTATTTTGTGATTCTAAAAGTTCTATTACGATTGCAAACAATCCTGTTTCACATTGTATGACTAAGGATATAGAGATAAGATACCATTTTCTAAGAGAACATGTAGAAAAAAAAGACATCTCATTAGAATTTGTTAAAACTTATTTTCAAATGTTAGATGTATTTACTAAGCCTCTGGATGAAACTAAATTCAATAGATTTAATATTGAATTAGGAATGCTGACCATAGGTTTGTTTACCAAAAATTGGCTAAGTAAAATTGTGTCGACACATTCAGTAATAAGGTGTCGACACAGAGAAGTCATGTCGACAATTCAGGGAAATTGTGTCGACACAGAGAAAATGTGTCGACACCTAAGGGACAAAGAGTCGACACATCCAGAAATGTAGTGTCGACACAACCATAGTAATGGTGTCGACACTTACAGATTTTGTGTCGACACTTATAATAAGAGTCGACACATGAATTTCTGATGAACTACTAAGTATCTCCTGTGTCGACATATCATCAATTGGTGTCGACACATAGTAGTCAGCGCCGTGGTCAAGACAATAGAAGTTTGTGTCGACACTTTTCAATAGTGTCGACACTTTTAGACAGTGTTTTGCCCGCATTTTGACCTTCTTTGATTAGAAGGGTATAAATAGGTCAAGAACTTATTCTGTCGACACGCACACCAGGGTTTTGAGACAAAAACCTTGTGTCGACAATCTCTTTACTCTCCAATCAAGCTTTTTCTTCATTCCAATGGCGCCCAAGGGTTAAGACAACATCAATGAAGGATATGAGTTGGTTAGACATGCATTCGACGATGCCGCGACGAAGATAAAACAGGTAATTTCTCTTCTTGTAGACAACGGATTGGAATATCTTGTCTCTGAACCTACAAAGATATGAAAGAAAGAAGTATTCGAGTTCTATTCTACTGCTTCCATAGACTCAACAGGATTGAAGATCAAATCCACTATACATGGAGAAAAAGTCAAGTTTTCTCAGAAGAGGTTGAGCAAGATGCTCTATCTACCTAGAATCCATGATAAGGAAGAGGTCCCAACCTCAAGGACCAGGGAGGCGCTTCAATGGTGTGGATTGGATCCAACCTTAAACATAGGAGCAGCCATCAACAGGAAAGGCATGAATCATCAATGGAAATTCCTATCTGAAATAGTAGGCAAAGTGATCTTATGTAAACTAGGTGGCCATGATAGGATATCAGCCTATATGTTCAGCCTGATGACAAGGGTAATCTTTAAGATTCAAACCAATTGGTCTGCAATACTGTTTGATAAGATAAAAGAAGGAATCAAGAAGCCAAACTTGGCTAGGATTATGAGTCTGTACCTGGCTGGAATAATTCTAGAGGTGATGCAACAGATTCCTGGATCAAAGATAAATCACATGAGGAGAATGGACATAAGGTTATTCTCAAGATGGGATAGAGTTCTTTCAAAGGAGATGCCTGATGTGGACAGGCAAGAGCCTGCAGCAAAATCCCCAGTGCATGACATTTCTGAGCATGGTCATGAGGATGAACAAGAATAGGAAACACAAATTAGAGAACAAGTTCAGGATCAGACTGAGACTACCCAAGTTCAAGAAGAGACTATATCTGTAGAGGTGCAGGGGGAGAATATTATTGCACAGTTGTAGGGGGTGCCACATTCTTAATAGGTGCAGGAGGAAGAAATAATCAATTTATCAGAAGACTTAGTTTCTTAAACTGGACTTGATAATTCTGGAGTTGCTGCTACTGCTGAAAAAGTACTATCTCCTGCTCTCACACAACAAGAATTCACTCTTGAAGAGTTGTTTCCTGATCTTTGAGGAGCAGCAGATAAAATAGAGACCCTAAGATTTGAGGGGGAGCAAGTAAGGTTTGAGGGGGAGAAGGTTAATATTGAGGAGGAGCAACATGGAGCTGAGAAAGAAATTTCTTCCACTCCTCGAGAGAGAGTAAATATTGAAAGTTCTTCAGATTCTGAGCATGAAGAAGTCAGGGAGGCCATGAAAATAAAACTTATGGTCTTTAAGAGAAGAAGTCAAAGCTATAAGAAGGCTATCCAAACAACTACTTCACATTCTACTCCTGAGATTGATTATAGCAAGTACTTGGTTGACTTACAAGTAAAATTTGATGAGCAGAGATTGCTTTTAGAAAAATATGTGGATGAAACCCAAAAGGCTCTTATATTTGATCTAGCCCAAGAGATAAAGTCTATCAGACATGAGGTCAATCAGAATAAAAAAGAGATGATAGATTGCTTTCACAAGGGAGGCAATGCAGTGGTATTTCTTGCCAAGCAACAAGAAGAAATAAAGAAGCAAGTGGATGAGATTGCAGTCAAACAAGTCAATGTCCTTGAAAATCAAAAAAGAATGAATAACAATCTGACTGAATCTCACAATGAGATAGTCACTTAGATAAAAAATGTTGATACTGGAATGACTGCTGCAAGAACTAAAGAAATGGAAGACTATGATAAGAAGCTACAGGCTGGCCTAGATTTAGTTAAAACTGCCATCACTTCATCTGAGAAGTTAATTAGTGACAAGCTTCAAAAGTTAAAGCCATTCTTTAAAGATGGAGTCAATTACCTGGATGGGCAAATAAGGTTTCAAAAAGAGGACTTAAGAGATCATATGACCAGAGAAGTCATAAAGGGGGAGAGGGTGTTGGCTTATGCTGGCTCTGATCATGCTAAATGGGTAACCAACAACATAAAAGCCACTCTGGGATATCCACCCTTTTGTGATGATGATAATATGGCTGAGTCAGGGGTGCAACCAATTCTACTTGAAGGTGATCAACCTGAGGTTGCCCAAGTCATTTACCCATGCGCATATATTAAAATGGTACATCAACAAGTTGAGTCTATGTACAACCCTCCTCTACTAGTTACAAATGTTATTATTGAAAAGGTAGATATGCCAGAAGCTGCTCTGAAAGCTCAGCAAGATGCTCTATTATAAAAAAAAAGATTTAGAGAGCAAGCAGAATTAAAGCCAGACTTTGAGCAATGGAGCCCCACTTTAAGGAATATAATTTAAACTGCCTGGAAAGCTGTAAAAGATCAAATACATGAAAGGGGAAAATGGTGCAATGAGCAAGAATGGCAAAAGTATGAAGCCAAGCAGGAGGCCATAGTTCAACACAGGAAAAAGGCTAAGATGGGGAAGCTACCTCCTGATACTCAGGAACCTAGCAAGTATTTCCCAAAGCCCTTTCATTATTTTGAAAGGCAAAGGATCAAGGCTGAAGAACAAAATAAAGCTGAGTTGAAAGGAAAGAAGACTATTGAAGATACAGAACCTATTGTGCAGGCTCAGATTAAATCAGGCAAAGGGATTGTCATCAAGGAGCCAGTCCAGCCCTAGTTTAAGTTTTACTAGTTTTTGTTCAAGAACTATGTAATTGTTAGTTTGTTAAAGAAATCAATGTAAAGAACTTGTAACAAACATATTTTGAGTTAATATACAAAACATTATTCTGTGATCATTTTCTTTTACATCTTTATTCTGTGATTTAATTATGATATGTGTTTTATTTATATAGTACCCTGTAATATAATGCTTATATACATCATCATGTTAATTTTTTAAGTGGTGTATACCATTGGCTAAAGGGTTATTACTTCTCCAAATAGGGGGAGATTGTTGGGTACATTGGAAAATGTGTACCTGATTTGGAAAAGCCTCACTTAGCTCAATGATATACATCAAGGTGTATTTTATGTTATTTTGAGTTTATATGTGCAGGTTAAGAATGTGCTAGAATGCTGGAAAAAGATTCTAAGTCCATATGTCGACACCTGAGGAAGCAGTGTCGACACTTCAGTAAGATTGTGTCGACACTTGGAAATGGCTGTGTCGACACTTCAGTGAGTTTGTGTCGACACCGGGAGGCAGTGTCGACACATAGAAGATTATAGTCGACATCAAATGTGTCGACACCGGGAGGCTGTGTCGACACACAGAGGTAGAGTCGGCAATAACTGTGTCGACACCTGGAGGCAGTGTCGACACACGCTATGTTCTGTGTCTACATCAACTGTGTCGACACACAAGACTTGTGTCGACACACAACTGAGTCTATACCATGTTTATTGCTGATGAATGGTGAAGTGTTTGTGTCAACACAAATAATCAGTGTCGACACATTCTCAAAATTCAGTGTCAAGAAGCTGTGTCGACATCAAGGCAGCTTCGTCGACATCACCAAAGGCTGTGTCGACACTTAAGTCACTTGTGTCGACACATATTGACAGATGGTCTTGAAACTTTATGACAATCAGTATCGACGCTTTGCTGACAGAGACAAAGGCTCAAGAACTATTTGAAGACTTGACAACTATGAGTTACAACAGGTTTACTGAAGCTATCAGACTTGTCAGAAGTTAGTTAGAAACCGGATCAGCCAGTTACCATGGATTAAGTCTATAAATAGATTGATTCAGAAGAAGAAAAAAAGAAGATAATACATACAACTAACACACCTATTGTGAGCTTTATCTCTGATCAAGAAAGTACAAGTAACAAAGAAGAAGATGTTTGTGAGAAGATCTAAGAAGACGTTCTGAAGTAGTTTTCTATTCAGATTCTGTTTAAGTTGAATTCAATCAAGAATTCAGAAGTATCTTCAAGAGGTTTGGATAGAGAGAGATCCAACTATTTGAAGTCAAGAAGGAGACATTCACAGGTCTCTCAAGAAGCAGATACTGAACTAATCTGTGAAGAAGATTCAGATCTATTTCTGAAGTCTAAGAAGGAAGCTGCCAGTCAGTTATATTCAAAAGAAATCAACCCAACTAAGTTCAAATTCAAGAAGCTTTGAAGAAAGCTAAGATCAAGTTGATTTCATCCATCAACCTCTTCAATAAGCTGATAAAAAAAGTTCTTATCCCTTCTCTCTCAACAGGGGTAAGAGATTATAAAATTCCTTATTAAATTCTATCGGTTCTATTCATAGATTTGAGTTGTAAGCCTATTTTATAAAGGCTGAGTGTAGGAGATTTATTCTCTGAGGTAGGGCTGTTTATGCCTGAGTTGTAGGAGAAGGTATTCTCTAAATTGTAGGCCTTGTGGCAAGGCTGAGGTAGGGCTATTTATGCCTGAGTTGTAGGAGAAGGTATTCTCTGAGTTGTAGGCCTTGTGGTAAGGCTGAGGTAGAGTTGTTTATGCTTGAGTTATAGGAGAAGGTATTCTCTGAGTTGTAAGCCTTGTGGCAAGGCTAAGGTAGGGCTTGTTAGCCTGAGTTGTAGGAATGTGGAGACATTCTAAATTGTAGGAATCCTTCTGGATTCTGAGCTTAAGGAAGAAGTAAGGACGACTCTAGCATACTGCTAGATAGGTGAAGCGGGAAAGTGGATGTACCCAGACCTTGGGGAACCCTTATAAATATTTGTGCAATCTGTGATGTGTGTATGATTTAGATTGTTGTGATGTGTTAGCTGTAGAAATATCTGATTAAATCAAAGATCTGTAGTAATTTTCTGCCTTAAGTTAAATAAAGGAAAAGTACCTATTCACCCCCCTCTAGGTGTTTAGGTAGTCTTGAAAGTAAAACCATTCGGTACTTTAAATCATAAGACCCCGGAAGCAGCTCTTGATCTTTTCAAGGACATGGACATGAACACTTATCAGTGTAATGTGCCTAGGTCCCGCCCAAATAAACCTGCAGGTATCTTCGAAGTTGACAACGTCTCCCAGCTTGCTCTACAAGTTGAAATATTAAGCAAAAAGATAACAGAGATGACCGCTACCTCTGCCCCTCAGGTATGGGAATATGCAACTCCTGCCCCAAAATAATTAGATTTTATTAGCAATATGCCTAGAAATGCTTTTAATAATTTTTTTGCTGCGAATTTTCATCCTCCTTGTTTTAATTTTCTAAATAGTTATAATCCTCCTTTAAACGAATTTTTTGTGGAGTAATCCATCGAATGCGATGCGCCCGCCACCTCAAAATTATTTTTGTGCACCACCTCTACCTCTTCAAAATTATCCAAAACCTCCAAGCTTGGAGGAGTTACTTTCCAAATATATCGCCAAAAATGACCTTACGATAAGAACCTTAACTGGAAGCGTTAAAAGTCTTGAAAATAAAGTAGGACAGCTCGCTAAAATTATTTCTGAGCGACCCACAGGGTCTCTTTCTTCTAATACCGAGCAAAAACCGAGAGAGAAAGCGAAAGCTATAAATCTTCGGAGTGGGAAGTAAGTTCCCGGTATGGTAAGTGAAGAGCCCGAGGCAAGCTCCGCCCCCTCTTTAAAAAATCAAAGCTTTGCACCCATTTTAAAAATTCCACCCTCTGCTGAAGAAGTTATCACCCCCATTTTAGAAAAAGATCTCACTCCACCACCCATATTTAAAAATAATCCAAATCCGTCTTACCCTTCCGAACTTAATAAACAATGTCAGGACGATCAATACTCCCATTTCTTAGAGATGTTTAAGCAAATCAACATAAATCTGCCCTTCCAAGAAGCGATTTCCCAGATGCCGAAGTACTCCAAGTACCATAAGGACCTCCTGACCAACAAGAAGAAGTTAGAGAACCTTTCGAAAGTCATGTTAAACGCTGAGTGCTCTGAGGTTTTGACAAACGGCTTACTAAATAAAATCAGTGACCCAGGAAGTTTTTCTATTCTGTGTGTCTTTGGTAATCTTTTTGTCAAGAACGCATTAGCCGACTTATGTCTGGGTATTAACCTGATGCACCTCTAATTGTTTAAAAAGTTAGGAATTGGTAGCTTCAACCCCACATGCATGAGGATTAAGCTCGCCGACAGATCTGTTAAGTACCCGTTAGGAATAGTGGAGGATGTTCTAGTAAAAGTCAACAAGTTCATCTTCCCGGTGTACTTTGTCATTTTGTGCATCAATGAATACGTCGGGGTTCCATTGATTCTTTGCCGACCCTTCCTTGCCACCTCTCGAGCTATCATTGACGTAAGCAATGGTAAGCTCTTCATTCGAGTAGGCGACGACGGAGTCACTTTCTCTATCACACCTTCGATGAAAAACACCTTAGCAAATGATGACTCCTTCTTTCTCGTAGATGCCATGAGTGATGAATCCGCCTATTGCCTCTCCAAATTTGAAAAGTAATTTTCTGATTTTTGTTCCTCCTCTTCTCTTCCAACTGAATCGCTACAACTAAGTGAATAAAGTGTATAATCCTCTTATCTTTTATCTGATTTGGAAAAAGAATTTTCTAATTTTTTTTCCTCTTCTACTCTTCCAACTAAATTGCTGCAAGTACCCACCATGGCCACCAGCTTCACCCCTTTTAATTTTCTATCTAAAAAAATCTACGAAGATATAATATTTTAAAAAGAAAGAATTTCTCAAACCTATAATTAAGAACCCCCTACCCTAGAACTTAAAGAACTTCCTGAACATCTCAAGTACGCCTTCTTAGAAAAGAACTCCAATCTGCCAGTTATAGTTTCGGCCAACCTCACGGATGTCCATAATGAAAAACTCCTTTTAGTTTTTCGTAAACATCGCCGAGATATTGCTTGGAAGATATCTGATATAAAGGGCATAAGCCCATCTTTCTGCACTCATAAAATTTTAATGGAAGATAATTCGCGTAACTCCATTCAACCTCAGCGCCGTATAAACCCGAACATGAAAGAAGTAGTTAAGGGCGAGGTTATGAAATTATTAGATGTAGGAATTATCTACCCTATATCAGATAGTAAGTGGGTTAGCCCTGTTCAGGTAGTACCAAAGTAAGTATTATTCTTTGGTACCTTTGCCTACCAAAGAATGTCGTTTGGATTGTGTAATGCACCAACGACATTCCAGCAATATATGCTCGCTATCTTTGACAAGTACGTAGAAAGCATTATGGAGGTATTTATGGACTATTTCTCCGTGTTCGGCGATTCCTTTGATAGATGTTTTTAAAACCTTGAAAAAGTCTTAGAACGATGGGAAGAAACTATCCTTTCGCTAAATTGGGAAAAATGTCATTTTATGGTGAGGGAAGGGTTAGTTTTGGGTCATAAAATTTATGCGAGAGGTATTGAGGTAGATATTGCGAAGATAGAAGTTATCGAGAAGCTGCCGCCGCCTACGAATATAAAAGCTATAAGAAGTTTCTTAGGTCACGCTGGTTTCTACCGCTGCTTCATAAAGGACTTCTCCAAGATCTCCAAGACCCTTACCCATCTTCTAGAAAAAGACGCCCCATTCATTTTTGATGACTCTTGTCTTTCTTCCTTTGAATTAATAAAAGAAAAGTTAATTAATGCACCGATTATGATAGCTCCGGTGTTGGACCTTCCATTTGAGATAATGTGCGATGCGAGTAGTTTCGTTGTGGGAGCCGTATTAGGTCAACGCATATCTAAAAACTTCCACCCCATCTATTACGCTAGTAAAACGCTCACATCTGCACAGGAAAATTACACCATAACCGAGAGGGAGCTCCTAAGTGTAGTTTTCGTTTTCCATAAATTCCGTCCTTATATTAAACATTCGAAAATTATTTTTTTTACGGACCACTCGGTCCTCAAATAGCTTCTGGCCAAAATGGATGCCAAGCCGTGCTTGATTCGCTGGGTCTTACTCCTCCCGGAGTATGACTTAGAGATCCATGATAAGCAAGGAGCCGAGAACTTGGCCGCCGACCTTCTGTCCAGATTCGACAATCCCTTTATAGAAAAATTAAATTAAAATTTTTTAATGATTATTTTCCTGAAGAGAAGATTCTTTCAATTAACACATCTACTTCTCCTTGGTTCTCACACATCGCCAACTATTTAGTGGCCCGGGTGTTCCCAAAAGAGTTCTCCTCTCAACAAAAGAAGAAATTCTTTTCTGAGTTGAAGAACTATTTTTGGGAAGACCTGCATCTTTTCAGAGTCTGTGCGGACCAATTGATAAGGAGATGTATTTCTTTTGAAGAAGGAGTTGATATTTTAAAAGACTTACATGAAGGTCTGACAGGTGGGCACTATCAAGCTGTTCGCACCGCTCACAAGGTACTCTGCTCGGGTTTTTACTGGCCTAGCCTGTTTAAAGATGCGCAAGCCTTTGTGAGTAGGTGTGATAGTTGCCAACGGTTGGGCAAAATTTCCAATAAAAATGAAATGCCACAAAATTTTTTCCTTGAGTGCGAAATTTTTGACCTCTGGGGAATCGATTTTGTTAGCCCCCTTCCTTCTAGCTTCGAAAATAAGTATATTTCAGTTGTCGTTGATTATGTTTCACGATGGGCAGAGGCCCAAGCTCTTCCTACGAACGACTCCCGAGTTGTATTCACGTTTTTAAAAAAAATATTTTCTAGATTCGGTATGTTGCGCGCCATCGTTAACAATAGGGGTTCCCATTTCTATAACGCACAGTTTTAGAAAATCCTTACTAAATACGGCGCTACACATAAGCTTTCAACTGCCTACAACCCCCAAACAAACGGACAAGTCGAAGTAGTGAATAGAGAAATAAAAATAATATTAGAAAAGACTTTCAACTTCTAGGAAAGACTGGTCAGCCAAATTAGATGATGCTATATAGGCCTACCGAACTGCGTACAAAACCGCCCTCGGATGTATGCCGTATCAGCTGGTTTATGGAAAATCATGCCATTTACCCGTAGAATTAGAACACCGTGCTTTTTGGGCCTTAAAATTTTTAAAATTCGATCCCCATTCAGTCGGCGACCTTAGAAAACTTCAACTCAATGAACTCGACGAGTGGCACTCTTACTCATATGAAAATAACAAATTTTATAAAGAGCAGACGAAGCGTTTGCACGATAAACACTTAAGGCACCCTAAAACCTTTAAGCCGGGCAAAAAAGTCTTTTATATAATTCACGTTTATATTTATTTCCTAGAAAATTAAAATCTCATTGGTTTGAGCCCTTTTCTGTTTTAGAAGTATTTCCGTATGGTACTGTTTTGATTTCTCACCTTGATAAGGGTAATTTCAAAGTGATGGTTAGTGTCTTCAAACTTTATTTCTCTATTGATGATGATGTCAGTCCAAACATTATTTAGTATCTAATGCACGAACTCTAACTTCGAACTTTTATTTTATTTTATTTTTTTAAAAATAACTTTAATTATTATTCTGGACACAATAATTTTTGACAGTATTATTTTGATGTGTCGAGCTCAAATGACGCTTTAAAAAAAGGGCGCTCTTCAGAGGCAACCCAAGTTAACTTTTTTTGTTTTCTTTATTTTATAATTTTTGCCCCGGACGGCTCCGACAAGCTGAAAGTTCTGCGATCGCTTGCTCCAACGTGCTGAATCCATCACGAAGTTCAAAGAAGAAACATGGGGGAGCGTCATCACTCATCTTTCACAGCAAATAAATCCGGGGAAGTACCTATTTTTCAATACTGTCTTTCAATTCTGTACTTTAATTTTCTCTCCTTCTCCAATCCCCTTCTTTTGCCATTGAGGACAATGTCCATTTTAAGCTTGGGGGAGGACTTCCTCCTTCTTCTTGCTTAGTATAAATTTTTTTTTTCTTTTTGTGTATTTTTTTCAAAAAACCCCCCAAAAAATGAATATCTTAACATTCCAAAAAAAAGAAAATATTTCCAAAATCCAAAAAAAGAGAATATTTCAAAAATTTTAAATAATATATTTGTTTTTTTGTTCTTACTTTAATAGTTTAGACATTTTGGTATCTCAATAGTACCCATAGTTTTTGTTTTGTTTTACTCTAAATTTCCTATAAACAACTTAGTTAATTATAATATTTCTAATTGTCCTTTTTAATTATGTTTCACAAGTAAAATATTGGTCATGCTGTGTTTCTAATTCATGGTAGCATGTTAATGTGAAATACTTTTCTAAAACTCGCATTTCTATTATGGTTTTCCTTCTTTATTTTCTTTACTTTCTCAAAAATTCTTCATCCACTATTTTCCTTTTCATTTTTAGATAATTTTTGTAAAGTCGACTCTTGATTAGCGTAGTAGATGTGAACAATTCTAGACTCATATTATCCTAATTTTTAAACTAAGTTCATTAATCTCAATTTAATTTCTAGCACCTACTTTTTAAAATTTTTTAAAACTAATGCTTTAGGCAAACTTTATGAGCATGAAAATGATATAGGCCATTTATGTTTTCGTTTGAGCCTTCTTGCCAACCCTAAAATTATCCTCCTAGTTAGCTGCTTTTGAACCTTTTTTTTTCAAATTTCATTTGATAACTCCACTTTTCATACCATGTTCACCAAAGCCAATAATTCCAACCCTCCTTATCATGCTTAAATTTTTTAGCTTCATAAATTTCATGATGTGATAGGTTTGCTTTGATATTTTTTGGAAATCCTTTTGAAAAAGGATGCTCAAAATTTTTGATTCTTTTTATGGCCAATTTCAAAATGTTAATGGCCTTTGTTTTGAAAAAAAAGAAAAAAAGAAAAAGAAAAAGAAAAAGAAAAGCAAATATATATATATATATATATATATATATATTTCTATGAAGATTTTGGAAGCTCTTTATTTCTGGTTTAGCGTGATTTTAAGCCTTCATGTTTATCTTTGAATTCCATTCCTAATTATATGCCTAAACCAAATGTTTCAGTCCTATTAAGTCCTGTTGATTCATGCTCCTAGGTTTTCTTTTATCTAGGTAAAGAAAAACAGTAGACAAGTTGAATCTTGGATTTAAATTTAGATTGTTGTTCTTTATTTAAGTTGGGAATAAAATGCCTCTTAGGATCTAGTAGCAACTCAATGCATTTTACATTTTCGTTGCTTTGCTTAAATCTATTTAAAGAATCTTGTTAAAATTTTTGATGATTTATTTTCGTTAAGTAAAGTTTATAAAAGTTTAACCATACCTAAATAATTGTTTTAGATTTATGTTTCACCTTTTCCCTACTTAGAATTTCGCATAATACTTGTGTGGGCATAATTAGAACTTTTTGATTAGTCCTTTTTATGATTATCTAGTTTTTATAATTTTGCCTCGGGACAAGCTTAAGCTTTGGAGAATTTGATAATACGTTTTATAGCCTAAACTATTATCGTATTTTCTAGTTTATAATGTACAAATCATGTATTATTAGTTTATTTTTTATCGTTCTTAGGTAAATATTATTGCCACTAACATTTTCTTGTCTTTTTGAAACTTTTCAGAAGTTTGGCCAAAAATGACCTATCACGCCCCCCTATCACGCCCTCCCTGTGCGTGACCTAGGGCGTGTCACCCAATCCAGAGGAAGCCTGATGACGGAGATAGAATAACCAAAAAACGGCTGTAACGCCCCCCTGACACGCCCTCCCCGGGCGTGTCCCCGGGAGTGACACGAGGTGTGTCGCCCTCTGCCCAAAGTCTGTCGCCGCATTAAATGCTATCTTACCTCAGCACGCCAACATTACTGTCACGCCCCCCATCACGGGCGTGACACAGGGCATGACACCTCCTTTTCCGATGACTAACGGATTTCCGACCAATGATTTTGACGCGACGTGCGTGTCACGCCCACCCTACACGGGCGTGACCCATGGCGTGTCCACCGACATATAAAAGCAATCATCCTTCCCTCCAAAAGCCAGATCCTGAAGTCAAACCCGTACCTGTCACGCTCCCTAACATGCCCCCTAGGGAGTATCGAAGGTCGTGACCAACCCATGAACTTTTCCTATAAATTCAGACCCCCCCTTCCATTTCAGTAAGCTTGGGTTGAGAGGGGAGGTTCTGCCCCTTTGTTTCTTAGTCTTTTTCATGTTCTTCCCTCTCTCTCTCTTCATTATTTTGTAATTTTTCTAATCATAGCTTAGTTCATCTTTTGTTTTAGCTTTTGTAATAGCTCTTGTAATTTCTTTTTGCTTAATGTTATGCTAGCCTAGTTTTCATTTCCATGCAAGTATAGCTCTTTCATTTTCATGCAAGTGTAGCTCTTTCTAGTATTAATAAAAGTGCTCTTTTCTTACTTGTGTTCTTATTATGCTTTACTACTAATCCCCCTCCTCCCCTCCATTATGATTAACTAAACCTCCTTATACTCGATCTTGATGATACGAGATTTGAGTGATTAAGTTGTGATGCTTTAATTCTATCTTTTCTTTTTAGGGTTTTAGACCATGAATTACTCTTGAATTATCTTGGGATGGAGATATATCATTGATAGATATTCTCCACCTTTTCTTTCATTCTTGGCTAGCCGAGAGGCTGATAGTTTAAAGTGAGCGATCAAGAGTAAAGGGAGTTGTACGCACCCCTCGAGAGAGGCAGACGTCCAAATCTCCCGTATTGGAGTAAAATACAATAGTGGGGTTCACCGCGTGAAGCGAGCTTTAGGCCTCTGATTTAGACGAGAGTCGGTCGGACCTTCCTAAACTCAGTTGGGCACTACTTCGAGAGAAGCGTGTTAAAGCTTTAGGAACCTCCACAGTCAAAGACCTTTACCCTATTAAGTTTAGGTTTTTATCGCATTTCTTAGTCGAATTTAGCCGAGGTGATTCTTGATCGAGTGCATTTCCATTTCATATTTTCAGCCCTTCATTGTAATCACTTCTAATAGCTCTTTAATTAACTGCAGTAGTTCTCTTTCTAGCATAGTTTTATTTCCTTAATCGCAATTAATTTCTCAAACCTTAGTTTTTCCGTCGATAAAATAATAGCCTTCGTGTGAGTAAGTGTACTCAATAGTTCCCGAATTTCAATACGACACTAGTCTCCCCTAGCAACAGTTCGATAGGTATACTTGCCTTATTGGATTGCTAGTTTGGTTGCATTTATTTTCTTCGAAGCTTAGCGACCACAACAAGGTGACGAACCTAGACGCACATAACCCTGTTCCAACAACTCTTCGAGTTGAACCTTCAGTTCCTCCATCTTCTTAGGAACTAATTGATACGGAGAGTGTGACACAGGTTTGGCACCAGGCACTAGATCAATTGCGAAGTCAATCTCTCACTGCGGTGGGGTTCAAGGGAAATCATCATGGAATACGTTAGGGTACTCGGATACCACTGAGATACTGTTCAAAGTAGGCTTAGGATTCGACGCCTCCACTAGTGTGAAGAACATCACTACACCAGCATGAACTGCCTTAACCACCTGAAGAGTAGACATCAACATCTTGCTCTACCCTTTCAAGCCTGCAAAAGTCATCCCACGACCAGTTCCCAACTTGACCTCCTTGCGATTGTAATCAATGTATGCATGCTTCTCCGAGAGCCAGTCCATACCAAATATTACGTCGAACTCCACCAGTGATAGTAACGATGCTTGCAAGTCGAACTCTTGACTCCCAATCTGTATCTTTACGCAACAGATTCTATCCGCGCGCATTGAACACCTGTTAGGCAACAACACATCCAGTTTGTCCTTCTTCATCGAAGAAGGTACTCCAATGCGCGATATTAATCCTTCGGACAAAAAGGAGTGCGAAGCTCCCGTATTGAAGAGTGCACTTGCCGGATTATCCAAAATCAAAATGAAGCCTAGTACAAGCAATAATAAGCAATCATGTGCAAGGTACCAAGTATTTAAAGCTAAATTGCAATAAATTTAAACCGTACCTTTCACCACATCAGCTTGCTTTATGGCCTCGTGCTGGCAAAGGTTATAGACTCTCGGTTGAGTTGGAGTATAGTGCGATGTGGTGGACTCCACTGCCTTGCCCTTCTCTTCATGGGTGGCTCTAGGCTTCCTTTCGGACTTTGGGCGTCCGATCCAGCAATCACGGGCAAAATGCCCCGGCTTCCCACAATTATAGCACACGCCCGGGGTTCGGCTTGTAGTTGCCCCCGAAGCACCAGAAGAAGGGGCTGGACCCGAAGTCCTAGCCTTCTTATTAAAATGCAAAATAAAGACATTGAGGTAGTCGGCACCTTGAACTCTGTCCTCTTAGTAGCAGAGTCCTTCTTCGCATGCACATTCTTCATATCTTTCTCCTAATACCGGTCCGTGTTGACCAAGGTTAGAAAACCCTACGTCATAGGCCCCGAGAGCAGTAGCCTTAAGTCATCCCGCAGACCTTCATCGAATGGGTTTGTATTTATCTACACATCAACAAATGTAGCGCTTACATACCGACCTAAATGTGTAAATTCATGGAGGTACTCGTCCGCGCTACACTCTCATTGCACCAGCATCTGGAATTCGTTCTCCATTGCAATCCTCTGAGCCGAGGGAAGGTACCTTGCCAAGAACAGTCTCAAAAACTCTTCCATCGAGACGTCTGTGAGTTGTCTTCCCCCAAAGTGGTGTAAGTCTAAACCTTCCCACCACAGCCTTGCATCGCCGTCGAACAAGAAAGTAGCTATAGTCATCTTATGCCACTCCTCCGTCTCCGTAGCTGTCAAGACTCTCTTTAATCGAAAGAGCCAATCCTCAGATTGGGTTGGAGTTCCCGTCCCCGAGAACACTGGAGGATTGAAGCCCATAACAAGCTTGAGCTTTTTTCAGTTGCTCTCCTAGGCATATATGGCTCCACGACCACTTGCTCCACCCTTCTTAGTTCCACCGCTTGAAGCAGTACTTGCTCCACAGCAGGGGCAAGCTGCTGCATTTGCCTTTCAGGCTGGGCATTTATCATAGCGAACACTGCTTCAGCCACCAATCTTATGGTTTCTGCTGAGGATGGTGTTGTAGGCACATCATTTGGTGCGCTACTTGCCTAAGAATGTGGGTTTTCTGAAGGCCCTTCACCACTCCTGGTCACCTATATACGTACAAAACACAGTTAAGTGACCGAACAATATTGCAAAAAGTAATTATATGAACACGTAGGTTCCTCAAACATGTGTTTTTTTCATTCCTACGTGGACATTCATGGGTTCTTTTCATGTTATAACGATGATGCACACACATGTGCTGTAACATCTCATTTTCGGCTAGACCCCTAGGAGTGGTTTTTCCTTAACTAGGTCATGACAAAACCCTATGAAACCCTAAAGACCAAGAGAGCTTAGGTAGGAAGGTGAAAATCACCTTGGTCTTCAAATAGTAGGTCAGAAACTTCCTTAAAATAAGATTAGGACTCGGGCGTTGAGTGCGTTGAGTGCACTCAATGCCATAAGCAGAATGGTGTTGAGTGCACTGACTGCACTCAACGCCATCTTTCAGGTGGGTTGGCGTTGAGTGCGTCGGGTGCACTCAATGCCATAAGTTTAATGGCGTTGAGTGCAGTGACTGCACTCAACGCCATCTAGGGTTGTCTCGATGACATTGAGTAAGCTGAGCTCACTCAACGCCATATTCTGGGTGGCATTGAGTAAGCAAAGCTCACTCAACACCATAATCTGGATGGTGTTGAGTGAGCTGAGCTCACTCAATGCCATAGTCTGAGTGGCGTTTAGTGAGAAGAGCTCACTCAACACCATAATCTGGATGGCGTTGAGTGAGCTAATCTCACTTAACGCCATAGTCTGGGTAGCGTTGAGTGAGCAGAGCTCACTTAACACCATAATCTGATGGCGTTGAGTGAGCTTAACTCACTCAACTCCATAGTCTTGATGGCGTTAAGTGAGCAGAGCTCACTCAACGCCATAATATGGATGGCGTTGAGTGAGCTGAGCTTACTCAACACCATAGTCTGGAAGGGCCGTATTCTGGATGGCATTGAGTGAGCAGAGCTCACTCAACGCCCTATCCTGGATAGTGTTGAGTGAGCAGAGCTCACTCAACGCCGCAACATAGATGTTGTTGAGTGAGTAGAGCTCACTCAACGCCGTAGCCTGGATGGCGTTGAGTGAGCTAAGCTCACTCAACGCCATTTTACTTAGAAACTTTTTAAGCTTGGCTGATGGTTCAATTTAACCGGGCCGGTCTAGGAAGTGGGCCAAAATGTGTTATTGGGTCATTTTCTCTTATAAAGACTTAGTTAAGTCTTATTTTATAATTTTGACCGGCTGTGCCCTGTGGAAGCCACCTCATCTTCTTTCCATCCATGGTCGAGCAACGGTTTGCATGGCCATTAATGGCTTTTAAGGCTCGGCTCCATCCTCTCCCCCATGAAATGACTGGATTCAACTCCTCTCGGGGAGAGGAGGAGAATCCAACCTTCTCTTTGCAGTTTTGAGACGTTTTATCTCCCCTCCACCATGGCCGAAGCATGCTTTTAAGGAGGCATTAATGGCTAGAAAGCTTATACCCCCACCCGCAGACTTATTTCTCCCTTAAAAGACTACCTAGACTTAGAGAAGAAGTTTTCACCTATGCCCGACAAAGCTAGAGCTTATTACCTTGCTGTTGAGGAATTTTGGCGACGCCACCACCGCGCAAATGGCATCACGACGATCGGCTCGACTCCAAACCGTGAATAAGTTCATCCTTTACCTCTTATTCTATGGATAGATCTTAGGAATTATTAGGAGTGACATCGGGCTCAAAAGAGCTGGATCGGGTGAGCGTTTTCAAGTTTTTTCTGAAATTAATGGTGGTTGGGTTCGCCGAAAACCACCACTTCCGGCGGCCAAACCACCGTCGACCGATAGCCACAACCTTGACGGAGGTAGTGGTGGCGGTTGCTGGCCAAGGAGGTGGACAAATGGCTGGCGGTGGCTCATGCAAAGCTACTGGTTTCATGCATTTTATTAGGTTTCTGGTTTCGGGTTTTTGAGAAGATGAACAGTGCCATATATTTAATTTGATATATATTTATATATAATATATAGTAATTTATCACTTTTACCAAGCTCATTTTGATGCTATTAAATGAGGCACTTAGAGGCCATTTTAGGAAAAATAGCAAGTCACAAAAGTTGTAGCCCTTCGAGTCTAGATTATTCTAAAATTTATTTCAACTCAATTGAGTATGTGGTTTGACCTAACACCAATTTTGGTGGGACCTACACCTAGGGCTATCATGAGATTCAAATGGATGCCCACCATTCATCCCTTGTCCAAGTAAGCTGAAATTTGGTCAGGTGGTCTACCTTTGCTATACCTCGGGCCTATCCAAAAATGGGAATTTTTTGAGAATATATTTCTATAGTTATTGGAAACATTTAATAAACAATGTATAAATTAATTAGGTGTCATAAACAACTCCAAATTCCCGTAAATTAGGGTGGGTAGTCTTAGAGGGCATGTTAAGGCTTTGGTAAAATTTTCATCTCATTTGGAGATGTTTTGAATAGGTTTTTATCCAAACCTAGGTTTACCCTTATAGGGTTATTTAGGTCCAAACACCCCCTTGGGGTTTTGAGTAGTCAAATCACCTCAACAGAGGCTGAAATTTTGGACACTGACTTGGCATGGCTAATGTCACCCCTTAAGGAAAATGGTGTGATTTAGGGTTGATTTACCCTAGGTTTCAAACTCAAACCCTAAGGAAGGGTTTTTGAGTGTTGTGACGGGCATAAGGGCAAATGCCCTTGTGTGACCTTGTAACTCAGTAGAGTTGAAGGTAGTGTATCCTAAGTTTTCTGGTAGAAATCTTAGAGGATTTGGAGGTAGGTAGACACCTTAAAACCATAACCCTAATTTTAGGGTAGAAGTTCAATTATGAAAACACATTCACTAAAACTTAGTTAAAAGTTGAGAAACTTGGGTGGAGTAAGTTTTAGACTATGTAGAACTTTTAGTAATTTTATTAGGATTTTATGGATATTATTTCAAGTATTTTATTTGTTAGGTATTGATTTGCCCAAACTGGTGTTTTAATTATTTTGATTACCCTGTTAATTTGAATCAGATGAAACTTGGTCAGAAGATGCTTTAGGTCTAAATGAATATCCCTGAATTTTGTTACAAATTTCCGTTGATTATATCTAGTACTTTATTCACAAGTCTCAAAAAGGGCAATTATGGTCAATAAATCATTTAGAGCAAATTACCTACTATAAAATTATGTAACCTAGCCAATGATGTTTTCATATCAATATCTAGTTGTATAATATTATTCATTATTTTTAGGAGAATATTTACAATACTTGCTTCACAAATATAGCTTTTTGAGATTTTGGTAATTATTTATTCTAGAACTAAATCCCCATTGAAGAATTATGAAGTTTGACCACTTATATTTTTAGGACAGTATCTGATCTAGAAGATTAATTAAGAATTTTCGAATGATTATCTAGAGCACTTACTTTATTAATGAAAGGAGATAGGATTTATTATCAAAATTAAATTAGAGTTCTTAAAATACTGGAAAAATTGTTATATCTTGGCTTTACTGTTAAATTATTGTTTAGGATTTATCATGATTTTATGAAGCTTTATACATACCTAAAAAGTGCACTTCATGTTCAATTGGTAGCCCTTGGAAGCTTCAAGGAAAATTAATTAAATGCCAGATAAATTAGGAAAATTACAATTTTCTGGATTTAGTCTATTTGTGTCATGGTAAGTCTCCAGTAAATAATTTAGAGTATTTGGATGATTATCTAGATTATCTCCTATTCGGTTCGATATATAACCTAGGTTGCTCTGCATATAACAAATTGTTAAATTGCAATAAGACATGATCTGGGATAGTTGTTGGAGTTAGTCATTTTAGCTGGGTGGACTGATGTGGGTGATTTCACCATATAAAGATGGGAAGGTTACTGAGAAGTGGTGTTGGCTAGAGTTAAGAGGTGCTCGGGTTCGACTAAAGATCGTCTTTCCCGAAGAGAGGAAGGTTAAAAATCACACTAGGTTAGTCTATCATAATATGAGAAGGGAATGGGTTAAGGGAATTAACTAATTACAATAAGTGACTTGCGAAAGGGAACGATGGGCTTCAGCTACCATCATAGTTCCTAGTGCCCTTTAAGAGCCCTTCACAGGGAATACCGGGGGCAGTCCTGGGTTAACGTAAACTGTATTAACAAACTGAAAAGAGTAACTTAGTAATTAGGGTTTCACATTTCACAAACACTGTTAGCACAGGAAGATAGTGGGGAGCTTCGGCTCAGTTTGTTAATAGACTGACAGAATGGTCCGGGGAGCTTCAGCTCAGTTGGTTAAGAGACTGACAGAATGGTCCGGTGAGCTTCGGCTAGGTTGGTTAAGAGATGGACAGAATGGTCCGGGGAGCTTCGGCTCGGTTGGTTAAGAGACGGATAGAATGCTCTTGGGAGCTTCGACTCGATTGGTTAAGAGACAGACGGAATGGTCCGGGGAGCTTCAGCTCGATTGGTTTGATACAATAAATATTGCATGTGCATAGTAAGGAAAGAATAAGGTGGTGGGTCTTTGGTATTTGAGGTTCGATGCACCGACACCAATACGCTGACTCGAAAAGTGTGGTTAGCACTTCGCCAACAGAAGTCCGGTGCGCCAGCCGGCAAGAGTGCGCAGGAGTCCGCTTTGTGCACCAAGCATTGTGGCGTATGATAGGTCTTATCAGTAGTGCTTTACTAGTTTAGATGTGGGTGAGGCCCAACCCACCACTTCCGTCTGCCACTATGGAGGTATCCTAGGAGGTAAGCTCTGAAAGGGGGAACTAAAGGTTTGTGTACACATAGTTGGGTGTGTGTGTTGCACTTGCATGTTCCATCATACCCAATAGCATGTCATAGCATAATCGATTCATTTAACCCTGACACCTAAGGTATAAGTGGAATGGGACGCTTATACATTATGACTTGCAAAACGACCCCTTGATCTATAAGCTTGTGTGGCCAAGTTTATAAATTAAGGTCAATTTTGATATATATATATATATATATACTACTGTTTGATAACCGACACCCCAACGTATAAATTGGTATGAGACTTTTTATACGATGGGAGCCTTGTAGAAGACCCCTTGGCTTATGTGTTCCCACATAAGTGAAGGTTACTTTTATATATTTCGTCTTATTGCCATTATTTATTATAGAATTGCCAGATTAGTTCCGCTGCCACCTGATTCTTTTAATTTAATCTCAACCTTCATGTCCTTCCCTTTCTTCCTCTCCGCTCGGTACTTATGAGCCATGGGGGAAGGGATAGGGGATGATAGGGCTTAGTCTTATAGACTAACGGTTTTCGGACCACATCATTTCGGGGATCATTGAGCCCAGCATTGAGGAGCAGCCCCGGAGGTCGGCCTATTTGGAGATAGGGCAGTCTTGCTCAGGAGTTCAGACAGCTGGGACTGTGAGTACCGACTTATAGTAGATGTTAAAGTTTGCTTCTACATGAGTGATTTGTAGTGAGGACATGATGTACCAGGCATAAGACTGTATTTTAGTACTCTGATATATTGTTCTGTGGACACTCCCTTCGTGGAGACTTTTATTTATATACATGTGATCTCTGTGGACTTGCTTTTACTTTATTGTGCTACCTTTCTGTGATCAAATTGGCTGGCAGAATCGACGCTATTTGGTGATGACCCTTCAGGGCGTGAAGGTGTCACCGCAAAGCGGCGATTTGGGGCATAAGACCCCGATGTTTGAAAAAAAAATGGGGTCTTACATGTGCTCACCAACCCTTAAAAGAATTCATCCACGAATTCCAATAAGCATGACTGACACTTGTAGTTTGATTCCAAATTGCAACACCCCTATCTGTCACATATCATATAATAGTAGGTCCGACCGGGGCTCAATGCCATATACAACAGACAGACCGGCGGGTTACTAAATGAAACCATCCTTCAAATATCACGTCCTACTCAGAGTACATTCTAGATGAAGCAATTTAAAATTTGCAAATAAAGAACCCAAGACAATAACATGAATGTCCACTAACAACCCAGAATAGGAATGAGCGTACAAAACACACAAAGTACATGGCCTTATGGCCTTACAAGGGTTTACTTAAATAAACTATGTCTTACAAACATCGGCACGCAGGCCGGTCACACATGAATAAAACAAGTAAAAATTTTCATGGCCTTCGAGGGCCGGCTCAGCATTCAGGGCTTTAGCCCGCTACTTGCTACTAGGCTCCGCAGTACCTGCAAGCAACAATCCACCACACAGTGGCAAACAAAGCAACGGTCAGCTAAAGCTGACCAAATTATAATGACCCCACCCCTTTCTTGGGGTGGTGGTGCTTCTTCCCTGCAATGCATTATTATAACCAACAATTTAAGTGAAAGTACACTCTTAAACAATATACCACAGGTGCAGGCTCGCACGACCACACACCCCGTGCTCTCAGGGCAGTTACTCGGTGAAGCCGGTCCGAACCTTGTCCGTTCCACGACTCCACCACATCCCCCTGTACGGCAAACCTCGTGAGCATTTAGTCCTTTTAGCCGCAGCCTAGACTCGTTCTCCAAATTATCGGTATATCCCATGTAATTTAGGTCTCTTTAGCAAAAGCAGATCGAGCGGGTAGGTTCCACCAGCCCGTTGCTCTCACTGCCACGACCATTTGTCCTTCGACACGGGCCAAGCTTCCCCCAATCCCAACTATCGATCATACAATAATACATAGCCCCGCTATATACCAGGCTGGCTCCCAGGCAACCAAAACAGCAGAACTTCGCTTCCGCCCAGATTTTCGGTTGCACCTTGGGGTTAATCCCCAAGACTCCCTGTTGCAATCTACCACGTAGAAACTATTGGAACCCTAATTTTGATTTGGTCATGGAATACTATTAGGATCTTTTTAGATTGACCCAAAATGTATAGTCAGGGTCATAGGATTTTTTCTAGGTCTTCCTCAAAAGAACTCCAGAGAAATCATGCAAAAAATAGTTTTGACAAAGGTAGGAATTGAGATCCACAAACTTCAAGCTGCGTTCGACGAACGTCAAACTCAGGTCGACGAAACTCAGAGTTTTATCTCTTAGTTGAGCTCGATGATCTCCGAGCTCCAGTCGACAACCGATTATCACAAGACACAATCTCAACTCGATGCAAAGATTATTCAGGTCGACGATCTCTGAGCTGAGGTCGACGAATAGCAGACTGAGGTCGGCGAAATCTGTGCAGTCTTACAAACAAAGATTTTAACAGCTGGCAGAATTAATTGAGGAATTTAATATCTCTCAGACTTAATGATTATAGTCGTTCAATAGCAGCAGCTAATGTGATTAATTCCCAGGCATCTTTTTCTCTCTCGGGAATACCTCAGCCGTTTCAAGATAGAATCAATTCAAATGTTTGAATACGGCTCGAGGGAATATATTTAGATTGGAGGTTTGCAGACATAGAAGAAGCGACTAACAACAAAACAATGATATAGTCAGAATAGAGATTCTGAAGAACAAAACACAGCTTTCTTTCATATAGTATTCTTCATCATCTGCTCTAGGCTTTTCAAGATATAACAAATATTATATCAGTCAATAAGCTTGCTGGAGAGCAACATCAAATCTGAAGGCCTACACTCCTGAAGCAAAGCTTCCATTTCCCGAACAACTCTACATCTCAGGGGGTGCTTTGACAAGATCTGTAATCCACACAAACTCTTCTCAAAGTTGCTTTTGAGAATAGAGAAGGCTAAAATCACATTCTTTCCTACGCCACTATACAGGTTTTTAAATCCCTTCAAAAGTTAGCTTGGTTGCAAGTCTCGTTATCAAAAGACTTGAGAGTGCTTTTTGAGCACCTAATCAAAAGCTCAAAGGTGTCAATCACCGTATCAAAACCTGTTAGTTGATTCCTACCAGGGTGGTAGAAGAGTGGATGTACCTAGGTTGGGGAACCACTATAATCCTTGTGTTGTCTGTGTGCTTGTTTTTTCCTCCTTTATCTTTGTGCTGTGACTTTTTATATATTAACTCTAGATTAAAAGAAAGTTAAGATCTATTCCCCTATCTTTCAATTGGTATCAGAGGGTCGGTTCTTTGGTTGTATAGGCTAACACCTAAACCAAAACGATCTGATAGATCTTATTTTTCTTAAGAGTTTTTCATGGCACAAAATGAAGAATGTTCAAGCACTGGAGCTCCTAAGTGCAATCTGGATAAGCTTGCACTATGGAAGGCAAGGATTATGCTATTTATGAATTCTATTGATGAAGCCATTTACAACTCTATTTTGTCCGGTCTTACTACTCTATCTGCAGACTAAGAAACCCAAAAATTGCTAAAGTTTGCTTATGTACAAGCAACGAACATTCTTGCTCAATCAATGTCTTATGACATTTTTGAAGGAGTTACATAATGTATTTCAGCAAAAGAAATCTAGGACTCTCTCACAGCAATGGATGCTTGATCAGCTAAAAATAGAAAATATGATGTTGATACTTGGAGTGAATCTGAAGCTTCATCCTATGCAACTGAAGGTAAAGAAGAAACAAGAGAAATAGAATTCTGCTTGATGGAAGTCAATGCATCTTACAGCAGCTATGATGAAGAATCTGAATTAGAAGCAGAGTTAGAAGAGGATTAGGTTATCTCTTCCATTGATTTCTCTTCAGAACATTTTAAAGAAGATTTTAAAATTTTATGCAATGATTTGATTCAATTTGAGAAGGAAATAAAACTTCTCAGAGAGAAAGTGTATAATCTATCTTCTGAAAACAAAAATGTTAAAGAAGATTTAAAAAATGGTTTTGAACAATTAGCTTTTTTAGAAACAATTAAAGACAAAGAAAAGATAATAGATTTAGACAATATAACTGAATTTTTACCAAAAATAACTAAACATTTTAAAAAAATTTGTGTTTAACATACTTCGTCGAACAATGCTCGACGAAAACTACACTCTTCGTCGAACCGAGATCAACGATCGTGGAACACAAAAAACAATTGTTATCATTCAGTGAATAGAGATCGACGATCTCACTACTCTTCGTCAAACTCAGATCGACGAAATTATTTTTCGTCGAACTCAAAATTTCAGAACAGAAATTTTTATCCTTTTGAAAATTATAATCAAAATCAAAACTTTATCAATCCTTTTATCCAATGGCTCATCCTTTCTAGGAAATTTCACCCTCTAGGTAATAAAGATCAACCTGTATGTTCTTTTATATCTAATTTTTATGAAAAAGAACCAGGACCCAAGATAATCTGGGTCCAGAACTCCTAACCCCTTATTTCAGGAAAAGACCCTTCAGTATAGGGGTAGTTGTATAAGGGGAGACTGTTTTAAAGGATACAACAGCAGCAGTTTGAATTAGTCAGAAATCAGGAGGATGATATCAAGGAAATTGTTGAATACAGCATGAGTAACATATCTGAAATATGCTCAGTTAAAGATAAGAAAAGAACAACTACAGAGCCTATCAGAAGTTTTACTCTTATTTTTAGTTCAAAACTTTGTTGTTGTTTATTTTATGTTTCAAAGCACCCATTTTAAATTTGCTTTGTATTCCTTTTATGTAAATAGTATCCTCACCCAAATAGGGGGAGATTGTTGGAACCCTAGTTTGGATTTGGGCAAGTAATACTATTAGAATGTTTTTAGATTGACCCAAAATGTATAGTCAGGGTCATAAGATTATTTCTAGGTCTGCCTCAAAAGAACTCCAGAGAATCATATAAAAATTAGTTTTGACAAAGGCAGGAATTGAGCTCGACAAACTTTAAGCTACGTTCGACGAACGTCGAACTCAGGTCGACGAAACTCAGAGTTCTATCTCTGAGTTGAACTCGACGATCTCCGAGCTTCAGTCGACGATTGCTGATCACAAGACAAAATCTCAACTCGACGCAAAGATTATTCAGGTTGACGATCTATGAGCTGAGGTTGACTAATAGCAGACTGAGGTCGACGAAATCTATGCAGTCTTACAGACAAAGATTTTAACAACAAGCAGAATTAATTGAGGCATTTAATATCTCTCAGACTTAATGCTTATAGTCGTTCAACAGCAGCAGTTAATGTGATTAATTCCCAGGCATCTTTTTCTCTCTTCGGAATGCCTCAGCTGTTTCAAGATAGAATCAATTCAAATGTTTGAATACGGCTCGGGGGAATATATTCAGATTGGATGTTTGCAGACATAGAAGAAGTGACTGACAACAAAACAATTATATAGTTAGAATAGAGATTCTGAAGACACAACACAGCTTTCTTTCAGATAATGTTCTTCATCATCTTGCTCCAGGCTTTTCAAGAGGCAACAAAAACCATATCAGTCTAGAAGCTTGCTGGAGAGCAACATCAAATCTTAAGTCCTACACTGCTAAAGCAAAGCTTCCATTTCCTGAACAACTCTACATCTCAGGGGGAGCTTTGACAAGATCTAGAATCAACACAACGTCTACTCAAAGTTGCTTTTGAGAATAGAGAAGACTAACATCACTTTCTTTCCCACCCCACTGTACAGGGTTTTAACTCCCTTCAAAAGTTAGCTTGGTTGCAAGTCTCCTGATAAAAAGACTTGAGAATGGTTTTTGAGCACCTAATCAAAAGATCAAAGGTGGTAGTCACCTGATAAAAACCTGTTAGTGGATTCCTACCATGGTGGTAGAAGAGTGAATGGACCCAGGTTGGGGAACCACTATAATCCTTGTGTTGTATGTGTGCTTGTTTTTTCCTTCTTTATCTTTGTGCTGCGACTTTTTATATTTTAACTCTAGATTAGAAGAAAGTTAAGATCTATCCCTATCTTTAAGAAAACCGAAAACAACCATCGACACGGAGTCTTGTCCGGCTATTCAAGCATAATGCAACATCACCGATCCAGACTAACTTGTTCGGGTAGGCTTCACCCACCATGTATATGTCCGTACTTTGATTCAAGACTCTACATATAAAACAATGGGGAGTATTCATGTCTACCCGAATGAATACCTCAAACTCACCGCATACTCGCGAGACTAGGCTTCCTATGCAAAAAGGAAAGGGGACTTAACATGTCTAAGAAGAGAATCATTACCCTAGCATTTCTCTTTGGTCCCATGAAAATCTAGTCAGTTGGAAAGAACCGAATCGGCCTCGCCTTCACAGATCTGGACTCGGATCGAGAATCGAAGCTCCGAAGCTCAAACAGCGGCTCGAGTTGACCTCCTTCTTCCTTCTAGCTCTCCCCTCTCTGTAAGCTTTTAGAAAGAGAATTTTCCAATCAAAATGAGGGTTTGAACACCCTATTACCGGCTTAAAACCCAACCAAGAAAGCCCTCAGCCCTTGGATCCCTTTTGAAAGAAACGAACGGTAACGATTTGCCCTAAAAATAACATTTCTTGGCCGAACACGGCTTGCGGCATGCCTGTGTCCTATTCCGTGTTCCACACTCGAAGTAAAACAGGAAATCCAGAATAGGACAAGGCCTATGACATGGCTTGGGATACTCCCGTGTCAACCATTTACATGCTCGTATCATGGGTCGTGTGCTTCAATTGATGCTGAAATCGTCGCGCTCGAACAGGACACGGGCTTAGACATGCTTGTTTCAACCTCAACATGCCCGTGCCAATTAGTACATGCCCATGTTTTGTATCGTGTCCCTCAATCAACACAGGACCAAAACTTCCATAAGAGGTGACAGCCATGTGACATGACCATATCACCAGCCGTGTGCTTGTCACGCCCTAGGACACGCCTGTGTCCCAGACTATGTTCCCAGCCCTCAACGATCGTCGACCAAACACTGCAACCCGAGTACAATATGGCCATGTGACACGCCCGTGTCCCAGGCTTTGTTCAACTTACCAAGTCCCAAACTTGGCTCAAAAGCTGCCCGTTCCTCTTTTGAGTTTCGGGGCGTTAGAGTAGGCCTCTTAAACCGAACCACATAGAGCGGGTACGGTTCCACTCAACTCGTTGCTCAAATCGCCATAACATTTCATGTCATCGACATGAGTTAAGTTTCCCGGAATTGCAAATATCGATCAAACAGAAGTACATACCCGGTTATGTACAAGGATGGCATCTAAGCTCCCAAAGATGGCAGATTCACGCTTCTGCCCAATTTTTCGGATGCGCCTTGTAGTTATTCTCCAAGGATCCCTGCTGCAATCTACCATGTAGAAAACCTGAAAACAAACATCGGCACGAAGTCTTCTCTAGCTATTCATGCATAATGAAACATCACCGAACAGGACCAACTTGTCCGGGTAGGCTTCACACATCATGCCTATGTCCATACTTTGATTCCGGACTCTACATGCAAAACAACGGGGACTATTCATGTCTACCCGAAGGAACACCTTGCACTCACCGCTCACTCGCGTGAAGGGGTTTCCTATGTAAAAAGGAAGAGGACTTCACATGTCCAAGAAGAGAATCGTTACCCATGTGGTTCTCTTCACCGCCATGAAGATCTAGCAAGATGGAAAGCACCGCAATGACCTCGCCTTCACGGATATGGAATTGGATCTAGAATCGCGGCTCCAAAGTTTCTCCAATGGCCCGATTTCTACTTCTCCTTCCACCTTGCTCTCCCCTCTCTCCAAGGCTTTAGGAAGAGAAAGCTTGATTGGAAATGAGGGTTTCAACACCCCCCACCATTACCGGCCTTAACTCAGAAAGAATAACCCTGATCCCTTGGATCCCAAAAGAAGGAAACGAATGGCCACGATTCGCACTTTAAATAGATTTCCTGGGCCGAACACGGCTTGCGACATGCCTGTTTCGAAGGCCGTGCTCCACACTCGTCCCGAACCATGGAAATCCAGAACAGGACATGGCCTCTGATACGGCTTGGGACACGCCCGTGTCAAGCATGGACATGCCCATGTCATGGGCTATGTGCCATAATTGACGCTGAAACCGTCGTACCCCGAACAGGACACAGTCTTAGACACGCCTGTGTCAACCTTGACACGCTTGTGTTAATCAGTACATGCCTGTGTTACGGGTCATGTTCCTCAATCGACACTGGACCAAAACATCCAGAAGAGGACACTACCATGTGACATGCCCGTATCATAGGCTGTGTGCCAAACACACCCTGGGACACGCCTGTGTCCCAGGTCATGTAACTCACTCGACACGGCCCGACAAGCAGCCCAAGCACGACACCGCCCTGGACACACCCGTGTCCCAGGCCGTGTTCCCAGCCCTCAATGATCGTCGATTTCATCTCGTCGACCATACAGAAAATCGTGCAACCCGAGCACGACACGGCCCTGCAACACGCCCGTGTCCAAGGCCGTGCGACCCTTACCATGGCCCAAACTTGGATCCAAACGCTGTCTGTTCCTCTTTTAGGTTTCGGGGCATTACACTGCCTCCGCTAACCCAGACGCAGTTTGTAAGACCCCCCTTTTTTCTTTTTAAAACCCGGGGTCTTAGGCCCAGAATTGCCGCTTTGCGGTGACACCTTCACGTCCTGAAGGGTAGTCACCATAAGGCGCCGATTCTGCCGGCCAATTTGATAACAGAAAGCTAGCACAATAATTGAAGTAAGAGCAAGTCCACTGAAAGTAAATCACATATATAGAATAAAATCTCCACGAAGGGAGTGTCCACAGAATAATACATCAGAGTACTAAAAATACGGGCTTATGCCCGGTACATCATGTCCTCACTACAAAACGCTCATGCGGAAGCAAAAACAAAACTACTCAAGGCCGAGACTCACGGTCCTGACTATATGAACTCCGGAGCTAGACTGCCCCATCTCCAAGCACACCGGTCTCTGGGGCTTCTCCCCTGTGGTGGGCTCCACAATCCCCTAAAATGATGCGGTTCGAAAACCGTTAGTCATAAAGACTAAGCCCTATCATCCCCTACCCCTTCCCCCATGGCTCTTAGGTACCGAGTGGAGAGGAAGAAAGGGAAGGACATGAAGGTGGAGATTTAATGAATGAAATAGGTGGCAGCGGAACTAATCTAGTAATTCTATAATAAATATGTCAATAACAGAAAGTAGGAAAAGTAACCTTAACTTATGTGCGAAAGCGCATAAGCCAAGGGATCTTCTACAAGGCTCCCATCGTATAGAGTGTCCCATACCACTTATACGTTGGGGTGTCGGTTATCAAACAATAGCATATATATATATAGAATTTAACCTTAATTTATAAACTTGCCCACACAAGCTTATAGACCAAGGGGTCGTTTTGCAGGTCCTAATGTTTAAGCGTCCCAAACCACTTACACTTTAGGTGTCAGGGTTAAATGAATCGATTATGCTATGGCATGCAAGTGGGTATGATGAAACATGCAAGTGCAACTCACACACCCGACTCTGTGCACACAGACCTTTAGTTCCCCCCTTCGGAGCCGTTACCTCCCAGTATACCTCCGTAGTGGCAGACGGAAGCGGTGGGTTGGGCCTCGCCAACCTCTAAACCAGAAAAGCACTACCGGTCAGACCTATCGTACTCCTCAATGCTTGGTGCACTAAGCAGACTCCTGCGTACTCTTGCCGGCTAGCGCACCGGACTTCTGTTGGCGAAGTGCTAACCATACTTGCCGAGTCAGCGTATTGGCGTCGGTGCATCGACCCTCCAATACCGAAGACCCACCACCTTAATTTTCATTCCTTTTATGCACATGCAAATTTAATCGTAAACACACAAAAACCGAGCCGAAGCCCCCAGGACTAAAACGTCCGTCTCTTAACCAACTGAGCCGAAGCTCCCCGGACGATTCCGTCCGTCTCTTAACCAACCGAGCCGAAGCTCCCCGGACCATTCCGTCCGTCTCTTAACCCACCGAGCCGAAGCTCCCATAAATCTTCCTGTGCTAACAGTGTTTGTGAAAGGTGCAACCATAATTACTAAGTTACTCTTGTCAGTTTGTTATTGCAGTTTACGTTAACCCAGGACTGCCCCCGGTATTCCCCGTGAAGGGCTCTAAAAGGGCACTAGGAACTATGATGGTAGCTGAAGCCCATCGTTCTCTTTCGCAAGGCACTTATTGTTATTGGTTGATCCCCTTTACCCATTCCCTTCTCATATTACGATAGACTATCCTAGGGTGATTTTTAATCTTCCTCTCTTCGGGAAAGACGATCTTTCGTCGAACCCGAGCACCTCTTAACCCTAGCTATCACTACTTCTCTCTACTCTTCATATCATCCTATTGTGATATCATCCACAATTGTCCACCCAGACAAAATGACTAACTCCAACGACTTTCTCAGATCATGTCCTATTGCAATTCACAAATTTGCTATATGCAGACCAACCTAGACTATATGTCGAACCGGTTATGCAATGATCCCAAAACTCATCCAAATGCCCTAAACTATTTACTGGAGACTTGTCATGATATAAATAGCCTAAATCCAGAATGTGGTAATTTTCCTAATTTATTTGGCATTTAATTAATTTCCTCAAAAATTCCAAGGGCTACCGATTTGAACATGAACTACCCTAAGTTCTCATGCAAGATGTCCAACAAATTTATAATAAATAGTAGGTTATCTAAATAGGGTAAATCCAAAGTATCATAATTTTCTATCATCAAACAAGCACTAAAACTATTTTAGCAATATTTACTATCTTCCATTATTTATGAACCAAGTATAGAGAATATTCTTCCAAAAATTATAAATAAATTATAATATACAGATAATGCCCTAATAATAGAAATGGCCCAATTTCATAATTTTTCAGTAATAATATCATCCCTAATTAATTTTCAAAGCATAAAACCCTTCTTTATCATTTGTGAAGGAAGTACTAGATTTACTCAACTAAAAATTATACAAAAATTCAAGGGTATTCATTCTGTCCTAAAACATTTATTTCCAAGATTGCACAAGGTTTTAATCAACAGAAAGATCCAAATAATTAAAAAATCAATTAGGGCTATAATAATCTTTACAAATGAAGTGCTGGAAATAAACATCATAAAATTCCAGTAAAATCTCTATTGGTTCTACCAACTCCAAAACTTACTCTACCCTAATTTCACAGGCTTTGGATAAAGTTTAGTTACAGATTGTGCTTAATTAGTATTTTACCCTAAAGCTAAGATTAAGTTTTTGAGGTATCTACTTGTCTCCAAATTCTCCAAGATTCCATTCAGATGATTTTTATCATGCTAATGTCAACTCTACAGAGTTTCAAGGCAATACGAGAGCAAATGCCAGCATGTCCTTCTCAACCCTCAAAACCCTCCATTTAGGGTTTGATCTTGGATCCTAGGGTAAATCAACCCAAAACCACACCATTTTCTCCAAGTGGGTTATAATAACCCCCTACAAGTCCGTGGTCAAGATATCAGTCTCTGTTGAAGTGATATGACCATTCTAACCTCTAGTGCACTTTTTACTCAAAAATGCCTCACTATTGCCTAGTTAAGAATTGGTGACTCTACCTAACCAAAACTAATCCAAGTGAGCTGAAAATTTGTACAGAGCTTAGTTTATAGCCAAGGACCACTCACCAATATTTTGGAGGGTTTGGAGGTCATTTAACCAATTAAATAAATTCCTCTAACTTAATTAAATTAAAACAAAAACTTTGGACAAAGTATCTCCAAAAATTCTCATTTCTAGACAGCCTCTAGATATAACTAAGGATAACCACCTGCCCAAATTTCAGGTCATTTGGGCAAAGGACGAAGCGTGGGCATCCATTTTAATTTCTGCCCAACACTAGGTATAGCCCCCATTAAAACGGGTTCTGCGGTTGAACCGCTTACCCAAACGAGTTGAAACCAATTTTAAATTAATCTAGACTCGAAGGGCTACAACTTTGGTGACTGGTCATTTTTCCTAAATCGGCCTCTTGGTGCCTCGTTTTGCAGCCTCAAAATGTACTCAATTAATTTAACTTTTCATTATGTACTATATACATAATTTATATATTATAAATTGATTTTACTATTCATTTTCTACAGAATCCGAAAACCAGAACACAGAAAACTCATATTTTCTGTAGCTCTTCCGCGATCCATTGATGGCCGTCTGGTCATTTCCCTGGCCAGCCACCACCACCACCACCTCCGTCGAGGCGATGGCTAGCGGTCGGCGGTGGTTTGGCCGCCGGAGGTGGAGGTTTCCGGTGTACCCGAAAAATATCTTTTTTATGGTTTTTCATGAAAACAAAGGATAGGACCGGCTCCTTTGAGCACGAACATCATTTCTAAGATCTACCCATAAGAGAAGAAGTAGAGGAGGACCTTATTCGCGGTTTGAAGGCGAGATGAACGTCGGATTGTCATGGTGCGGTGGTGGAGTTCCCGAACTTCTTCGACCGCAAGAGCAGAAATTTGAATTCGTTTGGTCTAGAGTGTAACCTTCTCCTCTTGCTCTAAGGAGGCTGTTATAGATCTCCAAGTGGGGAGGGGGAAGGGTGAATCATTCATGACAATAAAAGCTCCCTTAATGAATGGCTTTTCGGTTATGGTGGAGAGAAGGATATGTTGGAATAACAAGAGGCGTTTACCAGGTGGCGATTTCCTATTGGACCTCAATCTCTCTTTCTTATTAAGTAATTAAAGAAAGAAACGGCTCATAAATACTCCTGCTGTAAATTCCCATATTGATGGGCCGCGGAACAGAGACCGACTGTGGTTGGTTCGAAATGGTCAGATTCCGCGGGCCGGTTAGAAGATCGAGTTTTCTAATGAGAGGAGGCAAGTGCACCTATCGCAAGTAGTACTCGGTATTCGGGAAAATACCGAGGTCGTATTATTCTCAGGGACGCGTTGATTATATCTACTCTTCCAGGAACACTATTATCTTACTATCAGTAAGGCGAGATTTTTTTGGTCTAATTAAAATGGAAAGAAAGAGAGCTGAATTTTGCTAAGTTTGTTCGATGACGGGTTAACACTCGGCATCGAATCAGATTAAGACTAAAATAATTCTTAACAATTATTGAACTTTTTTTTTAATTTAATAAAAGGCACTTGGCCATGGAGGTTCCAAGAACATGAGCTCACCTTAGTCTAGGGATATCGCTCACCTGGGCGCTAAGGCTATTCGACCAAATGTTAGTCCGACGAAGGATTCCCCTTAACGCCCGCATTACGCTAAGAACCCTGCTATTGGGTGGGGAACCCAATCCGGCAGAACTACGTTTCTCCTCTTTCGAGGGGCGTACGCAGTTCTCTTTACCCAAGGGGGAACGGTCCATACGTGCGGCCTCTCGGCATTGCGTATGGATAACGGAAATAGAGCCCACAAATCGATTATAAGGTCCTATGCGTCGTTAACCCGGTGTAAACCAGAAGTCCTTAAATTAAAATAAAAATAAAGTTCTTTAATTATTTCAAATCATTTTATTTGTCCCAATGCTCTTCGATGTCGAAGGCTAAGAGAGATTAGCCACTCATCGGTATGGGGACGGCTTTATGTTTTTAGGTGAAACGTGAGTGTTAAATTAAGCACTGAACGATTATAAGAGAAAACACAAAAAATAGGTCAATTAGATAAATTGAAGGCTAAATGATGCAGGCACTCACGCACACTTCAAAACCATAAAGAAAATTAAATAAAGCAAGCCCTACTCAAATGAGTAGGCGGAAATAAATGCACACACACTCTTCTTAATTGAAGAAAGCGATAAATAAAGCGTCAAAATTATCTCCTAAACGCACGCACTCTACATAATTGAGAAAGCGATAAAATTGCAAGTCCCGGCTCAAATGAGTGGGCGGGGGTAAATTTATCTCATACACGCACGCACTCTACTAGAAAGTAAAACACACACACGCACTCTATAGAAAAGTAAACACACACACACACACAAAGTTTTCTTACTCAAGTGAGTAGGAAGAAAATGAAAGCAGTAAAAAGACAAGTCCCACTCAAACGAGTGGGTGGAAAATGAAAGCAGAGCGTCATTTAACTCTTAACGAGTAGGCAAAAATAAATGCATACGCACACACTCTACAGAAATTAAAACAAAGATGTAAATTCTAACTCGTACACGCACGCACCCTGGAAAAAAAATAAGAAAAGCGAAGTGCTCATAAAATTAAAACGACTGCATTTCTACCGCTAGAATTCGGTAGAAATGCATAAAAAGTGAAAATAAAAATTAACCGGAGCGAAAAGTTTTGCAAATAAACGCAAAATGAAAGTTGGCAAAAAATTAGAACAACTATATTTCTACCGCTAGAATGCGGTAGAAATGCATAAAAAGTGAAAATAAAAATTAAAGGGACTAAAAAGTTTTGAAATTAAAAAGCTAAAATGAAGTTGACGAAAAATTATAACAATGATTTTTTCATTCTTAAGTTTTTATAAAAGCTCCTAAAAAGTGAAAATAAAACTAAAAAAGGACGAAAAGGTTTACAATCCTAAAGAGCCTAAGTTAAATAAAATCAAAATGAGCACTTTTTTAGTTGTTTTTATAAACCCTTAAGAATGAAAAATAAGGAAAAAAGGAAAAGCTAAAACTAAACAAGTGCGGATTATGAAAATAAAACGGACATTACAACGGCTAGAAATGCCGATAAATCCTAAATCTAACTAAGTTATCAAAGCTATAAAAATGAAAACATAAAAAGAAACACAAAAAGATGAATGAAAAATTGCTTAAGTAGGCGCATTCAAATGGATTTTTCATACTAAGGAAGAGAGAAAATTTCAATTTTTATTAAAGCAAACACCCTAATACAAACTAAGAGAGAGAGAGGGGGAGAAATTCTCCTTACGTAAGTATGGAATCCAAATGGGCAGCACCTCCCCTAAGCAAAGTGGTCAAAAAATTGGACAAGAAAAGCTTCCTGGAAGCTCTTATTTATAGGCAAATTTTCGGGTTGGTCACGCCCATGACAAGGGCGTGACAGGGGGGCGTGTCGATACTGTTCATGAGCTGATCGGGTGACTTGAGTGGAAAGTTGACTTCGGCTGAAAACGTGGCGGTCACGCCCTAGGTCACGGGCGTGACATGTGTCAGTCACGGGCGTGACTGGGGCGTGTCGGGGAGGTCGATCTGGGCGCGGTCCGGCCGCAAAGTCGCGCGCGTCACGTCGGGCCAGGTGGCTAAGTCACGCCCGTGTCACACCTTGACACGGGCGTGTCTAGGGGCGTGTCGAGCTCGGTTTGATGATCGCCGATCGTCGAGCTGGCACCTGTGGTCAGCGATCATCGAGGGCGTGACACGGGCGTGTCGGTCATGTGACACGGGCGTGTCAGTCAACATTTTGACTTTTTCTGGAATTTTTCTGAATTTTTCTGAAAATAAAAAATAAAGCTAAGTTAGAAATAATATTTACAAAAATAAGCAATTTATTGAATAAAACTAATAAAAAAGACAAAAAATAAACAAAATTAACTTAAATAAAATACAAAAATATAGGTATATTTATAACTCATCAAACACCCCCATACTTAAGCTTTTGCTATTCGAGAGCAAAAGTTTGAGGTGAACTTATAAGGAATAAAAAAAATCCTAAGTTCTGCTACCGCTAAATTAATTATAAGAGAGATCAAATAAAAATATACGGGGTATAAGAGTTAAGTCCTAAAATTATTTAGATGATTTAAACAGGGCAAAGGTTTTGGCCAAAAGACTTCTTGATGTAATCAAATAGAAAGAAATAATTGTATTGGTTAGATTAACAGAAAATAGTTTGGAGTTATACGAACTTTTAGCTTATAGGAGTGTTATCGGAAATAATGCAATTTACGAATTATGCTCTCAAAAAGATTTTTGAATTAATTCTAGAGTCATGAAATTGGCTAAGGGGGGTTGATGTTAGTTTATGAAGATGCTTGGATTTTGAGGCGAGGTTATTTTTTTCTCGAACCTCCATTTTTTTGATTTGGATGTTAAAGGAAAACGAAATCTTATTTTCCTTAACATAAAATTTTTTCTTCTTCATAAATAAAAATAACCTAATGTATATGTGTCGGAGTAATGAATTTTATCCTCTTACTCCGTAACGTATAATCTTTTAATTTATTGGGTGCCTATGTTTACGGAATGAAATCTTATTCCCATTGACATAAGATCTTTTTTTCTTTTTTGGGGAAATATTTTTATCATACCAAGTAGGTTTTGATAGGTAAGGGGAGAAAAGAGAACTGATTTTTTAATTAAAAAATAATTGAGAGCAACCTTTATAAATTATATGTTCCAATTTTTCAGAAAGCTAAAAGCAAGCATAATTGAATTCTATAGTCGTTATTTTCTAACATGGTACACATGCTCCTATCTATGAAAAATTAGAACTAGTGCCTAAAGCGAGTCCCCTATTTTTAACAAAGTATAATAAATTCTTTAAAACTTAACTCCGGCTATTTAGATTTTCAAACTATAATTAACAAACGAATAGTGAACAAAGAATTGCTCAAATTCGCATATAAATAAACTCAAAACTAGTTTTTTGGATAACAAGAAACTTAAGAATGAGATGTTTGATTTATTTGTTTCATAACTTACATAAATTTTTTTTGTTTTTTTTTGAATTTATGCTTTTTTTTTGTATTTTTGAATTTATATCTTTAATATATACATACTAAAAAGAAAGAAAGAAAATGCGAAAATAAAATTTTTTTTGATTTTTAAGTTTTGTGAATTTTTTTGTATTTTTATGTTTTGTGAATTTTTTTTGTATTTTTAATGAAATTTTCATTCTATTTACAAAAATTTGGGAGAAAGAAAAAAATATTTACAAGGATGAGAGGGAAAAGGGGAGAGGGGAAAGAGAAAGAATATTAACAAAAAGTACTTATAAAAATTATTTACAAAAAATATTTACAAGAATATATACAAAAATATACAAAAATGTTGCCGCTAGATGACTCGTTATGTGGATGGCTCGATGAGCCGGATCTCGCGGATAAAGTCAAAATTAAGCCAAAGTTTCAAAAATAAAACTTCATAATTTTTTTTAAAAAAAATTTCTGTTTTTTTGTTTTTTTTTGAAATTATGCTCTTTTTTTTTGTATTTTTGTATTTATATCTTTAATATATACATACTAAAAAGAAAGAAAGAAAATGCGAAAATAATTTTTTTTTGGATTTTTAAGTTTTGTGAATTTTTTTTATTTTTATGTTTTGTGAATTTTTTTTGTTTTTTTAATGAAATTTTCATTCTATTTACAAAAATTTGGGAGAAAGAAAAAAATATTTACAAGGATGAGAGGGAAAAGGGGAGAGGGGAAAGAGAAAGAATATTTATAAAAAGTACTTATAAAAATTATTTACAAAAAATATTTACAAGAATATTTACAAAAATATACAAAAATGCTGCCGCGAGATGACTCGTTAGGTGGATGGCTCGATGAGCCGGATCTCGCGGACAAAGTCAAAATTAAGCCAAAGTTTCAAAAAAGAAACTTCAAAATTAAAAAAAAAAAAAAAAATTTGTTTTTTTGTTTTTTTGTTTTTTTTGTTATATATATATATATATATATATATATATATATATTTTTGAAGTTTTGTTTTTTTAAATTTTTTTGTTTTGTTTTGTTTTTTTAAAAAAATAGAAAGTACGAAAATACGAAAACACCCCCATACTTAGATCCAACATTGTCCCCAATGTTGTATGCTAAGCATGAGGAACAAGACAGCAGGTATATGTGCAAAAAAAGGAAAAAGAGGGGGGCAGAAAATGTCCCTGATCCGCGCTCGGGGAAGCCCATTAGAAACCCTGCATTTATTAGAAAAATAGAAAACATAATAAATTAAGACGTAAAAAAGATAGACGTGGGTTGCCTCCCAGGAGCGCTTTGTTTATAGTCGCGTAGCTTGACTAATTCGGCGGGTTTATATATGGAGAAGGGTTATGGTTTCGCTCCTACTGATCACAGGGTCGCCCGCTATATAAGGCTTTAACCGATTACCGTTCACCTTAAAAGTGCCTTTTTCGGGGTGGGAGATGAGTATGGTCCCATATGGCCAAACCTCTTCAACCTTGAAGGGGTCGAACGATCGCGATTTAATCTTACCCGGGAAAAGCCTAAGACGTGAATTGTAAAGAAGGACTAGATCGCCCGGAGAATAAATTTTGGGGGTTTTAATTTTTCGATCGTGATAGAACTTAGAACGCTCCTTATAGAACTTATTGCTCTCGTAAGCGTTCGCACGCCATTCATCGAGCTCGTTTAGTTGCAGTTTTCTATTCTGAGCGGCTAAGTTAGAGTCGAGGTTTAAGAGTTTTAATGCCCAAAGTGCGCGGTGCTCCAGTTCTACGGGTAAATGGCACGCTTTGCCATGGACTAATCGAAACGGAGTACAACCGGTAGCGGTTTTGTACGCAGTATGATACGCCCATAACGCATCGTCGAGCTTAGCGGACCAATCTTTCCTATTAAGTGAAACGGTTTTTTCTAATATGCGTTTTATCTCTCGATTTACTACCTCAACTTGGCCACTTGTTTGCGGGTGGTAGGGGGTGGCAAGCTTGTGCGTGACTCCATATTTAGCTAACGTCTTAGCCATTAGAGCATTACAGAAATGCGTTCGCCTATCACTAACAATAGCGCGAGGCATGCCGAAGCGAGAAAATAATTTTTTTAGAAATGTAACGACGACTCGCGCATCGTTGGTGGGGATATCTTGCGCTTCCGCCCACCGTGATACATAGTCGACCGCTACTAAAATATACATATTTTTATAAGAAGGAGGTAGGGGGCCAACAAAATCTATGCCCCATAAATCGAAAACTTCGCATTCTAAAAACATATTTTGGGGCATCTCGTCTCGACGTGAGATGTTACCCGACCGCCGACATCTATCGCATGCGCAGTAACACCCCAAATTGTTGTAGGAGCGATGAGGATCGATTTTGGCCAAGGCAGGTTTTTGGTGCAGGTGACACGGGCCCCGACACGGGCGTGTCGGAGGCCGTGTCGGGCGTGTCGAGCTCGGGCCGTGTCATCGACCAGCGCAGGTTGACGTTGGTCGTGTGGAGGGACACGGCCTAGGGCGTGTCCCAGGCCGTGTCACTCAAGGGAATCGTTGAAGTGGTACATGGGCCGTGATACGGGCACAGACACGGGCGTGTCAGATGTGACACGGGCGTGTTCGATGCCGTGTCGCAAGGCCGTGTACCTCTCTGACTGCAAATGTTGGCCAAATTGCACACGGGGGGCGTGACACGGGTCCCGACACGGGCGTGTCACAGGCGACACGGGCGTTTCGGAGGCCGTGTCACATGCCGTGTGCTGGTTTTCAATTTGGGTCGAGACGGCGAATGAGCTAAACGGCCAGGCACACGGTCGTGTGCCAACCCGTGTTCGGCCCAGATTTTATGATTTTGGATTTAATCCGGGCCGTTCGTTTCCTTGGGTTTGGATCCGACGGTGGGGGGCTGCTCCTGGGTGGTTATGGCCGGGAAATAGGGTTTAGAAACCCATTTTTCTTTAGCCCATCTCTCTCTAAAAGTTAGAGAGAAGGGAGAGCAAGGAGGAAGGAGGAGTCCAAGATCCGGCCGCCGGAAGAGCTTCGGAGCTCCGAATCGCGATCCGAGTCCAGATCCGTGGAGGCGACGCCGTTGCGGTGCTTTCCAACCGTATAGTTTTCGATGGCGCCGCGGAAGAATGTAAGGGTAACGATTTCTCATCCTTGGGCATGTGAAGCCCTCTTTTCCTTTGCATAGGAAGGCCGCTCTCGCGAGTGAGCGAAGAGTTGGAGCATTCCTTGGGGTAGATATGTGAAGTCCCCCTTGTGTAGAGTCCGTATGCGTAAACGGACATAGGCATTGTGTGTGAAGCCTATTCGGACATGTTGGTCCGGATCGGTGATGTTGCATTGCATATGAACCGGGGAAGACTCCGGGTATTTGGGTGTTTTTCGGGTTTTCTACGTTGTAGATTGCATCAGGGAGCCTTGGAGATTAACTCCAAGGTGCACCCGGAAAACTGGGCAAAAGCGGGCTTTGCCAACACGGTGGCCGGGGAGCCAACATGAACATAACTGGGTTATGTGATTGTTGTGGAGGAAACGGGACTCGGTGAGTCTTGACCTGCGCATATGGCTTAAATTGCCGTTGCAATATGAGCACGGGTCAGGCGGAACCGTACCCGGTCTATGTCGTTCGGTAGGACCGTTGGCATGGATGAGGGTCTTCGGCGGTCTATGGCTTAAATTGTCGTGACCAAGGCCAGGAAGGCAAAATGCTCATATGGACGACCATCCAAGAGGCGGTGGTGGATTTGGAACGTCTATGGCTTGAATTGACGTGACGTTGGCCAGTTCGCCGAGAATGTGCCCTGAGTGCACGGGGTGTGTGGCCGTGCGAGCCTACGCCTGTGTTGATGTGTGTTCACATTAATATATTGTCTATACTAATAAAGTGCAGGGAAAGAGCATCGCCGCCCCGATTTTGGGGGCGGGATTGTTATAATTTGGTCAGCATAGCTGACCGTTGCTTTTGTTTGCCACCGGGCGGTGGTTTGTGGCTTGCAGGGGCTGCGAAGCAGAGCGGGAAATAGCGGGCTAAAGCCCTTGTAGCTGTGCCGTCCCTCGAAGGCCTTAGTGCTTATGTTTCTTTCCCGTTATTCATGTATGGCCGGCCTGCGAGCCGAAGTATGAAAGCACTATTCTGTTAAGTGAACAATGTAAGGCCTTAAGGCCAGTTCTATTTTATGTATGATTACATTCCTGAGTTGGTAGTGGACATTCATGCTTTGTAGCAGGGTTCTTATTTCTTTTGCAAATTAATAATTTGCTTCCGCTAGGTGTTGTGTAGGACGACATGATTGGTTGAATGGTTTCAATGCGTAACCAACCGGTCTGTCCGAAGTATATGGCGTCGGGCCCCGGCCGGACCTACTGCTATATGCTACGTGACGGATAGGGGTGTTACAAATTGGTATCAGACTACTGGTTTCGGTCAAGCTTAAATGAATTCGTGGACGAATTCACTTTAAGGGATGGTGAGCACATGTGTGCGTCATCGTTATAACATGAAAAGAACCCATGAATGTCCACTTAGGAATGAAAATATACATGGTTGAGGAACCTGCATGTTCCTATAATTGCTATTTGCAGTATTTTTTGGGTCGCTTATCGGTGTTTTGCACGATTATAGGTGACCAGAAGTGGTGCTGGGCCGTCTGAACGGCCAGGTTCTGAGGCAAGCAGTGCGCCAAGCGATGCGCCTGCAACACCTCTGTCTACCGAGACCATTAGGTTGGTGGCAGAAGCGGTCATGGCAATGATCAATGCGCAGCCTGCAAGGCAGGTGCAGCAGCCTTCTCCTGCTATGGAGCAAGTACCGCTTCAGACGGTAGAGCAAAGGAGGGTTGAGCAAGTAGTGTTGGATCCAGAGTTGCCTCGGAGAGCAACGGAAAGACAACTGAAGCACGTGATGGGATTTCACCCACCGGTATTCACGGGGGAAGAAACCCCGACCCAAGCAGAGGATTGGCTCTCAAGGGTCAACAGGGTGATGACTGCGATGGAAACGGAAGAGTGGCAGAAGACCACTATAGCGACGTTCCTCTTGGATGGGGACGCAAGGTTATGGTGGGAAGGCCTAGAGCTACATCAGTTGCGGGGAAGGCCGTTGGCTGAAGTTTCGATGGAGGAGTTTGCAAGACTGTTCATGGCTCGATACCTCCCCTCGGCGCAGAGGATTGCGCTAGAAAGCGAATTTCAGAAGTTGGTGCAAGGGGATTGCACCGTTGATGAGTACCTCCACGAGTTTACTCGGTTGGGGAGATATACCGGCGCTACCTTCGCAGACGAGGAACGCAAGACGAGCCACTTCTACGAAGGGCTAAGAGATGATTTAAGGTTGCTACTGTCGGGGCCCAAGGCGAAGGGTTTCATGACCCTGGTCAGTTCGGCCCGGTCCTTGGAGAAGGACGTGAAGAATGTCCAAGCAAAGAAGGAATCCGGTAGCAAGAAAGCGGAGTTCAAGGCACCGACTACGTCGAAGTCGGGATACCGCAAATTCTATAAGAAAGCTAAGACGTCGGGTCCAGCTGCTTCAGGTGCCTCGGGGGCAACTACCAATCGAACCCCGGGCGCTTGTTTCACGTGTGGAAAGCCGGGGCACTTTGCCCGTGATTGCTGGAGTGGACGCTCAAAGTCCGAAAGGAAACAAGGAGCTACCTACGTGGAGAAGGGCAAAGCGGTGGAGTCGACCGCGTCCCACTATGCTCCGACTCAGCCTAGAGTCTATAACTTGGGCCAGCAGGAGGCCATCAAGCAAGCGGATGTGGTGACAGGTATGAGTTAATTTATAGCAAGTTAGTTTTAATACCGTTATCTATTGCTTGTTAGCCTAATATTGTTTGTATAGGCTTTGTTGTGATTAGTGATAGTCCGGCACGGGCACTGTTCGATACGGGAGCTTCACACTCCTTCTTGTCCGAAAGCTTTATATCGCGCATCGGAGTCCCTTCTTCGATGGCGAAGGACAAGTTGGATGTGCTGCTACCGAATGGGTGCTCGATGCGTGCGGACAGGGTATGCGCCGTAAAGGTTCACATTGGGAGCCAAGAGTTTGACTTGCTAGCGTCATTGTTGCCGCTAGTAGAGTTCGACGTGATCTTTAGGATGGATTGGCTGTCAGAGCAGAAAGCTTGGATTGACTGTGACCGAAAGGAGGTCAAGCTGGGTGTAGGGCGGGAGACTACATTCGAGGGGCTAAAGGGGTCGAGCAAGACACTGATGTCTGCTCTTCAGGTGGTAAAGGCGGTTCGTGCTGGTGCAGAGCTGTTCTTCGCAATAGTGGGGGCTGTGGAGCCAAAGTCCATGTTGGATTGCATTCCCGTGGTGTGCGAATACCCCGATGTGTTCCCGAATAGTCTTCCCGGAGCCCCACCGCAGCGGGAGATTGATTTCACCATCGAGCTCGTACCGGGGGCCAAACCGGTGTCACGTGCTCCGTATAGGTTGGCGCCTAAGGAGATGGCAGAGTTGAAAGTTCAGCTAGAGGAGCTGATGGAGCAAGGGTATGTGCGTCCAAGCTCATCGCCTTGGAGCGCACCGGTGCTCTTCCTTAAGAAGAAGGACGGGAGTATGCGGCTGTGTATCGACTACAGAGAGTTGAACAAGCTAACGGAGAAGAATAAGTACCCGATCCCGAGGATTGATGATCTCTTTGATCAGTTAGTCGGATCGTCGGTATACTCCAAGTTGGACTTGAAGTCGGGGTACTATCAGCTGAGGATCAGGGAGTGTGATATCTCGAAGACGGCGTTCAGTACAAGGTATGGGCATTTCGAGTTCACGGTCATGCCGTTTGGACTGACGAATGCGCCATCAGTATTTATGGATCTGATGAGCAGGACGTTTAGAGATTTCCTGGATCGCTTCGTGATCATCTTTATTGACGATATATTGGTGTACTCGCAGTGCGAAGAAGACCACTTCAAGCACTTGCATTTGGTATTGGAGACTTTGAGGAGGAATGAGCTTTACGCAAAGTTCTCCAAGTGCGAGTTCTGGCTACCCTCGGTAGGGTTCCTTGGTCATATAGTGAGTGGGGAAGGTATAGCGGTGGATCCGGCGAAGATTGTTGCGATACGGGAGTGGCCTGCGTTATCTTCTGTCGCGGAAGTCCGTAGTTTTCTCGGGCTTGCCGGATATTACAGGCGCTTCGTAGAGAACTTCTCGCGGTTAGCATTACCTCTCACGAAGTTGACAAGGAAGGATCAGAAATTCTTGTGGACGCAAGAGTGCGTGCAAGCTTTTGAGGAGCTGAAGAGACGGTTGACCACGACGCCATTGCTTAGTTCGCCGAGTGGGACCGAGGGCTTTGAGGTGTATAGCGACGCTTCGGGTAGTGGCTTGGGCTGCGTGTTATTGCAGCATGGGAGCGTGATAGCGTATGGATCGCATCAGCTGAAGGTGCATGAAAGAAAATATCCGGTGCACGACTTGGAGTTGGCGTCCGTGATATTTGCACTCAAGTTGTGGAGGCACTACCTATACGGCGTAAGGGTCGATATATACACCGATCACAAGAGCCTAAAATATTTGTTGGATCAAAAGGACCTTAATATGAGGCAGAGGAGGTGGATGGAGTTCCTGGGGGACTACACCTTCAAAATACATTATATACCCGGGAAGGGCAACGCAGTTGCGGATGCGCTGAGCCGCAGGGCTCCCGCCCAAGCCAACTGGTTGTCGGTGCATGATGAGCTGCTAGTACGGGAGTTGGAGGAGCTTGAGATCTGTTGCATTGACAAGAAGACGAGAGCCAAAGCAATGTTAAACTGGACAGAAGTGTAGTATGACTTGGCTGACCGGGTTCGGCAGGCATTGGAGTTAGATGACTCCATGAAGGAGCTTTTGGAGGCTGCTCTGGATGGGTCAAATTCCCAGTTCTCGGTGGAAGATGGTTTGTTAAGGAAGGGTCATCGGTTGTGCGTCCCGAGTGGGGGTAACCTCCGGGCAGAGTTGATGTATGAGGCTCATCATACCAAGTACTCAATCCACCCAGGGAGCACGAAGATGTATCGTGATCTCAAAAAGCTGTTTTGGTGGCCGGGGCTCAAGAAAGATGTGGCGTTGTACGTGGCTAAGTGCCAAACGTGCGCCTTGGTGAATGCGGAGTGCCAAAAGCCGGGAGGATTTCTGAAGTCCTTGCCTATACCGGAGTGGAAATTCGACGATATATCTATGGACTTTGTGCACGGGTTGCCAAGGTCGCAGAAGGTGAACGACGCCATCTGGGTGATCGTAGATCGGCTAACCAAGGTGTCGCATTTCATTCCGCATAGGAAGGATGATCCAGTGGAGAAATTGGCAAAGTTGTATGTCGACAATATTGTTAGGCTGCATGGTGTGCCCCGTAGTATTGTGAGTGATCGCGATGGGCGGTTCACGTCAAATGATTGGAGGTTGGTGCAGCAGATGCTGGGAACAAAGTTAAAGTTCAGCACAGCTTTCCATCCGCAGACGGATGGGCAGACCGAGAGGGTCAACAGAACGATGGAGGACATGCTACGCATGTGTGTTCTGGATTTTGGTAAGCATGGGGAAGACCACCTTTATTTGGTGGAGTTCGCGTACAACAAAAGCTACCAAGCGAGTATACAAATGGCGCCCTTCGAGGCCCTGTATGGTAGGAAGTGTCGCACGCCGTTATCGTGGCTTGAAACGGGTGAGGCAAGGTTGTACAAGAAGCAATAGGTGGAGAGTGCTACCTCGTTAGTGCTGATCATTCGGGAGTGCTTGTTGATCGCTCAGGACCGGCAGGCGAAGTATTACAATGCCAAGCACCGGAACGTGGAGTTCGCGGTAGGCGATTGGGTATACCTGAAAGTGAAGCCGTTCAAGGGGGTTTCGCGGGTGAGACGCATGAAGAAGTTGAGCCCAAGATACCTTGGACCTTTTGAGGTTCTCGAGCGAGTCGGTGAAGCGGCATACCGTTTGAGGCAATCGGAGCAATTGAGTGGATTACATGATGTGTTCCACATTTCTGTGTTGTGGAAGGCGGTGCAAGAGCCTTCGCAGGTGATTGCAGTTGACCAAGTGCCGGTGGACGAAGGGTTGACGACTTGGGTCAAGCCTATTCGCATCGAAGATGTTGAGGTCAAGAGGCTTCGTAACAAGGAGATCCGGATGGTTAAGGTCCGGTGGGATAACTGCGGGCGTGAGGAGCTCTCTTGGGAACGGGAGCAGACTATGCTCGAGGAGTACCCGGAATTATTCCGCTCAGGTACTGTTTTACGTTAAGTCCTGTTTTCCTTTATTAATTTCGTGGACGAAATTCTTTAAGGGGGGTAGAATTGTAACACCCCAAATTGTTGTAGGAGCGACGAGGATCGATTTTGGCAAAGGCAGGTTTTTGGTGCAGGTGACACAGGCCCCGATACGGGCGTGTCGGAGGCCGTGTCGGGCGTGTCAAGCTCGGGCCGTGTCGTCGACCAGCGCAGGTCGACGATGGTCGTGTGGAGGGATACGGCCTAGGACACGGGCGTGTCCCAGGCCGTGTCACTCAAGGGAATCGTCGAAGTGGTACACGGGCCGTGACACGGGCATAGACACGGGCATGTCAGATGTGACACGGGCGTGTCCGATACCGTGTCGCAAGGCCGTATACCTCTCTGACTGCAAATGTTGGCCAAATTGCACACGGGGGGCGTGACACGGGTCCCGACACGGGCGTGTCGCAGGCGACACGGGCGTGTCGGGGGCCGTGTCACATGCCGTGTGCTGGTTTTCAATTTGGGTCGAGACGGCGAATGAGCTACACGGCCAGGCACACGGCCGTGTGCCAACCTGTGTTCGGCCCAGATTTTATGATTTTGGATTTAATCCGGGCCGTTCGTTTCCTTGGGTTTGGATCCGACGGTGGGGGGCTGCTCCTGGGTGGTTATGGCCGGGAAATAGGGTTTAGAAACCCATTTTTCTTTGGCCCATCTCTCTCTAAAAGTTAGAGATAAGGGAGAGCAAGGAGGAAGGAGGAGTCCAAGATCCGGCCGCCGGAAGAGCTTCGGAGCTCCGAATCGCGATCCGAGTCCAGATCCGCAGAGGCGACGCCGTTGCGGTGCTTTCCAACCGTATAGTTTTCGATGGCGCCGCGGAAGAATGCAAGGGTAACGATTTCTCATCCTTGGGCATGTGAAGCCCTCTTTTCCTTTGCATAGGAAGCCCGCTCTCGCGAGTGAGAGAAGAGTTGGAGCGTTCCTTGGGGTAGATATGTGAAGTCCCCCTTGTGTAGAGTCCGTATGTGTAAACGGACATAGGCATTGTGTGTGAAGCCTATTCGGACATGTTTGTCCGGATCGGTGATGTTGCATTGCATATGAACCAGGGAAGACTCCGGGTGTTTGGGTGTTTTTCGGGTATTCTACGTGGTAGATTGCATCAAGGAGCCATGGAGATTAACTCCAAGGTGCACCCGGAAAACTGGGCAAAAGCGGGCTTTACCAACACGGTGGCCGGGGAGCCAACGTGAACATAACCGGGTTATGTGATTGTTGTGGCGGAAACGGGACTCGGTGAGACTTGACCTGCGCATATGGCTTAAATTGTCGTTACGATATGAGCACGGGTCAGGCGGAACCGTACCCGGTCTATGTCGTTTGGTAGGACCGTTGGCATGGATGAGGGTCTTCGGCGGTCTATGGCTTAAATTGTCGTGACCAAGGCCAGGAAGGCAAAATGCTCATATGGACGACCGTCTAAGAGGCAGTGGTGGATTGTGAACGTCTATGGCTTGAATTGACATGACGTTGGCCGGTTCGCCGAGAATGTGCCCTGAGTGCACGGGGTGTGTGGTCGTGCGAGCCTACGCCTGTGTTGATGTGTGTTCACATTAATATATTGCCTATACTAATAAAGTGCAGGGAAAGAGCATCGCCGCCCCGATTTTGGGGGCGGGATCGTTATAATTTGGTCAGCATAGCTGACCGTTGCTTTTGTTTGCCACCGGGCAGTGGTTTGTGGCTTGCAGGTGCTGCGGAGCAGAGCGGGAAATAGCGGGCTAAAGCCCTTGTAGCTGTGCCGGCCCTCGAAGGCCTTATTGCTTATGTTTCTTTCCCGTTATTCATGTATGGCCGGCCTGCGAGCCGAAGTATGAAAGCACTATTTTGTTAAGTGAACAATGTAAGGCCTTAAGGCCAGTTCTCTTTTGTGTATGATTACATTCCTGAGTTGGTAGTGGACATTCATGCTTTGTAGCAGGGTTCTTATTTCTTTTGCAACATAATAATTTGCTTTCGCTAGGTGTTGTGTAGGACGACATGATTGGTTGAATGGTTTCAACGCATAACCAACCGGTCTGTCCGTAGTATATGGCGTCGGGCCCCGGCCGGACCTACTGCTATATGCTACGTGATGGATAGGGGTGTTACATGCGCGCACAAAATTGTGCGCGTCTTTGAAGAGAGTGAGCCAAAAGTAGCCCGCCTCTAGCGCCTTCCTAGCAGTCCGATTGGCTTGATAGTGCCCCCCGGCTGGACCCTCGTGGCAGTGCCTCAATATTTGTGTGCACTCCACTCCCGCGACGCATCTTCGAACCGCTTGGTCCGCGCAGATACGGAAAAGAAATGGGTCATCCCAAAAGAAATTTTTCAAGTCGGAAAAGAATTTCTTCTTTTGATGACTTGAAAAATCTTTTGGAAGTACCCGCGCGACTAAGTAGTTCGCAAAATCTGCGAACCAAGGCGAAGATGACGAAGACGAACGAATGGCGAGAAGGCATTCCTCGGGGAATCTGTCATTTATTTCAGATTCGACGAGCGCTTCCGCACCCGAATTTTCTAAACGGGAGAGGTGGTCTGCCGCTAGATTCTTCGCGCCCTTCTTATCCCGGATCTCCAAGTCAAACTCTTGCAGGAGGAGAATCCATCGAACAAGGCGGGGCTTCGCATCGGTTTTGGCTAGTAAATACTTAAGGGCAGAGTGATCGGTGAAAACGATAACTTTAAATAGCATAAGGTACGAGCGAAACATATCGAAAGCGAAAACGACGGCTAAGAGTTCTTTTTCCGTCGTCGTGTAATTCACTTGTGCGGAAGTGAGCGTCTTGCTAGCGTAATAAATAGGATGAAAATGTTTTTCTACGCGTTGGCCAAGAACGGCGCCTAAGGTAATATCACTAGCGTCGCACATGACTTCGAACGGAAGGGACCAATTAGGGGCCACTAGAATTGGAGAATTGATAAGTTTTTGTTTTATAAAATTAAAAGCAGACTCGCAATCGCTACTAAAGACAAAAGGTGATTCCTTTTCCAAGAGGTGAGTAAGCGGCTTTGTTATTTTTGAAAAATCTTGAATGAAGCGCCTATAAAAGCCCGCGTGGCCTAAGAAACTCCTAATGGATTTTATGTTTGTCGGCTAAGGAAGTTTTTCTATGATTTCTACATTGGCCTTATCGACCTCTATCCCCTTAATCGAAATCTTATGGCCGAGGACCAAACCTCCTCGAACCATAAAGTTACACTTTTCCCAATTTAAAACAAGATGCGTGTCCTCGCATCGCTGGAGGACACGATCAAGATTACGAAGACAATCCGGGAATGAGCATCCGAATATAGAAAAGTCATCCATAAATATTTCCATAATATCTTCTACTAGGTCACCAAAAATTGCTAGCATACATCTTTGGAATATAGCCGGCGCATTGTAGAGGCCAAATGACATTCTTCGATAGGCGAAGGTGCCAAAGGGGCAAGTAAAAGTTGTTTTCTCTTGGTCTTCGGGGGAAATGGGGATTTGGAAAAACCCCGATAAACCGTCTAGAAAACAATAAAAAGGATGACCGGAAAGACGCTCAAGAATTTGGTCAAGGAACGGTAGTGGAAAATGGTCTTTGTGGGTGGCATCATTAAGTTTGCGATAATCGATGACCACACACCAACCCGTAACAGTACGAGTTGGGACGAGCTCGTTGTGCTCATTCGCCACTACGGTTAGACCGCCCTTCTTGGGAACGACATGAATGGGACTAACCCATGCACTATCAGAAATGGGATAAATAATCCCCGCATCTAATAATTTAATTATCTCAGCTTTCACGACGTCTTTCATGTTTGGGTTAAGACGCCGCTGCGGCTGAATGGTTTTGCGGCAATTATCGTTTAAGAAAATTTTTTGAGTGCAGAAAGAAGGGTTAATCCCCTTTAGGTCAGAAATTTGCCACGCAATTGCGTGGCGATGTTTAAGCAAAACCTCCAATAACTCGGAGGTCTCCGAATCGCGTAAATACGAAGAAATGATTACCGGGAGTATATCATTTTTCCACAAAAAGGCGTATTTTAGGGATTCGGGTAATGGTTTGAGTTCTAGGATGGGTGGTTCTTCTAGTGAGGTTTTAGTGCTAATGTCTTTTGAACCAATTGGTTCAAAAGGCATGTCCGTAGACGCGTCCTCATCGCAATAAAAATTTTCGAGCGAAAAAATATTTTCGTTTAAAAACTCGGACTCGAAAACCGGAGAAGAACAATCTCCATAAAAAGAATCTAAAGAGTAGCAGAAATCGTCGCTCGGCGACGAGTCTTCCATAGAGGAGTTAATAGAAAAAGTAAATTGGTCATCTCCTACCCGAAGGAGAAGCTGACCATTACTTACATCGATTAACGCACGTGAGGTCGCGAGGAAAGGGCGACCAAGTATTATTGGTACGTTGGCATCTTCCTCGATGTCCAAGATGACGAAGTCAACCGGGAAGGTGAACTTGTCTACTCGGACAAGGACATCCTCAACAACCTCGATGGGGAACCTAACCGAGCGATCCGCTAGTTGGATGCGCATATTGGTAGGAGCAGGAGTACCCAAACCTAAACGCAGGAAGAGCGAGAACGGCATCAAATTAATACTCGCGCCTAAGTCTGCCAAGGCGTATTTTACTAATACATTGCCAAAAAGGCACGGGATGGAGAACTGTCCCGGGTCGTTTTGTTTTGAGGGAAATTTACTAGTAAGAGCCGTCGAGCAGACAGCGTTGAGAGATATATGCAAAATATCCTCGAGTTTGTGTTTATTAGAAAGTAGTTCTTTTAAAAATTTCACATATTTAGGCATTTGCGAGATAGCCTCGCAAAAAGGAACATTAATATGAATTTGCTTAAGTAATAAAATAAATTTTTCATATTGCGCGTTTACTCGCTCGTTATCTAACTTATGCGGGTAGGGCAACGCCTTGTTTAAAATAGTTTTGTCGTTAAAAATCGGTAAGGGTTGCGTAATCGAAGAAGAGGGAAGAGGGGTTGAAGGTGAAATATGTACCTGAGGATCGATCCATTTTGGATCTACCACCTCCTTACCGCTACGGAGGGTTATAGCATTGGCGGTTTCCCTTGGATTGGGCTCCGTGTTCCCTGGCAGTGCCCCCAGGGCGCGTTCCGACATAAGTCGCGCCAGCTGTCCAACCTGGAGTTCTAAATTTTTTTAGCGATCCGGTGATGTTCCGGATATTGGACTCGTTGGACGCGACATAACGATTAAAATTTTCCTCCACCGGGGATGGCTTCATAGGAGGGGGAGGAGGAAACGTTGGCGTAAAAGGAGGGGGAGGGGGATGCTACGCGTTGTTCGGGTTGCTCCAGGAGAAATTTGGATGGTTCCTCCAACCCGGATTATAGTGGCTACTATAAGGGTTGTTTTGAAAGGAGGGACGCACCGGATTTCCCATGTAGTCCACGAATTCGTCGACTACGCAGACGTTAGAGGGGGGGGGGAGAAAACAAGGCGGAGTGGAGGAGGCAAAAGACATCTCCGCCACCTGCTTAGTTAGCCTTTCCACTTGGAGGGCTAGCTGAGCAGTGGCATTCACTTCAAAAATGCCTGCCTGCTTAGGGCACGCCCGCAGGACATTCCACTGGTAGGCGTTCACCGCCATTTCCTCGAAAAGGGCCTGGGCGGCCTCGGGGGTCTTATTGTTCAGAGTGCCCCCGATAGCCGCGTCAATCATTTGACGCGTCTGACTGTTCAGTCCATTATAAAAAATTTGTACCTGCAACCACGTTGGCAGAGCGTGGTGCGGGCACCGGCGGAGAAACTCCTTAAAGCGTTCCCAAGTATCGTAAAGAGACTCGGAGTCATTTTGGACGAACGAAGATATGTCCGCCCGCAATCTTGCAGTTTTCACGGGAGGAAAATACTTCGTAAGGAATTTCTCTGCCAACTCCGCCCAGGACGTGATGGATCCCCGCGGGAGGGAGAGTAACCACACCTTAGCCTTGGACTTAAGAGAGAAGGGAAAAAGGCGCAAACGAATGGCGTCATCAGTGACGCCATTAATTTTAAACGTATCGCAAATCTCAAGAAAATTAGACAAGTGGTTATTGGGTCCTCATCCGGCAGTCCGTCGAACTGCACGGCATTTTGGATCATTTGAATCACACTTGACTTAATTTCAAAATTATTGTTGGCCACAGCAGGCCGAATAATACTCGACCCCATATCATCAAAGTTGGGCCGAGCGTAATAAGACATAGTACGCTCGGCCAGTTGGGCATTATTTGGGTTGGCCATAGAAGAAGAAGAGGGTTCTCCGATAGATTCTGCGTGGTCTAAAAAGGGAATTCGACTGAGAGATCGGATACGCGCAAGAGAGCGATCGATCTCGGGGTCGAATTCAAGATTTTCAGAACTCGAAGGTTGTCCACGGGTCATACACCCTAAAAAAACGAAAGGGGGAAGGATTTTTTTTTGTATAAAATTTTTTTATTTGAAAATAAAGTAAAATTAATAGAGTCCCGGATTCAATATAACAACCGTGCTCCCCGGCAACGGCGCCAAAAACTTGATGGGCCGTGGAACAGAGATCGACTGTGGTTGGTTCGAAATGGTCAGATTCCGCGGGCCGGTTAGAAGATCGAGTTTTCTAACGAAAGGAGGCAAGCGCACCTATCGCAAGTAGTACTCGGTATTCGGGAAAATACCGAGGTCGTATTATTCTCGGGGACGCGTTGATTATATCTACTCTTCCAGGAACACTATTATCTTACTAACAGTAAGGTGGGATTTTTTAGTTTAATTAAAACGGAAAGAAAGAAAGCGGAATTTTGCTAAATTAGTTCGATGACGGGTTAACGCTCGGCATCGAATCGGATTAAGACTAAAATAATTCTTAACAATTATTGAACTTTGTTTTTAATTTAATAAAAGGCACTTGGCCGTGGAGGTTCCAAGAATATGAGCTCACCTTGGTCTAGGGATATCGCTCACCTGGGCGCTAAGGCTATTCGACCGAACGTTAGTCCGACGAAGGATTCCCCTTAATGCCCGTATTACGCTAAGAACCCCGCTATTGGGTGGGGAACCCAATCCGGCAGAAGTACGTTTCTCCTCTTTCGAGGGGGCGTACGCAGTTCTCTTTACCCAAGGGGGATCGGTCCATACGTGCGGCCTCTCGGCGTTGAGTATGGATAACGAAAATAGAGCCCACAAATCGATTATGTGGTCCTATGCGTCGTTAACCCGGGGCAAACCAGAAGTCCTTAAATTAAAATAAAAATAAAGTTCTTTAATTATTTCAAATAATTTTATTTGTCCCAATGCTCTTCGATGCCGAAGGCTAATAGATATTAGCCACTCATCAGTATGGGGACGGCTTTATGTTTTTAGGTGAAACGTGAGTGTTAAATTAAGCACTGAACGATTATAAGAGAAAACACAAAAAATAGGACAATTAGATAAATTGAAGGCTAATTGATGTAGGCACTCACGCATACTTCAAAACCATAAAGAAAATTAAATAAATCAAGCCCTACTCAAATGAGTAGGCGGAAATAAATGCACACACGCACACACTCTTCTTAATTGAAGAAAGCGATAAATAAAGCGTCAAAATTATCTCCTACACGCACGCACACTACAGAATTGAGAAAGCGATAAAATTGCAAGTCCCGGCTCAAATGAGTGGGCGGGGGTAAATTTATCTCATACACGCACGCACTCTACTTAAAAGTAAAACACACACACGCACTCTACAGAAAAGTAAACACACACACACACACAAAGTTTTCCTACTCAAGTGAGTAGGAAGAAAATGAAAGCAGTAAAAAGACAAGTCCCACTCAAACAAGTAGGCAGAAAATGAAAGCAGGGCGCCATTTAACTCTTAACGAGTAGGCGAAAATAAATGCATACGCACACACTCTACAGAGATTAAAACAAAGCTGTAAATTCTAACTCGTACACGCACGCACCCTGGCAAAAAATAAGAAAAGTGAAGTGCTCAGAAAATTAAAACGACTGCATTTCTACCGCTAGAATGCGGTAGAAATGCATAAAAAGTGAAAATAAAAATTAACTGGAGCGAAAAGTTTTGCAAATAAACGCAAAATGAAAGTTGGCGAAAAATTAGAACAACTGCATTTCTACAACTAGAATGCGATAGAAATGCATAAAAAGTGAAAATAAAAATTAAAGGGACTAAAAAGTTTTGAAATTAAAAAGCTAAAATGAAGTTGACGAAAAATTATAACAATGATTTTTCATTTTTAAGTTTTTATAAAAGCTCCTAAAAAGTGAAAATAAAACTAAAAAAGGACGAAAAGGTTTACAATCCTAAAGAGCCTAAGTTAAATAAAATCAAAATGAGCACTTTTTTAGTTGTTTTTATAAACCCTTAAGAATGAAAAATAAGGAAAAAAGGAAAAGCTAAAACTAAACAAGTGCGGATTATGTAAATAAAACGGACATTACAACGGCTAGAAATGCCGATAAATCCTAAATCTAACTAAGTTATCAAAGCTATAAAAATGAAAACATAAAAAGAAACACAAAAAGATGAACGAAAAATTGTTTAAGTAGACGCATTCAAATGGATTTTTCATACTAAGGAAGAGAGAAAATTACAATTTTTATTAAAGCAAACACCTTAATACAAACTAAGAGAGAGAGGGGGGGGGGAGAAATTCTCCTTACATAAGCATGGAATCCAAATGGGCAGCACCTCCCCTAAGCAAAGTGGTCAAAAAATTGGATAAGAAAAGCTTCCTGGAAGCTCTTATTTATAGGCAAATTTTTGGGTTGGTCACGCCCGTGACTAGGGCGTGACAGGGGGGCGTGTCGATACTGTTCATGAGTTGATCGGGTGACTTGACTGGAAAGTTGACTTCGGCTGAAAACGTGGCGGTCACGCCCTAGGTCACGGGCGTGACATGTGTAAGTCACGGGCGTGACTGGGGCGTGTCGGGGAGGTCGATCTGGGCGCGGTCCGGCCGCAAAGTCGCGCGCATCTGGCCGGGCCAGGTGGCTAAGTCACGCCCGTGTCACACCTTGACACGGGCGTGTCTAGGGGCGTGTCGAGCTCAGTTTGATGATCGCCGATCGTCGAGCTGGCACCTATGGTCGGCGATCGTCGAGGGCATGACACGGGCGTGTCGGTCATGTGACACGGGCGTGTCAGTCAACATTTTGACTTTTTCTGGAATTTTTCTGAATTTTTCTGAAAATAAAAAATAAAGCTTAGTTAGAAATAATATTTACAAAAATAAGCAATTTATTGAATAAAACAAATAAAAAAGACAAAAAATAAACAAAATTAACTTAAATAAAATACGAAAATATAGGTATATTTACAACTCGTCACATACTCAAAATTTATTATTTCTTTGGTTAAAGAAATTTCCAGTCTGGCTGACGTTTCGGCCTTTGTCACGGGCGTAACACGTGGGTCACGGGCGTAACAGGCCCGGGTGGCCAATTCTGAGTTCTACGATCGTCGATCTGAGATAGACGATCGTCGAAAGGTGGTCACGCCCTTGGTCACGGGCGTGACACGTAGGTCACGGGCGTGACCGGCTAAGATGCAAATTCCGCGCTCAGCGATCGTCTCGCTGAGATCGACGATCGCCGAAGGGGGTCTCGCCCTAGGTCACGGGCGTGACACATGGGTCATGGGCGTGACAGGGCCATGACACAAATTCTGCGCTCAGCGATCGTGTCGCTGAGATCGACGATCGCCGAAGGGGGTCACGCCCTAGGTCACGGGCGTGACAGGGCCATGACGCAAATTCTGCGCTTGATGATCGTCGCGCTGAGATTGACGATCGTCGAAGGGGTCACGCCCTAGGTCACGGGCGTGACACATAGGTCACGGGCGTGACAGGCCCTAGTTGAAAATTCTGCGCTAGACGATCGCCTTCCTGAGATCCACGATCGTCGAAGGAGTCACGCCCTAGGTCACGGGCGTGACGGGTCGGTCACGGGCGTGACCAACCCGTAACCCGAAACATCGGTCGATGTATTTCAATTTTTGGGCTTCCTAGGGTTCTGTCACGACAAACCGACTCCTAGGGGTCTAGACGGAAATGGGATGTTACAAATCCCAATAAACAAAACAAAAATTTCGTCCCCGAAATTGAGGTTGAGTCTACGGGGATTTTTACCAAAATAAATTAAACTTATAACATCCCATACGGTTTTTCTATTGAGTCGAAGCGAGACTACTTGTTTTATAAACAAAGACAATCTCCCCAATAAACAAAAGATTAGCCCCTACTTTTCTGCACATGCCTAGGTTCTCCATTTCCCATACCTAGTCCTACCGGTTCAATGCAAGAAGGTAATTTATTGTATACTGAGAGGTATTTTTTCCTCAACAGGTCCTGCGGTTCCCAAGTATGCTCCTCCTGACCGTGGTTTCTCCACAGAACCTTAACTAAGGGGATCTTCTTACGGCGCAAGATCCGCACTCCTTTTTCGTCGATCCGAACCGGCTCCAAGTGAACAGATCGGTCTGAAGCTACCGGCCCTTTGGTGGTCAAAATCTGCTGTTCTGGGCATAGTAGAGCCCTTCTCAGCGAAGAAATGTGGAAGACGTCGGGTAGAGCTTCCAGCTCTGGTGGCAACTCCAGCCGGTAAGCAAGGGGCCCGATCCGCTCCAGGATCCGGTAAGGGACCATATACCTAGGGCTGAGCTTCTTCTTCCGACCACGCACCCGTGAAACTCCATACATGGGCTGGATCTTCAAAAACACTCGATCGCCCACCTGAAACTCCACCTGAAGATGTCGGGCGTCATAATACTTAGCTTGTCTGCTCTGCGCCTCTAACATCCTGTCTCTGATCAGCCTCACCTGAGCCTCGGTGTCTTCAACAAAATCCGATCCTAATACCTTCGGATCCTCGTCCTGAACCCAAGAAAGCAGGGTCCTGCATTTTCTTCCATACAAGGCTTCATACGGCGCCATCCTTATGCTGGACTGGTAGTTGTTGTTATAGGAGAGCTCGACTAATGGTAACTCCCTCTCCTACGGCTCCCCTCAGTCTAGTATACACAGTCGTAGTAGATCCTCCAACGTCCTGTTGGTGCGCTCTGTCTGCCCGTCCGTATGAGGGTGGAAGGTTGTGCTAAAAGTCAATCGGGTGCCCAGGTATGCCTGCACTGAACGCCACTCCCTGGATGTAAACCGTCCATTGCGGTCCGACACTATCGTCCGTTGCACGCCATGATATCGGACATACTGCTCCACGAACTTCCGTACCAGCACTCCCACCGAGTCATACTTCGTGATTGGTATAAAGCGGGCCACCTTCGTCAATCGATCAACAATCACCCAGATCGAGTCATTCCCCGTCCGAGACCGGGGAAGCCCATGTATAAAATCCATAGCTATATCATCAAACTTCCACTCCGACACTGGGAGTGGATGCAACAGTCCTGCGGGGTTCCTGCATTCCGCCTTCACCAATTGACAAGCCTCGCAATGGGTCACGAAGTACGTAATGTCCTTCTTCATCCCTGGCCAAAACATCATCTTCTTCAGATTTGCCGTCATCTTGGTGATCCCCGGATGTATAGAATATCTGTTACTATGCGCCTCCGCCATGATGTCCTCCCGAACCCGGCCTCCTGCGGGTATATATACTCTGCCTCTGAAATGTAGCAATCCATCTCTCAGGGAATAATCTCCTGTCGAACCCTCCTCCAAGGCTCGGAATATTGGCTCTGCCCATGAGTCTGTCCTTTGTCCGTCCCGGATACGGTCCCGAATATCATCTATGGCCACCATCGATGCCAGATACTCCCTATATAGCTCTGGATCATCCTCGGATACTAGGGATATCTGCATATCTTTGAATGACCGAACTAGCTACATGGACATAACCCCGGGCCCGTCTTCGGAAGTGGCAGCTCTCTGACTCAATGCGTCGGCCACCACGTTTGCCTTCCCTGGATGGTAGTGCATCTCATACTGATAGTCTGCTAAGAACTCCACCCAGTGCCTCTGCCTGATATTCAGCTCCTTCTGCGTGTCCACGTATTTAGAGTTCTTGTGGTCGGAGTAGATGTCGCAGTGAACTCCATAAAGATAATGGCGCAAGACCTTCAGAGCAAAAACGACCGCTCCCATCTCAAGGTCGTGCATCGGGTAGTTCTTCTCATGGGTCTTCAGCTGGCGGGAGGCATATACTATGACGTGTTCGTTCTGCATCAGCACCGCTCCCATCCCCTGGTATGATGCGTCAGTATAAACCTGGAATCCTTCCTTTCCAGATGGAAGGGCAAGAATAGGGGCTGAGATGAGTCGGTCCTTCAGCTCCTGGAAAGCTGCCTGGCACTGCGGGGTCCAAACGAAAGGTGCCTCCTTCTTTTTCAAAGATGTGAGGGGGAGGGAAATTTGAGAGAACCCCTCCACGAACTTCCGGTAATAACCGGCAAGTACCAAGAAACTTCGTACATCGGTGGCTGCCTTTAACTTCGGCCAATCTCGAACTGCCTGAATCTTTGCGGGATCCACTGCCAACCCGGCTCCGCTGATAATGTGGCCTAGGAAAGCCACCTCCTTCAACCAAAACTGACACTTGCTGAATTTCGCGTAAAGGCGATGCTCCCGCAACCTCTCCAGAGTCAGTGCCAGATGCCGAGTGTGCTCCTCCTCCATCCTAGAGTAGATCAGGATGTCGTCTATGAATACTATGATGAACACATCTAAGTAGGCCTCGAAAACCCAGTTTATGAGGCTCATGAACGCCGACGGTGCATTCGTGAGCCCGAAGGGCATCACGGTGAACTCATACAGTCCATATCTGCTACTGAAGGCCGTCTTCGAGATATCCTCCTCCTGGATCCGTAGCTGGTAGTATCCTGACCTCAAGTCCAGCTTCGAGAAATAATGGGCTCCCTCTAGCTGGTCAAACAATTCGTCTATCCGTAGGAGAGGATATATATTCCGGACGGTCAGCCTGTTTAGTGCTCGATAATCGATGCACAGGAGAAGTGCCCCATCCTTCTTCTTCACGAATAGGACCGGGGCTCCCCATGGTGAGGAACTCGGTCTAACAAATCCCGCCTCCACCAACTCTTGCAACTGAGTTCGAAACTCCGCCAACTCCTTCGGGGCCATCCGATATGGAGCCCTGGATATCGGCTTAGCCCCTGGCACCAACTGAATCCGAAAATCCTTCTCCCTGTGCGGAGGCAATCCTGGCAGCTTCTCTGGAAACACATCGACGTAATCACAAACCATCGGTATATTGGCAATCCGATCCTTCTCCTCGGTCATCTCGTGCAGCACCTGATATACCACGTCTACCTGCAGATGGGCCTTGACGGCCTGTACCGAAGATAAGAGTATATGAGAGGCAGGTATTATACCCTCGATGACAATGAAAGAGTCCCCGTGTCTCACGGTGATCCTCTTTTATTGGCAATCAATCTGGGCATGGTTCCAGTGCAGCCATACCATGCCCAGGATCAGGTCGTAGTCGGTCATCTTCAAAATCGTCCCTGGAGCCTCGAACGCCTTTCCACCAATTTCTGCCTCCATATTGTAGTGGTACGTGGTAAGGAGCTCAGAACCATCCGGTAGTCGCACTCTCATCTTCGAGCCCGTGAATCGCTCCACGCTTTCCAGTCCTTCTACGAACGTCTTCGACACAAAGGAGTGAGTAGCTCCAGTATCGAACAGCGTGCGGGCAGGCTTACCGCTGATGAAGACTATACCTGCTATGACCTGCTCTGGATTCCGAGGCTGCCCAAGGTCCAAAGCATATACCTGCTCCCTTCCCTGTCTACGATCTCCCTCCTGGTATCCACGACCGCGGCCGCGTCCTCGACCTCCGTAATGTTGAGCTGGTGGGCTACCCTGTGGTGCTGGAGGTGGTGCCCCCCTCATCGGTCAGTTCCACCGGATTTGCCCAATCTGATGACAAAGGAAGCACTCTGGTGAGGGATACGCCATTCCCCCGGGTCTCGGCATCTCCTGCATCCGAAGAGGTTGAGGGGCCAATATCACCTGCTCCCTCGGCTCCTGCCTCAACTCCTTACGAGGCTGGTCCTCTGTCCTCCTCCCCTCTAGTATAGCACCTCGCCACTATTCATTTCTGACTCTCCGTCCCTGATCCTCTGCTGTCCGCTTCCGGCCCCGGGTGGTGTGTCAATCATCCTCAATCCTTTTTGTCATCTCCAAAATCCGGGAGATAGGCCAGTCAAATACAAACAATAAAGCCTCCCTCAAGTCCTCTCACAGGCCCTTATAGAACCTCTGATATACCCTGCTTCGTCCAGCTGGTAAGAATCTGCATATCAAGCCAGATGGTCAAACTCCCGATGGTACTACACCACCGTCTGGGTGCCCTGCTTCTGCTGTAAGAACCGCTCCTCCAACTCATCCCTGGCCGACTGTGGAACAAAATGCTCCAGCAGCGCGGCCCTGAACTCTTCCCAGGTAACCTCCGCAACCTCCCTATCGGCAAATGTCGTGTCCAATAGCGTCTTCCACCACCTCTTGGTATGGGACTCCAGGCAAGAGACAACCAGAGCCACCCTCTCCTCCCAGGGAGACCGCATCCCGGTCAGCATCTCGTACCTAATATCCAGCCACTCTTCCGTCCGAACCGCCGACTCTGTCCCCAAGTAGGACGGGGGAGACAGCCCTCGGAAGATGCTCAGCCAGTTGGCCTCCGGATTTGGCTGCGGGACCGGAACCTGCTGGGCCCTGAAAGCCTCCATGATGGCAGTTAGAGTCTATCCCATGTCTGACTGAAGGAAAGGAGTGGGGACCGGTGGAGGTGGTGCAACATCCTGAGCCTATTGAACTCCACCTTGTTGCGTAGGTTGTGCTGGAGGATGCGTAACAAAAACCCATACTGAGAAAACGTTCAATCTTTAATAAAAGTGGACAATTTATATGTGATCCCCATATGGGCACACCACTGCTTCCGCTGCTTAGTTTGTCCCCAAACTAAACTCGAGCGGGGGTGGCCCAGGGATAGTGGATGGCTACCTTTTTCAGATCAATGTTTCGCCTCAGATACCACTTGTAAGACCCCCCCCCCCCCATTTTTTTTCTTTTTAAAACCCGTGGTCTTAGGCCCAGAATCGTCGCTTTGCGGTGACACATTCACGTCCTGAAGGGTCATCACCACAAGGCGCCGATTCTGGCGGCATATTCGATCACAGAAAGGTAGCACAATAATTGAAGTAAGAGCAAGTCCACTGAATGTAAATCACATATATAGAATAAAATCTCCACGAAGGGAGTGTCCACAGAATAATACATCAGAGTACTAAAAATACGGGCTTATGCCCGGTACATCATGACCTCACTACAAAACGCTCATACGGAAGCAAAAAAAGAAACTACTCAAGGCCGAGACACACGGTCCCGACTGTATGAACTCCGGAGCTAGACTGCCCCATCTCCAAGCGCACCGGTCTCTAGGGCTGCTCCCCTGTGCTGGGCTAAACGATCCCCTGAAATGATGTGGTTCGAAAACCGTTAGTACAAAAGACTAAGCCCTATCATCCCCTACCCCTTCCCCCATAGCTCCTAGGTACCGAGCGGAGAGGAATAAAGGGAAGGACATGAAGGTGGAGATTTAATGAAAGAAACAGGTGGCAGCGGAACTAATCTAGCACTTCTATAATAAATATGTCAATAACAGAAAGTAGGAAAAGTAACCTTAACTTATGTGCGAAAGCGCATAAGCCAAGGGATCTTCTGCAAGGCTCCCATCGTATAGAGTGTCCCATACCACTTATACGTTGAGGTGTCGGTTATCAAATAGCAGCATATATATATATATATAGAATTTAACCTTAATTTATAAACTTGCCCACACAAGCTTATAGACCAAGGGGTCGTTTTGCAGGTCCTAATATATAAGCGTCCCATACCACTTATACTTTAGGTATCAGGGTTAAATGAATCGATTATGCTATGACATGCATGTGGGTATGATGAAACATGCAAGTGCAACTCACACACCCGACTCTGTGCACACAGACCTTTAGTTCCCCCTTTCGGAGCCGTTACCTCCCAGGATACCTCCGTAGTGGCAGATGGAAGCGGTGGGTTGGGCCTCGCCCACCTCCAAACCAGTAAAGCACTACCGGTCAGACCTATTATACTCCTCAACGCTTGGTGCACTAAGCGGACTCCTGCGTACTCTTGCCGGCTGGCGCACCGGACTTCTGTTGGCGAAGTGCTAACCACACTTGCCGAGTCAGCGTATTGACATCGGTGCATCGACCCTCCAATACCAAAGACCCACCACCTTAGTTTTCATTCATTTTATGCACACACAAATTTAATCGTAAACACACAAAAACCGAGCCGAAGCCCCCCGGACTAAAACGTCCGTCTCTTAACCAACCGAGCCGAAGCTCCCCGGACCATTCCATCTGTCTCTTAACTAACCGAGCCGAAGCTCCCTGGACCATTCGGTCTGTCTCTTAACCCACCGAGCCGAAGCTCCCGTAAATCTTCCTATGCTAACAGTGTTTATGAAAGGTGCAACCCTAATTACTAAGTTACTCTTGTCAGTTTGTTATTGCAGTTTACGTTAACCTAGGACTGCCCCCGGTATTCCACGTGAAGGGCTTTCAAAGGGCACTAGGAACTTTGATGGTAGCTGAAGCCCATCGTTCCCTTTCGCAAGGCACTTATTGTTATTGGTTTATCCCCTTACATATTCTCTTCTCATATTACGATAGACTATCCTAGGGTGATTTTTAACCTTCCTCTCTTCGGGAAAGACGATCTTTCGTCGAACCCGAGCACCTCTTAACCCTAGTTATCACTACTTCTCTCTACTCTTCATATCATCCTATTGTGATATCATCCACAATTGTCCACCCAGATAAAATAACTAACTCCACCGACTTTCTCAGATCATGTCCTATTGCAATTCACAAATTTGCTATATGCAGACCAACCTAGACTATATGTCGAACCGGTTATGCAATGATCCCAAAACTCATCCAAATGCCCTAAACTATTTACTGGAGACTTGTCATGATATAAATAGCCTAAATCCAGAATGTAGTAATTTTCCTAATTTATCTGGCATTTAATTAATTTCCTCAAAAATTCCAAGGGCTACCGGTTTGAACATGAACTACCCTAAGTTCTCATGCAAGATGTCCAGCAAATTTATAATAAATAGAAGGTTATCTCAATAGGGTAAATCCAAAGTATCATAATTTGCTATCATCAAACGGGCACTAAAACTATTTTAGCAATATTTACTATCTTCCATTATTTATGAACCAAGTATAAATAATATTCTTCCAAAAATTATAAATAAATTATAATATGCAGATAAAGCCCTAAAAATAGCATTGGCCCAATTTCATAATTTTTCAGTAATAATATCATCCCTAATAAATTTTCAAAGCATAAAACCTTTCTTTATCATTTGTGAAGGAAGTACTGGATTTACTCAAATAAAAATTATACAAAAATTCAAGGGTGACCATTCTGTCCTAAAACATTTATTTCCAAGATTGCACGGGGTTTTAATGAACAGAAAGATCCAAATAATTAAAACATCAATTAGGGCTATAATAAACTTTACAAATGAAGTGCTGGAAATAAACATCATAAAATTCCAGTAAAATCTCTATAGCTTATACCCACTCCAAAACTTACTATACCCTAATTTCACAGCCTTTAGATAATGTTTAGTGATGGATTTTGCTTAATTAGTATTTTAACCTAAAGCTAAGATTAAGGTTTTGAGGTATCTACTTGTCTCCAAATTCTCCAAATTTCCATTCGGATGATTCTTATCATGCTAATGTCAACTCTATAGAGTTTCAAGGCAATACAAGAGCAATTGCCCCCATGTCCTTCTTAACCCTCAAAACCCTCCATTTAGGGTTTGAGCTTGGATCGTAGGGTAAATCAACCCTAAACCACACCATTTTCTCCAAGTTGGTTATAATAACCCCCTACAAGTCAGTGGTCATGATATCAGTTTCTGTTGATGTGATATGACCATTCTAACCTCTAGTGCACTTTTTACTCAAAAATGCCTCACTATTGCCTAGTTAAGAATAGGTGACTCCCTAACTAAAACTAATCCAAGTGAGTTGAAAATTTGTACAGAGCTATGTTTTATAGCCAGGGACCACTCACCAAATTTTGGGAGGGTTTGGAGGTCATTTGACCACTTAAATAAATTCCTCTAACTTAATTAAATTAAAACAGAAACTTTGGACAAAGTATCTCCAAAAATTCTCATTTTTGGATAGCACTTAGATATAACTAAGGATAACCCCATGCCCAAATTTCAGGTCATTTGGGCAAAGGACGAAGCGTGGGCATCCATTTTAATTTCTGCCCAACACTGGGTACAACCCCCATTAAAACGGGTTCTGCAGTTGAACCGCTTACCCAAACGAGTTGAAACAAATTTTAAATTAATCTAGACTCGAAGGGTTACAACTTTTGTGACTGGTCATTTTTCCTAAATCGGCCTCTAGGTGCCTTGTTTTGCAGCCTCAAAATGTACTAAATTAATTTAACTTTTCATTACGTACTATATACATAATTTATATATTATAAATTGATTTTACTGTTCATCTTCTACTGAATCCGAAAAGCAGAACACAGAAAAATCATATTTCCTGTAGCTCTTTCGCGATCCATTGCCAGCCGTCCGGTCACTTCCCTGGCCAGCCACCACCACCACCACCTCTGTCGAGGCAATGGCTAGCGGTCGGCGGTGGTTTGGCCGCCGGAGGTGGAGGTTTCCGGCGTACCCGAAAAAATATCTTTTTCATGGTTTTCCATGAAAATGCAGGATAGGTCCGGCTCCTTTGAGCACGAACCTCATTTCTAAGATCTACCCATAAGAGAAGAATTAGAGGAGGACCTTATTCGCAGTTTGAAGGCGAGATGAACGTCGGATTGTTATGGTGCGGTGGTTGCGTTCCCGAACTTCTTCGACCGCAAGAGCAGAAATCTGAATTCGTTTGGTCTAGAGTGTAACCTTCTCCTCTTGCTCTAAGGAGGCTGTTATAGATCTCCAAGTGGGGAGGGGAAGGGTGAATCATTTATGGCAATAAAATCTCCCTTAACGAATGGCTTTTCGGTTATGGTGGAGAGAAGGAAACGTTGGAATAAGAAGAGGCGTTTACCAGGTGGCGATTTCCTATTGGACCTCAATCTCTCTTTCTTATTAAGTAATTAAAGAAAGAAACGGCTCATAAATACTCCTACTGTAAATTCCCATACTCAAAATTTATTATAACTTCGGTTATAGAAATTTCCAGTCTGGCTTACGTTTCGGCCTTTGTCACGGGCATGACACGTGGGTCATGGGCGTCACAAGCCCGGGTGGCCAATTCTTAGTTCGATGATCGTCGATCTGAGATCGACGATCGTCGAAAGGTGGTCACTCCCTTGGCGACGGGCATGACACGTGGGTCACGGGCGTGACCGGCCAAGATGCAAATTCCGCGCTCAGCGATCGTCTTGCTGAGATCAACGATCACCGAAGGGGGTCTCGCCCTAGGTCACGGGCTTGACACATGGGTCACGGGCGTGACAGGGCCATGACATAAATTCTGTGCTCAGCGATCGTCTTGCTGAGATCGCCGATCGCCAAAGGGGGTCATTTCCTAGGTCACGGGCGTGACACATGGGTCACGGGCGTGACAGGGCCATGACGCAAATTCTGCGCTCGACGATCGTCGCGCTGAGATCGACGATCGTCGAATGGGTCACGCCCTAGGTCACGGGCGTGAAACATAGGTCACGGGCGTGACAGGCCCAGGTTTAAAATTCTGCGCTCGACGATCGCCTCCCTAAGATCCACGGTCGTCGAAGGAGTCACGCCCTAGGTCACGGGCGTGACGGGTCGGTCACGGGCGTGACCAACCCGTGACCCGAAAGCTCGGTCGATGTATTTCAATTTTTGGGCTTCCTAGGGTTCTGTCATGGCAAACTGACTCCTAGGTGTCTAGCCGGAAATGGGATGTTTCATAGTTGAGGACCGAGCTATGACGCGGATTGACAACCCGGTGATTCCTTCTGTGAATCCTCTGTAAGACTTCGGATTCGGTCAATCTCTTGACTTGTTCTTGCTTTCTTGTTGAATATGTGTGTTTTAATCTATTTATGTAGATGATGTGCACTTTAGTTGTAAACATTATTTATTTCATGTCTATGTGAATCTATTTTTTTTTACCTCTTTAGTTGCTTGAGGTGCGCCATTATCCATCCTCCAACACATTGCCGCACTAGAAATTGATAGTGGCATGCATAGAGAAGAGGTGTTCATGACCCTCATTACACCGTTCTCACCACCTCATCCGCAATCCTACTCGTTCATCCGCCTAGCGATTCGGTGCATAGCGGCCAATGTAGTTTTCCATCCCTCCTGGCAAAGCATCGCATAGCGACATTGCATAGGAGTAGTTGTTAGTATTTTATTTTATTCATTTGCTAACAACCAACCCCCCCCCCTTCGTAGGTTAGACCTAAGGACTTCAATCTCAAGTCCTCCTCAAAATTAACTCCACCTTGCTGTGTTCCCTCAAGATCGATAAATGAGAAAATTCGCCCATTTTATATTATTTGTGCGACCGGTACACTTTCAATTCAACGCATCAAGTTTTTGGCACCGTTGTGGGGGAACACAGTAGTGTGAGTTTTTGGAGAGGGAGATAAGAGATAGAAGCCCTTTTCCATTTTTTCATTTCATTTTTCTTTGTTCCTTTACTAGTTATTTCAGTTGTTTACCATTTCTTTTGTTTATTTCTTTATGCCCTTTTCTGACTTTTGGTTTAGAAAGCAGATATGTGTTATTTTTATTCTAGTGTGTAGCACATTTTGGTAATTATTTTTATTCGTGATGTATTTCATAGCCGAGTGCCGTCTACTTGACACTTTGCGCTGATACATCGACGCCATTGCTATTTTTTGGTGTCCGCTCAGTCTGCCGATTTTTGTAGTGGGTTGGACTTACAGCTTCTGTGACCCTACTAGGAAAGAAATGGGCTTTGTGCGCACCTGTCCGCTTGGTCCCCTAAGCTGTGGATCATTTCATTCCAGTCAGACTCAATTCTGGTAGTCGCTACAGTCCGTAAAGGCTGATCTTTCAGACCACTAAATTACATGGGTGATGTGGTTTATAGTTTTACCCTGGGAGGAAAGTAATGGGCTCCGTGCGCACCTGCCCACTTGGTCACTTAAGTTTGTAACCCATCTTTATCAACTCGCAGAGTTTATTTATAATTCTCTCTCAGTCCGCAACATTAATCATTTATCTTTTCTTAGCTCGCAATAGTTTATTATCAGAATTTTGGATAATGAAATTGCTGACTGGAATTAGTATTCGCCAGAGTCCGCCAAATATCCATATATTTTTGGCAAGCTGGAAAATCGTATTCTTATCATGTTCAAGAAATTGTGGCGAACTACAACTAAATCAGTCCAGCTGTTATATGAACTTGGCGAGCTATATGTCAAGTGTCGCGGCCTGGATTATTATCAATCTTGGCTATCTTCGAGCTATACTTATCTCTAAGTAGGCGGCCTAAATTCCAAATGGCGCAGACTGGTTTTCACTGAACTATAGTGGCGATTTTTAATCATGCACATTGTAAACAGCAAGGCTTAACAAAGAGTATAAGAGAACAAGAAATGAACAATGAAAATAATAGAAGACACGAGCTGATCAAAATATCCTTTGTATTTAATCAAGTCAAAAATTTACATCTTTTTCATAACTGATGACCCTTAATCGAGTTTGCCACTTTAAAAAAAAATACATCTTTTCATTCTCTCAATATCTTCCACTTCTTTTCTGCAGGAGCATCAGACTTGAAGATTCATCAACGTTGATGTAAGGAGAGTAGCCCCCTGAGTCACTTCCGCTGGCATCCAAGCTCCCGTAATCCGCGGACTCGTTCTACGGGTTACCATCATTGGAGCTAGAGGAAGAAGCAGACTCGCCGGACTGGATTTCCCTCTTCTTGCTTGAACCAGTATCCACGAAAGCCTCATCGTCGGCTAGGCCCTCTTCACTTTCTTCTTTTTATTCTTCTTCATCTTCATCCACTACCTTTCCTTTTGCAGCTCGCTCCATTGTTGTGACCTGCTCTTCTAGCTCAGGGAAGAGCTTCAAAAAAGGGACTGTTTCCACCGCATCTTTGGCATGCCGCCTTCAATAAATCTCTTAATGGCGACCTCTATGCTCTCCTTCACATGAGGAAACATTGCGCCTTGGAAGCCATGATTCGCGATGTCATACGCGGTCTACAACAAAGAAAAATAAGTCAGTTCATCGAGGATATAAAATGGAGACCGCCGCAAATACAAGACTTACTGTTTCTTTTTCCTTCTGGAGATTAACACTTTTTCCTAACTGCTTATTACTTTCCATCAGTGATTTATTCTCCTTCTAAAGTTGCTCATTTAACCTGAGCAGATCGCGCGTCAAGCAGCCCATGAAGTGGCTCGTCACAATGATGTTCGCGTTGGCCTGGGTGGCGAGCAGAGGGAGATCGGCAGGCGGGACAACTTTCAGGTCGTGAAAGTTTCTCTTCCCATAGAGCACGGAGATCGCCACATGGGCGTGGTGAGATGCCCTTGAACTCTTCCAAGAGGGAAGAGCGGTGGAAAGACGGAATGCTTGTTCTTACTGTGCTAGTGGATCATTGGGTTTCCCCTCAAATCTTTCTAGCTTATCCCAAAGCCTTGTATGTCAAAGCTTTCAGAGGACGAGTAGCCCAGGACGTGATCCCCCTCCTATTTTTTTCTTCTTGCAGCCTCTTTTTTCCTTTCCCCTTGTGTAGGGGTCAGGTCGCTTGGTGTTTGAGGAGGATTCGCTAGTACCGCCAAGGTCTCTTCAAGAAAAGAAAAAGTCAATTCATTACAGTAACGCCGGATCAAAGGCAGGTTGCAGAACTTACTCTCTTGGCGAGCTATAGTGTCTACGCTAGGCAGGAGCAGGATGTAGTGTTCGATGTCAAGTCTATCTCTCTCCAAGAACTCAACAATTGCAGTCTCCACCGCATCGAGCTTCATGCTCTTGAAGGCTGAGTCTGCACGCACCTACGGATGAGTGTGCTTGAACCCCAGGTCGTCTTCAAAGATCAGGTACCTAGAGGTCCATTTATGTATCTTTTATTGTAAGCCCATAACCTTCATTCCTCGACATTAAAAGTATATCATGCCAATGTAAAGGCGGCCTCCTGTGGGTGTGATTGAGCGGACAGAAATATTTTTCCTAAAAATGTTCAAAGAAAATGCAATCCTCTCAGATCACAGGTAAGAAATGTAGCTGTAAATGGAAGCTAAGGTGTTCGATGTGAGCTACAAGAGAACCATGCCATAATGTTCAAATATCTCTGCGACCTCCCACAGTAGAATAAATTTTAATCCACAGTCAAAGTGATAAATCAACATTGCAATCTGAGTGGCAGTGGAGAAGTTGATCCTTTCTTGATCTTCAAGAAGGCGGACATGCAGCGGCGAGTCCGCCTAATGCTTCTCAGCAATGGTCTCGATATCGGCTTCAGTTAGCTTGCACTTCTTATGGTTGACAGAATGGAAGGCAATCGCAGCATCAGAACGAGCGAACACCATTTTCTGAGACCGCAAGGCTTCTGCTTCGGTCGATTTTCCTACAAAGAAGGAAGACTTGGGCTCTATTTATAGAAATAAGGTCTGATAGTTTTTCAACCAGGATGCATAATTTGATAACTCAGTCCGCACAGAACCAGTTTCTTTTAATCAAATATCGCGGACACAAAGTCAGTCTGCCCAGCTCGCTATGTTTTTAGTGTTTCTAAACAAATTCAAAGCAATTTCAAAATCAAAATATGCAAACACATAGTTAGTGAAAGTGAGGATAGATACAACTCTTGAGGGGGGGGGGGTGAATAGAGTATTCAAAAATTATGACACCCTACTCAACTCCCTTAGAGTTAATTTGCGAAATGAGTTTATAGATATTTGAAACCCTAGAGCCTAACACAAAGTGTAGTGCACAGAAGAAAGCTAACTGTAATTACATTTGAGCGTTGGTCCTATCACAGCAACTAGCAATCCTAGTTATTTCTACTCACAGCCACAGTGCAATAATTAAATGAAGTAACACAGACGACACAAGAAGTTTATACTGGTTCCCTCTAAATAGGTATGTCCACTCTTCTACCACCCTGGTAGGAATCCACTACAGGTTTTTGTTCAGGTGCCCTACCACCAACTGATCTGCTTCAGGTAGATCAAGTAGACCCTTTGAGCTTTTGATCAGGTTCTAAAAATCCAACACAGGTTTTTGATCAGGTGCCCTGTCACCAAGGTTCACTTTTGAAGGGAGTAATAACCCTTTATACAGGAGGTTGAGAGAGGGTTAGATGGTCTTCTCTATTGTTAAAACAATATTAGAGAAGCAAGTGGATTGCAAAGAGCTAGAAAGCTCTAAAGAATCAAGGCTCCCCCCTGGATTTGTGATATCCAGGAAGAAGTCTTGCTTCAGGGTACAGGAACTCTTCTGAACTTGTGACAGAGAGCTATCTTGAAGTTCTTGAAGGAGCAGCTTGAAGAAGACTCTTGATTTGTAATGGATGTTCTTCTTCAACAACTTTTCTTTCTTCTTCTTCTTCTTGAGACTCTGAGTGAATGTTCCTGGCAGCAGGATGAACTCAGGATTGAAGAAGGGAGAGATGAAGAAGGGCGATCTTCTCAGTTGAATGCAACAAATATCTAAGAGCTGTATATCTTCTTGAATTGAATCTGTATATGAATATCTCTGTTGACTTGTATGTATATCTTGTATATCTATATCATTTCTTCTTTCAAAAGAAGCTCTTTATATATGGGCCTTTATAACAGCTCTAATCTTTGTTTGAATTTTGTCTTCTTTTGAGATCTTCGATCTGGGCTGCAAGTAGCACAAAACAACAACATATCCTGCAGACAAACATGCTATAAAGGGATAACGCTTTCTAAGAAGCTGCAATTCCAATCTGATAAAAGGAGTACTAAAGAAAGTCACATCAGACTAAAACTCTTTACGGTCAGAGAAGACTTTTGTGTCTAACGGATATAGAGGACATCATGGCAGAATAAAACAAAAAGATATTTTAACTAATAAGACAAAAGACGTTGTAGAATAAAGCTTGACTTATGCACAAAGGATGGGGCAAAGATTTGCCTTGAGATGTATGCACAAAATCAATGAAATAATCTTTAATGAAATATGCTAAATAAACAAGAAATAAATCAAAGAACAGAAGGAGGAAATTACTAAAGGCAGACAGAAAAACGTCGAACGACCCTCGGAGATCGTCGAATGAGCCACAGAGATCGTCGACCTATCAGAACAGATAGTCGAACGACACAGATAGTCGAACTATCAAAGCAGATAGTCGAGCTATCAAAAAGATAGTCGAACCATCAAACAGATGGTAGAACTATCAACACAGAGAAGATAGTCGAACTATCAAACAGATAGTCGAACTATCAACAACAGAACAGATAGTCGAACTATCAGAGCAGATAGTCGAGCTATCAGATAGTTGAACTATCTAAGCAGATAATCGAACTATCAAACAAAACAGATAGTCGACCTATCAAACAGATAGTCGAGCTATCAGATAGCTGAACTATCCAAGCAGATAGTCGAACTATCAAACAAAATAGATAGTCGAACGCTCAAACAGATAGTCGAGCTATCAGAAAGTTTAACTATCCAAGCAGATAGTCGAACTATCAAACAAAACAGATAGTCGAACTATCAAACAGATAGTCGAGCTATCAGATAGTTGAACTATCCAAGCAGATAGTCGAACAATCAAACAAAATAGATAGTCGAATTATCAAACTGATAGTCGAGCTACCAGATAGTTGAACTATCAAGGCAGATAGTCGAACTATCAAGAAATCTGTCTGGTCAAAAAAAGTCGAGCGGGGTTCGACGATCGACGAGGTAGATACCACAGATCGTCGAGCTAACAAGAGTTGAACTAACTCAGAGATAGACGATCTGCTGACTGACGATAGTCGACCAACTGATAGACGATCGTCGAACAGTTGATAGACGATAGTCGAGCGGCATTCGACCATAGTCGAACCAAAAACAACTTAACCAATTTTTCATCTAGATAAGTGATAACTCTACAACTAGAGCAATCTAACTAAACAACTATCCTTTGACCATAGATAAATCTTTGGTCAAGAAACTAAATGAGAAGACTGAACTCAAATCCAAACTAGGGTACCAACAATCTCCCCCTATTTGGGTTAAGTCTCTCAAAACAAAACAAACAAAACAAACTACTAGAAATAAACATAATTCAGGAAAAGAAACACCTAAGCAGTAAATAGCATTAATCAAACAGACAAATAAAAAACTGTCAATCAATGAAACTTAAGAAGCATCAAAATCTGATTTTGATACAGAGGAACCAGGTAGAAAAGAAATTTTTCTGAAAGGATCTAAAGCTTCCTTCTTTGATATCTTTAAATCTTATTCTCCAATAATTCTAGATTCTCATGTTTTTGGTACTACTGCTTCAGGGTGCTTTTCCATATATTTAGAAGGATCAAAAACCTCAGGTCTAACCTAGAATTTGTCTAGCTCCTTCTTTCTGAATTTAGACATAGTAGTGAAGCCTGAAATATCTTTTCCTTCAGCTTTGGCCTTTCTGATTTGAGTTGATCCAACTAGTTCAAGAAATCTAGCCATCCTGAAATCAGGATTAAGCTCTTGACTTTCATATTCATTTTCACCAGTTGAATCTAAAGGTTTTACAGTTTTTAATTTTGTTGAGAGTTCCAGTAAACTTGCAGCTGGCTCTTTAATTTCTTGAATAACTAAAGAAGCTGGAGGAGCAAACTCAGCATATTTTTTACTTGATTTTTCAGAGAAAATAACTCTTTTAACTTTTGAATTAGTTGTCTTTGTTTGAGCTGGCCTTGTCGAAGATATGCTTTGTGTTTCTTTGGAAGGTGATGCTTTTCTCATGGGAGAAGGAGGAGGGGAAAAAGTTGGCTTCTGATATACTACCTCCTTTACTTGCTCTCTTGTATCAACATCTTGTCTTTGATATCCAAATTGAGATCTGCTTTGATATCCTAGATTGCTTCTTCTTTGATGAGCTTGAGACGGAGTGAATCTAGCAGAAGGGGCTGATGGATTGGCAGAAATATTTCCAGATGCTCCTGCACTTGGAGGTGGAGGAGGGGGACCTCTAGGGGTCCACTTTGGAGCTGGACTATCATATCTTATACTTTTCTTTCGCTGCTTTTGCTGATTTTTGGATAATCCCATCTAATGTTGATATTCTTTGGATTTGGGATCTATCCCTTTCAGTATATAATATGGAACATCATGATCAGGATTAGGAGGAGGAGGAGCAGCAGCTTTCCTTTTCCTTTTAGCTTATTTCTTCTTCTTCGACTCTTCTGAATTATCAGAGTCATCCTCATCCTCAGAATGAGATGATGGAGGTTGATCATAAGGATCAAAAACCTCTTGCTCAGCTTCCTTATTGTCTTTTAATGCAGCATTCTCTTTCTCTTCTTCTAAGGCATCCTGTGCCAGAAGAGTATCAAGATCTAGTCCTGGGGTGTCATCCTAGACTGTAGATTTTTCTTCTTGAACATCTGAAACTGTTTCTTTCTCAACTGCAACTGTCTTGAGGACCAATTCATCATGCACAGCTATCTGAGCTGGAGGAGAAGATACAGGATCTTGAATGGCAGGTTCTTGCACTAGTTCTGGAGCTGGTTCTGAAGCTGGTTGTTGAGCGGGTTCTTGAGCAGCTTGAAGTTCTTCCACTAGATCTGTAGTATCAGGAACACAGATTTGCTAAATAGAATTGAAACATCCCTTCTAGGTATTCACAGACTAGCGTGTAAGTTAACATGTCAAGGAATTGAGTAAATGAATTACCTTTAGGATTTTCTCCAGAATTTCCTAACTCCCACAAGTCATCTAGAAAGGAGGTAATGACTCCTTCTAGGAATAGAGCAACTATGGGAGTAGAAGCTTCTTCAAGACACACTTTGAAAGCAAATTCTGCTTCCATTATGATATCGGAAGGCCTCTGAACTGGTGCGGGTTCTGCAGATGATGAGGGAATGTCAACTGGAACTGCTGTTTCTTCTTGAATCTCAGCTTAGGGCTCTGCTGGAAGAGTAACAAGGGGCAGTCCTGAAGCATCTTCCTCGAACATCTCCCCCTGCCTGATTTCAGTAGACATTGAAGTCAGGCCCCTAACTGAAGAGGGCTCAGCAGACTTAAAGAGGGCTAAGATGGAGGATGTCAGGGTAGAGATGGAAGAAACGAGAGGGGAAATTGCTTCTTCAATCATGATTTTGATTGAAGGAGTAATTAGATCCAATATGTTTGAAATGAAGGCTGGTGTGATTTCAACTGATGGTGGGGGAATCACAGTAGATAGATGATCATCAAGGATGGTGTTCTCCTAATGAGATGGAGTGTTAACTGGTGATTGATGGGTGGATGCAGGAAGATCAATATGATCTGAATGAGCAATTGGTGAATGAGGTGGAGTAGGGAGAGTCTACGAAGTTAACAAATCAAAACTAGGATGAGAAATCCTAGCAAGATGTGAAGAGAGTGGAGATGCTGGTGGTGATGCATGGGGAATTGTGGAGGAATCAAGAAGAAGAGAGACAGTGGATGTAGATGGTAATGCAGAAGTAGATGGCACTTGAGTAGAAGTGGATGGTAATGCAGAAGTAGATGGCAATGCAGAAGTAGAAGAAATGGGAGGAATGGAGGAGCCTTGTTCTTGTAGGTGGGGAGTGACTTAAACAGTCCTGGTGCTCTAAGATACAACAGGAGCTACCCCAGCTGGTGAAGGCTTCTGAATGCTCCTTTTCCACTTAACAAATAGGGTTGGGTCCATTTTCTTACTGGCATTGATGGAAGTAGCAACTCTTCCCAATAGTTGGGGATATTTCTTTTTTAAGAAAATTCCTATCACCCTTCCAAGGGTTACTTCCTTCTTACTGTTCTTCTTTCTTATCAGAAAAACAATATCACTGCCCAATCTATCTCTTTCTTATTTATAATTGCACTCATCAGAGCAAACTGCTTCCTGGTTATATTATCATGAGCCGAGTGCTTACCTAACAGCACTTTACCAACAAGTTCAGCTAAGAACTTTATTCTAACCGGGAAGTTCACTTTCAGCAGCTTTGTAGGGATGCCCTCAGCATGACCTAGCTCGACGAGGATCCGTCCATATTCTTGGATATCTTGGTCATATTCTTCTTGTCCATTCAATAGTCCGAAAATTTCAGTCAGAACGGCGGGAGTCAGGATTACCTCTTCGCCGCCTATTGTCCCGGTCATGGATTCGTCGCTGGAAGACGAAGAGTAAACCCATTCTTTGATCTCTTGGATGTTGATCTTGATCCTTGTTGACATCAGCTTTTCCAAACCTTGATCCTTGTAGAGCTGTAGTATCTCTATAATCTCCACATCGCAAGCGCTGAACGAGTCGAAATCCACGCTGAAACCGGCGTCGAACATCATCGCAGTCAGGAGAGCTGGAGCAACAGCAAATGATTTGGTTGGAGAGGAAGACAAAGACGAAACGGCAGAAGGCGTGGGGCAGAGCTTAAACAGAAACACGGAATACGAAAAGACGAGCTCTGTCGACTATCAAAAAGACGATCTCTTAACCTAGGTCGACCATCGGTTTTATATTAAAACAGTAATCATCGATCTTTTTTAACAGATCCTGGAGACGATAATCGAACGGTCGTTCGACGATCGTTTCTTGAAGCAGAGTAGTCGATCAATCATTCGACTATTTCTGTCTTCACAAACAAACAAGTCGTCGTCACCCATAGGTCGACGATAGGCTCGACCTATTCGACTATCGTCGAACGTCGTTCGACGATCTTCAGACAGATTTCAAAAAGGCAGAAGTCACACTTAGTCTTTTCCATTAATCATGCCTAGTTGAACCAAAAAGAACAGATGCTTCTATTCATCTAAGGGCTTGATGAAAATATCACCTCTCTGAAGGTCAGTGGATATGAACTCAAGGCTGATCTTGTTCTTTTCCACACAATCTCTCAGGAAATGGTGTCTAATCTCAATGTGCTTGGTTCTAGAGTGGTGCACAGGATTTTGTGCAATGGAGATAGCACTGGTACTGTCACACATGATTTTGGTGTTCTTGTGTGTGTACCCATAATCCAAAAGCTAGTTTTGAATCCACGGGATCTGTGAACAACAACTAGCAGCTGCTATATATTCAGCCTCTGCAGTTGAAGTTGAGACAGAAGCCTGTTCCTTACAGAACCAAGAGACCAATCTCTCTCCCAGGAACTGACATGTTCCTGAGGTACTTTTCCTGTCAACTCTACAACCAACATAGTAAGAATCAGAGTATCCAATTAACTCAAATTCTGATTCAGCAGGGTACCATAGTACAAAATTTGGACATCCCTTCAGGTATCTCAAAATTCTCTTAAGAAGAATCAATTGAGATTCCTTGGGGTTGACCTGGATTCTAGAACATAGGTATGTGGCAAACATTATATCTGGTATACTTACAGTTAAATACAATAGGGAACTAACAATGGCCCTATAGTTTTTCTGATCAACTGGCTTACCCTGATCATTAGAATCTATAACTGCATTAGTAGCCATAGGTGTATGAATTGCTTAAGCATCAGCCATCCCAAACTTCTTTACCAATTCCTTGGCATATTTGGATTGGGAGATGAAGATGCCATCAGCATCTTGCTTTACTTGGAGACCAAGAATGTAAGACAGCTCACCCATACTACTCATCTCAAACTTAGAATGTATCAAGTCAGAGAACGTTTTGCACAGTTTGGGATCAGTGGAGCCAAAAATAATATCATCCACATACACTTGAACTAACAGGATGGTGTCCTTGTGGTGCTTAACGAAAAGGGTTCTATCAACTACTCCCCTAACAAAGTTGTGCTCTAACAGGAAACTAGCTAGAGTCTCATACCAGGCTCTGGGTGCTTGTTTAAGACCATAAAGAGCTTTTTGCAACTTGTAAACACATAAGGGTTGAGTTGAAGAGACAAACCCAGGAGGTTGTTCAACAAACACCTCTTCCTTTAGCTCACCATTTAGGAATGCACTCTTGACATCCATCTGAAAGACCTTAAACTTCATATAGGCTGCATAGGCTAGAAAGATCCTTATTGCCTCTAGCCTTGCAACAGGGGCAAAGATTTGGTCATAGTCTATACCTTCCTCCTGTATGTAGCCCTGAGCTACAAGCCTAGCTTTGTTCCTTACAATAATTCCATTTGCATCCAACTTGTTTCTAAACACCCACTTGGTGCCTATGGTTAGTTGGCCTTTAGGTCTTGGAACCAAAGTCCATACTTTACATCTTTCAAATTGATTAAGCTCCTCTTGCATAGCAATGATCCAGTGAGGATCTAGCTCAACATCTTTTATGGTGAGGGGCTCAATTTGTGAAAGGAAACAAGGATGCATCACATCCTGTCTTAATTGATGTCTTGTTTGCACACCAGCTGATATGTCACCAATCACTTGAGATGTAGGATGATCTCTAAGTGTGACAAGATCAGCAGGTGGGATGTGATCTTCAGCAACAGTTGGGATTAATTACTCCTGAGGAATTGGATCAACTGTTGGTGGTACAATAACTGCTTCCACGGTGTCTTTATCACTGTCTGAATTAGTGATATGAAGAGTTGATAGATGGAGAATCTCTTGAGTGACATCTTTGCATAATTCTGGTAACCGCAATGAGCTTGAGGAAGGGGAAGTTTCCTTCTCCTTGTAAAACATCTTTGACTCATAAAAAGAAACATGCACAGACTCCTCTATTTTAGATGTTGATTTATTAAACACCCTATAAGCTTTTCTTACTTGGGAATATCGAAGAAAAATTCCCACTCAAGCTTTTGCTTCAAACTTTCTAAGGTATTCTTTGTTGTTATTGTGAATATACACTACACAACCAAAGACTCTAAAATAATTAATTTTAGGTTTCTTTCCTTTAAGCAACTCATAAGGAGTTTTACTCTTAAGCTTGTGTATAAGACATCTGTTCATGACATAATTAGTTGTGCTAACAGCTTCTGCCCAATAAGAAAGAGGTATGTTAGCATCTGCCAATAATGTTCCAGCAGCTTCAATCAGGGTTCTATTCTTCCTTTCCCCTACCCCATTTTGTTGGGGAGTTCTAGGAGCAGAGAAGCTATGTTTGATACCTTCTTTCTCACAGAATTCTTGCATGAGAAGAGACTCAAACTCAGTACCATGATCACTTCTGATCAAGGCAACATGAGTAGAATACTCAGTCTACACACATAGCAGAAAGTCTGTAAGAACTTTGAAGTTATTAGCCTTAGTTCTCAAGAAGAACACCCAAGTGAACCTAGAGAAGTCGTCTACAATTACTAAAGTGTAATACTTCCCTCCTAGACTCTGTACATTTATTGGGGCAAAAAGGTCCAAATGAAATAAATACAGGATTCTAGGTGAATCACTTTTATTTACAGATTTAAAGGAGTTTTTTGTTTGCTTGCCTAATTGACAAGCCTTGCATAGGCTCTCCTTCTTGTAGGGGCAAGAACGTAAACCTCTAACAAGGTTGTATTTAGAAAATCTAGATATGTTCTTGAGGTTAACATGGCTAAGCATCATATGCCATAAGGTGTTATTATTTGTTACTTCATTAAACAGACAGATTTCAGATTGAGTTGTGTTAAAATCTACTAAATAAATTTTATCCTGTCTAATGCCTACTAACACAATATTACAATTTAAAGTAATATTACAGAGAGTGTTAGTGAAAGATACCTGATAACCTGATCACATAACTGGCTTACTGAGATAAGGTTGTGCTTCAGTCAAGTTACATATGCAACCCTTTTGAATGTTACTGCTCCAATGGTAATCCTACAATATCCTTCAGTTTGACCACAGCTGGAATACCAAAAGATCACCTTTGGTCCAAGCTTGGCCTTGTATCTTGACAGATTTTCTTTGTTTCCTATCATGTGTTTGGAACAGCCACTATCCAAATACCATTTATCTTTAGTAATTGGATAGGTCTTCACCTACAAACTAAACAGTTAGACATTATGGACCCAGACAACCTTTGGTCCATTATTCTTCACATAATGAAAACTTGAAATAAAAGAATAAGCAGGTTGGGGTTTATATCCTAAAGGGTAAGATCTCCTAGGTGGGATGCTCCATGCAGTTGATGGGTCAGCAAACCTAGGATTTCTATTTACATTAGGGTTTCTAAGGTTCAGGTGATTATTTTGAAAATCATATTGAAATTGTCGATCATCGTTCGACGATCGATGCACAGATCGTCGAGCATCGTTCGACCATTGAGCCTTCGATCGTCGAGCAGCGTTCGACGCTTTTTGTAGCTCCAAAAATTTTTGCTTTCTCTTTTCTCTCTTAGCTTTATTTAAGGCTTTGTTAACTAGATTTACTTGCTCAGTATTGTTTATTCCATAAGCTGAAATAAAGTTTACTGGAGTTGAAAGATGATTTTTAAGAACCAATGGTGGTTCACTTGATGAGGCTCCTAAGCCTAGCTTATTATTGCCAGACCTAGTGTTTGTCATGCTAGTGATCTCTAGCAGCTTAAGGCTTCTACCATTTAGAGATTCTTCTAATCTTTTTGATTTAGCTAGTTCATTTTTAAGGAATTTTATTTCTTCACTGGACTTAGTGAGTTCTTCTTCTAACCTAGCATTTTCAATGGAGAGGATTTCTTATTCTGCTATGCTATTTCTAAGCTCCTTAATTTCTTTTTCTGAACTAATTAAATCTAAACAATGAGATTTAAATTCGGATTTAAATTCAGCAGAAAAAAAATCATAAGAAGATAATACCTGATCTTCTGTAGGTATTTCTTCATCATCATCAGAACTCTTTGCAACTGAGTGATTGTTGCAGGCATCAATTGCCATAAGGCAAATTTCCTTTGCCTTCTTCTCTTCCTCATCTTCACTGGAGCTTGAGGAGGAAGATTCCTCATCTGAATCACTCCAGGTTTCAGCAACAAATCTTTTCTCCTTCTTCTTATTTTTGTAGGAGGAGGACTTGGAGTGCTTCTTGTGATGTTCCGTTTCTTTTCTCTTTTCTTTGTTCTTTTCCTCTAGACACTCTGGTAGAATGTGTCAAGGTTTCCTGCAACCATAACAGATCATTTCTTTAGCAGGAGATCTGTCATACCTTGGTTTATCTTCATATCTTGAAGACTTCTTTCTGAAGTCCTTTTTGCCCATCTTGAGAAACCTTTTGGCAAAGAGTGCCATCAGCTCCTCATTGGATTGGCTTCCTTCAGAAGCATCAGCAACTTTGAGAGCAAGAGTTTTATCTTTCCTTGTTGGAGTTGGAGTCTTGGCTTCAGCCTCAGCTTTCCTGGTCTTAAGAACTTGCTCAAAAGATTTGAGCTTTCTAAGGAGGGCTTCAATTGAGATCTCAGTAGTACTTCTGGCCTCCTTGATGGGTCAGATCCTAAGATCCCATGAGCTGGGGAAGCACATCAGTATATTATCATTGACCTCTGTCAATGTTATCTCCTTATCAAGGGTTCTCAGCTCATTGATGATTGAGCTGAGCCTGGTGTACATTCCTTCAACTGATTCAACTTCAGTCTTCTTGAAGTTTTCATATTGGGATATAAGGTTGGACCTTCTGTCCTTCCTCTCATCAGCTGAACCAGCTACAATCTGGTTCAGTGAGTCCCACATGGCTTTTGCAGAGGTGCAATCAACAACTTTCTTGAAGGTTTCATCAGACATAGTCTGAGCCAGAATGTTCATTGCTTTAGCATCAACAACTTTTGCTTTCTTGTATGCATCATTGTAATCTGGAGGTGGCACTGCACAGAGATTTGTAGATGTTGTTGCAGTGGCTGCAGCAAGTGGTGTGGGTGGCCCTGTCAAAATGGAAGAAAAAATATCTTCATCAATTGAATTCATATATAACCTTATTCTTGCCTTCCAAATGCTAAACTTAGCTAAGTTGCATACTACAGGTCTGGTGCTGGAATAATCCTTCTACTGGGCCATGAAGTAAATATCTATAAACTTGCTATCAATCAGGATCTTGTGACTCAGGTGTTAGCCTGTACAGTCAGACAATCTCCCTCTGATACCAATTGAAAGTGAGGATAGATACAACTCTAGAGGGGGGGGGGGGGTGAATAGAGTATTCAAAAATTATGACACCCTACTCAACTCCCTTAGAGTTAATTTGCGGAATGAGTTTATAGATATTTGAAACCCTAGAGCCTAACACAAAGTGTAGTACCTAGAAGAAAGCTAACTGTAATTACAGTTGAGCTTTGGTCCTATCACAGCAACTAGCAATCCTAGTTATTTCTACTCGCAGCCACAGTACAATAATTAAATGAAGCAACACAGACGACACAAGAAGTTTATAGTGGTTCCCTCTAAATAGGTACGTCCACTCTTCTACCACCCTGGTAGGAATCTACTACAGGTTTTTGTTCAGGTGCCCTGCCACCAACTGATCTGCTTCAGGTAGATCAAGTAGACCCTTTGATATTTTGATCAGGAGCTCAAAATCCAACAAAGGTTTTTTATCAGGTGCCTTGCCACCAAGGTTCACTTTTGAAGGGAGTAATAACCCTTTATATAGGAGTTTGAGAGAGGGTTAGAGGGTCTTCTCTATTGTTAAAACAATATTAGAGAAGCAAGTTGATTGCACAGAGCTAGAAAGCTCTAAAGAATCAAGGCTCCCCTGGCTTAGTGATATCCAGGAAGAAGTCTTGCTTCAGGGTGCAGGAACTCTTCTGAACTTGTGACAGAGAGCTGTCTTGAAGTTCTTGAAGGAGTAGCTTGAAGAAGACTCTTGATTTGTAATGGATGTTCTTCTTCAACAGCTTTTCTTTCTTCTTCTTCTTCTTGAGACTCTGAGTGAATGTTCCTGGCAGCAGGATGAACTCAGGATTGAAGAAGGGAGAGATGAAGAAGGTCGATCTTCTCAGTTGAATGCAACAAATATCTGAGAGCTGTATATCTTCTTGAATTGAATCTGTATATGAATATCTCTGTTGACTTGTATGTATATCTTGTATATCTCTTCTTTCAAAAGAAGCTCTTTATAAATGGGCCTTTATAACAGCTCTAATCTTTGTTTGAATTTTGTCTTCTTCTGAGATCTTCGATCTGGGCTGCAAGTAGCACAAAACAACAACATATCCTGCAGACAGACATGCTATAAAGGGATAACGCTTTCTAAGAAGCTGCAAATCCAATCTGATAAAAGGAGTACTAAAGAAAGTCACATCAGACTAAAACTCTTTACGGCCAGAGAAGACTTTTGTGTCTAACGGCTATAGAGGACAGCATGGCAGAATAAAGCAAAAAGATATTTTAACTAATAAGACAAAAGACTTTGTCAGATAAAGCTTGACTTATGCACAAAGGATGGGGCAAAGATTTGCCTTGAGATGTATGCACAAAATCAATGAAATAATCTTTAATGAAATATGCTAAATAAACAAGAAATAAATCAAAGAACAGAAGGAGTACAAAATTACTAAAGGCAGACAAAAAAACGTCGAACGACCCTCGGAGATCGTCGAACGAGCCACAGAGATCGTTGACCTATCAGAACAGATAGTCGAACGACACAGATAGTCGAACTATCAAAGCAGATAGTCGAGCTATCAAAAAGATAGTCGAACCATCAAACAGATGGTCGAACTATCAACACAGAGCAGATAGTCGAACTATCAAACAGATAGTCTAACTATAAACAACAGAACAGATAGTCGAACTATCAGAGCATATAGTCGAGCTATTATATAGTTGAACTATCCAAGCAGATAGTCGAACTATCAAACAAAACAGATAGTCGACCTATCAAACAGATAGTCGAGCTATCAGATAGTTGAACTATCCAAGCAGATAGTCGAACTATTAAACAAAACAGATAGTCGAACTATCAAACAGATAGTCGAGCTATCAGATAGTTGAACTATCCAAGCAGATAGTCGAACTATCAAACAAAACAGATAGTCGAACTATCAAATAGATAGTCGATCTATCAGATAGTTAAACTATCCAAGCAGATAGTCGAACTATAAAACAAAACAGATAGTCAAACTATCAAACAGATAGTCGAGCTATCAGATAGTTTAACTATCAAGGAAGGTAGTCGAACTATCAAGAAATCTGTCTGGTCAAAAGAAGTCAAGAGGGGTTCGACGATTGACGAGGCAGATACCACAGATCGTCGAGCTAACAAGAGTTGAACTAACTCAGAGTGGTGGAGACGACGAACCACAGCTTGCTGAAGACCCTCCCTCGTCTCCAACAAAGGACTCGCGTCGCCATGATGCCCACTCGGGGCGACGTTATAATCTCCGCCCTCGGCTCAAGCCCGTTTAATCTTTTATTTATGTCATGTTATTTAGCGTATTTGTGTGCCACTTGTTTAGGCATTTTATTAGTCTCTTTAAGTTTAACAAAACATTATTAGCTTTATTTTTCATTGTGGGCTGCTAATAGCCGTATGATGGTTGTAAGCCTATATATAGGCATAGGATGTTTCCTTTTGAAGTATTGAAGAAGAAAATTGAAAACCCTAAACTTATCCCTCTCCTTCTCATCCTCTTAGCCGCCCCCCTCTCTCTCTCTCTTCCTCCTCACTACTTCGGCCGCCCCCCTCTCCCCACTCTCAAAAGCCGCCCCCCTTCCTCTTCCCTTCCTCCCTCTTCCCATCTACATCCCCCACACCATCTCCTCCTCCCAAACCGCCCTTACCCGACCACCTCTTCCCCCAACCATTTGGCCACCAACCTCCAAGGCCGACCACCACCTCCCTTCCCTCTTGGCCGACTACTCTCCAGTTGGTGGAGGTGGAGTATTTCAAGCTCCGAGGAACTTGGAAACGGCGTGACGCGGCGACGGCGGAATCTCTTTCTCCATTCGGTGCAACTCCGGCGGAACCGCGGGCGAGTGATCTTTTGGTAAAACAGTTGGAATCATCCATTCCGACTTGGGTAACGAATCTCTCCACTTCGGTGTGTTTCCCTCTTGATTTTTCTAGCGGCTGGAGTAATTTTTGCGTTGCTTGCGAATCGTTGATTTTCGTGGGTTTTGCTTTAAGTGTTGCAACATCACTACGCTTTATTTCCGAAAAGGGTTTGGCGAACCCCGCTCTTTTTGTTGGGGGAGATCTACCGTTTCTCGATCGTGTTTTCGGGTAGATCTTCTTTGGTACAACATCGCTCGTCCGGACCGGGTGGGTCCCTTTTGCTTGAAAGGATAACGGCCTCTAGCCGCTTGTCCGATCTTTCCGGCGGTGTGGCTACCGTGTTGGTTTACTTGTTTAGTTTGCATAGTAGTGCGCTGCGTTTGAGCTTTGTGTGGCTAGCGTTGTGGGTGTTAGGCGTCTCGTGCGGTAGAACGCTAAGGTTATCTCGTTGGCGGATAGCGGCCTGCATCAATTTGGTATCAGAGGTGGTTCGTGTCAATTTCTTAATTGACACCCTCCCCTTTCTTGCCTTCCATTTTTTTCCCCCACGTTAGGGTGCGTTTTGTGTCAAAAAAATCAAAAAAAAATTTTTCCTTGGTCTGCCAATAGCGTCCTAGATTTCTTAATTTTCTGCAAAAAAATCAAAAAAAATTATTTTAATAATCCTCTAAATTTTTCCTGTAGGAATATCAAAAAAAACAAATCTTTTCTAAAGTCTCCTATCGGGATTAAATCATAGTTCGTTTGTCTAAATCGGCTGACAACTTGTTGCATGCGCACAAGGCTAGGAACGGAGTATTTCCCATCGTCTTCCACCATGGACGACGAAACGGGTAACGTCCGTGGCCTCAATGAGATTGAGGAGCTTCTGCAAGACTTTACGGAGCAAATGACGGCCATTAGAGAGGCCCTTCATGCCCTAGGTGTCCAGCAAGGGGGACCCCGTCATCCCCCCGCTCACCAACGAGCGGATGGAGATCACCAAGCCAACCCCAATCACCCGCAGGAATACGCTCCTCGAGCCCCCTTCGAGTTTGACCTTACTCGGGCCGTCCGAGTCAAGCCACCCTCCTATGATGGGTTGGGAGATCCTCAAGTCTTCCAAGATTGGGTCTTGGAAATTGAGTGTTACTTCGAATGGTACGCTCTCAACGATGCGGACAAGGTGCGTGTGGCGAGGATGAAATTGTTAGGGCGAGCCAAGATCTTTTGGCTGAATGAAGAGAGGCGCTTGCGAGTTGAGAACGGTGCTAGGCCCATCGGTTGGGGAGATATGAAGGCTAGGTTGACCGAGCAATACGTTCCCACGTACCATCGAACACAGATGTTCGATGATTTGGCTACCCTTAAGCAAGGGGCGAGGTCGGTTTCCGAGTACATGAGCTTGCTCAAGGATATGATGGTCCGTTGTGATGTGAAGGAAATGCCCGAGGTCACCCTATCTCGGTTCCGTAAGGGCCTCAACCCCGATATTCAAGAGAAGCTATTGCGATATGGCCACACGGACTTACACGTGACATTCAACGCTGTGTTAGATATCGAAAAGCACAATGCGCTTAAAGGAAAGTCACGTCCTTTCCAAAAGGGCAAGTCCATCTTAGGACCGCCACCGGAAACCAGCTATAAGGATAAAGGAAAGTATCGGTCCTCCGATTCTTCCTCCATTGTGGTGACGGCTAAAAACAATAGGAGTCCGACTGGGGAAAGAGTGCCGATAGGTAGAGTCAGCAGGACGAACGTCACCTGTTTTGCTTGCGGGGTTCAAGGACACTATGCTAGTGATTGTCCTACAAAACCCAAGCCCCTAGCCCTGTTAGATGCCGCGGGCGGGTCTGACGACCTTACTTACGAAGCAGGTGATTTTAGTGAGTCGGACGGCGTGCCGAGCGACATGGACGACGAATCTCACATGATGGTGATGCGATGTATTTTGGCCACCCCGCGGCCATTAGACGAATGGAATAGGACAAATATCTTCATGTTAAATTTCAAGAGCGGTGAAAAATGGTGTAGGCTGATCATAGATAGCGGTAGTTGCATGAATGTCGTGTCGGAAGCCGCCGTGAAACGCATGTCCCTAGTTGCTGAACCACACCCTCACCCGTATAAGGTAGCGTGGGTGAACAAGTCATCCCTCCCCGTAGCGAAGCGTTGCCTAGTTCCCCTCACCATCAAGGCCTACACCGAATCGGTTTGGTGTGATGTCATCCCCATGGATGCGTGTCACGTCTTACTCCGGCGCCCTTGGTTGTTTGACCATGACGTCACCCACTATGGTCGGGCTAACACTTATGAATTCAAGTTTAATGGCCGCGTCATCGTCTTGAAGCCCTCTCCTCCAAAGGACCCTTCGATCCCGTCCAAGGACACCGTCATCCCCGTTGAGAAGAGAGCGTTGGGTCTTATTGGTAGGAAGGAACTGACCCAGGCTACCTTCATGGACGGAGTCCTTTACGCTTTAGTTTGCCTCCAAGTCAGGGACGATGCGACGATATGTGAAAGTTTACCCTCGGCATTGAAGTCGCTCCTAGAAGAATTTGTGGATGTGTATCCGGACGAGCGACCGTCTGAGTTACCCCCCATGCGGGACATCCAACACGCCATCGACTTCATTCCCGGCTCCTCCCTACCCAACCTTCCCCATTACCGCCTCAATCCGTCCGCGCATTTAGAACTACAAACCCAGATCTCGGACTTATTGCGAAAGGGATTTATCCGCCATAGCATGAGTCCTTGCGCCGTACCCGCCTTACTGGCCCCCAAGAAGGACGGCACGTGGATGATGTGTGTGGATAGCCGGGCCATAAACAAAATCTCTGTCAAGTACCGATTCCCCATCCCCCGTCTCGACGATTTGTTAGATATGTTGGCCGGCGCCACGATCTTCTCCAAGTTGGACCTTAGGAGTGGTTACCACCAGATCCGAATTAGAGAAGGAGATGAGTGGAAGACCGCCTTTAAATCTAAGGAGGGCCTTTATGAGTGGTTAGTGATGCCGTTTGGGCTATCCAACGCGCCCAGCACGTTTTCTAGGATGATGACCCATGTTTTCCAACCTTACATGGGGAAATTCATTGTGGTGTACTTCGACGACATCCTGATCTTTAGCACCACCACGAGTGATCATGCGACACATTTAAGAATCATCCTAACCACGTTAAGGTCGGAAAAATTATTCGTGAACATTAAAAAATGTACCTTCCACGTGACTTCCGTCGAGTTCCTCGGTTATATCGTTAGTTCAAAGGGAATCCATGTAGACCCTAAGAAGGTGCAAGCCATAAAGGATTGGCCGGAGCCCGCCAACATTCGGGATGTGCGGAGTTTCCACGGACTCGCCACCTTCTACCGACGGTTTATTAAGGATTTTAGTAGCATAATGGCCCCCGTAACCGAGTGCATGAAGAAGGGTGAGTTTTCTTGGACTAAGTCGGCCGCCAAGGCTTTTCAATTAATTAAGGCGCGCATGTCCGAGACGACGAACCACAGCTTGCTGAAGACCCTCCCTCGTCTCCAACAAAGGACTCGCGTCGCCATGATGCCCACTCGGGGCGACGTTATAATCTCCGCCCTCGGCTCAAGCCCGTTTAATCTTTTATTTATGTCATGTTATTTAGCGTATTTGTGTGCCACTTGTTTAGGCATTTTATTAGTCTCTTTAAGTTTAACAAAACATTATTAGCTTTATTTTTCATTGTGGGCTGCTAATAGCCGTATGATGGTTGTAATCCTATATATAGGCATAGGATGTTTCCTTTTGAAATATTGAAGAAGAAAATTGAAAACCCTAAACTTATCCCTCTCCTTCTCATCCTCTTAGCCGCCCCCTCTCTCTCTCTCTCTTCCTCCTCACTACTTCGGCCGCCCCCCTCTCCCCACTCTCAAAAGCCGCCCCCCTTCCTCTTCCCTTCCTCCCTCTTCCCATCTACATCCCCCACACCATCTCCTCCTCCCAAACCGCCCTTACCCGACCACCTCTTCCCCCAACCATTCGGCCACCAACCTCCAAGGCCGACCACCACCTCCATTCCCTCTTGGCCGACTACTCTCCAGTTGGTGGAGGTGGAGTATTTCAAGCTCCGAGGAACTTGGAAACGGCGTGATGCGACGACGGAGGAATCTCTTTCTCCATTTGGTGCAACTCCGGCGGAACCGCGGGCGAGTGATCTTTTGGTAAAACAGTCGGAATCATCCATTCCGACTTGGGTAACGAATCTCTCCACTTCGGTGTGTTTCCCTCTTGATTTTTCTAGCGGCTGGAGTAATTTTTGCGTTGCTTGCGAATCGTTGATTTTCGTGGGTTTTGCTTTAAGTGTTGCAACATCACTACGCTTTATTTCCGAAAAGGGTTTGGCGAACCCCGCTCTTTTTGTTGGGGGAGATCTACCGTTTCTCGATCGTGTTTTCGGGTAGATCTTCTTTGGTACAACATCGCTCGTCCGGACCGGGTGGGTCCCTTTTGCTTGAAAGGATAACGGCCTCTAGCCGCTTGTCCGATCTTTCCGGCGGTGTGGCTACCGTGTTGGTTTACTTGTTTAGTTTGCATAGTAGTGCGCTGCGTTTGAGCTTTGTGTGGCTAGCGTTGTGGGTGTTAGGCGTCTCGTGCGGTAGAACGCTAAGGTTATCTCGTTGGCGGATAGCGGCCTGCATCACAGAGATAGATGATCTGCTGACTGACGATAGTCGACCAACTGATAGACGATCGTCAAACAGTTGATAGACAATAGTCGAGCGCCGTTCGACCATAGTCAAACCAAAAACAACTTAACCAAATTTTCATCTGGATAAGTGACAACTCTACAATCAGAGCAATCTAACTAAACAACTATCCTTTGACCATAGATAAATCTTGGGTCAAGAAACTAAATGAGAAGACTGAACTCAAATCCAAACTAGGGTACCAACAGTTAGTTTGTATAGTTTGCATTCAACATCAACTTGGAGAAAGATTCACATCACGCAGATCGCAACATTGTGCAAATCACAGTACAATATTATACAGATCAAGAAAGATCACATCAATGTCCAATAAAGAAACAAAGCAATGTTCAAAGAAGACAAATTATACAACTAATCTCAAATCAATTATTCGCGCCCATATGCGTACTTAGCGGCCTATGTGGTAAAGTTCCTCCTCCCTATACCTACCAAGATGTGCCTCTTGATCGCTTCCTTGCAACACTTCTCCATACAATTGGTAGAAAATATGGTGCATAGAGTGGAAGGTGCGGTGCATATACGCGCCCTCCCGATCTATCCGGCTCAAAAGAAACACGGGATCGGTTGCCGGCCTCAGTACCTCATCCATCGCGAGCTACCCACCTGTTGCTAGAGTCTCTTATGGAGCAGGGCGATCTGGCAATTGTGACCTCTCCATGGGGAACTCGGCACCATGTTTGTTCTTTCCTTCTCGTACCATAGATGAGAATCTTCCCACGTAGTGGCAGGCATCCTCGCCAAACCGCCGCTTCACCTTCTCACACTTCTCAAGCGCCATTGATATACTGGTGATCTGGTTCTCTAGAGCCTTTTCTCACTCTATCCTCCTTTTCAAATCTTCTTTAACGTATTTAAGTTTTTCTTCACGCTTCTTCCTTTCTAACATTATCAAATTATCCAGGCTTAGTTGATCTCTTTGTGAGGACTCATCAAGCGAGGTTGCGCCAAGCCGCTCTGGAGCATTTAATTCAGGAGATGGCACAATCTCACCAGGTTCAATAGAGCCGGGCGGAGAATTCCGTCCTGCAATAAAGAAAACAAACTTCATATTCAAATCCAGGTCGCGGCCGCCTTATCCTCTCCGTGTAAAAAACGCTTAGTCGCTTTCTACATTTACGATGGACTCTTGTTATCTTCTCGGCCACCATTCTTCTTGAAGAGACTATATCATCGCTCTCTGCGATTATCTTTATTGGCTTCGACTTCCGTGGAGGAGATTTATAAATCTACTGACGCTTAAAGTTCTTAGGCATCGGTTGTAGTTTACCTGACTGCATCAGATCAGCGGCAATCCGCAAATCCTCAGTCTGCTTGTCTGCAGCGATATTCTCTGAGGCCGTCTCCACCTGGACCTTCTGAGCAGCAATCTTTTCCTTATATACAGCGATCCTCTCCCTTAGTGCTTCCTCATCTCATTCTGTTGCAGATGCAGAAGGGGGATTTCCAATCTTAACCCCCAATATCTCAACTTCGGGCTACAGTGCCTCCAACAGAGATTGATTCATGTCAGCAAGCTAGTCATTATCGATGGAGTTGAGTATTTCAGTAGTGGAAAAACTGACCGTTGACAGGGAATCGCTTCTCGGGATTGGAGCATCTGGGGTGACAATACTAGTAGCTTGAACCTCCTTATCTCGCAGCCTATGCTGACAGTTCAGAGCACCAGTCCGCACAGAAACATTCTTCTCTTTTCTTGCCCGTAGCTTCTTTTCAACCTGCTCGGCAACAGAAGACTCGTCCCTTTTCCTCTTCTTCTTCTTAGAAGGTGCTCTTTTCTCCAAGTCAGCGGCGACCTGCTTCGAGTCCGGCAGACTCTCATAGACTACTCCGGGGTCAACTACGACTAGAGCCTGAGAAAATAATAGTTACTCAGCTTGTTCTCCAGCAGGCGGCTTCTCCTGTTCAAGATCAACGTTCAGCTGCTAAACCTTCGGTGACGAGACCTCCTTGTCCAGGTCTATTCTCAGCATAAGTGTTCCCAAAGCAAAAGGGTAAACCTCCTTACCCGCTGAGTCTACGGGGTTCTGGTTGGTAATAGCGGGCAGATTCGATGCTCTGTCTATGCTTTTTGATGGCACATTTTGGGAAGCAGAAGCATCGGCAGACTTCTCGCATTCAGGTTCTGAGAAGTCGCGGACATAGTTAGTCTTTGCTTGCTCTTGGGAAGTTTCTCCTATATGGCGGATAGGCATTCCGCCCCTCTGGATAACCTTCTTGGTTCACGTGTGCGGCTTGGGATTCTCCGTCCTTGAAGAAAGATTGCGAAAGAATGCTCCAAGCCTGACCTTCTCGGACTGTAATGCGCAGACTGCAAGTGGTGAAAAATGACCAATGGAACTAGCAAATTTTGTTAAATACAAACTTTCTAGAAATATTTATAGCGCTTACAACATTAATGAGGGTTGCGGACTTGGCGGTTAAGAAAACATTTTCAAAGTTTTCCGAAACTTATAAATATGCGGTGATTATGTTAACCCCAGAATCCGCAACATGTTCAAGGACCTAGGTCATCCCCCTTTATTGGCAGACTGTATTCTCCAGTCCGCTCAGGTCAGCAAGTCCTTGCATCAATAAGATCCAGGGCTCTTCGGTGTCGTACTCATTCTCCAGTCTGTCCAGGTCGCCTAGTCAGGATTCTAGTACCAGCCTTCTTCAGTGGTGGACTCAACTCTCTAGTCCGCTCAGGTCGTCCAGCCTGAAGATCAACTTCCCAGATCGTCCGCCAACTCTCTTCAGTCGGACTCAAGAATGAGCCCGAATAGGTCGCGACCCTTTAGCCAGGATCGCACCCTGTAGCCAGACGGAAGCTCAAGATCGCGTGCCGAGTCCGCCTCTCTTGCGCGGACTAGCTTGTTTTTTTATTTTTTTTTCCGTCACCGCTACCCGGTTATCCTGTACCCCGGGAGGCAGTTATTTTAGCACTGCCCGTTTGGGTAGGACCCTGAACCTATAAATATGGGGAAGCGGTGCGCCCAAAGCACGCTGACTCGAGCATAAGAGCCTACTTATTAAAGGTTGCGAACTCAAATCTCAGGCTTTGTAGTTTCTAGCTTGCTCTTCTTTCAGCTCTCTTCCTTTACATGTAATAAACCACTTGTAATCAAAGGAAAGCCTATCGCAAGAGAGACATTTAGGCTGCGAAGGGAGAAGTCTGGTGTTGCCGTGGCTTATGGATCAATTTCTTTCTCTGATCCGCAAGTAGATAACTGCTTGTAGTCGCCTCTTTTCCTTTCCTCTCCCTAGTGTTCGAACCGTTAGGTGGTGGTGTTCGTTTCTGCGCATCAACACCCGGAACACAATACATGGCCGAGGGGAGTCTTATGCCCAGAACAGCTTCCTTACGGTAATGCCAACATACGGGTCAACCAATACTACAAGACGCCTATCGTGCCGGCTAAAATAAATATCATCCATGCCAACACAACATAAAGAGAAGTAAGAAGTCAATAATAAGAGTACAAAAAATTGCCCCAAGGGCTATAATATGAGTCACTCCAAACTCATATCCGTAACTAACCGCAGTGATGGTAATGTCATATCAGGCCCTGTCACCCTGGCCTAGCTGCCCTCCTGTACAACCTGCTGTCACTCTATCTACGGGGTTTCCTCCTAAAAACGAATACGTAGCAATCGTTAATCATAAAGACTAAGTGTCTATAGCATTTGCTCCCCCGTCCACTCTTAGGCACCAGACGGAGAAAGGAAGAGGTTATAATATATATAAGTAAGCAGTAGTAACAAGCAGGTGGTATATCTAAATATCATGAGTAGTAACTGCAGTAATGTATAACATTACTATCAACATTCTATTCTAATAATTCTACTCAAATCATAACAAACCATCAACATATATTTCTATAACAGGAAAGTAACTTAACTTATAAAAATGCTCATACAGATTTATAAGTTAAGGATCAGCTTAACAGTAAAGTTACTCATCATATAAGAGCTCCCATACAACTTATATGATAAGGATCTCATGCGGTGCAATGCAATGTTATTTATATAATATGATGACTCACCCAAGCTCTCACACACGTGTTGATTCGTAGAAACGGATACCACCTAGTTAACTGTTCTAAATCTCATGGGGGGAATGAGGAGAAGAGAAGAGAGAGTGTCGAGTAGCTGGTTACTCTGAGTCGCGTTTGAAGATAGAGATAAAAAAGAAGATAGGGCTGCTAGCATGCGGCGAGACCAGACTTCGCCCGCCGCGGCAAATGCAACTCTTGTGGCGGGATATTCCTTTGTATAAAAACCTGTATTACAGATGAGGATAAGTTCGTTTACATAGAATAGGAAATAGCGAATACAATAGGGGGGAGATAAGGTCGGCGGGTAGGAGAATGGTGGTCGCTCAGGTCGCACAGGTCGCCAGTTTGTGCGAGTTGATATCTCAGGCCGCGCGAGTTGCTACCTCAGGCAGCACGGGTTGCTGCCTCAGATTGCTACCTCAGGATGCGCGGTATACTTCCACAAGCTGGCGAGTTGCTAGGTAAAATGTGCGAACTAGCTTTCTGTAGCCGCAACCTTGGTCCCCTCACGCTGTCCCGCCACTGAAGATATGGGGGCTTATTTATAGGCCTGGGGAGGAACCTTTTAGAATAGGGCCTAGTGACGTCGCCCCTATGATTTGGGCGGACGCAGAAGGCAGGCCGCCCCTGCTAGGCGGACTCGAAGAGCAGGCCGCCCCTGCTGGGCGGACTCAGAAGGCAGGACACCCCTACTGGTCGGACTATAAGTGCAAGCCGCCCCTGCTGTGAGGACTCAAAAGGCAGGCCGCCCCTGTTAGGAGGACTCGAAGAGCAGGCTTCCCATGCTAGGCGGACTCAGAAGGCAGGCCGCCCCTTCTGGGCGGACAAGAAGAGCTGGCCGCCCCTACTGGGCGGACTCAGCAGGCAGGCCGCCGCTGTTGTGCGGACTCAAAGAGAAGGCCACCCTTGCTGGGCAGAATCTGAAGGCAGGTCTCCCCTTCTGGGCAAACTCGAAGAACAGGCCTCCCTTATTTGGCGGACTCAGGAGGCGGGCCGCCCTTGCTGGGCAGACTCGAATAGCAGCCCCCCTACTGGGCGAACTATAAAGGGAGGTCTCCCCTTATTGGGCGGACTAGACCATATGAGGCGTGCGACCTGTAGATAAAAAAGAGAAAATGGCCACCTTGGAGAGGATCGCCAATTTCTAGGTTAACATAATCCCCACCTTTTCTAATTTTCTTCTACAGGTCGCAGGACTCATAAGGTCTAGTCCGCCCACAAAGGGGTGACCTCCCTTTATAGTCCGCCTAGCAGGGGGCCTGCTCATCGAGTCCACCCAGTAGGGGCGGCCTGCCTCCTGAGTCTGCCCAATATGGGCGGCCTTCTCTTTGAGTCCTCCCAGTATGGGCAACGTGCCTTCTGATTCCGCCAAGCAGGGGCAGCCTACTCTTTGAGTTTGCCTAGTAGGGGAGGCCTGCCAACTGAGTCTGCCCAGCAAGGGCTGCCTGCTCATCGAGTCTTCCTAGCAGGGGCGGCCTGCCTTCTTAGTCCGCCCAGTAGGGGCGGCATGCTCTTCGAGTCTGTCCAGCAGGGGCAACCTGTCTTCTGAGTCCGCCCAGAAGGTGCGGGCTGCTCTTCGAGTCCGCCAAGCAGGGTCGTCCTGCCTTCTAAGACAATCCAAACCTTAGGGGTGACGTCACTAGGCCCAGTTCTAGAAGATTCCTCCTCAGGCATATATATATGCCCCCCATATCTCTTCTGAGGGGGGACAAAGTGAAGGGACCAAGGTTGCGGCTAGAGAATGAAAGTTTGCACCTCCTTCCTAGCAACCCGCACGGCCTGAGGCAGCAACCTGCATGGCCTGAGTAGCATCCCGCATGGCCTGACGCAGCAACCCACACGGCCGGAGGTAGTGACCCGTGCGGCCTAAGATAGAAACCCGCGCGGACTGGCGACCCATGCGACCTGAGCCACATCCATTCTCCTATCTACCGGCCTTCTCTCCCACCTATTTTGTTCTCTATTTCCCATTGTATGTAACGAACTTATCCTCATCTGTAATACAGGTTTTTATATAAAGGGAAAGCCCGCAGCACGAGTGGACCTTGCCACAGCGGGCGAAGTCTGGTCTCACCGCATGCTAGCGGCCCTCTCTTCTTTTTTCTCTCTATCTTCATGCACGACTTAGAGTAACCAGCTGCTCGGCAGTATCTCTTCCCTTCTCCTTATCTTCCCGTGAGATTTCGAACAGTTAACTAGGCGGTGTCCGTTTCCGCGCATCAACAACACACACACTACTATGTCGACATAAAATTATAGTTCCCACTTTTTGAGCATGTAGCTAACCTCTCAGGCGCCATCCATCATATCCAGACGGTGACAGTGAAATAGGCTTTCCACTACTAGTCTTTTCTCCATACTGCATGGCCTACGCCTCCGTACACCTCAATGCTTAGAACACGACAACGGAGCTCCATGCGTACTATGGATCAAAGGGGTCTTGGGTCGATGTGCACTATGAATATAGCCCAAACTAGCTTACTGGTGTGTCACGGAAAGGGCCTCGAGAATGAGCATCGAGGTCACAACCCAACAGTCCAAAGTCTATCTGTCAACTCCCATCGGTATAACGACTGGCGAGCCCGTTGACCTACCAAACTATCCTTAACCCAGGATTATGACACCGCATGTCAACTTACACCACATGCAAATTAACATAGCCTTGCCATTAACAATCCAAGGGCTCCAACCGAGTCCCTTTTCATCATTACCAACCCAGTTCTCAACAGTACTCAAGGGCTCTACACTAAGTCCCTTATCAACATTACCAATCCTGTGCGGTCAAATACTCACGCACTTACACCCTTTCACATTTCCATGCTCCCAAGCACTCAAGGGTTCAACTTCAACATAGGTGGCAAGCCACCTTGAACAACATACCAATCACACACTACTACCTGTATGGAGACACACTCTAAGCAGCGAACTATGCAAATTATCCCATCCATTAATTGAGATCACGATTCAACATTTTCATGGCCATGAGATTTACCTCATTCAATTCTTTCCTTATAATCGAGCATTCACCAACATTTATGCTTTCATATACTCATCGCAACTATATATTAATACTTCATGTATTCTTCAAGCATGATAACATAAGTATAAAATTCACATTCAATTATCGGATTTCAATCGCGCACATCCTTACCGGATTTCACATGTAGCCATTTGTACAACCAAATCTTATCAAACCATTTGTTTAATTAAATTCCTCCAAAGCATTTGTTTATATCAGCTACATATAACTAAGCTCATCCAAACCTCATCATCTTCTTGCTATGTTTTATCCACCTAATCCAAATCCGGTTATACACTAACCCGAGAACTACATACACCTAAGATGTTACAGTGCATCAAGTTCGACTGGACATTGCTGGAGCTTCAAGGCTCCTATAAAATCTTGTAACCATCAATTGGAAAGGTCCTTTCGAGGACTACAACTTTGGTGTTCAGACAAAGACCTATATCCGGCCATACCGTACTCAAAAATGGTCTCAAAGTTTGTTGTGCACAGAAAATAGATTTCTATACGCATCTTAAAGCAAAGCGAACGACATCTGTTTGTCTTCTTCCTCTAGCCTTATGTTCAAAACTACACACAGATTTTCCTCCTCTCTTATTTACCCTCAATAGACCATTTCTCTTCACGAAACCAAGTCCATCACCTTCATAATGAATAGAGGAGAGGTTGAAGACACAAATCCCTAGGACAAGGGTCCTATCATGGTCTCTTCCTAGGAGATCTCCATTTCACACAAAGGTAAAACTCCTTTGAGTTGACATCTCTCCTATTTCATAACTAAAGATATACCACCAAGAGAGGGGATAGGAAGCTCACCTCTTTTCCGGCCATGGATCTTCTCACTCTCTTCGGCGGCATCTTTCTTCACGAAGATGGAGAGTGAGCTTTTCCTCTAGAAGTCCGACTCTAGCGACTTCTCTTCCTCCGTCGTGTTCGACACAGGTAATGGCTTGGTAAAAAAAAGTGAAGTGACGTGTAGGGTATTCCCGTTTTTTTCCTTTTATAAGAAGTGACGTGTAGGTCAACATTAGAATGGGTTTAGGGCTTAGAACATAGGTTTGAAGCTGCCCCCAAGGACCATTCAAGCTCAGGATTTCAAGCTAAGTAAAGAGATAAAAATAGTCGAACGACGGTCGACTATCGTCGAGCTCAGGTCGACGATCGTCGAGCTCTAGTCGACTACTTATGTCCTCAGCCTTCTGCTTGTTGCTGGCTTCGGTCGACTATCGTCGAGCTTTGGTCGACAATCTCTGGCTGTGCTTGGGTCGACTATTTCTGGGAAAGTTTAGGTCGACGATCTCTGTTTGCTTCTGGTCGACGTTTTCTGTTGAAGTCTAGGTCGACGACCTCTGTCTTAATCAGATCAACTATTTCTGCCAGACCAAGAACTTAGATAGTCGATCTCAGATCGAAGTTTTCTGTCTACTGCTTATCTTCAATATCTCTGAGCTCAGGTCGACGATCTTCGAGCTCAGATCGACGTTTTCTGTCAGAATGATATATTCCTTCTCTGAGCTCTGGTTGACGATCGTGGAGCTCAGATCGACGTTTATTTTGGGAGATCGACGATCTTAAGGATTCAAATGCTGCCAGTCTTTGGAATGTTTTTGAATTCTCGCAGCATTTAATTTAAAGAAGATTTGCCAGCCGTTCTCATTTATTCTGGAACAAGTTTTAAGGAATTTTTCAGGAATGTTTCATTGGACTTTCCTCTAGAAGACAAATCATTTATGGAAGGCACTTAATGTCTTATAACGGCTATCTTGGAAGAATTATATTCAGAGAATAAGATCGTCTTCTCCATCACTACTCTCAAGGAGAATTAATCCAGAGTCAATATACAATAGAATCAAGAGACACACACTGTTACAGAAGAACAAGAAGAATTAAGCTGTGAAAGATAACCATCCTCTTGCTTACAGAAAAGTTATCAAAGCTTCATCTCAAAGAACTCCAGACACCTCATCTTTCAGCCTCTTTGCTGAAACAATTCTTTGCTGGAGATCTAAAGATCTGAAGACCTATCACCCTAGAGCAAAGCATCCACTCCTGATTCATTCAACATCTCAGGGGGAGCTTTGACAACAAAAGATCCACTAGTCTTCTCTCATTTGATTTGAGAACAGAGAAGACAACCTCACCTCTTTACCTTTTTCTTTTTTCTGCTGTAAAGGGTTCTTGAACTCCCTTCAAAAGTTTTGTCTGGTTCTGAGAGCCTTGTCAAAACTCAGTGGTGGCAAGACACCTTATCAAAAAATCCAGTTTTGGTTTTTGAGCACCTTATCAAAAGCTCATTGGTGTCAGGACACCTGATCAACTCATCCTGAGTGGATTCCTACCAAGGCTGGTAGAAGAGTGGATGTACCCAGGTTTTTGGGGAACCACTATATTTCCTTGTGTCTTCTGGTTTGTTTGTGTGATTTGTCTGCTGTGTGCTGTGATCTTTACTTCTTGGTTTTTAACTTCTTACTAGCACTCTACACTATATCATAAATTGAATTTTATATGTGCTGTTTATTTCAACTGTGAAAAATTATTTTAAAATACTCTATTCACCCCCCTCTAGAGTTGAGATAGATCTTACCCTCACTTTCAATTGGTATCAGAGCCAGGTTGGTTGCTCATACAGGCTAACACCTGAACCAAAAGATCCTTGATAAGATCAATCTCTTAAGAGGATTACTTTCTATACACCTATCTATTTATTTAAAGACATGGCACAGAACAAAGATTATGCAAGCACTAGACCACCAGTGTGCAACCTTTCCAAGTTTGCACTCTGGAAGGCAAGGATTAGATTATACATGAATTCTATTGATGAAGATATTTTCAATTCTGTCTTGACAGTTTGTCCAAGTCCACCAGAAAGCTCAAGCACAAATGCTGTTCCACCTCCCTCAGGAACAGATGCAGACATAAAGAAATGGAAAACTGTAGATGCAAAGGCCATGAACATCTTAGCTCAGACAATGTCTGATGAGATATTTCAGAAAGTAGCTGACTGCAACTCAGCCAAAGGAATTTGGGACAAGCTCTCTGAAATTGTCTCAGGGTCTGCTGATGAAAGGAAAGATAGAAGATCTCATCTGATAAGCCAATATGAGAACTTCAAAAAGGGAGAAGCTGAATCAGTGGCTGACATGTACAATAGACTAAGTCTAATTGTCAATGAGTTAAAAACTCTAGACAAAGAAATCTCACTGACTGAGCTGAATGACAAAATCCTGATGTGCTTCCCCAGCACTTGGGATTCAAGAATCTGGCCAATCAAGGATGCCAGAAGTTTAAATGAGATTACCACTGAAGCTCTCCTGGGCAAGCTCAAATCCTATGAGCTACTCATTAAAAATAGAGAAGAAGAATAAAAGGCTACTTCTCCAGCCACAAGGAAAGAAAAGACCGCCTTCAAAGCTGCAGAAGAGGAGCCTGAAGATAAAGCTACAGGAAATGATGAGCTCATAAGTCTACTAGCCAAAAGATTCTACAAGATGGCCAGAAAAGACTTCAGAAAGAGACTATACAAGGGTCATGATAAACCAAGGTATGATAAATCAAATAACAATAAAGAAATTATATGCTTTGGTTGTAGGAAACCAGGCCACATTGTGCCTGACTGTCCAGAAAACAAGAATAAGGACAAGAAGGAAAGAAGAGACAGAAGAAAAGAAAAGGATTACAAGAAGAACAGCTCAGACAAAGCCTCCTCCAGCAAGAACAAACATACAAGGAAGGGCTTTGTTGCTGAGACATGGAGTGAGACTGAAGAGGAATCTGAAGCCTCATCCAGTTCCAGTGATGATGAGGATGATGAAGATGAAAAAGAATTCTGCATGATGGCTATCAATGCCTCACAGCAAAACTCTGATGGAGAATCAGATTCAGATTCAGAAAATCAACCAGAGGAAGATCAGGTAATTAGCTCTTTTGATTTTAATTCTGAGGACTTCAAAAACGAATTTAAGATATTGTGCTTGGATTTATTATGATCTGAAAAAGAGATAATCTCTCTCAGAAATAAATTATCTGAATACAGTGTCCTAAGCTCAAATAACCTCAAACTCTCTGAGGAGTTAGAATGCTGTAGGGAGGAGATAGCTTCACTGAAAAGTGAACTGTCAAGAGCTAAAGAGTTTGAAGAATCCCTAAATGGGAGAAGTATCAGACTGATGGACATTACAAGCACAGTGAACTCTAGATTCAACAGTACACTAGGCTTGGGTGCCTCATCCAGCCAACCTATAATATTAACAACTCCAATCAAATTTGTCTCTGACAAAGGAAAGGGAGTAATAGAGGTAGCTTGGAAGAATGCAGATCTGTCAGAGAAAAATCCAGTTCAACAGATTGCGTCAAGCAGAGCTCGACGATCGTCGAACAGAGCTCGACGATCTAAGCACAGATCGTCGACCTCAAATCGACGATATCCAAACTCTGAACTTTGCCATAATCGATCTTCGAACACAGATCGACGATCTAACCCAAGATCGTCGACCTCAGCTCGACGATGGTCGAACAGAGATCAGGTCTGTGAACATTCCTTCAATGGCACATCTAGATTCAATCCTAGAAGTCCCACATCCCAAGACTTTAACCCCTATACTGAATGGATAGTACCTCCTAGGAGATACCATCCTGAAGGTTATAAGGATAAACCTGGGATGTCTTTTGTTTCAGAATTTAAGGGATATCAACCTAGGCCCAAGGTTAACTGGGTCAAAAACAAATAAGCTGTTTATGTGCAGGTGAAGACCTATCGAGTATCTAACCAACAATGGTATCTGGATAGTGGGTGCTCAAAGCACATGACAGGTAACAAGGAGAACCTATCATCCTTCATAACCAAACTTGGACCCAAGGTGATTTTTGGTGATTCAAATTTTGGTCAAACCAAAGGATATGGTGCTGCTCAGATAGGCTCAGTCACTTTTAAGAAGGTGGCATATGTGGAAGAGCTGAAGCACAATCTGATAAGTATCAGTCAACTATGTGATGAAGGATACAAGGTGACCTTCAACAAATCCCTGTGTAAGATCAAGTCAGAAAATAACACAACTATGTTAACAGGTAAAAGGACAGGTAACATTTACTTAGTAGATTTTCTATCTTCTAAAGTAGATATCTGTTTATTCAATTCCATTTCAAAACCTAATATCTTATGGCATAAAATACTAGGGCATATTAACCTTAGAACCATTGCTAGGCTATCCAAAGACAACCTTGTTAGAGGACTACCTTCTGGTCCCTACAAGAAGGAAGGACTTTGCAAGGCTTGTCAATTAGGCAAGCAAACTAAAAGTAGTTTTAAATCAATTAATAAGAGTGATTCACCTAGGATTTTGTACCTGTTGCACATGGATCTTTTTGGACCCATATCAGTGCAAAGCCTAGGAGGGAAATCCTATACTTTAGTGGTTGTAGATGACTTCTCAAGATTCACTTGGGTATTCTTTCTGAGGAAGAGGTCTGATAACTTCAAGTGTTTGACAGATTTTCTCAAATGCATTCAGATTGAGTTCAACACTCACATTGCCCTGATCAGAAGTGATCATGGGACAGAGTTTGATTCTCTTCTCATGCAAGAGTTCTGTCAGAGTGAAGGGATCAGGCACACTTTCTCAGCTCCTAGAACTCCTCAACAAAATGGGGTAGCTGAAAGGAAAAATAGAACACTCATTGAATCTGCAACTACATTATTGGCAGATGCTCACCTACCTCTATCCTTTTGGGCTGAGGCAGTGAATACCTCCAACTATGTGTTGAACAGAAGCCTGATACACAAACTGAAGGGCAAGACTCCCTATGAATTGCTCAAAGGGAAGAAACCTAAAATAGGCTATTTTAAAGTTTTTGGTTGCACTTGTTTTATTCATAATAATGACAAGAAATATCTAGCAAAATTTCAAGCTAAAGCTGATGAAGGAGTGTTTCTGGGATACTCCATGATCAGCAAGGCCTATAGGGTTTATAATAAATCTTCCTGTAAAATTGAAGAATCTGTTCATATTATTTTTGATGAAGCTAACATGTCTTTCAAGGAGAAGAATGCTTCTACCATAGAACCTTTGCAGGTACATTCTCTAGCTGAAGACTTGAACAAATTGCAAGTTGCTGAAAAGAATGAGAGCAGTGATGATGAAGAAGAAGTTCAACATCTTGAAGAAAATCATCCTGAAGAGCCAGTTGCTATCCCACTAGAGGAGACAACAACACAGGCTGGTGAATAATCAACACTCCCTATTGATTTAGTAACAACAAGAGATCATCCAATCACCCAAGTAATTGGAGAAATCTCAGCTGGTGTGCAAACTAGAAATCAGGTCAACCAGAACCTGATGCACACTTGCTTCCTTTCTCAAATTGAGCCTCAATCCATTCAAGATGCAGAGCAAGATCCACACTGGATCATTGCAATGCAAGAGGAGTTGCATCAATTTGAAAGGAACAAGGTTTGGGAACTAGTGCCTAAGCCAAAGGATCATCCCATTGTTGGAACAAAGTGGGTATTCAGGAACAAGCTGGATGATTAAGGAGTTATAGTCAGAAACAAGGCAAGGCTAGTTGCTCAAGGGTTCTCTCAACAAGAAGGAATAGACTATGATCAGACCTTTGCACCAGTTGCAAGGTTAGAAGCCATCAGAATATTCCTAGCCTATACTGCTCACAAAGGTTTCAAAGTGTACCAAATGGATGTAAAGAGTGCATTTCTCAATGGGGACATCAAAGAGGAAGTCTATGTTAGACAACCTCCAGGTTTTATCTCTCTAACTCACCCTGATTATGTTTACAAATTGCATAAAGCATTATATGGTCTCAAGAAAGCTCCTAGAGCATGGTATGAGACCCTAGCATGCTTTCTTCTGGAAAATGATTTTGTTAGGGGGAGAGTAGACCAAACTCTTTTTATTAGAACCCATAAGTCCCATACCCTACTAGTGCAAATTTATGTAGATGACATTATTTTTGGTTCTACTGATTCTAAATTGTGCAAAAAGTTCTCCAAACTTATGCATTCTAAATTTGAAATGAGTAGCATGGGTGAGCTGTCCTTCTTCTTAGGACTGCAAGTCAAGCAACATGCTGAAGGCATATTTATTTCTCAAACCAAGTATGCAAAAGAATTGGTTAAGAAATTTGGTATGTCTGATGCATCATGTATGAAAACTCCCATGCCCTCAAATGCTGTAATAGATGCTGATGAACATGGGAAACCTGTTGATCAGACAACATATAGAGCAATAATTGGCTCTCTATTGTACCTTACAGCTAGTAGGCCTGATATAATGTTTACTACATGTATTTGTGCTAGATTCCAAGTTAGCCCTAGAGAGTCACACTTAATCTTAGTTAAGAGGATTCTTAGGTATGTGAAAAGTTGTCCAAATCTAGGCCTCTGGTATCCAAAAGATTCAGCATTTGACTTAACTGGATTTTCAGATGCTGATTATGCTGGATGCAGAATAGACAGGAAAATCACCAGTGGAACATGTCAGTTCCTTGGTGACAGACTTATCTCCTGGTTTTGTAAGAAGCAAACATCTGTGTCAACCTCAACTGCTGAAGCTGAGTTTATGGCTGCAGGCAGTTGCTGTTCACAAATATTGTGGATACAGAATCAGCTCTTAGACTATGGCTACAACTTAGAGAAGTCTAAAATTTTCTGTGATAATACTAGTGCTATCTCTATAGCACAAAATCCAGTCCTCCATAGTAGGACAAAACACATAGAAATTAGGCACCACTTTCTAAGAGATAATGTAGAGAAAAATAAAATTGAACTTCAATATATTCCTACTGATTTGCAAAGGGAAGATATTTTCACCAAACCTTTGGATGAAAAGAAACACAGTTTCTTCCTAAATTAGTTAGGCATGTTAGATGGAGGAAGCCTAAATTAAATTACAAGATCTTGAAAAGATAAAACAGACCAAGACTAGGCTTAAAAATCAATTCTTTTTGTGTCTGTAGAATAAGTTCTGTCTCTGAACTGAGCTCGATGTTTTCCCAGAAAATGTCGAACGGAGATCGACGTTTTCCCATAAATCGTCGACCGGAGATCGACGGTTCTTGAGGCGTCGATCTGAGTTCAGCGTCGCCGTTAGATATAGGCTTTCCTTCTATCTGCTCCTTGGTCGTCGAGCGGAGCTCGACGCTCTCAATAACGTCGAACGGAGATCGACGTACTGTCGAACTGAGCACTACGATTTTCCTTTTTCGCGTCGAACCCTAATATAAAATCATTTTTCGGCCGCCGCTCGTCGTTTACGCCTTCATACTCTCTGCAAATTCTCTTTCCCTCCAAAACCTTCTACACTTGGTCGCGTTTGTTCAATCTTTGCAGGTACAGATGGCTTCAACTATTGCCGCCCTTTCGAAGATGAAATTTGATACCGGTTTTGATATCGATATAAGCTCGTTTGATGGAAGCGATCAACGCTTCAAGGACATTCTCAGTTTGTTCAGAGATCAGCAGCTGTTGGAATTAATGACTACCAGAATGAAAATTGCTTCAGATGAAATAAAAGAATGGTGCTATTCTGCGATAGATGAGAATGAGACTTCTGTCATCGGCTTCATAAAAGGGACCCAGGTACAACTATCCCCGGCTCTCTTAACTGAAGTGTTTCATCTCAGTACTGGAGAAGACTCTATTGAATTATCTGGAGAAGAATATGATTCCATGCTTGATCGGATGGGTCATAATGCTGTGAATCCTAATAAACTGCTGAAGAAGAATCTGTCATTGGAATTTCAGTTTTTGGCTGATGTAGTTGGGAAAGTGCTGCTGGCCAAGCACTCTGCCCATGATACAATTTCAAGATATCAGTTTTGTCTGATGGGAGCTCTGCTGGATAAGAAACATCTGAACTGGGGATCAATTTTCTTCAATCTGATTAAGAAAAAGCTGAATAAGACTGCTGTCAGCTTTGGGAGAATTCTAGGGGTCTATCTGCATTTCAGATGCCCTGAGTTGCTGACCTCCTCTGGGATGTTCATTAATGCATCCAAGAGGCTCTCCTGTGCCCTTTTTGGCAAATGGGACAGGCAGATCATCAATCCCTCCAGAGCTGCTGCATCGACTCCTGCTTCAGGCACAAGGACTGTCTTAGTCACTCCACCCCTGGTCTCTGCACCAGCAGAAGGGTTGCCTGCTCCTCCTTCTCCTTCAGCTGTCACTACCCCAACCATTTCATCCTCACCTCCAATCTCTACCATAGCCATATCTTCCCCAATTACCATTTCTTCACCAGTTTCATCCCCTCCAGCATCTACCTCTGAGGTATTCCTTCCTCTCTTCTCTTACCCATCCTTTTCCACTCCATCATATTCTCTTTTAGATGAATCCTTTATGGATGATTCTCATCCTTCCTCTCCTCCTGAGCCTCCCTCTACCTCCTCATTCCAACAAATGATGGAAGACATTTTCTCTCAACCTATCTTCACTCCTTCTCTTACCCCTTCTATCTCCCACTCACCTCACTCAATCTCCTCCTTTCCTATATCAGAACCATCCATTCCCTTACCTCCTATCTCCTCTTTCCCCATGCCACCAGCTCCAGCCAACATCCCTTCAACAACCTTCTCTCCTACCTCTGCTCAAGCCCCTCTTGAGCATGTAGATCTCTCAGCCCTGGCTGATAGGTTTTATGAGCTGTTAGCTCCAAAGCTAACCTCATTACTGGAGACCTCTCTGGCTCCACTTCTGACCCATGACAAGGAGCTGTCTTCCAAGCTATCATCTTTCATTTCCTCTCAGGCAACTTCATCTTCTGGGTGCCTTGATTCACTTATCTCTGAACCAAGGCAGGGGGAGATGCCATATGAAGTAGTTTTTGCAATGAACCTTCAGAGCCTGCTCTCCAAGTTTAATGCTGGATACTTCAGATTCCTGACAGTTCCTCATACTGAAGATCTGTCTAAGGCCATTGTGCCTATTTCTGTCTGTAATCCCAGCCAAATTGAAGCATATATAAATTCTTGGAAGGCTGTGGATGCTGTTATGTCCATCTCTGATGATGCTACTAAGGCCATTATGCCTCTTGTTGATGATGCTGCCACTACTGTTGTAAATTTTCTGCTGATATGGTTGTTGATTCTGATGTGCTTGTTGATACTTCTGCTGCTGATTCTGTTTGCTCTGCTGCTGCTCCCTCTCCTCCTGCTCCTGCTGTTTCTGCAAAGCTTAAAGCTCAAGAAGAGTATATCAGAAGAATTGATGATTTGTATGATCAACCTCAGAGTTCTGAGAGTGATCAGTACAGGACAGATTCTGATGATTCTGCTAGCACTATTGCCAAGAAAAGGAAAGCTAGAAGCAAAGCAATGATGTCTGTTTCCCCAGCTCAAGCAAAGGACTCCAATGATATTCCCTACTACATTCTGCATGGTTTCCCCATTTCTGAGCCATAGATGCAATACTCCAAGAATCAACAGAAAGCTACGAAGAAGAAGAGGAATCTAGACAAGTATGAAAAAGGATCTTCTCAATATCAGCCTCCTCCTCCACCTCCTCCAGATTCTGGATCAGGCTCAGCCCCTCAAGCTCCAGTTTCCAGACACAGTTCTTCCCAGTCCTATCAGAAATCCTATCAAAGGGGACAGCATCAAAGGGGATATCAATCCAGAAGAGATCAATATAGAGGAAATCAGAAAGGACAAAGATCTTATCAAAGGGAAGGACAAGGCCACTCTGACTCTTCTTCAGGTCCTTTCCCTTACAGGCTGAAAGACTCAATTGTTTCCAGGACCCCTCCTGCTTCTGAATCTCTCAACAGGTATGAACCTCCTGTTCCTTTTGAGGATCCTGAGAACAATCCTTTATCTTGGACAGCAAGAATGAAAGAACTAGCTGCTCTTGATCAATTAAAGAAAGCCAGAGAGCAAGGCATGGACATCTCAAATATAACAACTTTGTCAGATCAAAGGAAGAAAGAATTGGAAAGATATGCTTCTAGAAAGTTTTTTAATCCAGAAGACTATATGAAGCTGCACCCAGAGGCAGTAGTTCCAAGGCCAAGATCTCAAACTTCTCTAGGTGCAGAGGACGACAGAAGATCAAAGAAAGAAAGTCAGAATCCTAACAGAGAAATTTTGTTTAAAAAGGGAACTGAAAAGAAGTGATCTGTGTAAGCTGAACATCATTCTCCCTTGGATATTTGCTGTCTTTTTATCTATGATCTGCATTGCTGCTATATATCTCCTCTGCAGTATTGATTTAGCTTTTGTGTTGATGTATGCTTATTTATTTCCTATTTTTGTCTGTAAATAGTAATCCTAACCCAAATAGGGGGAGATTGTTGGAACATCCTATTACCAATTTGGGCAAGGATCACTATGTCTCTTAGGAAGCCAGGTTGACCTAGTTGTATAGTGTAAAGGTCAACATTAGAATGGGTCTAGGGCTTAGAACTTAGGTTTGAAGCTGCCCCCAAGGACCATTCAAGCTCAGGATTTCAAGCTAAGTAAAGAGATAAAAATAGTCGAACGACGGTCGACTATCGTCGAGCTCAGGTCGACGATCGTCGAGCTCTGGTCGACTACTTATGTCCTCAGCCTTCTGCTTGTTACTGGCTTCGGTCGACTATCGTCGAGCTTTGGTCGACGATCTCTGGCTGTGCTTGGGTCGACTATTTCTGGGAAAGTTTAGGTCGACGATCTCTGTTTGCTTCTGGTCGACGTTTTCTGTTGAAGTCTAGGTCAACGACCTCTGTCTTAATCAGATCGACTATTTCTGCCAGACCAAGAACTTAGATAGTCGATCTCAGATCGTAGTTTTCTGTCTACTGCTTATCTTCAATATCTCTGAGCTCGGGTCGACGATCTTCGAGCTCAGATCGACGTTTTCTGTCAGAATGATATATTCCTTCTCTGAGCTCTGGTCGACGATCGTGGAGCTCAGATCGACGTTTATTTTGGGAGATCGACGATCTTAAGGATTCAAATGCTGCCAGTCTTTGGAATGTTTTTGAATTCTCTCAGCATTTAATTTCAAGAAGATTTGCCAGCCGTTCTCATTTATTCTGGAACAAGTTTTAAGGAATTTTTCAGGAATGTTTCATTGGACTTTCCTCTAGAAGACAAATCATTTATGGAAGGCATTTAATGTCTGATAACGGCTATCTTGGAAGAATTATATTCAGAGAATAAGATCGTCTTCTCCATCACTACTCTCAAGGAGAATTAATCCAGAGTCAATATACAATAGAATCAAGAGACACACACTGTTACAGAAGAACAAGAAGAATTAAGATGTGAAAGATAACCATCCTCTTGCTTACAGAAAAGTTATCAAAGCTTCATCTCAAAGAACTCCAGACACCTCATCTTTCGGCCTCTTTGCTGAAACAATTCTTTGTTGGAGATCTAAAGATCTGAAGACCTATCACCCTAGAGCAAAGCTTCCACTCCTGATTCATTCAACATCTCAGGGGGAGCTTTGAAAACAAAATATCCACTAGTCTTCTCTCATTTGATTTGAGAACAGAGAAGACAACCTCACCTCTTTACCTTTTCTTTTTCCTGCTGTAAAGGGTTCTTGAACTCCCTTCAAAAGTTTTGTCTGGTTCTGAGAGCCTTGTCAAAACTCAGTGGTGGCAAGACACCTTATCAAAAAATCCAGTTTTGGTTTTTGAGCACCTTATCAAAAGCTCATTGGTGTCAGGACACCTGATCAACTCATCCTGAGTGGATTCCTACCAAGGGTGGCAGAAGAGTGGATGTACCCAGGTTTTTGGGGAACCACTATATTTCCTTGTGTCTTCTGGTTTGTTTGTGTGATTTGTCTGCTGTGTGCTGTGCTCTTTACTTCTTGGTTTTTAACTTCTTACTAGCACTCTACACTATATCATAAATTGAATTTTATATGTGCTGTTTATTTCAACTGTGAAAAATTATTTTAAAATACTCTATTCACCCCCCCTCTAGAGTTGAGATAGATCTTACCCTCACTTTCAGGGTTAGATTGCTTTGCCACATGTAACCCAAATATTGTACAACCCATTATTTCTTAAAACAAGTCTTGTTGAAGAGACTTGTCCACAGGAGTCATTTAGAACAGTTCCCGATCTCGGTTTAGCCTGTACATAAGAACCAGTAAACACAGTATGGGCCGAAAAATGCTCTAATTCAAAATCGATGAGTATACCTATACACACTCGACAAATCATTGAAATTCTTCGTGATCACTCAATGCCTCGTTGAGTCACGTAATTTACTAAATCAAAGCATTGAGTTCATTGAGTATCACTCAACGCTTCGTTGAGTGGCGTTAATACCACTCAACACGCTCGACGCTTCCTGAAACCAGTATTATTCCAAGTTCATTTCCTCTTATGGGTTGAGTATCACTCAATGCACTCGACGTCTTTTTAGTACAGAACTCTTTTAAGTGAAATTCTCCCTATTAGTCGAGTATCACTCGACACTTGCTAATAGTGCAACCCGAGCCCTAGTCAGTTCTCTTGAGTCAAAATACGTGTTAGGGGTCTACACCAAATTGGGACGTTACAACACCCTAGACATGGGGGCCGGTTTTAAGGCCCATGATTTTTTGATGTTTATTTTAATTCCCATAGTGACACAATGATGATGTTAGGGTGTTACGTTGATGCATAGTTAGCGGACGCTGTTGTTGGAGCGTGATTTTGCTCATTGGAATCCGTGATTTTGACTCGTTGGATTTTTGTAGGTTGATGTTGGTATTGACTTTGGGGAATTTTAACCGGAGTTTGGTTTGTCGAATCTTAATTTCGACTTTGCTGTTGGTTTTGTAACACCGTTATTTATCCTTGGTGAGAATTTAATCGAAATCCGATGTAATTTGGGTTTTTCAGTTGTTTGGGAATGTAGCTAATAATAATATATTATTAGATATATACATATAGAAGCTTGTACGTTATTTCAAAACCCTATTCATCATCTCTTGCAAGCCGTCAGGCCGATTTGCGGAGAAAGTAGGTGACAAACATTGCGAGATCTTTGGCCGCCTCCTGTAGGAGTTCCGGTACGTGAAATCATCATTGGTGTATAGATTCGGAAAGCTCTCGCCGAGATCTACACATGCACAGTAAGTTCTCCCTGTTTCATAGATTTTTGGCATTAGGGTTTTTGACCTTGACTCTTATTTGCCCTCGAAAAGTTTCAAGAATCATTGCCTAGGAGTTCTTGCCGCCGATCCTTGGAGAGGAGTTCTCGTGAGGCCAGATTTCTGAAGATTTGAGGCAAGTGGTGATTTCTTACCCTTGCTATGTTCCCGTTTGTTTTACATTCCTTTCCTCTTTCTTCCTTCCTCCTTAGAAGATAGGAGTATTATAGGGTTCAGCTAGGTCAAGTCCGCTGGGTAGTGAAGGATATTAACTGTGTCAAATCTTTCGAATATCATTTTAAGGTCAACCTTTCCGTTCAGTATCTCAATTTACTGAGTCTAGCCAAAATTCGTCGAATATTCTTGAGTGGTTAAGTCTTTTTCGTTGAGTATCTATGGGTTAAGTGAAATTTGTAGAGTGAATAGCCTTAGGCGTCAAGTGCAACGAGTTATTATGCCTTGGCATCGAGTTCGTTGAGTGAAACTGGTTTGGAGTCATTCGTCGAGTGATTATACTTTGGCGTAGAGAGCGTCAATTGTTAGGTCTTTGGCATCGAGTGCGTCAAGTATTTATGATAAGATATGTCTTTTTTGTATGGTAATGCCTTTGTCGTCGAGAGCGTCGAGTGTTTGGTCTTTGGCATCGAGTGCGTCGAGTGTTTATGAGAAGCTAAGACTTTTTTGTCGGGTAATGCCTTTGGTGTCGAGTGCTTTGAGTATAGTTGTCTTGGCATCGATTTATTTGAGTATAACTACTTTGGCGTCAAGTGCTTTGTGTATAACTATATTGGCGTCTAGTGCATTGAGTGAACTCAGCTAGGCATTGAGTGAAGTAAATTCATTGAGCTAAGTCCTTAAATATAGTATATGTCATTTTCGCTGAGTTTCTCCTTAAGGTAAGGGGATTCGTCGAGTATTATTGACAAATTTCTCGTGGACGTAGAAGGTTACGTGTTGATTCGTCATGTATCAAGGTAAGGGTAAGCTGATTTGTCGGGTATACTCGACGAATGGTTGTCGACTTTGAATTTTTCTCGCTGAATGAGGTAAATTCGTCGAGGATTGACCTTAGTATAATTTTTCAGGACTTCCCTTCCTCTTTTTCGTAGAGAAATCTTGAGGTTAGACTTGTGTTTTATTGGTGTTCTGGATGTATGGTTGTTGTTGGGTATTGCATCCACAATAACCCAGATTTGCATGAAGTCACCCTTGAACTAAGATGAATTAAGTTGTATTTTATATCCTTGTTTTAGCTGTGTGTTTGCAGATTACCTGATGACGACGCTCTTCGCCAACGCCGCGACGCTTCTTCGTCAATGCCGTGACGCTCCTTCGCCAACGCCGCTTCATATTTTGCATGACGTCTGCCGGTACCATTTTAAATAAAATATATAATTATAAATTAAAATTATAATTATATATTTTATTATTTATCTTTTATAATTTTATGCAATTTCTATTTATGGCAATTTCTATTTAAGCAATGTTTTAATTTAAGAAATCTTATTATTATATTTTTATTCTTGTAATTATGATGGATACTTATAACCATCATATATTTGCTTCCATTTTCATGCATTTTAATTTTGGAATTGTTTTTATTTTGTTCTAAATATGTATGGAGGAGATTGAGTGGTGTAAGACTATATATAGCCATGTTTTGTTTGATTAAGTATTGAAAGAATGAAAAATTGAAAAAAAACTAGAAATTCTTGAGAGAATTTTCCTCCCCCCCCCCTCTTTGGCAAATTTCGGCCAAACCCTCTCTCCCTCTCTCTACCTTGGCCGCCAGCCACCCCCTCCCCTTTCTTCTCAATCTCGGCTACCTCTTTTCTCCCTTCTCCTCCTCCTCCTCCTCAATATTCTCCCTCACCTCCACCACCCCAACCCAAGCCCACTTTTACTTCCCCAAAAAAATATCGGCCTCCCTTTTCCCTCCAAGCCGCCGGCCACCACCACCCCCCTTAGGGCTCGGCCAAGTACAAAGCAGCCACCTCCTCTCCCTCTTTAATATTTCTCGACCACCTCCTCTCTTTCCTCCCCCTAGGCAATATTCAGCCTTCTCGTCCTTCTCCCCTTTATTGGTTTTCTTCTCCCTCCCTCTTCCTCCTCTCCTTGGCCGCCGACCTCTCTTCTCTCCCTCCCTCTCTATTTCTCTCAGCCCCTCTTCCCTTCCCTACAAACCGCCGGCCACCCTAGCTCCATTCAAACCGCCACTTGCCCTCTTCCTCCAAGAACAAAACCGAACAACAACCACACCTCCTCCCCATATAACTGTTGGACGTTTTCAAGAAAATCTCTCTTCTAAACCATGGGGCTGCATCAATTTGGTATCAGAGGGAGGTTCATGTCAATTTTCTAATTGGCACCCTCCAACTTTTATGGCCAGACTTGCCACAATGTTGCTGCTTTCTTCTGACTGTTCCCCCCTCATGGGCCACTCATCGGAGATGAGTGATTTTAATTGTGGGAGAATTGATGACGACGCTCTTCCCCAACGCCGCGACGTTTCTTCGTCAATGCCGTGACGCTCCTTCGCCAACACCGCTTCACATTTTGCACGACGTCTGCCGGCACCATTTTAAATAAAATATATAATTATAAATGAAAATTATAATTATATATTTTATTATTTATCTTTTATCATTTTATACAATTTCTATTTATGGAAATTTCTATTTAAGCAATGTTTTAATTTAAGCAATCTTATTATTATATTTTTATTCTTGTAATTATGATGGATACTAATAACCATCATATATTTGCTTCCATTTTCATGCATTTTAATTTTGGAATTGTTTTTATTTTGTTCTAAATATGTATGGAGGAGATTGAGTGGTGTAAGGCTATATATAGCCATATTTTGTTTGATTAAGTATTGAAAGAATGAAAAATTGAAAAAAAACCTAGAAATTTTTGAGAGAATTTTCCTCCCCCCCCCCTCTTTGGCAAATTTCGGCCAAACCCTCTCTCCCTCTCTCTAACATGGCCGCCGGCCACCCCCTCCCCTTTCTTCTCAATCTCGGCTACCTCTTTTCTCCCTTCTCCTCCTCCTCCTCAATATTCTCCCTCACCTCCACCACCCCAACCCAAGCCCACTTTTACTTCCCCAAAAAAATATCGGCCTCCCTTTTCCCTCCAAGCCATCGGCCACCACCACCCCCTTAGGGCTCAGCCAAATCCAAAGCAGCCACCTCCTCTCCCTCTTTAATCTTTCTCGGCCACCTCCTCTCTTTCCTCCCGCTAGGCAATATTAGGCCTTCTCGTCCTTCTCCCCTTTCTTGGTTTTCTTCTCCCTCCCTCTTCCTCCTCTCCTTGGCCGCCGACCTCTCTTCTCTCCCTCCTTCTCTATTTCTCTCAGCCCCTCTTCCCTTCCCTACAAACCGCCGACCACCCTAGCTCCATTCAAACCGCCACTTGCCCTCTTCCTCCAAGAACAAAACCGAACAACAACCACACCTCCTCCCCATATAACTATTGGACGTTTTCAAGAAAATCTCTCTTCTAAACTATGGCTAAGTGTACACCAATGTCAGTCTACAGTGGGTCATGAACACAGGACCATACAGTGTAATCACTCACTGTGTGACCCAAGGTGTTAATTAAAGTGTAGCCACTCTATTGGGATACACTTCATATTCAAACCTTGGATCATGGAATGAAGATTGGACTCTTGAAGAGAAGAGAAAGATTTTTTTCTAAAGTTCAGAAAATTCTCTAAGTCCACTTCTCGAGAAGTCCTCTAAGTTCTCGAGAAGTCCTTAGAGTTCTCGAGAAGCTTAGCCTCTTAGTTCTCGATAAGTCCTTAGAGTTCTCGAGAAGTCCCAGCTTTTTGTTCTCGAGAAGTCCAGACAGGTTCAAGAATTTTTCTAAGTCAGAGTTCTCGAGAACTCTTCTTAGTTCTCGAGAAGTCTTCTTTGTTCTCGAAAAGTCTTGGACAGTTCTTGGGAAGTCTAAACTATAGTTCTCGAGAAGTCAATCTTGTTCTCGAGAAGCTCGACTTAAGTTCTCGAGAACTGCCAGCCCTATTTCTCGAGTAGTCAAAGTTGCCTCATAAATATCTCTAAGTGTAAGTTCTCGAGAAGTCTCCATAGTTCTCAAGAAGTCAATTAGTTCTCGAGAACTCAGCCTTTTTTGTTCTCGAGAAGTCCAGAATTCTTCTAAGCAGCATAGTTCTCGAGAAGTCCTAATAGCTCTCAAGAACTCAATTTCTTGTTCTCGAGAACTAAAAGTACTTCTCGAGAACTGTAAGTTAATTTTTCAGAAATCTATGTTAAGTCCAGATCGGCCGTGATTTTATAATGACTTGACATGATTGGTCCACGTGTCGTCATTAATGTCTTTTCTCGCCGTTAAGGGTAATCCTATATAAAGTCTTTTCACTAAGACCAAACCGTAACAATTGCAAGGAGCGGAATTCCGTACATTCTAAATTTCTTGATCGGCTTTATCTTTCCAAAAGAACACATTCTGAAGACGCCGCTGCCGCTTATCGTGAGATCGATCGTTCCGCTTTCGATCCAAGAAGACTTGTTGTTCAAGGGATCATCATCTTCTCGTTGATCGGGTAGGTCAAAGCTTTCTCAGGTCAGATCGTCAAGTCTTCTTCAACCATTTCTGAAAGAGCCGTCATTTCAAAAAGAAGACCAATGGCTGAATATTTCCAGATCTGAGAGAAATTTTTGTTTGTGTTTTCAAACCCTTGTTGTTATCTTGTAGGAGATTATTCTCCGAGTGTAGGAGCGTTGTTCTCCGAGTTGTAGGTTTGTTTATCTTCTGAGTGTAGATCCATTTGGATCGAGTTTGTAGCAACTTGGTTCTGAGGCGTAGGATTATTTTCAATCCGAGAAAGTGGAGTAGCTGAGTCAAGTGATTCGCTAGATCGGTGAGGTAAAGTGGACCTACCCAAGATTGGAGAACCACTATAAATCATCTTGTATTTCTGTGATTGCTTGATTTCTTGTGCTAGTTCATTAAAATTTTAATTCCGCAAATAGTCACACGATTCACCTATTCACCCCCCTCTAGGTGATTTAGGTTGACACCATTACACTTTCAATTGGTATCAGAGGGAGGTTGGTCGTTAAAAGGTTAACACCTTCATCAATTTCCTCTCGAAAGTTGTCATTTGGTTTTTCAACCAATGGACAAGGTCAAAGATTTTGCCAAGCTTCCCCTATGCACAAAGAATAACTTTCCCATGTGGAAAGAGAGAATCAAATTTTTCATGGAAGCTGTGGACCCCTGGATCTTCATGATTGTTGAAGAAGGTCCTTACGTCCCCATGACTACCTCCACTATAGATCCAACAAAGAAGGTTCCTAAGAAATTGATGGATCTAGATAAAGACGAGATTGCACTTGTCTCTTTGGATAAGAAAGCTAAAAATATTATAGCAAGTGTAGCCCATGACTCGATGTTGTAGAATCTGATTCACTGCCAATCGGCTAAGGAGATGTGGAAGTCTCTAGTTACTCTGATGGGAGGTACTAAAAAAGTGAGGGATGACAGAAGGTCCCTACTGAACCAGAAATATGAAGCCTTCAGGTAAGGGTAAAAGGAGACCATTGCAGATACCTTTGAGAATTTCTTCAAGATAGTAAATGGCATAAGAGTGTATGGCCGAGTCTTCAGCAATGGGGAGCTGAATCATAATTTTCTAAGGTCTCTCACCAAGGAATGGGACAACAAAGTTCTTGCCATCCGGGAGTTTGGAAGACTAGCTGAGACCGACCCATAAAATCTATTTGGCAAGCTGATGTCCTATGAACTGCAGATCAATTCAAGAAAAGCTGACGAAGATAAAAGTTGCTTCCCCTCAAAAGAGAAGTCGGTTGCATTAAAGGCTGACAATTCAAGGAAGGGCAAAGCTGTCTCACCAGCACCTGCTCAAGAAGTATGTGAAGAGGAAAGCTCTGAGCCAAGCACCTCAGGCTCAGAACTATCTGAAGGAGAGTTCTCGTTGCTCTCTCGGCAGTTCAAGAAATTCTTGAACAAGAAGAAGCAGTGGAGAGGCAAGGATGCCTCATACAGAAGATCACGACATGACAGTGATCAGCGAAAGAAAGGCTCAAGTAGCCATGACAGACATACCTCTAAACAGAACAAACAGATTTCTACTGACATTGTTTGCTACTGCTATAACAAACCAGGTCACGTCATAGCAGACTGCCCCCACAAGAAGAAGGAGGGTGGCAAAGAGAGGAAAAGAAGTCCTCGTACCATAAGAAGAGGATAAAGAAGAGTCTGTTGGTCAAGAAGGGCAAGACTCTCAGCGACTCTGACTCATCTGAGTCGAGTGAAGAAGAGGAAGCCTACTTTGGGCTCATGGCTCAATCAGATGATGAACAAGAGCCTCAGTTTACTGGGGAGGTAAAATCTCACACTCCTCTCTCTGAATCAAAAAGTTTTGAGCATGATCATGAGGACAGATCTTCTGACGATGAGTCGGAACTTATGGACAAGTACAAGGAGTTGATCATGACTTACGACAAATGTCGCCGAGTCGTGAAAACTCAGGCTAAAGAGATTAAGTCTCAAAAGGCTATTGAGAGCAGCTTGAGAGAAGAAGTCGCTAAGACTGACTCTCTTCAAGAGAACTTCAATTCTGCTATTGAAGAATACAATCAAGCTCTTAAGCACCTCGACCTTAAAGAGGAAATCATCAAAGAGTTTGAAAAACAACTCGAGGCTGAGAAGAAACTTGTTGAAAGTTTCTCTAAGCCTAAGGCAGTTCTTCCACTCATTGCTGAATTCTTAGCTAAGGCCCAAGGAGCTGGACTAGGCCATGTTGTCGCTCCTAGTAAATCTTCTAGGAGAAACAAGGCTCAACGGAAGAATAAGGCCACCAAGAAGGCCTTGGCCAAAGAAAAGGGGAAAGCCCCTCTAGATCAGACTGTATTTAAGAAAGTCATCTTTCCAACAAACAAGTTTGATCTGGACTTGTCCTACGGTCACCTGATACGGCCTACTTATGTAGAGCCAAAGTCTCGGTACCAAGGATAGACTCGCCCTCGAAACTTTGGTGAGAGTGTCTTTAAGGCACCTTATGAAGAAGTGATTCTTAAGGGCTATGGTCCATATAATCATGGCCACAACTTCAAGAAATCACATAAAGTAAAGCAAGTTGGGGAAAGGCCTCTGAAGGATAAGAAATCATGTGAGTGCCATCACCATGAAGCCTCCTCCTCCAAGTGTGCTACCCCTTCTAGACCACCATCTCAAAAGGTCAAGCAGGAGTACATAAGGCAAAGATACAACAGGTTTGACTGTTGGTGCTGTGGAAAATTTTTTCATTTTGCCAGAGATTATTGGTTTAATACCAGGAAGGTTACTACTCCTCAAGTTGGCAACATGATATTGACCACTCAGAATGCTAATCTTCATAGGGGGAGTGTTCTAACCAGAGACCAAGGACCCAAACATGTTTGGGTTCCTAAGGCAAAGTGATCATGAATGCATGTATGTCCAAAGGCCACCAAAATGCCAATCTGGTACTTGGACAGTGGATGCTCTCGGCACATGACCGGGACAAGAAGCCTACTCCAGAATTTCACTCCAGTATGCAACAGACCAAAGGTCATCTTTGGAGGTTAAGACCGAGGGAATACTAAAGGCTACAGTATGATCTCTAACGGTAGTGTAGCCTTTTCGGATGTAGCTTATGTGGAGGGATTGGAACACAATCTCATAAGCATAAGTCAACTATGTGACAAAGGATACATAGTTGAGTTCTACGCTGACATGTGCTTGATAAAGTATGTTGACAATATGGAAACAATTCTGTTGGAACACCCTATTACTAATTTGGGCAAGGATCACTATGTTTTTAGGAAATTGGTTTGACCTAGTTGTATAGTTGAAAAGGTAAATTTAGAATGAGTCTAAGGGTTAGAACTTAGGTTTGAAGCTGCACCCAAGACCACTCAAGGATCAGGATTCAGTGTTGATACTAAGGTAATTTTCGTCAAGCTCAGGTCGACGAAACGTCGAACTCAGTTCGACGTTCTATGAGCTCAATTATGCAATTCATCGAACTCCGGTTGATGATCTTCGAGCTCAGATCGACGTTTTGTCTTCAGCTATTTTCCAAGTCGCTGAGCTCAGTTCGACGATCATAGAGCTCAGGTCGACGTTTTCTGTCTCTAGTATAAATCCAATCTCTGAGCTCAGGTCGACGATAGCTGAGATCAGGTCAACGATTTTTGTTAGAGATCGATGCTTTCAGAATTCAAATTCAAGAACAGTTTTGGAATTCTTTCAGAGTTATTTCCTGCATTTATTGCAAAGGATTAGGTAGCCGTTTCAAGCAATCTGGAACAATTTTTAAGGAAGGGTAAAAGGAATGTTACTTAGGACTTTCCCCAGAAACAGTTGTCATTTATGGAAGTCATTTATGACTGAGTAACGGCCATCTAAGTCAGAATCTGATATACTCCTACAGAATATGTTTTTGAAAGAATAACAAATCTATACAATAAGATAGGCAAGAGATATACAGGATCATTGGATTAAAAAAAAGAGTTACAGAAGAGAGATCAAAATATACTCTGATGAAGAACTCATCTTCTGGAACATACAGATTCACTGAGTCAAAATCTTCAAGAACACAAGAAAGTTTTCTGTGGAGGAAATCATCTGCTCCTCCAAATCCTCAAGTTTTCAAATGCTTCAACATCAAGGACTCCAGACATCACACATTGTAGCATCTGTTGAAATCATCTTTTGTTGGTGATCTGAAGCAAATGAAGACCTATCACCCTAGCAAAGCTCACCTTCCTGAACCTTTCAAATCTCAGGGGGAGCTTTAGCTTCATCTTCCACTTGTCTTCTCTCAGACTTCTGACAGAGAAAAACAACTCAACTCTTTCTTTTTTTTCCCTCCTGTAAAAGGGTTTTTCTAAAATCCCTTCAAAAGCTGTGAAACTGGTTTCTGAGACCTTGTATAAACTCAGTGGTGGCAAGACACCTTATCAAAAAATCTAGTTTTGGTTTTTGAGCACCTTATCAAAAGCTCATTGGTGCCCAGGACACCTGATCAACTGTTCCTGTAGTGGATTCCTACCTAGGGTGGTAGAAGAGTGGATGTACCCAGGTTGTTAGGGAACCACTATAGATCCTTGTGTCATCTGGTTGCTGTGTGTTTGACTTTGCTATGTGATGTGTGTTTTCTTAGTTCTTGCTTTAGTTTTATTTCATCACAAGCACCTTACACATATACATAAATTAAGTCTTCCACTACTTTATAGTTTTAATTGTAAATTATTTTAAAAATACTCTATTCACCCCCCTCTAGAGTTAAGGTAGATCTTTTCCTCACTTTCAATTGGTATCAGAGGGAGGTTGGTTATTAAACATCTGAATCTTCAACAGATTGGTTTTACAGGCTAACACCTGAACCAAAAGATCCTTGATAAGATAAACCTTCTATAGAGGATAGTTATTACTTTTTGTATTATATTTATTTTCATACAAAACCATGACACAAAACAAAGATTATGCTAGCACCAGACCTCCAGTTTGCAACCTCTCTAAGTTTGCACTTTGGTAGGCAAGGATTAAGCTTTACATGAATTCTATTGATGAGGACATTTTTAATTCTGTTTTGACAGTTTGTCCAAGACCCCCAGTGGTCACAAGTACAAGTGTTGTTCCACCTCCTTCAGGAACAGATGCAGAAATAAAGAAATGGAAAGTTGTAGATGCAAAGGCTATGAATATCCTTGCTCAGACCATGTCTGATGAGATATTCCAAAAGGTGGCTGAATGCAGTTCAGCAAAAGAGATATAGGACAAGTTATCTGAAATTGTCTCAGGATCTGCTGATGAAAGGAAGGACACGAAATCCCATCTCATAAGCCAATATGAGAACTTCAAGAAATGAGAAACTGAATCAGTGGCTGACATGCACAACAGTCTATGCCTAATAGTAAGTTAACTAAAAACACTAGACAAGGAGATCTCTCTAATTGAACTAAATTACAAGATCCTAATGTGCTTCCCTAGCACTTGGGACTCAAGGATCTGGCCAATCAAGGATGCCAGAAGCCAAACTGAGATTACTACTGAAGATTTGTTGGGCAAGCTCAAGTCTTATGAGCTGCTCATCAAGACCAGAGAGGAAGAACAAAAGACTGCTTCTCAGGCCATCAGAAAGGAGAAGACCATAGCATTTAAAGCTAAAGAAGGTCTGCCTGAATACAAGGCCACATGCAATGAAGAATTGATGAGTCTGCTGGCCAAAAGATTCTATAAGATGGCAAGGAAAGATTTCAGAAAGAGGTCATCTAGAGGGCATGAGAAGACAAGGTATGACAAGTCAAATAATAAAGAAATAATCTATTTTGGATGCAGGAAACCAGGCCATATTATGCCTGACTGTCCAGAAAATCAGAATAAGGACAAGAAGGACAGGAAAGATAGGATAAAATACAAGGACTCCAGAGGAAACAGCAACAACAAATCCACCTCCAACAAAAATAAACATACAAGGAAGGGGTTTGTAGCTGAAAGCTGGAGTGATACTGAAGAGGAATCAGAAGCCTCATTAAGCTCAAGTGATGATGAGGATGATGCTGAAGAAAAGGAATTCTGCATGATGACTATCAATGCCTCTCAGCAAAATTCTGATGCAGAACAAGGATCAGATTCAGAATCTGAAAATCAAACTAAAGAAGACAAGGTAATAGACTCCTTTGACTTTGACTCAGAGGACTTTAGGTCTGAATTTAAGGCACTTTGTTTAGACCTGTTAAAATCTGAGAAAGAGATTATCTCTCTCAAAAATCAATTGTCTGAACATAGCACTTTAAAATCAGACAACCTCAAACTCTCTGAGGAGTTAGAATGCTGTAGGGAGGAGATAGCTTCACTGAAAAGTGAGTTATCCCAGTCAAAGAAGTTTGAAAAATCCCTTAATGGGAGAAGCATAAGACTGATGGACATCACAAGCACAGTGAACTCAAGATTCAACAGTACACTGGGCTTGGGTGCTTCATACAGTCAACCTATAGTATTAAAAACCCTAATTAAATTTATTTCTGATAAAGGAAAGGGTGTTGTAGAGGTAGCTAGGAAGAATCCAGATTTACCTAAGGAAAATCAAGTTCAACAGAAATCATCGAACAGAGCTCGACGATCGTTGAACAGAGCTCGGCGATCCAAGGCTGGATCATCGAACTCAGATCGACGACTTCTGAACTCTAAACTCTAGTATAGTCGATCTTTGAAAGGAGTTCGACGATCTGACTTAAGATCGTCGAACTCAGGTCGACGATCGTCGAACGGAGCTCAGAGCTTTGAAACTTCTTTCAGAGGTAAATCTCAAGTCAATCCTAGAAGTCTCTCATCCCAAAGCTTCAACCCTTATACTGAATGGATAGTACCTCCTAGGAGATACCATCCTGAAGAATATAAGAGTCAGCCAGGGATGTCGTTCATTTCTGAATTTAAAGGTTATCAACCTAGACCTAAGGTAAACTGGGTCAAAAATATATAAATTGTTTATGTGCAGGTGAAGACCTATCCAGCAATGAACAAACAATGGTATCTGGATAGTTAGTGCTCAAAGCACAAGACAAGGAGTAAGGACAATATCACATCCTTCAAAGCAAAACTTAGACCCAAAGTGATCTTTGGAGATTCAAACTTTGGTCAAACAAAAGGATATGGTGTTGTTCAGATTGGCTCAATCACATTCAAGAAGGTGGCTTATGTGGAAGGACTGAAGCACAACCTAATAAGCATCAGTTAACTCTGTGATGAAGGATATCAAGTGACATTTAACAAATCCATATGCCAAATCAAGTCAGAGGATAACACAATAGTGTTAACAGGTAAAAGGAAAGGTAACATTTATCTTGTAAATTTCCTTTCAACCCTCATAGATATCTGCTTATTTAATTCAGTCTGCAAACCAAATGATTTATGGCATAAGAGACTAGGACACTTAAACCTTAGAACCATTGCTAGGCTGTCCAAGGATAACCTTGTTAGGGGACTACCTTCTAGCCCCTACAAGAAGGAAGGACTCTGCAGAGCTTGTCAATTAGGCAAGCAAACTAAAAACAGTTTTAAGTCACTTAATACGAGTGATTCACCTACAATTTTGTATCTGTTACACATGGATCTCTTTGGACCCATTACAGTACAAAGCTTAGGAGGGAAATCTTACACTTTAGTGATTGTAGATGACTTCTCTAGATTCACCTGGGTATTCTTTCTGAGGAAGAAGTCTGATAACTTTAAATGTTTGACATATTTTCTCAAATGCATAAATATTGAGTTCAATACTCACATTGCCCTGATCAGAAGTGATCAAGGGACAGAGTTTGATTCTCTTCTCATGCAAGAGTTCTGTCAGAGTGAAGGGATAATGCATACTTTCTCAGCTCCTAGAACTCCTCAATAAAATGGAGTAGCTGAAAGGAAAAATAGAACCCTAATTGAATCTGCTACTACATTGTTGACAGATGCTCACCTTCCTCTATCTTTTTAGGCAGAGGCAGTGAACACCTCCAACCATGTGTTTAACAGAAGGTTGATACATAAACTGAAGGGCAAGACTCCCTATGAATTGCTCAAAGGGAAGAAACCTAAAGTAGACTACTTCAAAATTTTTGGCTGCATTTGTTATATTCACAATAATAATAAGAAGTATTTAGCAAAATTCCAAGCTAAAGCTGATGAAGGAGTGTTTCTGGGATACTCCATGATCAGTAAAGCTTATAGGGTTTATAATAAAACATCTCTTAAAATTGAAGAATCTTTTCATGTATCTTTTGATAAGACTAACATGTGTTATAAGGAGAAGTCTACTTCTACCATAGAACCATTGCGGGTACACTCTCTTTCAGATAATGTGGACAGGTTACACATTATAGAAAAGGATTCAGTACATTCACCTATCCAACAAAGAGCTGAAATAAGTGAAGATGAAGAGGATACTCAACATCTTGATGTTTAAAATCTTAGAGAAAACCATTTTGAAGAGCCAGTTGTTGTTCCACAAGAGGAAACAACAACACAGGTTGGTGAACAATTAACACCCCCTGTTGATTTAGTAACAATAAGAGATAACCCAATCTCTGAAGTGATTGGAAACATCTCAGCTGGTGTGCAAACTAGAAATCAGGTCAACCAGAACCTGATGCACACCTGCTTTTTATCTCCAGTTGAGCCTCAATCCATTCAAGATGCAGAACAAGATCCACACTGGATCATTGCTATGCAAGAGGAACTACATCAATTTGAGAGGAACAAAGTTTGGGAGCTAGTACCAAGGCCTAAGGATCACTCAATTGTTGGAACAAAGTGGGTGTTCAGAAATAAGTTGGATGATCAAGGAGTTCTTGTAAGGAATAAGGCAAGGCTAGTTGCTCAAGGTTATTCACAAGAAGAAGGGATAGACCATGACCAGACCTTTGCACTAGTGACAAGGCTAGAGGCCATATGAATATTCCTTGCTTATGCAGCTCACAAAGGATTCAAGTTCTACCAAATTGATGTGAAGAGTGCATTTCTCAATGGAGACATAGAAGAGGAAGTCTATGTTAGACAACCTCCAGGTTTTATCTTTCTAACTTATCTTGACCATGTTTTTAAATTGCATAAAGCATTATATGGTCTCAAGCAAGATCCTAGAGCATGGTATGAGACCTTAGCATGCTTTCTTCTGAAAAATGATTTTATAAGGGGTAGAGTAGACCAAACTCTCTTTATTAGAACCCATAAGTCCCATACCCTACTAGTACAAATATATGTAGATGATATCATATTTGGTTCTACTGATTCAAATATGTGCAGAAAGTTCTCTAACTTAATGCATTCTAAATTTGAAATGAGTAGCATGGGTGTGCTTTCCTTCTTTCTAGGATTGCAAGTCAAACAACATGCTGAAGGCTTATTTATTTCTCAAACCAAGTATGCAAAAGAATTGGTTAATAAATTTGGTATGTCTGAAGCATCTTGTATGAAGATACCTATGCCTACCAATGCTGTATTAGATACTGATGAACATGGTAAACATGTTGATCAGACAACATATAGAGCAATGATTGGATCTCTATTGTACCTTACAGCTAGTAGACCTGATATAATGTTTGCTACATTTATATGTGCTAGGTTTTAAGTAAGCCCTAGAGAGTCACACCTAACATTAGTTAAGAGGATTCTTAGGTATGTGAAAAGTTTTCCAAATCTAGGACTCTGGTATACAAAAGACTCAGGATTTGAATTAACTGGATTTTCAGATGTTGATTATGCTGGATGTAGAGTAGACAGGAAAAGCACCAGTGGAACTTGTCAGTTCCTTGGTGACAGACTTGTCTCCTGGTTCTGTAAGAAACAGACATCTGTGTCCACTTTAACTGCTGAAGCTGAATACATGGTAGCAGGCAGTTGTTGCTCACAGATTCTGTGGATTCAAAACAAGCTCCTAGACTATGGCTACCACTTAGAAGGATCAAAAATATTTTGTGATAACACTAGTTCTATCTCTATAACACAAAATCCAGTCCTCCATAGTAGGACAAAACATATAGAGATCAGACATCACTTCCTAAGAGACACGGTTGAGAAAAATAAAATTGAAATTCAATATATCCCAACTGATTTGCAAAGGGGAGTTATTTTCACCAAACCTTTGCATGAAAAGAAACACACCTTCCTAAATCAGTTAGGAATGTTAGATGAAGGAAGTTTAAAATCCCAAGAGTTTGAAAATCTAAAAACAGACTAAGACTAGGCTAAAACTTGTATTTTCTAGTGTCTGTAGGTTCTGTTTTTTCTCTGAACTGCGCTCGACATTTTTCCCAAAAAGCGTCGAACAGAGATCGACGCTTTCCAATAAGCGTCGACCGGAGTTAAGCGTTTTCCAGGCAGCGCTAGGATATCTTCTTCTGGTCAACGATCGTCGAACAGAATTCGACGCTCTCCAATGTCGTCAAACGAAGATTGACGATATTGTAGACTCTTTAGATTCCACTAGAAGCCCAGATCGTCGAACGGAGTTCAACGATCCTTCCTTTTTGGCGTCGAACCCTAATATAAAATCATTCTTTCGGTCGTCGTTTTTCTTTTGCACTTTCATATTCTCTACAAACATTTTCGTTCCCTCCAACACTTCTGCACTTTGTTGTGTTTGTTACTTTTTGTAGGTGTACAATGGCCGTGAATGTTGCCTCTCTCGCCAAGATGAAATTCAATACAGGATTTGATATAGATATTGACTCGTTTGATGGCAGTGATCAGGTTTTCAAAGACATTCCTGAACACTTCCGAGAACAACAGTTAGTGCACATAATGTCCACAAGGATGAAGATTGCTGCAGATGAGATTAAGGAATAAGTGTTTACAACACATAATCTGGATGAAAATACCCTCGTTGGTACTATCGGCGGGACTCAGGTATCATTATCACCTACTCTTCTAAGTGAAGTTATTCATCTGAGTACTGTAGATGACTTTGTTGAAATGTCGGGAGAAGAATCTGCGAATATGTTAGATAGAATGGGACACTCTGCCGCTAACCCTAGCAAGTTATTGAAAAAGAACTTATCTATTGAGTTTAGATTTCTTGCTGATGTTGTGGGGAAAGTGCTTCTAGCAAAGCACTCAGCTCATGATACCATATCCAGGTATCAGTTCTGTTTGATGGGAGCCCTAGTGGATAAGAAACACTTGAATTGGGGAGAAATTTTCTTTGATCTGATAAAGAAGAAAATAAACAAGAGTTTTGTGAACATTGGGAGAATCTTTGGCAGATTATCAAGCCTATTAGGACTACCAATGCTTCAGGCACAAGGACTATTGCAGTCTCTTCCCCTCAGGCTCCTGCCCTCATTGAGGAATTGCCTGCCTCCACCTCCTCTCCTCCTTCCCCACCTCCTGTTTTTTCCACCTCCACCTCCACATCAACCATCTCCACATCCATCTCTTCCCCCATTACCATTTCATCACCAATCTCACCTCCAGCCACCTCAGAATAATTCCATCCACTTTACTACTATCCAACTCTTGACATGCCATCCTTCAACATCTTGGAAGACTCCTTCATGGATGCTTCCTGATACACAAATTCACAACGGCGGAGAGAGAGGGTTAGAGAGAAGAGAAGAGAAAGTGGATGTGGTGGTTGAGAATATTCTCCGATTCTATATCCGATAAAGGCAAGCGTACCTTATCGGTTATAGTATAGGATACTAAAGATTAGTATCAAGGTCGTATTTCCCTGGGGCGTAATGACTACTTCTACTCAAAGGAGATTGCTATTATTTTATCAATTTAACTTTCTATTAAATGTTAAACTAAAAACAGGAATTAAAGTACTAAAATAAAAAGAAAACTAAACTACTTGCAGGATAAAAAGAGTTAGAGCTAATAATAAAGAGATGCACTCGATCAAGAATCACTTCAGCAGGAGACGATTAAAAAGACGATAAATAAACCTAAGCTTAATAGGATAAAGGTCCTTGACCGTGGAGGTTCCTAAAGCTTGAACACGCTTCTCTCGAAGTCGTGCCCAACTGAGTTTAAGAAGGTCCGACTGACTCTCGTCTAAATCGGAGGCCTAAAGCTCGCTTTACGCGGTGAACCCCTCTATTGGATTTTACTCCAATCCGGGAGATTTGGACGTCTGCCTCTCTCGAGGGGTGCGTACAACTCCCTTTACTCTTGAATGCTCACTTCATTCTATCGGCCTCTCGGCTAGCCCAGAATGAAAGCAAAGGTAGAGAGTATATATCGATAATATACTTCCAGCCCATGAAAAATCAAGAGTAATTCAAGGCTAAAACCTAAAAAGAAAAGGTAAATTAAAGCGTCATAACTTAATCGCTCGAACCTCGGATCATCAAGATCGAGTACAAGGAGGATTAGTTAATCATAATAAAAGGAAAAGAGAGGGGTAGATAATAAACGTGCACGAAAACTAAAGAGAGCGAATTAGAAAAAGGAAATGCCAACTACAATTTTATTGAAAATAAAAACGATTACAACTAGGAACGGAGATTACAAGTGCATGAAAATAAACTAACTACTGCTACGATACTAATAAGAAAAGATTACAGGAAACGAAAGTGCATTGCATGAAATTAAAAACTAGAAATGGAGGGAGAGAGAGAGTAAAACATGAAAATAAAAAATAATAAACCCTAAGAAATGAACTAGCAGCACTTCCCCTCTCCCCAAAAAGTTGCTGAAATGGAAGGGGGGGTCTGGTATTTATAGACTTTTCCCACGGGTTGGTCACGCCCGGCGACACGCCCAGGGAGGGCGTGTCAGGGGGCTTGACAGGTACGGAGTTGACCTCGGGGGCTGGAATCTGGCGGGAACGATGATTGCTTCGGTACGATGGTGGTCACGTCCGAGGTCACGCCCGTGACAGGGGGGCGTGACAGGCGTGTCAGGTCAAAATCAGTGGTCGCAGGTCCATCAGACGTCGGAATCGGGGCAGTCACGCCCCAGGTCACGCCCGTGACAAGGGGCATGACAGTACTGTTGCGTGCAGTTGTGTACAAAGCATTGAAGGAGGCGCAGACTTCGGGCAGAGGGCGACACGCCCCGTGTCACGCCCGGTGACACGCCCGGGAAGGGCGTGTCGGTGGGGCGTGACAGGGGATTCTTTGGCGGGAAATTCACCTGGCGGCTTTCAACATCGGGAGCAGGTGACACGCCCTGAGTCACGCCCGGGGAGGGCGTGACAGGGGGGCGTGTCAGGATTTTTCCTGGAAATTGTCTGAAACCTGCAAAAACAGAAAATAAATATTATTTATAATATTTACATAAAAAGAAGCAAAAAATAACATAAAGAAAGAGATTTAAAACGAAAATAACATATTTTTACCCTAATAAATTAAGCTAAAATATGCATCATCAAATTCCCCCATACTTATTATTTTGCTTGTCCTCAAGCAAAGACTACGAGTTAGAGAAAATAAAAAGGGTTAATTGAAAAGTTTAAAAATGCTATAAACGAGTAAGACGGGAATTTAGAGGTAGAGAAATTTTTGAAAAAGAACCGAAAAGTCCTACTTTAACTTAGCACAGAATTTTATAAATTTTACTAAATATAAAAACAAATCATCCCAAATTTTTACAGAATTAAAACTTAATAAAGTAACGAGTAAAAAGCGCATTGAGTCACTACTAAAGTCTAAGAGACAAATTAAAACCACAGTCAATCAATACAAAATTCAATATTTCTATCAAAAATACTTACTCAATCTAGTTTCTCGCTACTATACTAAAAAGTAAACGTAGAAAGCATGAATCATTAGGGCTTTAATTAGGCGTATAGTTAGGCTTAGGTTTTTAAGGGTGCGATATTCAAAAAGATAAACACGAGGGATATTTGCACACTTAAAACAAAAAGAAAATGAGCTTTGTCAAAATAAAACTAGCCAAAATAAATACTTTTCTTTTCTTTTCTTTTACCTTTTCTTTTCTTTCACTTATTTTCATCATATTTTTTCATTTTTTTTATACTTATAACTTTTCACTTTTGTAGCAAAAGATAACACAAAGATTTTCCACTAATTTTTCAAAAAGATGCACATTAGCAATTAAAGCTCAAAAATAATTTTAAAGTGTGCATGTAGGTAGGCTATTTGGCCGTGGTGAAATAAAAAGTGGGGCTACAAAAAGGAAAGGAAAAGGCACAAAAATGGCTAGCAATGGTTATTGTTAGGCGAGGTGCAAAGGCTCAAACGTTACAAAAGAAATGCCTAAATCATTTTCATGCTTCCTAATTCTACTCCAAATAAAGCTTTGAAATTTCAAAAGAGGATAAGCACAAAAAAATAAAAAAAATAGAGAATTTGCTTTCATGAAAATAATGATAATAAGCATCTAGACCGTTTTGTGTCTACTACACTTAAAACTAATTAACGTTTAAAAAGATTTTAATAATGAAAAATAAGGGATGATGGGTTTTATAAAAGTAAAAGAAATAAAAGAAAGGCTATGGAAAAGTAAAGTAAATTTCAAAAAATTTTCAAAAATAGCGTACTACCCTAAATAGGAACACTGCATGAGTCAACATACTACTCGCTAAACATATTTAAACAGAAAATTAATCAAATTTATTCTAACTAAGCAAGTAGACATGAGCTTGAAAAAACAATAAAAAGCAAAGTAGCGGGGTACTAATTGATTTGGCAAAAATTAACTCAATTTAATTTGGGATTTTTTTTCAAAAGTACTTATATATATATTTTTTTTTCAAAAATATAATACATACAACAAATATTTTACTTTTTTTTTTAATTTTTCTAAAATTTTTATATATTTTTTTTATTTTGATTTTTCTAAAGTAAAATATTAAGGGAACACTCCCCCATACTTAAAGTTAAACATTGTCCCCAATGTTTAATGTTAAGTATAAAGAGAGAGAAAAGAGAGAGAAAAGAGAAAAAAAAAATGCAAAGAGAGGGAGAAGATGCTTCCCTAGCGATTGATGCCCAGACGTTGGAAAATGCGTCCCCCAAACTTGAGCTAAAGATCGGCTTCAGTCCAAGTTGCGAGGCGAAAAGCGGCACAAACACGCGGGAGCTTATTCCTGTACAAAACAAAAGATAAAAAAAAAGGAAAAACAAAAACAAAAACCAACAAAAGAAAAAGATAAGCAAGGGGTGCCTCCCAAGAGCGCTCTTTGTTTAAAACGTCGTTGAGCTCGACGTATTATGGTTAGCTAAATGGAAAATAAAAAAAGAAATGTAATGGCAGCTCGCGCAATATGCGTTTCGGCGCGAGTGCCAAAACATTTTTTAAGAAAATAAAAATATTTTTTTGTAATTTTTTATTTTTTAAATAAAACAAAAAACAAGAAGATTTAGAAAAAGAAAAAAAACTAGAAAAAGAAACTATACTATTAGAAGGGGGCGAAGAAGAAGAAGAAACTAAACTAGAAGGAAAAATAAAATAAGAAAAGAAAACAGAATTTTCGCAAGAAGGGGGAAGAGAAGAAAAAGAAGAAGGCGACGGCGGTTGATCACACGAAAATGGTTGGACAGAAAAATCCGGGTGCTCAACCTGAATATCAATCATTTCGGTAGATTGGGAGCAAACCGGGATATCCGAAAAATCAATCTCTTCAGAAGATCGAACACAAGAAAGTTCGTCTTCCTCGGAAACTTGAAAAAAAATCAGAATATCGGGGGAAATTTCCTCCTCGAGAGGTTGAAGGCACAATGGAATTTCTGAATAATCGTCTTCCGCAAGTGATTGAAGGCACTGCGGAATATCCGAAGATTCATCATTCGAAAGATAAATAGGAGGAGGAGGGGAAGAAAAAGATGCGGCCTCAGCAGCCAAAGCGTCAAAAATCACTTTGAAGTGAGCATTGATGCGTGCATCAAATGCTACACCATCAAAAATGACTTCATTTTCGCTAGAATCAAAAATCGGAGGCGCGCAAACTTGCGGAGAAAAAGTGGAAAAATCTTGAGATGGAATGGATTGATGATCACCTTGGCCCCAAGAATGATCAGGGTGTTGCCACCCTGAGTAGTTCAAAGTAGGGCTAGGATCAAAATGTCCATTCAAGAAATTTCCATAAGAATTAAAATCAGAAAAATTCGGAGGAGTAGGGTAGGAAGGCGTTTGAAAACCATCGTAACCCCATGAAAAAAAATTCGCGGACGGATCAATTTTGCCAAATTGATTCGATCCGGAAGGGATCAAATCATGGGAGGATGAAGGATACCTTACCCAACACTCCTCGCGAGAGTGACCGAACTCTCCACAATTAAAACAAAGATTACACATTTTAAAATAAAATTAATCAACCGCGAGAGTGGGGTTAAAGAGACGAGAGAAAAAAAGAAAAGAGAAAAATAAAATAAAAATAAAAATAAAACAAAAACGATAAAATTAATAGCTATCCTTTTTTCAAAATATCAAAACATTCCCCGGCAACAGCGCCAAAAACTTGATACACAAATTCGCAACGGCGGAGAGAGAGGGTTAGAGAGAAGAGAAGAGAAAGTGGATGTGGTGGTTGAGAATATTCTCCGATTCTATATCCGATAAAGGCAAGCGTACCTTATCGGTTATAGTATAGGATACTAAAGATTAGTATCAAGGTCGTATTTCCCTGGGGCGTAATGACTACTTCTACTCAAAGGAGATTGCTATTATTTTATCAATTTAACTTTCTATTAAATGTTAAACTAAAAACAGGAATTAAAGTACTAAAATAAAAAGAAAACTAAACTACTTGCAGGATAAAAAGAGTTAGAGCTAATAATAAAGAGATGCACTCGATCAAGAATCACTTCAGCAGGAGACGATTAAAAAGACGATAAATAAACCTAAGCTTAATAGGATAAAGGTCCTTGACCGTGGAGGTTCCTAAAGCTTGAACACGCTTCTCTCGAAGTCGTGCCCAACTGAGTTTAAGAAGGTCCGACTGACTCTCGTCTAAATCGGAGGCCTAAAGCTCGCTTTACGCGGTGAACCCCTCTATTGGATTTTACTCCAATCCGGGAGATTTGGACGTCTGCCTCTCTCGAGGGGTGCGTACAACTCCCTTTACTCTTGAATGCTCACTTCATTCTATCGGCCTCTCGGCTAGCCCAGAATGAAAGCAAAGGTAGAGAGTATATATCGATAATATACTTCCAGCCCATGAAAAATCAAGAGTAATTCAAGGCTAAAACCTAAAAAGAAAAGGTAAATTAAAGCGTCATAACTTAATCGCTCGAACCTCGGATCATCAAGATCGAGTACAAGGAGGATTAGTTAATCATAATAAAAGGGAAAGAGAGGGGTAGATAATAAACGTGCACGAAAACTAAAGAGAGCGAATTAGAAAAAGGAAATGCCAACTACAATTTTATTGAAAATAAAAACGATTACAACTAGGAACGGAGATTACAAGTGCATGAAAATAAACTAACTACTGCTACGATACTAATAAGAAAAGATTACAGGAAACGAAAGTGCATTGCATGAAATTAAAAACTAGAAATGGAGGGAGAGAGAGAGTAAAACATGAAAATAAAAAATAATAAACCCTAAGAAATGAACTAGCAGCACTTCCCCTCTCCCCAAAAAGTTGCTGAAATGGAAGGGGGGGGGGGGGTCTGGTATTTATAGACTTTTCCCACGGGTTGGTCACGCCCGGCGACACGCCCAGGGAGGGCGTGTCAGGGGGCGTGACAGGTACGGAGTTGACCTCGGGGGCTGGAATCTGGCGGGAACGATGATTGCTTCGGTACGATGGTGGTCACGCCCTAGGTCACGCCCGTGACAGGGGGGCGTGACAGGCGTGTCAGGTCAAAATCAGTGGTTGCAGGTCCATCAGACGTCGGAATCGGGGCAGTCACGCCCCAGGTCACGCCCGTGACAAGGGGCATGACAGTACTGTTGCGTGCAGCTGTGTACAAAGCATTGAAGGAGGCGCAGACTTCGGGCAGAGGGCGACACGCCCCGTGTCACGCCCGGTGACATGCCCGGGAAGGGCGTGTCGGTGGGGCGTGACAGGGGATTCTTTGGCGGGAAATTCACCTGGCGGCTTTCAACATCGGGAGCAGGTGACACGCCCTGAGTCACGCCCGGGGAGGGCATGACAGGGGGGCGTGTCAGGATTTTTCCTGGAAATTGTCTAAAACCTGCAAAAACAGAAAATAAATAATATTTATAATATTTACATAAAAAGAAGCAAAAAATAACATAAAGAAAGAGATTTAAAATGAAAATAACATATTTTTACCCTAATAAATTAAGCTAAAATATGCATCATCACTTCCACTTCCTCCCCTACTGAGCTTCCCTCTACTTCTTCATATCAACAACTCCTACATGATATTCTTACTCAACCATCCTTCACACCATCCATCTCCACACCCATATCATCTATCTCCACCATCCCAATCTCTCAACCAACCATCCTACCATCCACAATATCATCTACCACAGTCCATCCATCACCAGCCCAAACCATTCCCTCCTCCACCTCTACTCAAGTCACACTTGAGCAAGTGGATCTATCAGCCTTTGTAGATAAGCTATATGGGATACTGGCCCCCAAGCAAGTAAGCCTGCTGGAGACCTCCATGGCTCCACTCCTGAACTCAATAAAGGAGCTATCTGACAGGCTAAACTCTCTCTCCTCTCCTCGGGCAATCCCTTCTATGGGGTGCCTTGATACAGTTATCACTGAATAAAGGCAGGGGGAGATGCCCTATAAAGCTGAGGTAGTTCCTGCTACTCCTAAAGAACTGTTGTATGCAGAGATTTCTACTCCAGACCCAGTACCAGTACTCATAGTGGACTTTAGGTCACTGTTGTTTGAATTTGATTCTCTTCCCAAAAGCTGCTTATCCACTCAGGGAGTTGAAGACCTTACTAAGGCCATTATGCCTATTACTGTCTGTGATCCCAGCCTGATTAGATCTTATATCAATTCTCTTAAGGCTGTGGAAGTTTCTGATTGTGTTGCTACTGCTGCTGCTGAAGTTGCTGAATCAACTGATATTGGTATGTTGCCTGCTGATCCTATTGATGTTGCTGCTGCTATTGAACTTGCTGTTTTTCTAGAAGAACCTGTTGTTTCTGAGGTTCCTGCTGCTCCTACTGCTCCAGAAGTTCTTTCTGCTCCTGTTGCTACTACAATTGTTTCTGCTCCTGTTCTGTCTGCTGGGAAGTCTAAATAAAGAGAAGAGTATATCTAAAGCATTGATGATCTATATGACAGACCCCAGAGTTCAGAAAGTGATCAATTCAACACTGACTCTTATGATTCTCCTAGCACCATTGCCAAGAAAAGGAAAGGAAGAAGCAAAGCAATGATGAGAGTCCCTCCTGCTCAAGCCAAAGATGTAAATGATATACCATATTACATTTTGCATGATTGTCAGATAACAGAGCCTTGGATGCAATACTCAAAAATCAGCTAAAGGTTATGAAGAAAAGAAGGAAGCTTGACAAATATGAGAAAGGATCTTCCCAGTTTCCTCCTCCTCCTCCTCAATACTACGAATCTGGTGGAGGCTCAGCTTTTCAATCATTTGCTTCGAAGCACAGTTCTTCTCAATCTTCTCAAAGATATCAACCCAGAGGTCAATATCAAAGAGGCCATCATTCTAGAAGAGGTCAGTACAGAGGAAATCAGAGAGAGTATAAAACTTATTCCAGACAACAAAGGGAAGGACAAGGTCCTATTGATTCTTCTCAAGGTCCTTTCCCTTACAAGATTAGAGATTCAGTTGTCACCAGGACTCCTACTGATTTAGAATCTATCAATAGATATGAACCTCCAGTCCCTTTTGAAGATCCTAAAAACAACCTAGTGTCATGGACTTCCAGAATGAAAGAGCTTGATGCACTAGATAAAATTAAAAAGGCCAAAGAGCAAGGCAAAGACATTTCCAACATTACAACCCTTTCAGATCAAAGAAAGACAGAGTTAAAGAGGTATTCTTCAAGAAAAGTTTTTGATCAAGAAAGTTACATGAAGCTGCATCCTGAGGCTGTAGTTCCAAGGCCTAGATCCCAAACCTCCTTAGCTGCAGATGATGACAAACGATCAAAGAAAGAAGACCTCAATCCTAACAGGGAAATTCTGTTTAAAAAGGGAAATGAGAAGAAGTGATTTCTATAAGCTGAACAAACACCTATCTCTTAATATTTGCTGAAATTCTATCTGTGATCTGCAATGCTGCTATGCCTTGTTAGTTTAGCTTTTGCTTTGTCTGTATGCTTATTTATTTCCTATTTTATCTTGTAAATAGTAATTCTAACCCAAATAGGGGGAGATTGTTGGAACACCCTATTACTAATTTTGGCAAGGATAACTTTGTTTTTAGGAAATTGGTTTGACCTAGTTGTATAGTTGATAAGGTCAAATTTCAATGAGTCTAAAGGTTAGAACTTAGGTTTGAAGCTGCCCCCAAGACCACTCAAAGATCAGGATTCAGTGTTGAGACTAAGGCAATTTTCGTCGAGCTCAGGTCAATGAAACGTCGAACTTAGTTCGACGTTCTCTGAGCTCAATTCTGCAAGTCGTCGAACTCCGGTCGACGATCTTCGAGCTCAGATCGACGTTTTGTCTTCAGCTATTTTCCAAGTCGCTGAGCTCAGTTCGACGATCGTAGAGCTCAGGTCGACGTTTTCTGTCTCTAGTATAAATCCAATCTCTGAGCTCTGGTCGACGATAGCTGAGCTCAGGTCGACGATTTTTGTGAAAGATCGACGCTTTCAGAATTCAAATTCAAGAACAGTTTTGGAATTCTTTCAGAGTTATTTCCTGCATTTATTGCAAAGGATTAGGTAGCCATTTCAAGCAAACTGGAGCAAGTTTCAAGGAAGGCTAAAAGGAATGTTACTTAGGACTTTCCCCAGAAACAGTTGTCATTTATGGAAGTCATTTATGACTGAGTAATGGCCATCTAAGTCAGAATCTGATATACTCCTATAGAATATGTTTTTGAAAGAATAACATATCAATATAATAAGATAGGAAGAGATATACAATATCATTGGATTGAGAAAAAGAGTTACAGAAGAGAGATCGAAATATACTCTGATCAAGTACTCATCTTCTGGAACATACAGATTCACTGAGTCAAAATATTCAAGAACACAAGAAAGTTTTCTGTGGAGGAAATCGTCTGCTTCTCCAAATCCTCAAGTGTTCAAAAGCTTCAACATCAAGGACTCCAGACATCACACATTTCAGCATCTGCTGAAATCATCATTTGCTGGAGATCTGAAGCACCTGAAGACCTATCACCCTAGCAAAGCTTACCTTCCTGAACCTTTCAGATCTCAGGGGGAGCTTTAGCTTCATTTTCCACTTGTCTTCTCTCATACTATTGACAGAGAAGAACAACTCAACTCTTTCTTTCTTTTTCTTTTCCCTCCTGTAAAAGGGTTTTTCAAAACTCCCTTCAAAAGTTCTTAAACTGGTTTCTGAGACCTTGTTAAAACTCAGTTGTGGCAAGACACCTTATCAAAAAATCTTGTTTTGGTTTTTGAGCACCTTATAAAAAGCTCATTGGTGCCCAGGACACCTGATCAACTATTCCTGCAGTGGATTCCTACCTAGGGTGGTAGAAGAGTGGATGTACCAAGGTTGTTGGGGAACCACTATAGATCCTTGTGTCATCTGTTTGCTGTGTGTTTGACTTTGCTATGTGCTGTGTGTTTTCTTAGTTCTTGCTTTAGTTTTTATTTCATCACAAGCACCTTACACATATACATAAATTAAGTCTTCCACTGCTTTATAGTTTTAATTGTAAATTATTTTAAAAATACTCTATTCACCCCCCTCTAGAGTTAAGGTAGATCTTTTCCTCACTTTCAAATTTTATCAGTCACTTGAAGAAGGAATATATTTTGCTTAAATTTCTTTTGTATAGATTCTTCTACACCAGTGTGTCTTTTGGATAAAGATAGTGCGTCTCTTGGTGACCAATGGAACAAGAGGCTAGCACATATTAATTTTAATACTATTAATAAATTATTCTCCCAGAACTTAGTATGTTATGCCCCAAATGTCAGGCACGTCAAAGAGAGAGCTTGTCATGCGTGCGTAAAAGGCAAGCAAACAAGGGCTACCTTTAAAAACATTACAGGCAAAAACTCTAATAGGTGTTTACACCTACTTCATATGGACTTGTTTGGTCCACTACAAATTAGAAGGTTAGGAGGTAAGGATTATACGTTTGTAATTGTTGATGACTAATCGCGTTTTGTGTTAGTGTTCTTTCTGAAACACAAGTCAGATACCTTCGATATCTTTACAAATTTTGTTAGGCAGGTCCAGAATAAATACAACTGTTCCGTAGTAAAAATCAGAAGTGAAAATGGAACTGAATTCAAATCTGGTGCCATGATAGAATTTTGTGAAAGCCTAGGTATCTTTCATGAGTATTCCTCTCCTCATACTCCACAGCAAAATGGAGTAGCTGATAGAAGGAATAGAACACTCATACAAGCCTGCAGGACTATGTTGAGTGATGCTTCACTACCAGAGTACTTCTGGGCTGAAGTCGTCAACACTGCATGCCACGTGTAAAATCGAGCCCTCATAAACAAGAATCATGATAAGACACCTTATGAACTTCTAAAAGGTAGGAAACCAACAGTTTCATATTTTAGAATTTTTGGCTGCAAATACTTCATACTTAACAATGGTAAGTATCATACTATAACATTTAGTGAGAAAAGTTTTGAAGGTATTTTTGTAGGATATAGTAGCCATAGTAAGGCATACAGGATTTTTAATAGAAAAACTCTGGTTGTAGAGGAATCCATACATGTTGTATTTGATGAGACGAACTTGCTGCAAGGCGAATCGTCTATTATGCTTGTTGAAGCTGTAGGTACAAGGCTTAAAGAGATCAGCTTGGATGAATCGACCGAAGGTAAAGATGAAAAGTTAATCAAGATCACCTCTCCAACCCCTAATTGAGAGGTAGAGGATCAAGATGAAAATATTGTCCAAGTTGATGAAGTCGCTCTTGTGGCTAAAGAAGTTCCAAATGCGAGGAATCTAGAGCTCAGACATCTGAAGGATCACCCAATGTACCAGATCATAGGAGATCCCCGGGATGGTGTCAGAACTCGTCAAGGTACAACTAACGAGAATTTATATTAAAGTTTTCTCTAGCAGGTTAAACCAAAGAAGTTTGAGGAATCAAACTCAGACGCATCATGGATCTTGGTCATGGAAGAAGAATTGAATCAGTTCAAGCGCTGCAAAGTTTGGACACTTGTTCCAAGAACCAAAGGTAAGAATGTCACTGGAACAAAATGGGTCTACAGGAACAAGTTGGACGAGAAAGGGATAATCATAAAGAACAAGGCCAGACTCGTTGCCAAAGGATATCGTAAAGAAAAAGGGATCGACTTCGACCAGACATATGCTCCAATGGCAAGTCTGGAGGCCATCAGACTGTTCCTAGCTTATGCTGCACTGAAGGGCTTCACAGTTTACAAAATGGATGTGAAGTCCGCCTTCCTGAATGGTGACATAAAGGAATAGGTGTACGTGGAACAGCACCCAGGTTTCGTTGATCCTAATTTTCCTGAGTATGTTTATTTATTATCAAAAGTGATGTACGGTTTGAAACAAGCTCCTCGAGCTTGGTACGAAATGTTATCTACCTTTCTCCTCGAGAACAAGTTCACAAGGGGAAAGATAGACAAGACATTATTTATTAGGGAAATTAAAGGCAAGATTTTGCTAGTGCAAATCTATGTCGATGACATTATTTTTGGTTCTACGGACGACAACCTCTGCAAAATGTTTTCTAAACTTATGCAAGGGAAGTTTGAAATAAGTAGTATGGGAGAGCTGAAGTATTTCTTAGGACTTCAGGTGAAATAATCTAAAGATGGAATTTTCATCTCTCAGACAAAGTTGACAAAGGAGTTGATTAAGAAATTCAGAATGGAGAGTTCAACCTCTATGAGGACTCCAATGGCCTCAGCTATGTCTCTAGACAAGGATGAGAAAGGGAAACCTTTTGATGAAGCCAAGTACAGAAGCATAGTTGGATCCTTGCTCTACCTTACTGCTAGTAGACCAGACATAATGTTCTCTACATGTGTCTGTGCTAGATTCCAAGTGAACTGTAAGAAATCTCACTATGCTACTGCAAAGTAGATATTGAGATACCTTAAAGATACACCGAATCATGACTTATGGTACCCAAGAAGTAATGACAGCGAACTAATTGGTTTGTTCAGATGCAGACTTTGCAGGTAGCAAAGATGACAGGAAAAGCACGTTCGGGACATATCAGTTCCTAGGAAGAAGGCTTATATTATGGAGCAGTAAAAAGCAAAATTTTGTCGCAATCTCAATGGCCGAGTCAGAATACATTTCTGCCGGCAGTTGTTGTGCACAGTTGTTGTGGCTAAAGAATCAGCTAGAAGATTATAATATGATCCATTGTTCTGCGACTCATCCAGTGTAATCGCAATCGCAAACAACCAAGTCTCACACAGCCGGACAAAGCACATCGAGCTCAGATATCACTTCATCCGGGAGCATGTGGAGCAAGGAGATGTGAATCTTCAGTACGTGCAAACAGATCGACAAGTTGCAGATATTTTCACGAAGCCGCTGGACGAGACCAAGTTCAATTTCTTCAAAACTGAACTTGGGCTGCTGAACAAAGAAGAATAGACCAAAGTGGAATAGTTAAAGGCTCAAGAATCTAGGACTTTTCAAAAATGTCAGAAATTTCTCAAGAAGAAGGTAGCTCTCGAAAACTAAGTATACCTCTCGAAAAGTGAAGAAACAGTTCTCGAGAACTTAGACTACTTCTTGAAAACTTTTATTCAGTCTCTCGAGAAGTCTATTAAGCTCTCGAGAACTTTATCATACTTCTCGAAAAGTATACTGACAGCTCTCGAGAACTAGGCGCCACTTCTCGAGAAGTCTACTATCAGCTCTCGAGAACTAATTTCCTTACTTCTCGAGAACTATACGACACTTCTTGAAAACTAACCCTACCTCTCGAGAAATGCCCCGTCTTTTCCAATTCTGCCTTTGTGCAAACTGATTTAATTTTTTTTTGAATTATTAAAATGCTTATATTAAATTAATTAGACATTTAATTATCAAAATAAGAATTATATATATATATATATAAAGTTTTAAAAATCAATAATCAACCGACATTTCAAATTTCCTCTTCTCGAAAACTCTTCGCCTTCTACCGACAGAAAGCTTCATCGCAGCCATCATCTTGCGATCCGTCCGTCACCGCCATCAGCGTACATGGCGCAGAGTTCAAGGATAGGAGTCGGTAGTGAACTTGTCATCGAAGGAATTGCAAACATTTCAGATGATTTCCAGAACATGCTTCTTCTCCTGGACACTGCCGGACTGATGTTCGTTCTCTCAGAACCCTGCAAGATTGTTTTTCAAGATGTCGGGGAATTCTTCCGAATTGCCAAGGTGAGGCGAAATGGTGCAGTGTTGAAAACTAAAGTCAAAGGGATCAAAATCAAGTTGGATAAAACAAAAGTTTCAAAGCTTCTCAAGATGCCCATTGTGGATGAAGAGGATGACCTAACTCTTGAAGATTATGATAGAACTTACTCCTTCTGTGGAGTTTCTGAGTAATTCAACTCTTTAAGGAGAAATCTTTTCAATGATGTAGGAAAACTTCTAGTAGATATAATTGGAAAAATCTTATGGTGCAGAACAGGGTCTATTAGTTTCATAATAAATGATCTATTTTGTGTTATGACAGCTATTATCTGTAGAAATAAATTTCAATATGGCATAATGGTATTTGAGATGATTAGGGATAGTATTTAGGATCCCAAATTTGAAAGGATAATCTCTTTATTGCTGAGTGAGATTGATCCAATCACTTTCAAACTTTCCAAAGGCACTCCAGTTCATCACTTGAAGAAGATTTCAATGGCCTCTATTCATAGATGGGAACTCAAGCTGAACAACTCCAAGAAGTTAACTAAGGAACTTGCATCTTCAGCCTCTGATGTCAGGACCCCATCCCCCTCCTCTCATCATGTTGCTGAACCTTTTGGTGAAGCAACTGAGGGGAAGCCTGCAGCTTCTGTTCCTGCTGTCAGACCCAATCCTTCCTCTCCAGCCAGATCAGCTAGCAGATCGCCTCTCAGAAGCCCAATGAGATCTCCAATCAGGAGCCCTATGGGAGATTCTCTAAGTGCAACCCTATCAGATGTTCCTAGATAGGAAACCCGTAAGGACACTAGTGCAGCCATTGACATCATGATTGAAGAACTCATTTCAGATGAACCACTTCCTTCTCTTCACAAAGAAACCTCTACAAAACCATCAAAAGAATCTTCTCCACCACCCTCAACCCAAGCCACTCCACCTCCTTCTCCCTCTCCATGGAAAGCATCTACTCACCCAGAGACCATTCCTCTCACTAAAGAGGATGAGCCAGAACCTGAAGAGGTGGAAGCCCCTCTCAGGAATCTTGACTTCTCCCTCCCAAGATTTGTTGATGAGGAGGTTTATATAGTGTCTCACACTGTAAGAGCCCAGAGCTCTGTGGTTATAGAAGAAATTCCTCCATGGAAAGTGAAAGTCCACCAAGTGCCAACTACCTTCACCTATGGGGGGGGGGAATAGGTGTCTTGCTACGTTTTTGCGGAATTAGAATTATACCTGCCCAAATAAACCAAACAGCACAGAGAGACACAAGCAAATTATAGTGGTTCACCGATTTGGGTACGTCCACTCTCCCCCTTCGACCTATCTCCCAACCAGGGACGACTCGGTCACTTCTCCAATAGGATTGAAATCCAATCCTCACACTATCGGAAGTAACCCTTCCGAAGGAGTCACCACTCCTACACCACGGGTTGCACACAACCCTTACAACTAGGAACCAACGTTCCTTTATAACAAAATTGAAAATGGAATGTAAAACTTACGAACTAATTATGGAGATAAAGGTGTCCCTCTTCGAATGACGACGTGTTCTTTAATTCAACGAAGAGTCCACAACCCTAGATCTCACTTGGAGAGAATCTCCCCGAGACCGGCACCGGCAAGAAGGGCGGCGAATTGGCTTTCGGGATCGGCTGCGAAAAAGGAATGCTGCGGCTGTTCTTTGGAGATTCAACCTTCGTAGCAAAGCTAGTAAGGTCTTCCAATGGTCACACTAGGATCGATTGTCTCGATCGAATCGGACGGGAAAGGTTTTCCCGATCTACGAATCAAGAGACAAAGGATCTCTGGTTAGATGCGTGAGACACTATGCTTGGCTGAGCTTCTGCAGTTGGGAGATCAGAAGGAAACCACGATCAGCGACAGCTATCCTCTGGTATGAGCGGCGATGGTGGCGGAGCAAGATCCATGATCTAGGTCTCGGTGGCGGCTCGTATTTTTGAATCCGTGTATCTCTTTTCCAGCTGTTCAAGAATACCTATGCATTTATACATTAGGTCTTCTAAAATGACCGTTGTGGGCCCCACCAAAAGGAGACCCTAAGTCCAGTTCGAAATATCCCTGTTAACTTGGACCGGTCCAGAGAATAGCAGAAAATTACCCAAGTAAAATTCGGCGAGAATCGTAGGTGATTCACGACGAATCGGCGAGAATCACCTCCGATTCTCGCTGAATTCCACTTAGCCGAATTCTAGCTATATTGATATAGCAAGCCGGAGAGAATCGACGGGAATCACAATTGATTCTCGCCGAATCGGCGAGAAGGCAAGGTCATTCTCGACGATTCGGCGAGAATCACTTAGTGATTCTCACTGATTCTGCGTTAGCAGAATTTAGGGCGGCGTCGAGACAGCCAGCTGCAAATGGCGGGAATCAGCCAGTGATTCTCGACGAGTTGTACTCAGATGATTTCTCGTCTTTCTTCCCGTGAGTTTCTTTGACCCATCCTTGCTCCTTGTCTGCTCTTGATCTTTCTTAACCCTGTACTTGAAAGTAAGTACACTCCAATAGAGAGAGTACACGTAAGCCAACACGCTGATCTGCTCAACGAGGGATTACGTTGCACAGACCCGTGTGTATTGACCTACTACACCCTGACATTGGTGTGTACTTAACGAGGAATAACTGCAAGCACAACTTGAAGACAAGAGATCATATACATTGTCAATTCACCTTAGCTTGTGCAGGGGCTTCTTCAAATCAGGTACATTGTGGATACAATACCCAACAATCTCCCCCTATTTGAAGAAGCCTAAACCCTACAAGCTAAAGTGAAAATAACGGCTGGAAGAAAACATAACTTTGAAAGTTGAGAATAGAAGTTCCATACCATTATCTTTTAGGGAAATTGGAGCATACACCTTAGCACTTTAGCCGAGAGGGTAATCTCCCCCTTTTCGGCTTCTGCAAATCTGGGACTGTTGCACTTGATACCATGCTCCCCCTCAGTTCTTGCACCTGTGCTTACACTTGAGTTCCTAATAGATGCTCCCCCTAGATGCACTAGCCAGGGGCTTCTGAAGTTTTCATTCCTCATAGTTCAGCATCCCCAGTTCAGTTTTGAAGAGACTGAACTTGGCCTCGTCTAGTGGCTTTGTAAAAATATCTGCAATCTGCTTATCTGTGGGGACATAGCAGAGAGAGATGTCCTTGTTCTCCACGTGCTCCCGAATGAACTGGTAGCGCACTTCAATATGCTTTGTTCTGTTGTGCGATAACGGATTGTTGGCAATAGCAATTGCACTGGAGGAGTCGCAGAACATTGGTACTTCCTTGAACTTAAGGTCATAGTATGCTAACTTGTTTCTGATCCATAGGAGTTGTGCGCAACAGCTGCCTGCTGAGATATACTCAGATTTAGCTGTGGAGGTCGCTACACAATTCTGCTTTTTGCTGTTCCATGAGATGAGCCTTCTTCCGAGGAATTGATACGTCCCGGAAGTGCTTTTCCTGTCATCCCTACTCCCTTCAAAATCAGCATCTGAAAAACCTATTAGCTCGACATCATTGTTTCCCGGGTACCACAAGCCAAGATTAGGGGTACCTTTAAGGTATCTAAGAATTCACTTTTCAGCGACATAATGAGATTCCTTAGTGTTCACCTGATATCTGGCACAAACACATGTGGAGAACATGATATCCGATCTACTTGCAGTAAGGTAGAGCAGGGATCCAATGATGCTTCTATATTTGGTTTCATCAAAAGGTTTCCCTTTCTCATCCTTATCCAGAGACATGGTAGATCCCATTGGAGTCCTCATAGAGGCTGCATTCTCCATTCCAAATTTCTTGAGGAGTTCAGTGGTGAACTTCGTCTGAGAAATGAAAATTCCCTCCTCAGACTGTTTTACTTGAAGACCCAAGAAATACTTTAGCTCTCCCATACTGCTCATTTCAAACTTTCATTGCATAAGTTTAGAAAACTTTTTGCAATGATTGTTGTCCGTTGAGCCGAATATAATGTCATCGACATAGATTTGCACCAGCAAGATCTTGCCTTTGACTTCCCTGAGAAACAATGTCTTGTCTATTTTTCCTCTGGAGAACTTGTTCTCAAGAAGAAAGCTAGACAAGGTCTCATACCAAGCTCGAGGAGCTTGTTTTAACCCATATAGAGCTTTATTAAGAAAGTATACATGATTAGGATAAGTAGGATTGACAAAACCTGGGGGTTGAGCGACATATACTTCCTCTTTCAAGTCTCCATTCAAGAATGTCGATTTCACGTCCATCTGATAGACTGTGAATCCTTTGTGAGAGGCAGAGGCTAAGAACAGTCGGATTGCCTCGAGCCGAGCAACTAGCGCAAACGTCTGGTCGAAGTCAATCCCCTCCTCCTTTCTGTAACCTTGAGCCACCAGCCTGGCCTTATTCTTTATGATGACACCATGTTCATCCAGTTTATTTCTGAAGATCCACTTAGTGCCGATCACGTTCTGCCCCTTTGGTCTTGGAACCAGCATCTAGACGTTGCATCTTTCAAATTGATGTAGTTCATCTTGCATGGCCAATATCCATTCTGCATCTTTGTTCGACTCGTCGAACTTCTTTGGCTCAACCTGTGACAGGAAACTAAGATGCAAAATCTCATTAATAGTACCTCTTCGAGTTCTGACACCGTCGCGAGGATCTCCGATGATCTGATCTCTAGGATGATCCCTCACGTGTCGAAGCTCTAGGAGTCTGGCATCAGGAGCTCTGACATCTTCTTGAGCTTCTCCTTCTTCCAATAGGTTTGCTCCATTCTGATATTCAACTTCTCCAATTGACGTTGAGGTAGAAACCTTGACGTACTTAGGAGTTACATTTTTAGTAGTCTCATCGAGACTCAGCTGTTCAAGTCTTGCACCTGCATCTTCAAGAATACCGCTGGAAGAATTGCTATTAAGCAAGCTTCCTTCATCAAATACAACATTAATTGATTCTTCAACCACTAGGGTTTTCTTATTGAAAACCCTATATGCCCGACTATGGCTACTATAGCCCATGAATATGCCTTTGAAGCATTTTTCACCAAACTTAGTACGCGGGTACTTCCCGTTATTCAGTACATAACATCTGCAGCCAAAGATCCTAAAATAGGACATGGTTGGCTTCCTGCCTTTCAATAACTCATAGGGTGTCTTATGATGATTCTTGTTGATCAAGGCCCAGTTTTGTACATGACAGGCCGTATTGACAGCCTCTGCCCAGAAGTATTCTGGGAGAGAAGCGTCATTCAACATTGTCGTGCAAGCATCAATGAGAGTTCTATTTCTCCTCCCGCCACCCCATTTTGCTGAGGAGTACGCGGGGAGGAAAACTCATGAAAGATACCATGTTCTTCACAAAACTCTGTCATAGCAACAGACTCAAACTCTATTCCATGGTCACTTCTGATTTTGACCACCGAGCAGTTAAGTTCGTTCTGAATCTGCCTGACAAAATTGGTGAAGATGTCAAATGTATCTGACTTGCATTTTAAGAAGAACACCCAAGTAAACCGAGAGTGATCATCAAAAATCACTAGCGTATAAGACTTTTCTCCCAAGCTATGAACTTGCATTGGACCAAACAAGTCCATATGCAAAAGATAAAGACACCTGGAGGAGTCTTTGTCAATGATGCCCTTAAAGGTAGCCCGAGTCTGTTTGCCCTTCTTACATGCAGGACAGGGGCTATCTTTGATGCACTTAATGATGGGAGCATCCCTTACTAAGTTTTTAGAAAACAACATACTAATTGTCTTGAAATTAATATGTGCCAATCTCTTGTGCCATTGTTCACAAAGAGATGCACTGCCTGTTGCTACTAGGCATACGGGGGTAGATGAATCTAAACTAAGAAAATCTAAGCAGAAGATATTTCTGCTCCTAATGCCTGTTAATACCGCCTTCGAAGAGGCACACGATATTATCATGCATTTGTCCTTGCAGAACTTAACGTCATATCCTTTATCACATAACTGACTTACACTGATCAGGTTATGATTTAACCCTTCAACGTAAGCCACGTCGGTGATAGAGATTATACCGTTGGAAATCATACCGTAACCCCTGGTGACTCCTCGATCTGACCCCCCAAAGATGACTTTGGGACCATTCTCGACTGGAGAGTAATCAAGCAGCAGGCTTCTTGTCCCGGTCATATGCCGGGAACATCCACTGTCCAAGTACCATATGGGAGTTTTGGTGGCCTTTGGACATTCCTGCAAAACAGAATTAATTTCCCTTAGGAACCCAATCGAACTTGTGTCCTAGGTTCCTCGTTAGCATGCTCCCCATCGAATGGTTACCCCTACGAGTGGTCTACCTGTTGGGGTTTGTCTCCACAATACCTCAGATTTGTAGGAAGTCAGACCTTGAACTAAGATGAATTAAGATGTATTTGATGTGGTGTTTGAGTTGTATGTGTGCAGGTTATAATTGCCAAGTGTAGACCAATGTCAGTCTATAATGGGTCACCAAACACAGGACCATGCAATGTAATTCCTCATTGTGTGATCCAAAGTGTTGGCCCATGTATAGCCTCTCTATTGGGATACACTTCTCATTCATGCACTTGGATTGATGGACAGAAGCATTGGAGCTAATTTCCTCAGTAAAATATTCCTAAGTCCAAATACTCGAGTAACCCCTTTTTATACTCGAGTATCAGACTTAATACTCGAGTAGCTAGTTAGACATACTCGAGTAGCTAGTTAGACATACTCGAGTAATCAGTTAGACTTACACGAGTAGGCTCTGAATACTCGTGTAGATAAATCTATACTCGAGTAGTTAGTTAGTTAGTCACTCGAGTAAGTTCTTTTCATACTCGAATAAGTAACTTAATCACTCGAGTAAATCATGTATCATACTCGAGTAGCTCCATTTCTTCTCTTCTCTGCAAGTTCAAGTAGTCATACTCGAGTAAGTGTTTCTATACTCGAGTAATTGATTTTCATACTCGAATAAATCATTCTGATACTCGAGTAGTTGATTTTAATACTCGAGTAAGTATTCTGATACTCGAGTAGTTGATTTTAATACTCGAGTAAGTATTCTGATACTCGAGTAGTTGATTTTAATACTCGAGTAAGTATTCTGATACTCGAGTAATTCTCCTTCACTCGAGTATATCTTTGCTGATACTCGAGTATATCTTTTCTGATACTCGAGTATATCTCTTCTGATACTCGAGTAGTTCATCTTTCACTCAGTAAATTTCTCCTCTCATACTCGAGTATAATCCTCTTTGTCACTCGAGTATCTAAATTCCCATACTCGAGTATATCTTCTCTTACTTGAGTATAGCAGTTCTCTATTCCAGAATTTTTCTAAGTTCGAGTTCGCCATAAGTATTTTAAATCCGTCAATTCTGATTGGTCCACATGTCATCCTTAATTAAGATTATGACCGTTGGAGTCCACCTATAAATAGGTCATTTCAGAATTGACTAATTAACAAGATTACAGAGATATTCTTTTTAAGAAAGAGAAAATTCCGTGAATCCTAATTCTCACGCCGCCGCCGCCATCGTTGTTCACGGAAGAAACTCTGAATCGCCAATCTCCGTCTTCAACGACTATCTCTCCAGCGATCCAGACAAAAGTGAATCACTCGATCTTGCCGAGCCTCAAAGATTTCAGATCTATCTTCTCGATCGAGGTGGTTCTAGTTTTCAGATTCGTGGATCTCTCTCAAGTCATCTTCAACCTTTTTTTGATCAAGCCGAAGTTCCTAAAGAAGAAGACTGTCAAAGATCCAGATCTGAGATTGTTGTTTTGATTTTTTTATTCTCAAACCAAAATTTCTTTGTAGGAGTTTTTCTCCGAGATTTGTAGGAAGATCTTTCTTCCGAGTTTTGTAGATCCAGTTGAATCGAGTTTTGTAGGAACGTGGTTCCGAGGTGTAGGATTGTTTTCAATCCGAGATAGTGGAGTAGCCGAGTCTAGTGATTTGCTAGATCGGTGAGGAAAGTGGACGTACCCAAGGTTGGGGAACCACTATAAATCTCTTGTCGTCTGTGATTGCTTGATGTGTGCTGTGTTAGTTTTTAATTCCGCATTTGACATGCATTTCACCTATTCACCCCCCTCTAGGTGATTTAGGCTAACAACTTAGACCTCTCAATTGGTATCAGAGGGAGGTTGATCATTAAAAGGTTAACACCTTGATCGTATCCTTCTAAGTTGAGTATCAAGCATGAGTAAGACTAAGGATTTTGCCAAGCTCCCAATCTACACCAAGAACAACTTTCCTATGTGGAAGGAAAGGGTCAAATTCTTCATGGAAGCTGTAGACCCTCAGATCTTCATGATTGTTGAAGAAGGTCCTCATGTTCCTATGACCGCATCAACAATAGATCCAACCAAAAAGGTACCAAAGAAATTGATGGATCTAGACAAGGATGAGATTGCACTTGTCTCTCTGGACAAGAAAGCAAAGAATATCATAGCAAGTGCAGTCGATGACTCAATGCTGCAAAATCTGATTCATTGCCAATCTGCCAAGGAGATGTGGCAATCCCTAGTGACTCTAATGGAAGGTACAGAGGAAGTGAGGGATGATCGAAGATCCCTTCTGAATCAAAAGTATGAAGCCTTCCTGCAAGGTCACAAGGAAGCCATAGCTGACACGTTCGAGAACTTTTTCAAGATAGTGAACGGCCTAAGAGTTATGGCCGAGTCTTCACCAACGGGGAACTCAATGACAAATTCTTAAGATCCCTAACCAAGGAATGGGACAATAAGGTATGTGCCATTCGGGAGTTTGGAAGGTTAGCTGAGACGGACCCGCAGAATCTGTTCGGAAAGCTTATGTCTTACGAGCTGCAAATCAACTCAAGAAAAGTTGAAGAAGAGACAAGCAGGTCTGCATCCAAGGAAAAATCTGTCGCTCTAAAGGCAGATAGCTCAAGGAAGATAAAGGCTAGCTCTCCTGCCCCAGTTCCTGAGGTTGATGAAGAAGAATCATCTGAGCCTAGCTCATCTGGCTCAGAACTATCTGATGGAGAGTTCTCCCTACTCTCAAGGCAGTTCAAGAAGTTCTTGAACAAGAAGAAGCAATGGAGAGGCAAGGATGCCTCATGTAGAAGATCACGACATGACGGTGATCATCGGAAGAAAGGCTCAAGCAGCCATGACAGGTATAATTCTAAACAGAACAAACAGATCTCAACTGACATCATTTGTTATTGTTGCAATAAGCCAAGTCACGTCATCGCCGATTGCCCTCACAAAAAGAAAGAGGGTGGAAGAAGAGAGGAAAAGAAATCCTCACACCATAAGAACAGGAAAGAGAAAAGCTTAGTAGCCAAGAAGAGCAAAACTCTCAGCGACTCACTCATCTGAGTCGAGTGAAGAAGAGGAAGCTTACTTTGGGCTCATGGCTCACTCAGATGATGAACAAGTCCCCCAGTTTACTGGGGAGGTAAAATCTCGCACTCCTCTCTCTGATTCTGATGACGACAATGAGCAAGAGGGATATTCCTCTGAAGATGAATCTGAGCTCATGGGTCAGTATAAGGAGTTACTCACCGCTTACGAAAAATGTCGTAGATTAATGAAAACTCAAGCCAAAGAGATAAATTCTCTACGAGCTAGTGAGAGCAGCTTGAGAGAAGAAGTCGATAAGACTAACTCTCTTCAAGAGAACCTCAATGTAGCTATAGAGGAATACAATAAAGCTCTCAAGCACATCGACCTTAAAGAGGAAATCATCAAAGAATTGGAACGACAACTCGAGGCTGAAAAGAAGCTTGTTGAGAGTTTTTCTAAGCCTAAGACAGTTCTTCCAATCGTTGCTGAATTCTCTGCTAAGGCCAAGGGTGCTGGTTTAGGCCACATTGTCTCTTCTAGTAAATCCTCTAGGAGAATCAAGGCCAAGAGAAAGAATAAGGCTGCCCGGAAGGCTCTAGCTGAAGAAAAAGGGAAAGCTCTCTTGGAACCTGTTGTGTTCAAGAAAGTTATCTTTCCCACGAACGAACTCGATTATGAGTCCACCTACGGACACTTTTCTAGGCCGATCCCTGAGAAGCCTAAGTCAAGATACCAAGGTTGGACTCGTCCTCGTAACTTTGGCGAGAGTGTCTTCAAGGCACCTTATGAGGAGATTCAGCTTCAAAGCTATGGACCTTATGCTCATGGTCATAATATCAAAAAGACACCAAAAGTAAAACCCATTGTAGAAAAGCCTATGAAGGAGAAGACCTCATGTAACTGCCATCATCATGAAGCCTCCTCCTCCAAGAGTAAAGCTCCTGCTAGACCTTCATTCCAGAAAGTCAAGCAGGACTACACAAGGCAAAGATACAACAGGTTCAACTGTTGGTGCTGTGGCAGAATTGGTCATTTTGCCAGTGATTGTTGGTTCAATCCTGAAAATGCTGCAACCCCTAAAGTTAGCCACTTGAGAGTGACCACTCATGAGGCTAATACTCGTAGGGGGAGTATTCTAACTCGAGACCAAGGACCCAAACTTGTTTGGGTTCCTAAGGCTAAATGATTGTAATTGCAGGTATGTCCAAAGGCTACCAAAATGCCAATCTGGTACTTGGACAGTGGATGTTCTCGGCATATGACCGGGACAAGGAGCCTACTACAGAATTACACCTCAGTCTGCAATGGACCAAAGGTCATCTTTGGAGGTTCAGATCGAGGAATAACTAAAGGCTATGGTATGATCTCTAACGGTAGCGTATCCTTTTCGGATGTAGCCTATGTTGAAGGATTGGAACACAATCTCATTAGCATAAGCCAACTATGCGACAAAGGATACGTAGTTGAATTTCATGCTGACAAGTGTTTGATAAAATCGATTAACAATATGGAAACTATTTTATCAGGCACTCGAAGCAGAAATATTTTCTGTCTAAATTTTATTTGTATAGACTCTTCGACACCAGTGTGTCTTTTGGCAAAAAGTAGTGCATCTCTTGCTGACCAATGGCACAAGAGACTAGCACATATTAATTTCAAAACTATTAATAAATTATTCTCTCAAAACTTAGTACGTGATGCGCCTAATGTCAAGTGCGTTACGGACAGCCCTTGTCACGCTTGTATCAAAGGCAAGCAAACAAGAAGTACGTTTAAAAGCATAATAGGCAAAGATTCCAATAGAAGTTTGCAGCTTCTCCATATGGACTTGTTTGGTCCACTGCAGGTTAGAAGTTTGGGAGGTAAGGAATGTACGTTGGTTATTGTGGATGATTACTCGCGCTTTGCGTGGGTGTTCTTTCTGAAACACAAGTCAGATACCTTCGGTATTTTCACTAATTTTGTGAGGCAGATCCAGAATGAATACAACTATTCCGTAGTCAAAATCAGAAGTGACAATGGAACGGAATTCAAATCTGGAGCCATGACAGAATTTTGTGAAAGTCAAGGTATCTTTCATGAGTTTTCCTCTCCTCGCACTCCACAGCAAAATGGAGTAGCTGAGAGAAGGAACAGAACACTCATAGAGGCTTGTCGGACCATGTTGAGTGATGCCTCACTTCCGGAGTATTTCTGGGCTGAAGCCGTCAACACCGCTTGTCACGTGCAAAATCGAGCACTCATCAACAAGAACCATGATAAGACTCCTTACGAACTTCTAAAAGGCAGGCAACCAACCATTTCATACTTTAGAATCTTTGGCTGTAAATGCTTCGTGCTTAACAACGGCAAGTATCACTCTACCAAGTTTAGCGAGAAAAGCTATAAAGGTATTTTTGTAGGATATAGTAGGCATAGTAAGGCTTATAGAGTATTCAATAGAAAAACTCTGGTGGTGGAAGAGTCGATACATCTTGTATTTGATGAGACGAGTCTGTTGCAAAGCAACTCGTCTAGTGTGCCTATTGTAGATGCAGGTTCAAAGTTGAAAGAACTTAGCTTGGATGAACCTAGTGAAGATAAAGATGAGACATTCATCAAGGTCCCCTCTACAACCACCATTGGAGAGGTGGATGATCAAGATGAAGAAGACATCCCAGCGGAAGATGCAACTCCAGTGGCTGAAGAGATCCCAGATGCAAGGACTTTAGAGTTCAGACACTTGAAGGATCATCCTGTTGACCAAATAATAGGAGATCCTTGGGATGGCGTCAGAACTCATCGAGGTACAACTAACGAGAATTTACACTTAAGTTTTCTCTCACAGGTTGAACCAAAGAAATTTGAGGAAGCCAACTCCGATGCATCCTGGATTCTAGCCATGGAAGAAGAATTGAATCAGTTCAAACGATGCAAAGTCTGGACACTTGTTCCTAGACCCAAGCACAAGAACGTCATCGGGACAAAATGGGTCTACCGGAACAAGATGGACGAAGATAGAACAATTATAAAGAATAAAGCCAGACTTGTCGCCAAGGGATATCGTCAAGAAGAAGGAATCGACTTCGACCAGAATTATGCTCCAGTAGCAAGACTGGAGGCGATCAGGTTATTTCTTGCCTACGCTGCACTTAAGGGCTTTACCGTCTATCAGATGGACGTAAAGTCCGCCTTCCTGAATGGTGACATAAAGGAAGAAGTGTACGTAGAGCAACTGCCAGGTTTTGTTGATTCAACCCATCTTAATTATGTATATTTATTACAGAAAGCACTATATGGTCTTAAACAAGCTCCTCGAGCTTGGTATGAGACTCTGTCTAGTTTCCTTCTTAAGAACAATTTCACAAGAGGAAAGATAGACAAAACATTATTTCTTAGGGAAATAAAAGGCAAGATTTTGCTAGTGCAGATCTATGTCGACGACATTATTTTCGGCTCTACGGATAACGACCTCTGCAAGAAGTTTTTTAAACTTATGCAAGGGAAGTTTGAAATGAGCAGTATGGGAGAGCTGAAGTATTTCTTAGGGCTTCAGGTGAAACAATCTGAAGATGGGATTTTCATCTCACAGACCAAGTTCACCAAAGAGCTACTTAAGAAATTTGGAATGGAGAATGCAACCTCTATGAGGACTCCAATGGCCTCAGCTATGTCTCTGGACAAGGATGAGAAAGGGAAACCTTTTGATGAAACCAAGTACAGAAGCATAATTGGGTCCTTGCTCTACCTCACTGCAAGTAGACCAGATATAATGTTCTCAACATGTGTATGTGCTAGATTTCAGGTGAACTCTAAGGAATCTCACGACATCGCTGCAAAGCGAATCTTGAGATACCTCAAAGGTACACCAAATCTTGGCTTATGGTACCCAAGAAGTAATGATAGTGAACTAATTGGTTTTTCAGATGCAGATTTTGCAGGTAGCAAAGATGACAGGAAAAGTACCTCCGGGACTTGCCAATTTCTCGGAAGGAGACTTATTTCCTGGAGCAGTAAGAAACAAAACTGTGTAGCCATCTCAACGGCTGAATCAGAGTACATCTCTGCAGGCAGCTGTTGTGCACAGCTTTTATGGATCAAGAATCAGTTTGAAGACTACAACATGAAGTTCCAGAACATTCCCCTGTTCTGTGACTCTTCCAGCGCCATAGCAATAGCCAACAACCCAGTCTCCCACAGCAGGACCAAGCACATAGAGCTTCGCTATCATTTCATCCGGGAGCATGTGGAGAATGGAGACATAGATCTACAATATGTCTCCACAGACAGGCAAGTGGCAGATATATTCACGAAGCCGCTGGACGAGTCCAAGTTCTCGTTCTTCAAAACTGAGCTTGGACTGCTCAACAAAGAAGACCAGTGATGGACTCTCAAATTAAGAAGATATCAATAATGTTGGCTGCTCAGAGGTACAGTTCTTCAGTGGAAATAGACATCTACCAGGGAAATTCCTTCAAGTATTAGAGACTCAAGCATCGTTACACTTACACGAGTAAACGGCTAATACTCGAGTAAAAAGTTTCATATACTCTAGTAATCCAAAAGATACTCGTGTATGAACTTCTTATACTCGAGTATGAAAATTCGTCAAAGACTTAATACTCGTGTATGCTAATTACCTACTCGAGTATGTATGATTGATTACTCGTGTATGTTGTACCTACTCGAGTATACTAAACCTCATACTCGTGTATGCTGTCATCTTCCACTCGAGTACTCGTTTTTTTTTATTTTCAAAATCTCTACTCGCACCTAGCAAATTGCCGCCTCGTTCAGGTACGACATTATACTTAATCCCTCTTAAACCTAATTAGGATTACTTATATATATATTCAAAACGGAAAAGTCCTTTCCACTTCTCATTCACTCGAGTAGCCGCCGACTTTTCGTATTCCCGATTCCTGTTCTTCCTCTTCCGTCGCCGCAAGATTTCTGTCTCTTCGTCTCCCAGAACAGTTGCAGAGCTTTGTCTTCCTCGTTCTTATTTCCTTCGCATTGCAGAATCGCTGATGGCTCCTCCCTCCTCCAAGATTGGAATCGGCTCTGAACTAGTAACAGATGGTATTGAAGATATTTCGGATGACTTCAAGAACTTACTGATTCTCCTGGACACGGCCGGATTGTCCTTCGTTCTTCAAGAACGCTGCTGCCTCTTGCTTCCTGATGTTGAAGAATTCTACAGAAATCTGAAGGTTAGACACAACGGCACAGTTCTGAAATCCAAGGTAAAGGGAGTTGAAATTCGGTTGGATAAAACCTCAGTCACCACTCTGCTTCGGATGCCAGTGGTCGACGAAGAAGATGACCTAGACAAGGAAGATGCCGACCGCACCTCTCTATTCTGTGGTCGAGATCCTGAAGGTGGAGGTGAAACCTTGAATCGATCTTTGTTCAATTCAGAAGGGAAGTTTCTCGTTGACATCATCGCCAAAATCCTATGGTGCAAGACCTACTCCATAAGAGACATCTCCCAAAATCTTTTCGACGTTATGCAAGCTATTGTCTGCAGGAAGAAATTCCAGTTCGGAATGATGATACTGGACAAGATCCGAGAAAGCATCAAAAATCCCAGTTTTGCTAGGATTATCTCCCTCCTCCTCCATGAGATCAACCCTATAGTGTTTGACTTCTCAAAAGGGACTCCTCTACATCACATGAAGAAAGTCACCCTCTCCTCTATACAAAGATACGAGATCAAGCTTCAGAACACTGCTCAATCCTCTAAGGCCTCCCAAACGGCAGATGCTCCCAGACATCAGGCTGTGATCAGGACTCCATCTCCTCCTCAACATCAAATTGCTGACACTCTGGGTGCAGTAATTGAGGGGAGCCTGCCTCATCCACCCTTCAGGTACAGACTTCAGAGATACCAGTCCACACTGTCAGAGATCCTTCTCCATAATCCTTTCCAAGTCTCCAGATATCCTCAGAAGCTCTAAGTCAGCCAGAAACCCAGGTTCAGGAGGAGCCTCTATCATCAGCTGCAGACATAGCCAGCATGATTGAAGAACTGAGAGATACCAGTTCCCCTCCTCCAGCAGATACTGTAAGTCATGATAAAGAACCTGAGCTAACAGAAGAACAGACCCCTGCAGCAGAACCTTCTCTATCCCCTGCTCACTCTCCCTTAGCAGCAGCAGATCTTCATGATGATATCATCCTGTCTGATGACGAGGAGGATTCCCCAGAACCTGTTGACCCTCCTCTGAGGACACTTGACTTCTCTCTCCCCTCCTTCACTGACCCTTGTGATTCCATAGAGATAATTCCAACCAAAAGAGCTGTGAGCTCAGTGATTGTGGAAGAGATCCCCCCTTGGAATACTCCTGCTCCCTCAGTCCCTGCATCAACCTCAGCCCCTTCTTCTTCTTCCTCTTTAGATCTTGTAAGCAAGATTGAGCTTATGCTCAAAGAACAGAGAGATTACTTTGATGCCTCTCTACAGTCAGTCACCTCCAAGGTCTCTGCTCTTGAAAAGGAGATGAGCAGAGGCTTTGCTGAAATTCAAGCAAACACTGACACACTCAAGCAGCTGTTCAATATTGGAGGCAAATCCATAGATCACACCGTCACCAGCATAGGTGAGCTAAGAAACCAGGCAGAGACAGTAGCTCACAATCAGCTCAAGCTAGATGAGAGAGCTGAAACTAATGTTGTGAAAGTATGTAATGAAGTGGGCACCTTCAGAGATGAAGCAATTGCCCAGCTATCCATAGATATCAGCAAGGGGGAGAAGATCGTAAAAGAACAAGTTGAAAAGCTCTCTGAACAGGCTGAAGCTCAAATCAAACAACTATCTACCCAATCTCAAGATGCTGTAAGTGATCTAGTAAAAGGATTGAAAGAATCCATTCTTTCCCAGCTCCAGTCTGTCAAATTCTATACCTATGACACTGCTGTCTGGCTGCATAATCAAAACTTTCCTGAGTTTCAACTGGACCCTACCATTATACCTCAACCTCTAGATCCTCTTGCAGAACAGCCTCCAGCAGATGTCTCAGCTCAAGCAACCTTTCAAGGAGGTGTGCCAGTCTTCTCACCCAGACCTGAGGGTGATGTGACTGAGCCTCCCCTATCCTATACTGAAGCATGGCAAGATGATTTTCCTTCCAATTCTCAAGGTCCTTCTAAGAAGAAAAGAAAATATGGTGATGACGCTTCTGCCAGCCGTTCTGCACCCAGGAAAGAGCCAGCTTCTGAAGGTAGACCACCTGTTGTTCATGCTGAAGTGTGGAGTCCTACCTCTAAGTCCCTAATTCTTGATACTTTGAGGTTAGTGACTGATCTTGGAGAGAACAGAGATAATTACTACAGTTATTCAGAGTGGAAAGCCTATGAAGCATCTCAGATAAAGATCAGGCTACATGATAGGAATTGGGGGCACAACAACCCAGCTGCTCCTCCTAGGCCCAGGACTTACTTTCCAAAACCTTTCAGCTACCTAGAGAGGCAAGAGCTGAAAAGAGAAAGGATGCACAAGGATGCCCCATCTTGAGTTGAACTGAGAATGTGGAATTGGACTTTTGTTTCTATGCTTAAAACATTTCTATATATATATATATTTAATTCTGATTATGGCAATGTTTTGTTTACCCTGCTTTAGTTTAGTTTATTCTCCTGTTATATGCATGTTGTTCTTTTACTCTTAAGTAATTCACCTTAGTATAGAGAGTGCTGACATCTACAAATAGGGGGAGATTGTTCGGGTTTGTCTCCACAATACCTCAGATTTGTAGGAAGTCAGACCTTGAACTAAGATGAATTAAGATGTATTTGATGTGGTGTTTGAGTTGTATGTGTGCAGGTTCTAATTGCCAAGTGTAGACCAATGTCAGTCTATAATGGGTCACCAAACACAGGACCATGCAATGTAATTCCTCATTGTGTGATCCAAAGTGTTGGCCCATATATAGCCTCTCTATTGGGATACACTTCTCATTCATGCACTTGGATTGATGGACAGAAGCATTGGAGCTAATTTCCTCAGTAAAATATTCCTAAGTCCAAATACTCGAGTAACCCCTTTTTATACTCGAGTATCAGACTTAATACTCGAGTAGCTAATTAGACATACTCGAGTAGCTAGTTAGACATACTCGAGTAATCAGTTAGACTTACACCAGTAGGCTCTGAATACTCGTGTAGATAAATCTATACTCGAGTAGTTAGTTAGTTAGTCACTCGAGTAAGTTCTTTTCATACTCGAGTAAGTAACTTAATCACTCGAGTAAATCATGTATCATACTCGAGTAGCTCCATTTCTTCTCTTCTCTGCAAGTTCAAGTAGTCATACTCGAGTAAGTGTTTCTATACTCGAGTAATTGATTTTCATACTCGAATAAATCATTCTGATACTCGAGTAGTTGATTTTAATACTCGAGTAAGTATTCTGATACTTGAGTAGTTGATTTTAATACTCGAGTAAGTATTCTGATACTCGAGTAGTTGATTTTAATACTCGAGTAAGTATTCTGATACTCGAGTAATTCTCCTTCACTCGAGTATATCTTTGCTGATACTCGAGTATATCTTTTCTGATACTCGAGTATATCTCTTCTGATACTCGAGTAGTTCATCTTTCACTCAGTAAATTTCTCCTCTCATACTCGAGTATAATCCTCTTTGTCACTCGAGTATCTAAATTCCCATACTCGAGTATATCTTCTCTTACTCGAGTATAGCAGTTCTCTATTCCAGAATTTTTCTAAGTTCGAGTTTGCCATAAGTATTTTAAATCCGTCAATTCTGATTGGTCCACGTGTCATCCTTAATTAAGATTATGACCGTTGGAGTCCACCTATAAATAGGTCATTTCAGAATTGACTAATTAACAAGATTACAGAGATATTCTTTTTAAGAAAGAGAAAATTCCGTGAACCCTAATTCTCACGCCGCCGCCGCCATCGTTGTTCACGAAAGAAACTCTGGATCGCCAATCTCCGTCTTCAACGACTATCTCTCCAGCGATCCAGACAAAAGTGAATCACTCGATCTCGCCGAGCCTCAAAGATTTCAGATCTATCTTCTCGATCGAGGTGGTTCTAGTTTTCAGATTCGTGGATCTCTCTCAAGTCATCTTCAACCTTTTTTTGATCAAGCCGAAGTTCCTAAAGAAGAAGACTGTCAAAGATCCAGATCTGAGATTGTTGTTTTGATTTTTTTATTCTCAAACCAAAATTTCTTTGTAGGAGTTTTTCTCCGAGATTTGTAGGAAGATCTTTCTTCCGAGTTTTGTAGATCCAGTTGGATCGAGTTTTGTAGGAACGTGGTTCCGAGGTGTAGGATTGTTTTCAATCCGAGATAGTGGAGTAGCCGAGTCTAGTGATTTGCTAGATCGGTGAGGAAAGTGGACGTACCTAATGTTGGGGAACCACTATAAATCTCTTGTCGTCTGTGATTGCTTGATGTGTGCTGTGTTAGTTTTTAATTCCGCATTTGACACGCATTTCACCTATTCACGCCCCTCTAGGTGATTTAGGCTAACAACTTAGACCTCTCACTACCTCGCATTGCCAACATGAGGAGTCACGTTATTCCTTGGATTAAACCAGCAATCCACGGCATAGTGACCAACTTTGCCACAGCACCAGCAGTCAAATCTGTTATACTTGGCCTTAGGTGCCTTGGACCTACTTCACCCTTGGAACGGAAGGTTCAGCCGGGGCCTCGGACTTGTAAGTGGACGCATCATGATGACAACAGTCGCATGATTTCTTCACCTCCTGGTTTCTAAGTGTAATAGGCTTGGCCTTAGGTGCCTGCTTCCGATTATGTCCGCTAGAGAAGTGGCCATAATCCTCCATCTGAACTTCCTCATAAGGTGCCTTGAAGACACTCTCGCCAAAGTTGCGAGGGAAGGCCCACCCCTCATACCGGCTCTTGGTCTTTTCAACCGAGGGCCGGAAGAAGTGGCCATAAGTTGACTAAAAGTCCGGTTCATTGCAGGGATAGCCAGGCTTCCTGAATACAATAGGGTTGAGTGGGGCCTTTCCCTTTTCTGCGGTAGAGGCCTTCTTAGCAGCCTTATTTCTCTTCTGCTTTTTGTTTCTCCTAGATGATTTTCCAGACACACCCACATGCCCCAAGCCAGCCCCCTTAGCCTGAGCAGAGAAGGTATCAACTAGTGGAAGAACAGTCTTTGGCATAGAGAAGCTTTGGACAATCTTCTTTTCTGCCGTAAGTTGTTCTTCCAACTTATTGATTTCTTCCTGTTTAAGGTCAAGGAGACTTAGAGACTCTGAGTGCTTAGAGATCAGGTCCAGGTGCTCCTGTCGGAGAGAAATCAAGCTAGTGATCTCTTCCCTTAGGGAGACACCCTCGACCCTAAGGAATTTGACTTCCTTTTTCTGAGCCCTCAATCTCTTGCGGCATTCCTCGAAGGTGTTGAGCAAAAGCTCATACTTTTCGAGGAGCTCAGCTTCTCGGGCAGATGGGCTATCCTCGAGATCATCGTCAGGAGACTCATAGTCAGAGTCAGAGAGAGGGGTACGAGCTTTTACCTTCCCAGTGAACGTCGGGCATTCTCCTTCTGAGTCAGAGCGACCCACCAGCCCGAAGTAGGCTTCCTCATCATCACTAGAGTCTGAGGAATCAGACTCACTCAGTGTCTTTGACTTTTTGGCGATGTAGCTCCTCTCCTTCTTCTTATCTCTAGAGGTCCTGTGCTCTTCTCCCTTCCCCTTCTCTCTTGCCTTGATGTCAGTCGACCACGATGTGTCCTGGCTTATTGCATCCAAAACAAATGATGTCAGTATTACGATTTTTATTCGGTTTTGATTCATACCTATCAGAAAATAATTCTTCTTCTGATTTCTTGAGGAGGAGCCGTCTCTCTTTCTTTGATTCCTCATCTTGAAGAACTTCATGAATTCTTGGGTGATGAGGGAGAAGTCTTCTTCAGACAGCTCTGAGCCGGAGGAGCATGGCTCGGAGTCTTCCTCCTCATCCTTTTTCCCCGCACGGGATGAAGCCGCACCATTGCCCTTCTTGGAGTGAATGGATTTTAGGGCCACAGTCTTTTCTTTGGCTGTGGCTTTCTCTGCTTCCTCTTCAGCTTTGCTTGTGTTCAGTTGAAGCTCATAGGACATGAGCTTCCTAAACAGAATTTGTGGATCAGTTTCAGCATGTCTGCCAAACTCTCGGATGGTGCAGATCTTAGTGTCCCATTCCTTAGTAAGGGACCTAAGAAATTTATCATTAAGTTCACCGTTAGTGAACACTCTTCCATATCCCTTGAGTGCATTGATGATCTTGAGGAAGTTTTCGAAGGTAACTCCGATCTCTTCCTTGGGCCCCTGCCTGAAGGCCTCATATTTCTGATTCAGGAGGGATCTCCGATCACCCCTCACTTCATCTGTGCCCTCCATCAGGATAATCAAGTTGTGCCAGATATCCTTGGCTGTCCTGTAGCTGCAGAAGTTCTGCATCATGGAGTCATCGACTGCGCTGATTAGTATGTTCTGTGCCTTCTTGTCAAGTCTGACAAGCACCATCTCATCCTTGTCCATTTCAGAAAGCTTCTTTGGCACCTTTTTGGTAGGATCAATGGTGGAGGCCTTAGTGGGAATATAAGGTCCCTCCTCCACGACCATGAAGAGTCGAGGGTCGACTGCTTCCATGTAAAATCTAATCCTTTCCTTCCAGATAGGAAAGTTTAGCCTGGTGCACACTGGGATCTTGCTTGAGTACTTGAGTCCGTCCATAGTAGATATCTGCCTTCTACTTGACACTAGTGGCAGGAACTTACTCGAGGTGTAAACCTCTTTGATGAGCAACCTGCGTCTGATACCACTTGAAAGTCCACCTAGTGTCAACTACCTTCACTTATGGGGGGGGGGGGGAATAGGTGTCTTGCTACGTTTTTGCGGAATTAGAATTGTACCTGCACAAATAAACCAAACAGCACAGAGAGACACAGGCAAATTATAGTGGTTCTCCAATTTGGGTACGTCCACTCTCCCCCTTCCACCTATCTCCCAACCAGGGACGACTCAGTCACTTCTCCAACAGGATTGAAATCCAATCCTCACACTAACGGACGGAACCCTTCTAAAGGAGTCACCACTCCTACACCACGGGTTGCACCCAACCCTTACAACTAGGAACCAACGTTCCTTTATAACAAAATTGAAAATGGAATGTAAAAATTACAAACTACTTATGGAGATAAAGGTGTCCCTCTTCGAACGATGACGTGTTCTTGAAGTCAACGAAGAGTCCACAACCCTAGATCTCACTTGGAGAGAATCTCCCCGAGACCGGCACCGGCAAGAAGGGCGGCGACTTGGCTCTCTGGATTGGCTGCGACAAAGGAATGCTGCGGCTGTTCTTTGGAGATTCAACCTTCGTAGCAAAGCTAGCAAGGTTTTCCAATGGTCACACTAGGATCGATCGTCTCGATCGATTCGGACGGGAAAGGTTTTCCCGATCTACGAATCAAGAGACAAAGGATCTCTGGTTAGACGTGCGATACGCTGTGCTTGGCTGAGCTTCTACAATCGGGAGATCGGAAGGAAACCACGATCAGCGACGGCTATCCTCTGGTACGAGCGGCGATGGTGGCTGAGCAAGATCCACGATCTAGGTCTCGATGGCGGCTCTTTTTTTAGAATCCGTGTATCTCTTTTCCAGCTGTTCAAGAATACCTATGTATTTATACATTAGGTCATCCAAAATGACCGTTGTGGGCCCCAACAAAAGGAGACCCTAAGTCCGGTTTGAAAAAGCCCTGTTAACTTGGACCGGTCCAGAGAATAGCAGAAAATTGCCCAAGTAAAATTTGGCGAGAATCGTAGGTGATTCTCGACGAATCGGCGAGAATCACCTCCGATTCTCGCCGAATTCCACTTAGCCGAATTCTAGCTATATTGATATAGCAAGCCGGAGAGAATCGGCGGGAATCACAATTGATTCTCGCCGAATCGGCGATAAGGCAAGGTCATTCTTGACGATTCGGCGAGAATAACTTAGTGATTCTCGCCGATTCTGCCTTAGCAGAATTCAGGGCGGAGTCGAGACAGCCGGCTGCAAGCGGCGGGAATCAGCCAGTGATTCTCGAAGATTCGGCAAGAATCACGAGTGATTCTCGTCGAATCGGCGAGAATCACTTAGTAATTCTCGACGATTTGTACTTAGACAATTTCTCGTCTTTCTTCCCGTGAGTTGCTTTGACCCATCCTTTCTCCTTGTCTGCTCTTGATCTTTCTTAACCCTATACTTGAAAGTAAGTACACTCCAATAGAGAGAGTACACGTAAGCCAACACACTGATCTGCTCAACGAGGGATTACGTTGCACAGACCCGTGTATATTGACGTAATGCACCCTGACATTGGTGTGTACTTAGCAAGGAATAACTGCAAGCACAACTTGAAGACAAGAGATCAAATACATTGTCAATTCACCTTAGCTTGTGCAGGGGCTTCTTCAAATCAGGTACATTGTGGATACAATACCCAACAGAAAGAACCTCCTCCACCTCAGATTGCTACATCTAGTACCCCTCCTAGTGCCATTATATCTGCCACTCTTACTACTGCTGCTGAAACTCTAAGTTAAGATATTTTATCTAAGATTGAAGGTATGTTAGCTGCCCACAGGCAATATTTTGATGAATCTTTCCAGTCAGTCAAAGATCAGGTCACCTCTCTAGAAAAGGAAATGAGTAGAGGATTTACAGAGATCCAACACAATACAGATTCTCTTAAAGAGCTATTCAGAATTGATGGCAAATCCATTGACCACACCATTAATAGTATTGGTCAGGTCATGGAACAGTCTGTCACACTGGCAAAATAATAAAATTCAGTTTGAAAAGAAAGCTCAAGGACATGTAATGAAGATTTGTGAGGAAGTTGGTACTTTCAAATAAGACACCATAGAAAAGCTTTGTGTAGAAATCAGAAAGGGGGAGAGCTTAGTGAAAGAACAAGTGGAAAAGCTTACTGCAGATGCAAAATCTCTCTGGAATGAAAAATTGACTGAGATAAATAAGAATGTTTTAGAACAAATCCAATCAGTGAACTTGTGGACCTATGACACTGCAGTCTGGATGCACAATCAGATATTCCTTGACTTTCAAGTTGATCCTAATATGATTCCACATCATCTGAACCCCCTTGCTGAAGGTCAATCCACCCAGATGCCTCAACCTTTGATGCCTACCTTCTCTCTCAGGCCAAAAGATCAGGATCTTCCTCCTGCTTCCTAGACCAGGTTTGGGATGACATTATTCCTAAGGATTTACAAGAGATTCACACCTCTAAGAAGAGAAAGTATGGAGAAGGTCCATCTGCAAGTAAATCTGTTCCCCAGGTAGATGTAGAGAAAAGGAATGCAAAGGAGTTTGCTGAGGTTTGGAGCCCCACTTCTAAAAGCTTAATTCTTGATACTCTCAAATTGGTGATGGACTACAAAGAGAACATAAATCTCCACTACATCTTATCTGAGTGGGAGTTATATGAGAATTCCATGACCAAAAGAAGGATATATGATAGAGAGTTTGGCAGGAATAATCCCAAAGCTCCTCCTAAGCCTCCTAGGTACTACCCTAAACACTTCAGCTATCAGAGGAGACAACAAGAGAAGCAGGACAGACAATATCAAAGCAAAGAATGAACTCTTATTGTTTTGTTTTTGAGAATTTGGATGAAATTATTGTTGATTAGAAATCTAAAACATTACATATATAAAATCTCTTGTTTTGCCTAATTATGTCTTTAGTTAATCTATTATTGCATTTAGATTCAGTTTTTCATTTCCAGTTCTTTCTTAATTATCGTAATTCACCTTGGTGTAGAGGGTTCTGACTTCTACAAATATGGGAAGAATATTGGGTATTGCATCAACAATAACCCAGATTTGCATGAAGTCACCCTTGAACTAAGATGAATTACGTTGTATTTTATATCCTTGTTTTAACTATGTGTTTGCAGATTACCATTGCTAAGTGTAGACCAATGTCAGTCTACAGTGGGTCATGAATACAGGACCATACAGTGTAATCCCTTACTGTGTGAACCAAGGTGTTGACTCATGTGTAGCCTCTCTATTAGGATACACTTCATATTCAAACCTTGGATCTTGCAATGAAGATTGGACTCTTGAAGAGAAGAGAAAGATTTTTTTCTAAAGCTCAGAAAATTCTCTAAGTCCACTTCTCGAGAAGTCCTCTTAGTTCTCGAGAAGTCCTTAGAGTTCTCGAGAAGCTTAGCCTCTAAGTTCTCGAGAAGTCCTTAGAGTTCTCGAGAAGTCCCAGCTTTTGGTTCTCGAGAAGTCAAGACAGGTTCAAGAATTTTTCTAAGTGAGAGTTCTCGAGAAGTCTTCTTAGTTCTCGAGAAGTCTTCTTTGTTCTCGAAAAGTTTTGGCAAGTTCTCGAGAAGTCTCAACTATAGTTCTCGAGAAGTCCATCTTATTCTCGAGAAGCTTGGCTTAAGTTCTCGAGAACTGCCAGCCCTATTTCTCGAGTAGTCAAAGTTGCCTCAGCAATCTCTCTAAGTGTTAGTTCTCGAGAAGTCTCCATAGTTCTCGAGAAGTCAATTAGTTCTCGAGAACTCAGCCTTTTTTGTTCTCGAGAAGTCCAGAATTCTTCTAAGCAGCATAGTTCTCCAGATGTCCTGATAGCTCTCGAGAACTAAGTTTCTAGTTCTCGAGAACTAAAGGTACTTCTCGAGAACTGTAAGTTAATTTTTAAGAAATCTATGTTAAGTCCAGATCGGCCGAGATTTTCAAATGACTTGACCTTATTGGTCCACCTGTCGTCATTAATGTCTTTTCTAGACGTTAAGGGTAATCCTATATAATGTCTTTTCACTAAGACCAAACCCTAATAATTGCAAGGAGCGGAATTCCATACATTCTAAATTTCTGGATCGGATTTCTCTTCCAAAAGAACATGTTCTGAAGCCGCCGCCGCCGCTCATCGTGATATCAATATTTCAGCTTTCGATCCAAGAAGACTTGATGTTCAAGGTATCATCATCTTCTCCTTAATCGAGTAGGTCAAAGCTTTCTCAGGTCAGATCGTCAAGTCTTCTTCAACCATTTCTTAAAGAGCAGCCATTTCAAGAAGAAGACCTAGGGCTGAATATTTCGAGATCTGAGAGAAATTTTTTTTTGTATTTTCAAACCCTTGTTGTTATCTTGTAGGAGATTATTCTCCGAGTGTAGGAGCGTTGTTCTCCGAGTTATAGGAAGTTTTGTTTATCTTCCGAGTGTAGATCCATTTGGATCGAGTTTGTAGGAACTTGTTTCCGAGGCGTAGGATTGTTTTAAATTCGAGATAGTGGAGTAGCCGAGTCTAGTGATTCGCTAGATCAGTGAGGTAAAGTGGATGTACCCAAGATTGGGGAACCACTATAAATCTTCTTCTCTTTCTGTGATTGCTTGATTTCTTGTGCTAGTTCGTTAAAATTTTTATTCCGCAAATAGTCGCACGTTTCACCTATTCACCCCCCTCTAGGTGATTTATGTTGACACCTTTACACTTTCAATTGTTGCTAGGTTGGCAGTAGATAAAGGACTACCAACTTGATGTCGGTTCTTGAATCATTATTATACAACCCCATATCCGACAAGCGGGTCAGCAGGAGCCAGAATGGCCAAATCAGCTGGTTTGAGTGCCTGGACGAGCTCGTCGGGACGGAGGGCTTGACAGTCTCCAGCTCTCCCAGGAAGGGTGAGACCCCGTAGGGAGGTGAACTCGTACTCGCCAAGGTCAGCTCGCCATGTCCAGTTCGTCGATCTCTTGGTTGTTCTTCGAGCTCTAGGTTGTTCATCGAGCTCCAAGTCGCTCGATGAATTCAAACCGTTCAACAAGCTTGCGGCATGCGAGTAGGGCAGTTCGGGCCCATACTAGCCCATCGCCAAAGATAGGCAGCGATTTCCTGCTCCATCAAGCAATCGCAGCCCTTGCCGAGTAGGGTTTGTTGAGGGCTACTCGCCTAGTGATCTGTGAGGTGTTTTTACCATTTTGCCCCAGCTGGCCTGCCCATGGCCAGTTAGAATAGCGGAGTTACGCTATTAGCAGACCCAATTGGGATGCACATAACTGTTTAGAACAACGTAGGTTGGCTATTTGCAGGCCATTTTTAGAAATCTATAAATAGGACCCAAGGGGTACCTTAGAAGGCATGCTTACCTGCCCCCAGTCTTCTAGCGCATTCTGAGGTACCTTAGCCTGGAATTTGGCTAAGGAGGGGAAGCGCTCTGTGATCTTCTAGGTGTGTGGTGGGTCCTCCGCGTCGGGCCCTTGGTCTAGTCCCTTGTGCTTTTTCCTTGTTGTTTTTCTTGCAGGAGAGAAGTAGGTGTGCGATCACCCCTTCCCCAAGGGTGAACTCCATCGAGACTGAGTTTTCGGTTTCAATAATTACACATGGTGGTTGGTGATTTTTGTTTAAGGTATTGGGTTGTGTTGGATAATGTGGACACGACCAGCTGCCTCTTTGAGATGTTTGGACTATTGAGTTGTGTTGGACAATGTGGCCACCACCATAGTGCCTTTTTGAGATGTTTGGACTGTTGGGTTTTGCTAAACAATGTGGCCACCACCCTAGTGTCTTTTTAAGATGTTTGGTCTGATGGTTCATGTTGGATAATGTGCCACTGACTCAGTTCCATTTCTTTCAAGATTAAATAATTCACGTGTTTATAGCTGTTTAGTCTCTTCCTTTTTATTATATAAACATGTTAAGCTTACACAAGTAGATCGTATTGAAGCATTGCTTGATTTCTTACTTGGTGCAACTTCTCATACTTATACCTTTGAGAACTCTTTCTTACTTATTATGTTGTCACTTATTTGTTGTGATTGGATAGCTTTTCTTATTTATGGGTTGGTAACCCTTTTGTCTCTTTTGATTATAGCTACTATTTATCTTTGATCTTCACTTGTGCTTTCTTGCTGAGGTATTCTTTTCTTTTGAATGCCTCAGGCTTGGAGCAGTAGCCGGTCGAGCGGCTAGGGTTGGTAGTTGCTGGTGTTCTGTAGTTATTGTAGTTGTCCTTTCCTCACCGATGATAGGTAGTTTTGTTATTTTGTTTTTAGTTCAGACATACATGCTTTTTGGTGGGTTCGTGCTAGGTTGTTGATGCCCACTAGAGAGTTTGTTGAATGTTGAGTTACTTGTTAGCTGCTAAGTCACTTTCTAGTTGATTTGTTGGTTTTACTTGCTCTCTTGGAAGGATTTATGGTAGGTTTGTATGTTAGTTATTTTCAAGCTATTAAAGTATTATTATGTTTATCTCATACTCATGACTTCTTTTAAATCAAATATCATTATATTTTAACGAACGTAAAAGATTTTTTCTTACCTATATTAAATCTAGAGGTATGCATATCATGAGTTGTCCTTTTGGAGGTCTCTACTCATGTACGATAATAATCAAGCTAAATAAAGTATTTTCCGCAACATATTTTTATATTTTCATATGTGGACTAGTTGATCCACTGTGCCGAGGAATACGGTTGTTAAACTGAACAAAAAATATGTTCCCTTCATTATAAACTTGAGAATTTCATGATAAGTGTCAGGAGTATGTTCTTGCCTGCGCATCTGTAGTTATCCACTGCACGGCGTGGCATCAGGACACATATTTTCTCATGCTCTGATATAATGTTATATGTTGAGAAAATGCGGGTTGTGATAGTTGGTATCAGAGGTGTAGTTTTAGTGGTCTTGTTCAATTTCATACACACACTGATGTGTCATCAGTACGTCTTGGATGATGCATAAACACTACACTCATAACCATGATAAGAAGTATACAGGGAATATTATGTAGTATATGATGAATAATTTGTGTTGGTATATGGATCCTCATAGAAAGCAATATGTGATTGTTATGTAGTATGTGATGCATAACAATCATCAAATTAATGCCATTAGATTTTACCTTTTCATTATATGTGATATTATGTAGTATGAGATGCATAATATTTCCTGTGTACGCCGCTCATAATATGCATTAAGGCCTTTATTAGAATTCAAAGCACAATATGCATGTTGGAACACCCTATTACTAATTTGGGCAAGGATCACTATGTTTTAAGGAAATCAGTTTGACTTAGATGTATAGTTGAAAAGGTCAAGTTAGAATGAGTCTAGGGCTTAGAATTTAGGTTTGAAGCTGCCTCCAGGACCATTCAAGGATTCAGACTTAGAGGTGAGACAAAGACAATTATCGTCGAGCTTAGGTCGACGAAACGTCGAACTCCATTCGACGCTCTCTGAGCTCAACTCTGCTAAATCGTCGAGCTCCGATCGACGATCTTCGAGCTCAGATCGACGATCTGCCTTCAGCTTATTCTTCAGATCGCTGAGCTCCGGTCGACGATCTTCGAGCTCAGGTCGACTTTTTCTGTCTAATGATCATTTCAATATCTGAGCTCAGGTCGACGATCGTAGAGCTCAGATCGACGTTTTTCCTGAGAGATCGAAGACTTTGAGGATTCAAATTCAGTCAGCTTTTGGAATGTTTTTTTTTAAATTCTCTCAGCATTTATTTCAAGAGATCTGCTAGACATTTTCATTTATTCTGGAGCAAGTTTTAAGGGATTTATCAGAGAATGTTTATTGGACTTTCCTCCAAAAGACAAAACATTTATGGAAGACATTTATTGAATGTTAACGGCTATCTTGGATAGAGGATCTTCAGAGAATAAAACATCTTACAGCAGATCACGATAATCTATCTATCACTCAATACAGACATACACAGATAGTCAGAAAACTTAGAGAAAAATCAAGTGATCAATCCTGAAAAGTTTTGATTGAATATTGGCATACTGAAAAGTGATCATAGCTTCAACATCAAGGACTCCAGACAATTCATATTTTAGCCTCTGCTGAAACCATCTTCTGCTGGAGATCTGAAGCTTTGAAGACTTATCAGCCTAGCAAAGCTCCCATCTCTGAACCATCTACATCTCAGGGGGAGCTTTGACAACACAATCAATCCACTAAGTCTTCTCTCAGTGATTGAGATAGATAAGAGAACTTCACCTCTTCCTTTTTCTTTTCTTGCTGTAAAAGGGTTATAAAAACTCCCTTCAAAAGTTTTGAGTCTGGTTCTGAGAGCCTTGTCAAAACTCAGTGGTGGCAAGACACCTGATAAAAAAATCCAATTTGGTTTTTGAGCACCTTATCAAAAGCTCATTGGTGCTTAGGACACCTGATCAACTCATCCTGCAATGGATTCCTACCAAGGATGGTAGAAGAGTGGATGTACCTAGTTTTTGGGGAACCACTATAGCTCCTTGTGTCTTCTGGTTTCTTGTGCATATTCTTTGCTGTGTGCTGTGGTTTTTATTTTTACTGCTTTAGTTTTATTTCTAAATCAAAGTACCTTACACCTATACATAAATTAAGCCTTTGCTGCTGTGCATTTTTAAATTGTAAATTTACTTTAAAATACTCTATTCCCCCCCTCTTGAGTTAAGATAGATCTTACCCTCACTTTCAATTGGTATCAGAGGGAGGTTGGTTGTTCATACAGGCTAACACCTGAACCAAAAGATCCCTGATAAGATCAATCTTTTAAGAGGGTTATTTTCATTATATTTAGTTTTATATATAGACATGGTATAGAACAAAGATTATGCAAGCACCAGGCCTCCAGTGTGCAATCTATCCAAGTTTGCACTTTGGAAAGCAAGGATTAGACTTTATATGAACTCTATTGATGAAGACATATTTAATTCTGTTTTGATAGTGTGCCCAAGTCCACCAGCAAGCTCAAGTACAAATGCTATTCCACCTCCTTTAGGAACAGTGCTAAAATAAAGAAGTGGAAGACTGCAGATGCCAAGGCCATGAATATCTTAGCTCGGACAATGTCTGATGAGATATTTTAGAAGGTAGCTGAATACAACTCAGCCAAAGGAATTTGGGACAAACTTTCTGAGATTGTCTCAGGATCTGCTGATGAGAGAAAAGATAGAAGATCCCATCTCATATCCTAATATGAGAATTTCAAGAAAGGAGAAGCTGAATCAGTTGCAGACATGTACAACCGACTAAGTCTGATTGTCAATGAGTTAAAGACTCTGGATAAAGAAATCTCATTGACTGAGCTCAATGACAAAATCCTAATGTGCTTCCCCAGCACTTGGGATTCAAGAATCTTGCCAATCAAAGATGCCAGAAGTCTAAATGAGATTACAACTGAAGCTCTCCTGGGCAAGCTCAAATCTTATGAGCTGCTAATTAAAAATAGAGAAGAAAAACAGAAGGCTGCCTCACTAGCCACAAGGAAGGAGAAGACCATAGCCTTCAAAGCTACAGAAGAGGAGCCTGAAGATAAAGCTATAGGAAATGATGAGCTCCTAAGTCTACTGGCCAAAATATTCTACAAAATGGCCAGAAAAGACTTCAGAAAGAGAACATACAAGGGACATGATAAGTTAAGGTATGATAAATCAAATAACAACAAAGAAATTATATGCTTTGGTTGCAGGAAACCAGGCCATATTGTGCCTGACTGTCCAGAAAACAAAAACAAGGACAAGAATGATAGAAGAGAAAGAAGAAAGGAGAAAGACTTCAAGAAGAACACCTCAGACAAACCCTCCTACAGCAAGAACACACATACAAGGAAGGGATTTGTTGCTGAGACATGGAGTGAAACTGAAGAGGATTCTGAAGCCTCATCCAGCTCCAGTGATGATGAGGATGATGCTAATGAAAAGGAGTTTTGCATGATGGCTATCAATGCCTCTCAAACAGATTCAGAAGCAGAAGAGTCAGAATCAGACTCAGAAGTTCAACTAGAAGAAGATCAGGTAATCAATTCATTTGATTTCAATTATGAGGACTTTAGACATGAGTTTAAAGTATTATGCCTAGATCTGTTGGAGTTTGAGAAGGAAATCACTTCCCTCAGAAAACAACTGTCTGAGTATAGCACTTTAAAATCAGAGAACCTCAAACTCTCGGAAGAGTTAGAATGCTATAGGGAGGAGATAGCTTCACTGAAGAGTGAACTATCCAAGGCCAAGCAGTTTGAAGAATCCCTTAATGGGATAAGCATCAAACTCATGGATATCACAAGCACAGTGAACTCTAGACTTAATAGTACACTAGGCTTGGGAGCTTTATCCAGCCAGCCTATAGTTCTGACAACTCCAATCAAATTTATCTCTGATAAAGGGAAGGAAGTTGTAGAGGTAGCTAGGAAGAATGCATACTTGCCAAAGAAAGATATAGTTCAACATAATGCGTCAAACAGAGCTCGACGATCGTCGAACGTCGCTCGACGATCCATGAAACGATCGTCAAACTCAGCTCGACGACACCTTAACTCTGAACTCCAGGATAGTCGATCTTCGAACAGAGATCGACGATCTGACCCAAGATCGTCGACCTTAGCTCGACGATCGTCGAACAGAAATCAGGACTTTGAACAATCCTTCAAGGGTACATCTAGATTCAATCCTAGAAGTCCTACATCCAAAGGTTTCAACCCCTATGCTGAATGGATAGTACCTCCTAGGAGATACCATCCTGAAGGTTATAAGAGTCAACCTGGGATGTCTTTCATTTCTGAATTTAAGTGATATCAACCTAGGCCCAAGGTAAACTGGGTCAAAAACATATAAGCTATTTATGTGTAGGTGAAGACCTATCCAACATCAAACTAGCTATGGTATCTGGATAGTGGGTGCTCAAAGCACATGACAGGGAACAAGGACAACTTCACATCCTTTAAAGCCAAGCTTGGACCAAAAATACTTTTTGGTGATTCAAACTTTGGAATAACAAAAGGATATGGTGCAGTCCAAATTGGAACAGTCACCTACAAGAAAGTAGCTTATGTTGAAGGACTCAAGCATAACTTGATAAGTATCAGTCAACTTTGTGATGAAGGATATCAAGTGACTTTCAACAAAGCAATATGCAAGATCAAGACAGAGGACAACACAACTGTGTTGACATGTAATAGGAAAGGTAACATTTACTTAGTATATTTTCATTTATCTAAAGTAGATATTTACCTGTTCAATTCCATATCTAGACCTAATATTCTATAGCATAAGAGACTAGGACATATTAACCTTAGAACCATTGCTAGGCTATCCAAGGACAACTTTGTTAGAGGACTACCTTCTGGCCCCTACAAGAAGGAAGGACTTTGCAAGGCTTATCAATTAGGCAAGCAAACTAAAAATAGTTTTAAATCAATTAACAAGAGTGATTCACCTAGGATTTTGTATCTGTTACACATGGATCTTTTTGGACCCATTACAGTACAAAGCTTAGGAGGGAAATCCTACACTTTAGTGGTTGTAGATGACTTCTCAAGATTCACATGGGTGTTCTTTCTGAGAAAGAAGTCTGATAACTTCAAGTGTTTGACAGAGTTTCTCACATGCATACAGATTGAGTTCAACACTCACATTGCCCTGATCAGAAGTGATCATGGGACAGAGTTTGATTCTCTTCTTATGCAAGAGTTCTGTCAGAGTGAAGGGATCAGACATACATTCTCAGCTCCTAGAACTCCAAAACAGAATGGGGTAGCTGAAAGGAAAAATAAAACCCTAATTGAATCTGCAACTACATTATTGACAAATGCTCACCTTCCTCTATCCTTTTGGGCTGAGGCAGTGAACACCTCCAATTATGTGCTGAATAGAAGTCTAAAACATAAACTGAAGGGCAAGACTCCCTATGAATTTCTCAAAGTGAGGAAACCTAAAGTAGACTATTTTAAAGTTTTTGGTTGCACTTGCTATATTCACAATAATGACAAGAGATATTTAGCAAAATTTCAAGCAAAAGCTGATGAAGGAGTGTTTCTGGGATACTCCATGATCAGTAAAGCTTATAGGGTTTATAATAAAACTACTCTAAAAATAGAAGAATCTGTTCATATTTCTTTTGATGAAACTAATATGTCTTTCAAGGAGAAGAATGCTTCTACCATAGAACAATTGCAGGTACATTCTCTATCTGAAGACTTGGACAGATTGCAAGTTACTCAAAAGAATGAAAGTAGTGAAGATGAAGAAGCTGATCAACATCTGGAAGAAAATCTTCTTGAAGAGCCAGTTGTTGTTCCACAAGAGGAAACAACAACACAAGTTGGTGAACAATCAATACCCCCTGTTGATTTAGTAACATCAAGAGATCATCCAATCTCCCAAGTGATTGGAAACATCTCAGCTGGTGTGCAAACCAGAAATCAGGTCAACCAAAAACTGATGCACACTTGCTTTCTCTCTCAAATTGAACCACAATCCATTTAAGATGCAGAGCAAGATCCACACTGGATCATTGCAATACAAGAGGAGTTGCAACAATTTGAATGAAATAAAGTCTGGGAACTAGTGCCTAAGCCAAAGGATCATTCAATTGTTGGAACAAAATGGGTGTTCAGAAACAAATTGGATGATCAAGGAATTATTGTAAGGAACAAGGCAAGGCTAGTTGCTCAAGGATATTCTCAAGAAGAGGGGATAGACTATGACTAGACATTTTCACCAGTTGCAAGGTTAGAGGCCAAAAGAATCTTCCTGGCTTATGCTGCTCACAAGGGATTCAAAGTCTACCAAATGGATGTGAAGAGTGCTTTTCTCAATGGGGAGATCAAAGAAGAAGTCTATGTCAGACAACCCCCAAGTTTTGTCTCTCCAACTCATCCTGATTATGTTTTCAAACTGCATAAAGCATTATATGGTCTAAAGCAAGCTCCTAGAGCATGGTATGAGACCCTAGCATGCTTTCTTCTGGAAAATTATTTTATTAGGGGGAGAGTAGACCAAACTCTTTTTATTAGAACCCATAAGGCTCAAACCCTACTAGTACAAATTTATGTAGATGATATTATATTTGGTTCTACTGATTCAAACTTGTGCAAAAAGTTTTCCAAGCTTATGCACTCTAAATTTGAAATGAGTAGCATGGGTGAGTTATCCTTCTTCTTAGGATTGCAAGTCAAACAACATGCTGAAGGAATATTTATTTCTCAAACCAAGTATGCAAAAGAACTGTTTAAGAAATTTGGTATGTCTGATGCATCATGTATGAAAACACCCATGCCTACCAATGTTGTATTGGATGCTAATGAACATGGGAAACTAGTTGATCAGACAACATATAGAGCAATGATTGGCTCTTTATTGTACCTTACAACTTGTAGGCCTGATATAATGTTTGCTATATGCATATGTGCTAGATTCCAAGTTAGCCCTAGAGAGTCACACTTAACTTTAGTGAAGAGAATTCTTAGGTATATTAAAAGCTGTCCAAATCTAGGACTCTGGTATCCAAAAGATTCAGCATTTGACTTAAGTGGATTTTCAGATGCTGATTATGCTGGATGCAGAATGGACAGGAAAATCACCAGTGGAACTTGTCAGTTTCTTGGTGATAGACTTGTCTCATGGTTTTATAAGAAACAAACATCTATGTCAACTTCAACTGCTGAAGCTGAATACATAGCTGCAGGTAGTTATTGTTCACAAATCTTGTGGATTCAAAATCAACTTCTAGACTATGGTTACAACTTAGAGAAGTCTAAAATATTTTGTGACAACACCAGTGCTATCTCCATTGCAAAAAATCCAGTCCTCCATAGTAGGACAAAACACATAGAAATTAGGCATCATTTTCTAAGGGATAATGTTGAGAAAAATAAAATTGAACTTCAATATATCCCAACTGATTTGCAAAGGGGAGATATTTTCACCAAGCCTTTGGATGAAAAGAAACACAACTTCTTCCTCAATCAGTTAGGCATGTTAGATGGAGGAAGCCTAAAATAAATTACAAGATTTTGAAAAGCTAAAAACAGACCAAGATTAGGCTAAAAACTCATTTCTTTTTGTGTCTGTAGGATAGGTTCTGTCTCTAAACTGCGCTCGACGTTTTCCCCAGAAATCGTCGACCGTCGATCGACGCTTTCCCAAAAAACATCGAACGGAGATCGACGTTTTCCTAAAAGGTCGACCGGAGTTCAGAGCTTGTCAGATAGTTGTATACTATCTCCTTCAGGCCTTCGATCGTCGACCTGAGCTCGATGTTCTCTAGATCATCGAACTAAGATCTACGATGTTGAAGACCTTTCCGCTTCCCTTAGGAGTCCTGATCGTCGAACGGAGATCGACGATCCTTCCTTTTTCGCGTCGAACCCTAATATAAAATCATTTTTCGGCCGCCGCTCGTCGTTTACGCTTTCATACTCTCTATAAATTTTTCTCTTTCTCTCCAAACTCTCTACACTTGGTCATGTTTGTTGAATCCTTGCAGGCACAAATGGTAATGTTGGTCGCCGCTATCTCCAAAATGAAATTTGATACAGGCTTTTACATAGATATGAACTCCTTCAATGGCAGCGATCAGCGGTTCAAAGATATTCTGAATCTCTACCGCAAATAGTAGTTAGTTCAGTTGATGACAACCAGAATAAAAATTGCAACAGATGAAGTAAAAGAATGGGTTTTTACTGCCACCAATGAGAATGAAAACTCAATAGTCGGCACCATCTATGGAACTCAGGTACCAATGTCCCCCACTCTTTTGACAGAAGTATTTGCCTTAAGTACTGGGAATGACTCCATCGATTTGTCTGTAGAGGAATATGATTCGTTGTTAGATAGAATGGGTCACTCTGCTGTGAACCCTAATAAACTGCTGAAAAAGAATTTATCTATTGAATTTCAATTTTTGGCTGATGTTGTTGGGAAAGTGCTTCTGGCAAAGCACTCAGCTCTTGATACAATCTCAAGGTATCAGTTATGCTTAATGAGAGCTTTAGTTGATAAGAAACATCTGGATTGGGGATCAATCTTCTTTAATTTGATCAAGAAGAAAATTAACAAAAGCTGTGTCAGTTTGGGGAGGATTATAGGGGTTTACCTACATCACAGGTTCCATGATCTGCTGGTCTCAAGTGGGATGCACATCAATACATCCAAAAGGCTCACCTGTGCCCTTTTCAGCAGATGGGACAGGCAGATTATCAACCCCAACAGGGCTGCTGCAACAACATCCGCTTCAGGCACAAGGACTGCCTTAGTCACTCCTCCTCAGGTCTCTACCCTAGCAGAAGATTTGCCTGCTTCCCCTCCTCCTCTAGCTGTCTCTCCCTCAGTCTCAATATCAACCACACCAGTAATATCAACCACACCAGTAATATCAACCACACCACTCATCTCAACCATAGCCTTATCTTCTCCCATTACAATCTCATCACCCATTTCACCTCCTCCAGCCACTACCTCAGAACCATTCCACCCTCTGTACTTCTATCCACCTATCACCGCTCCATCATTTCATTTTCTGGATGACTCCTTCATGGATGATTCTCCTCCTACTCCTTCTGATATTCCATCTACATCTTCCTACCAACAACTTCTACATGACATACTCTCTCAATCATCCATCACACCATCCCTTTCCTCTCCCTTATTATCCATCTCCACTTCAGTAACATCCATCTCAACAATTCCTACTACTGAGCCATCCATCCCTATGCCTCCTACCTCCACACCATCCATTCCATCAGTCCCAGCCAACATCATTCCAACTGCATCAACTCCTACCTCTACTCAAGCCCCTCTTGAGCATGTAGATATTTCAGCCTTGGCAGACAGGTTGTATGAGCGGCTATCCCCCAGGCTAACCTCATTGCTGGAGACCACCCTTGCTCCACTTTTGAAAAATGTTCAGGAGCTGTCTACCAGGCTATCTCCCTTCCTCTCCTCTCAGGCAATCCCTTCCTCTGGGTGCCTTGATCCAGTTTTCACTCAATTCAGGAAGGGGGAGATGCCTAATGAAGCTGTCTACCAGGCTATCTCCCTTCCTCTCCTCTCAGGATATCATTTGTCAACTCTTTCAAGGCTGAGGATGTCGTTGCTTCTATTTTTACTGCCGCTGCTGCTACTACTGTTACATCTATTTGATCTTTTAACATTGAAATGCTGTCTGTTGTTGCTGATGCTGCTGCTGTTGATGAACTTACTACTTATCTGGAAGAACCTGAACCTGCTGCTCCAATTACTTCTGCTCCTATTGCTGCTTCAATAAGTTGTGTTTTTGCTATTGCTCCTGCTCTCACTCCTGAACAACTGAAACAACAAGAGAAGTACATCAAAAGCATTGATGATTTGTATGATAGACCCCAGAGCTCAGAAAGTGATCAGTTTCACACTGACTCTGATGACTCTTCTGGAACCATTGCAAAGAAAAGGAAGGCCAGAAGCAAGGCCATGATGAAGGTCCCTCCTGCTAAGGCCAAGGATGCTAATGATATACCCTACTATATTCTGCATGATTGCTAGATAACTGAACCATGGATGCAATATTCTAAAAACCAACTAAAGGCCATGAAGAAGAAAAGAAAGTTTGATAAGTATGAGAAAAGTTGATCCTAATTTCAGCCTCCTCCTCCTCCTCCAGATTCAGGATCAGGTGGAGGCTCAGCTTTTCAAACCTCAACTCCAAAGCAAAGTTCCTCCTAATCCCCTCAAAGATATCATCCCAGGGGGCAATATCAAAGGGGTTATCAGTCCAGAAGGGGACAATATAGAGGAAATCAAAGAGAACACAGATTTCAAGCAAGGGAAGGACAAAGGCACATGGACTCCACTAAAGGTCCTTTCCCTTATAAACTCAGAGAAACTGTTGATACAAGAACTCCTACGGCTTCAGAAACTGTCAACATATATGAGCCTGCAGTTCCTTTTGAAGATCCAGAAAACAATCCATTATCATGGACTGCTAGGATGAAAGAACTGGCTGTCTTAGATCAATTGAAGAAGGCCAAAGAATAAGGGAAAGACACTTCCAACATAACAACCTTGTCAGATCAGAGAAAGGCAGAACTAGAAAGGTATGCATCAAGGAAATTCTTTGACCCAGTGGACTACATGAAGCTGCATCCTGAGGTTGTTGTTCCCAGGGATAGATCTCAAACCTCCTTAGGTGAAGAGGATGATAGAAGGTCAAAAAAAGAAGCTCTTAATCACAACAGGGAAATCTTATTTAAGAAGGGAAGTAAAAAGAAATGACATTTGTAAGCAGACGGTATACTCATTTTTGAACATTTGCTGATATTCCATCTGATTGCTGTTATGTTGCATGATCTGCTCTATTGTGTTAGATTTTTGTTTTTCTGTATGTTGATTTTATATTTATTACTGAGTTCTGTAAATAGTAATCCTAACCCAAATAGGGGGAGATTGTTGGAACACCCTATTACTAATTTGGGCAAGGATCACTATATTTTTAGGAAATCAGTTTGACCTAGATGTATAGTTGAAAAGGTCAAGTTAGAATGAGTCTAGGGCTTAGAATTTAGGTTTGATGCTGCCTCCAGGACCATTCAAGGATTTAGACTTAGAGCTGAGACAAAGACAATTATCGTCGAGCTTAGGTCGACGAAACGTCGAACTCCGTTCGACGCTCTCTGAGCTCAACTCTGCTAAATCGTCGAGCTCCGGTCGACGATCTTCGAGCTCAGATCGACAATCTGCCTTCAGCTTATTCTTCAGATCGCTGAGCTCCGGTCGACGATCTTCGAGCTCAGGTCGACGTTTTATGTCTGATGATCATTTCAATCTCGGAGCTCAAGTCGACGATCGTAGAGCTCAGATCGATGTTTTTCCTGAGAGATCGACGACTTTGAGGATTCAAATTCAGTCAGCTTTTGGAATGTTTTTTTTAAAATTCTCTCAGCATTTATTTCAAGAGATCTGCTAGCCGTTTTCATTTATTCTGGAGCAAGTTTCAATGGATTTATAAGAAAATGTTTATTGGACTTTCCTCTAGAAGACAAAACATTTATGGAAGACATTTATTGACTGCTAACGGCTATCTTGGATAGAGGATCATCAGAGAATAAAACATCTTACAGCAGATCAAGACAATCTATCTATCACTCAATACATACATACACAGATAGTCAGAAAACTTAGAGAAAAATCAAGTGATCAATCCTGAAAAGTTTTGATTGAATATTGGCATACTGAAAAGTTATCATAGCTTCAACATCAAGGACTCCAAACAATTCATATTTCAGCCTCTGCTGAAACAATCTTCTGCTGGAGATCTGAAGCTTCTGAAGACCTATCACCCTAGCAAAGCTCTCATCTCTGAACCATCTACATCTCAGGGGGAGCTTTGACAACACAATCAATCCACTAAGTCTTCTCTCAGTGATTGAGACAGAGAAGATAACTTCACCTCTTCCTTTTTCTTTTCTTGTTATAAAAGGGTTATCAAAACTCCCTTCAAAAGTTTTGAGTCTGGTTCTGAGAGCATTGTCAAAACTCAGTGGTTGCAAGACACCTGATCAACTCATCCTGCAGTGGATTCCTACCAAGGGTGGTAGAAGAGTGGATGTACCCTGGTTTTTGGGGAACCACTATAGCTCCTTGTGTCTTCTAGTTTCTTGTGCATATTTTTTGCTATGTGCTGTGGTTTTTATTTTTACTGCTTTAGTTTTATTTCTACATCAAGGCACCTTACACCTATACATAAATTAAGCCTTTGCTGCTGTGCATTTTTAAATTGTAAATTTACTTTAAAATACTATATTCACCCCCGCTCTAGAGTTAAGATAGATCTTACCCTCACTTTGAATGCATAACATAACATAGCATTAGCACACGTGCCAAGCTAAGATTTACATGATGACATACGTACATACATGGATTAACAAGAAAAAAAAAAGAATATGAATTCATGCGTTCATAGTTTACGTACATGAGTCAATAGGATGACGGTATAACATCCTATGTTAAAGCATGACATTATTGATGAAAATCCCAGAGCATGTTACCAGCAAGAGCAAGTATCAATACATGTATGGTCTATTCCTGCATTGTTGACTGTTGTTTCAGGATAGTAGCATAGAGTTCTGATGGTTAAAACTCGCGGTGCCCCGGGTGATTGGATTAGTTTATTAGATTAAAGCGATAGTTTTATTTAAGAAAAAGCGGGGCGTGCGGATTTATTTGATATAAAAAGGGTTGAAACCGAGTTTTAACGAAAGGAGGCAAGTGCTCCTATCGCGTGTAGTATAGGATATTTCAGTGGGGAATATCGGGGTCGTATTGTTCTCGGGGTTGGGTTGACTATTTCTACTATTTCCCTAGAGAGACTATTATTTTACCGATGATATTTTGTCGTGTGATTTTATTAATGGTAGATATATATAAAATGCAGAAAATAAAAGTAGAAAATGACGATGAAGAAATAACGCAACGACACCGAAGAAATTTGAACGGAAATGACTTTTAATAACTAGAGATCCTAAATTTCAAATTAATTAAAGGGCAAACTTGGTCGTGGAGGCTCCAAAAGAAAGAGCACACCTATATCTATGTAATATCGCTCACATGAACATTAAGACTATTCGACCGAACGTTAGTCCGACGAAGAATTCCTCTAAATGCCAGCATTACGCTAAGAACCCCGCTATTGGGTTGGGAACCCAATCTGGTAGAGTTACGCTTCTCTCTCAAGATTATGCACACAGTTCTCTTTACCCAAGGCTGATCAGTCCATACGCATGGCCTCTCGACTAGCTAGCCTATGGACAATAGAAATAGAGTCCACACATCGATATGTGGTCCTACGCGTCGTATACCTGGGGCAAACCTTAAGTGCTTTAATTATCGGAAAAAAATGAGACCTTTAATTATTTAAAGCGATTTTATCTGTCCCAATGCTCTTCGATAGTAAGGGCTAAGAGCGGTTAGCCACTTATCAGAATGGGGTCGGCTTAAGTAAATTGCATAATTGAGAAGTGTGAGTCCTACTCAAACAAGTATACGGCTAATGAAAGCGATAAAATGACAAGTCCTACTCAAACGAGTAGGCCGAAAATTAAAGCAAAAAATTGCGAGTCCTACTGAAATGAGTGGGCGTGAAATTAAAGAAAAAAATTGCGAGTCCTACTCAAACGAGTAGGAGGGAAATGAAAGCAATAAAATGACAAGTCCTACTCAAACGAGTAGGCGGGAAATTAAAGGAAAAAAAGCTAATCTCATAAACGCACACACTCTACTTGAAATAAAACACACACACACACTCTGCTTGAAGAATGGAAATAATAAAAAGCTAACTCAGACACTCACCCACATAAATGAAAATAAGAAAAACAAAGTGAATGAAAAATTTGAAACAACTACATTTTTACCGCTAGAACGTGTAGAAATTCATAAAAAGAGAAAATAAAAATTAAACGAGAAAAAAGTTTGGAAAATTAAAATGAAAAAGCTAAGTTGGCGGGAAATTTAAACAACGATGCTTTCATTCTTATATATTTATAAAAAAACTCCTAAAAAGTGAAAATAAACTAAAAAGGAAGGAAAAAGGTTTACAAAAAAATAAAACCTAAGTTAAAGAAAGGAAAAAAAACACTTTGAAAGACGTTTTTATAAAACTATTAGAATGAAAATAAAGAAAAAAGGCTATAAATTGAAAATTAAATCTAAACAACTATGGATGCAAAAAAGGCGATTACAATGACTAGAAATTCAATAAAATCCTAAATCTAAACTAAGTTATCAGGGCTAAAAAGAAACATAAAAAAGAACAAAAAGCAAAAACAAACAATAAAAATCACTTCAGGTAGGGCGCATGAGCGGATTTCCATACAATATAAGAAAGAGAATATTGCAAATTTTATTGAAGTAAAAGAGATTACAAGAAAGTTAAAATAAGAAAGATAAGATAAACACTAAGAGGGGGAGGGAGAAATTTCTCTTAGATAGCATGGAATGCAACCAAACAGCACCAACCATAAGTGAAATGGTCCAAAAAAGTTGAACAAGAGTGCTTACAGAAAATCTATATTTATAGACAAAATTTCGGGTGTGATACGGGCGTGTCGGGTGATGTGACATGGGCGTGTCATAGCTGGTGTGTTAGATAAGTCAAAATTCATTGGCTGTCCGATTTCTGGAAGCAACTGGATAGTACACGTGTCAGACACGGGCGTGTCAGGGGCGTGACACAGGCCTGCAAGACAGGTTTACTCGAGGAAGGTGTCGAGTCATTCTATCGTCGGTGCTATTTTGTCTGGGACATGGGCGTGTCATTCATTAGCACGGGCATGTCGTGGGTCTTGTGGAGGGGCATGACTTGCAAATTTGCACTTTTGATGTCGGCATCAGCTGAGGTTGAACTGGTGACACGGGCGTGTCATATTTTGGGACATGGGCGTGTCGTGCTTGGGTTGACAAAGGTCAAACATCGAGCTAGGTTCGACGAAGGATGAATGTCGAGGGCATGACACGGGCGTGTCAGATTTTAGGACACAGGCGTGTTGGGTCATTTTTGACTTTTTCTGATAAACTTAAGAAATCAAAATTTAGCTAAGTTAGAAATAAAATTTACAAAAAGAAGCAATTTATTAATGAAAAATAGCTAAACATGACAAAAATAAACTAAACGACTTAAATAAAGTACTATAAAATACATATATTTACAACTTATCAAATACCCCCATACTTAAGCTTTTGCTATTCCAGAGCAAAAGTTTGATATAAACTTATAAGGAATTAAAAAAATTCTAAATTTAGCTACCGCTTAAATTAATTAAAAGAAAGATCAAAATAAACATCCGGGATATTATAGTTAAATCCTAAATTTTGAAAATGTTATAAATAGAGGAAGAGTTTCAAAAAGACTTCTATATGAAAAAAATAGAAAGCAAAAATTATTTTCATTAGTTCAAAAAAGATAGATTGAAATTATATTAAAAAACTTTAGCTTAAAAGAGGTTAAAGAAAATAAAGCAATTTAAAAATTATGCTCTCAAAAAATTTTAAATTATTTCTAGAATCATTGAAATAGGCTAAATGGTTTGGTGGTTTATGAAGAGGGCTTAGAATTAGAGGCAAGGTAAATTTTTTTCAAACCTCTACAAATATATTTTTTGAAAGTGAAGGAATATGAAATCTTATTTTCATAAGATTTAATAATACTTTTCTTCATAAATAATAAATAACCCAATGTATATGTATAGGAGTAATGAATTTTATCCTCTTACTCCGTATAGTATAATCTTTTTTCAATATTAGGTGCCTATGTTTACGGAACAAAATCTTATTCCCATTGATATATAATATTTTAAGGGATAATATTGGGGATAAAATAGGGGTAATCGTGCCAAGTAAGACATGGAAAAAAATTTGGAGATGAGTTTTCAGAAAGAAAACTAGATTTGAATAAAAAAGTTTTGAGAGCAACCTTTTTAATATGAACGTTCCTATGTTTCTAAAAGCATGAAGTAGAAATAATTAAAATTCATAATTGTTATTTTCTAACATAAATACGAGCTTCTATTTATAAAAAATTAAAGTGGTAGTGAAAAATAGGTTCCCTATTATAAGGAAAAGACATAAAAAATTCTTTAAAACATAACCCCAGACACTTAAATCTATCAAACTTTAATTAATAAATGAATAGTAAATAAAGGATTAATAAAATTCGCTTATAAATTAACTTGAAACAAGATTTTTTTAAAGCAAAAAGAGTTAAGACGTGGTATATTCGATTTATTTGTTTCTTAATAAACATTTTTTTGGGGATTTAAAGGTTTTTATATTTTTTTGCGTTTTTGATTATTATCTTTTTTTTGGATATTTTAGAGTTATTCTATTTTTTGGAGTTTTGGATTTTAGAATATTGTTTTTTGATTTTTTTTATGTTATTTACAAGAAAGGGGAGATAAAGAGGTGTTATTTACAAAGAAAAGAGGGGGGAAAGAGAGTATTTACAAAACTTATTTTCAAAATAAAAAAAATTTGGATTTTTTGTTTCATAAATTTTTTACATTTTTTTTATTTTTTAAGCGATGCAAAAAATAAAAGTGCATAAAATAAAAGTACATGAAATAGGAAAACACCCTCATACTTAGTTCCAACATTCTCCCCAATGTTACAATATAAGTATGAGGAACGATAAAAAAAACATGTACAAAAAAGACAGGAGGGAGGAAACTTCCCTGAAATGCGTTCGGGGAGGCCCGTTTGGAAACCCTGCATTATTAATAACAAAGAGAAAAAATATAACAGAAAAATGGAAAAAGATAAACTTGGCTAGAAGTTTGCGGGTGGTAGGGGTGGCAAGTGCATGTGTGACTCGATTAGCTAACATCTTAGCTATATGAGTGTAATAGGAATGCGTTCCCCTATCACTCATAATAGCGTGAAGCGCCGAAAAGAAATGAAAAAAAAAGTGAAAACAAAACAATTTAAAATAAATAAGTTAAACAAAACATATATACATTTCAAATAACAAATTAATTTTTTTGCATTTTTAAGTAGTTTTTTATTTTTTTGTTGGTTTTTATGTAGTTTTTAAGTTTTTTTGTTATGTTTTTGGTTTTTTTGTTATTATGTTTTTAGGTTGTAGTATATATATATTTTTAGTTTTTTTTAGATTTCTTGTTTTTTAGTTTTTAGATTTTTTTAGTTTTTACATTTTTTTTTTTTTTTTTGTTTAGTTTTTTTAAGATAATAAATTTTTTTGTTTTTTTAGATAAGTTTTTTTTGTATTTATTTTTACTTAGTTTTTTAGATTTTTTAAGTTTTTTTTTGAGTTTTTAGATTTTTCTAGTTTTATAATATTTCCAATTTTTAGTTTTATAGTTTCTTTTGGAAACTGTGCTATTTCATTTTTGTGTTTTTATAGATAAATATATATGAAATAACAAGTATAAAATAAACACTTTTTTTAAGTTGTTTTATTATTATTAATTCTATTATTATTATAAATATTTTTTTTTGTTGCCATTTCTTTTTTAAAAAAAGGTAAAAGTATTAGTTTTCAGGAATTCAAAATAGCAAAACAAAATTTTCCCCGGCAACGGCGCCAAAAACTTGATGGTAAAAACTCGCGTCACCCCGGGTGATTGTTTGTTTGGTTTATTAGATTAAAGCGGTAGTTTTATTTAAGCAAAGCGCGGGGCGCGCAGATTTATTTGATATAAAAAGGGCTAAAACCGAGTTTTAACGAAAGGAAGCAAGTGCACCTATCGCATTTAGTATAGGATAATCCAGTGGGGAATATCGGGGTCGTACTAATCTCGGGGCCGGGTTGACTATTTCTACTATTTTCCTAAAGAGACTATTATTTTACCGATGATATTTTGTCGTGTGATTTAATTAATGGCAGATATATATAAAATGCAGAAAATAAAAGCAAAAAATGACGATGAAGAAATAACGCAACGAAAGAAAAGAAATTTGAACGAAAATGACTTTTAATAAGTAAAGATCCTAAATTTCAAATTAATTATAGGGCAAACTTGGCCATGGAGTCACCAAAAGAAAGAGCACACCTATCTCTATGTAATATCGCTCACCTGAACATTAAGACTATTCGACCGAACATTAGTCCGGCGAAAGATTTCTCTAAATGCCCGCATTATGCTAAGAACCTCGCTATTGGGTGGGGAACCCAATTCGGTAGAGTTACGCTTCTCCTCTCGCGAGGTTATGTACGCAATTCTCTTTACCCAAGTGTGATCGGTCCATACGCACGGCCTCTCGGCTAGCTAGCGTATGGACAACGAAAATAAAGCCCACACATCGATATGTTGTCCTGCGCATCGTAAACCCGGGGAAAACCTTAAGTGCTTTAATTAAAGGGAAAAATGAGACCTTTAATTATTTAAAGCGATTTTATCCGTCACAATGCTCTTCGATACTGAGGGCTAAGAGCGGTTAGCCACTCATCAGAATGGGGACGGCTTAAGAAAATTGCATAATTGAGAAGTGTGAGTCCTACTCAAATGAGTAGGCGGGAAATGAAAGCGATAAAATGACAAGTCCTACTCAAACGAGTAGGTGGGAAATTAAAGTCAAAAATTGCAAGTCCTACTCAAACAAGTTGGCAGAAAATTAAAGCAGAAATTTACGAGTCCTACTCAAACGAGTAGGCGGGAAATTAAATCGATAAAATGACAAGTCCTACTCAAATCAGTAGCCAGGAAATTAAAGCAAAAAAAACTAATCTCATACACGCACATACTCTACTTGAAATAAAACACATGCACACAATCTACTTGAAGAATGGAAACAATAAAAAGCTAACTTATACACTCATCCACACAAATGAAAATAAGAAAAAAAAGTGAATGAAAAATTTAAAACAACTACATTTCTACCGCTAGAACGTGTTAGAAATGCCAAAAAAGAGAAAATAAAAATTAAACGAGAAAAAAGTTTGGAAAATTAAAATGAAAAGCTAAGTTGGCGGAAAATTAAAACAACGACACTTTCATTCTTATATTTTTATAAAAACTCCCAAAAAGTGAAAATAAACAAAAAAGGAACGAAAAAGGTTTACGAAAATATAAACCTAAGTTAAAGAAAGGAAAAAAACAAACCCTTTGAAATACGCTTTTATAAAACTATTAGATTGAAAATAAAGAAAAATGCTAAAAAGGGAAAATTAAACCTAAACAACTAAGGATGACAAAAAAGGCGATTACAACAACTAGAAATTCGATAAAATCCTAAATCTAAACTAAGTTATGAAGGCTAAAAAGAAACATAAAAGGCGCAAAAAGCAAAAACAAACAATAAAGATCACTTCAGGTAGGGCGCATGAGCGGATTTCCATACAACATAAGAGAGAGAAAATTGCAAATTTTATTAAAGTAAAAGAGATTACAAGAGAGTTAAAATAAGAAAGCTAAGACAAACACTAAGAGGGGGAGGGAGAAATTTCTCTTACATAGCATGGAATGCCACCTAACAGCACCTACCCTTAGTGAAATGGTCCAAAAAAGTGGAACAAGAGTGCTTATAGAAAATTTGTATTTATAGACAAAATTTCGGGTGTGACACGGGCATGTCGGTTGATGTGACACGGGCGTGTCATGTCTAATGTGTTGGAGAAGTCAAAATTAAATGACTAGCCAATTTCTGGAAGCAACTGGACGGGACACGTGTAAGACACGGACTTGTTGGTGGCGTGACACGGGCGTGTTAGGCAGGTTTACTCAGGGAAGGCGTCGAGTAATTCCATTGCCGACGCTATTTATTCTGGGACACGGGCATGTCAAGCTTTAGCATGGGCAGGTCATGGGGCGTGTGGAGGGGCATGAATGGCCAGCTTACACTTTTGATGTCGGCAGTAGTTGGGATTGAACTAGTGATGCGAGCTTATCGGATTTTGGGACACGAGCGTGTCCTGCTCGGGTTGACGAATATCAAACATCAAGCTGGGATCGATGAAGGCTGAACGTCGAGGGTGTGACACGGGCGTGTCAGATTTTTTGACACGGGCGTGTTGGGTCATTTTTGACTTTTTATGAAAAACTTCAGAAATCAAAATTAAGCTAAGTTAGAAATAAAATTTACAAAAAGAAGCAATTTAATAATGAAAAAAGCAAAAATTGCCAAAAATAAAATAAAACAACTTAAATAAAGTACTATAAAATACGTATATCTATAACTTATCAAATACCCCTATACATAATCTTTTTCAATTCCAGAGCAAAAGTTGGAGATAAACTTATAAGGAATTATAAAAATTCTAAATTTAGCTACCGCTTAAATTAATTAAAAAAAAATTAAAATAAACATTCGGGATATTAGAGTTAAATCCTAAATTATGAAAATATTATAAATAGAGGAAGAGTTTCAAAAAGACTTTTAGATGAAACAAATAGAAAGCAAAAATTATTTTCATTAGTTTAACAAAGATAGATTGAAATTATATAAAAAAACTTTAGCTTAAAAGAAGTTAAAGGAAATAATGCAATTTAAAAATTATGCTCTCAAAAAAATTTAAATTAATTCTAGAATCATTGAAATAGGCTAAGTGGTTTGGTGGTTTATGAAGTGGGCTTGGATTTAGAGGCGAGGTAATTTTTTCTCGAACCTCTACATATATATTTTTTGAAAGTTAAGGAAAATAAAATCTTATTTTCCTAACATATAATAATTTTTTTTCTTCATAAATAATAAATAACCCAATGTATATGTATAGTAGAAATGAATTTTATTTTCTTACTCCGTATCATATAATCTTTTTTAAATATTGGGTGACTATGCTTACGGAATGAAATCTTATTCTCATTGACATAAGATCTTTTAAGGGATAAAATAGGGGTAGAAGAAGAAGAAATCGTAGGAGCGAAAAAGATGAGAAATATGAGTCCCCTGGGGGTCCTTTTATAGCCTCCAGGGGTGGGTCATGGCGGGCCCATCAACAAAAGTGGTGGTAGTGAGTGGTTACCCCTTCGATCGGATGGCCGGGAGGGCCTCCCCCTTGATCGAATGGCTGGGAGGCCTCCTGTGACGGCGGGCCGCCATGGCGGCGGTGGCGGCCGGGCGGCCGTCGATGTCAAGTAAGACATGAAAAAAAATTAGAGATGGGTTTTCAAAAAGAAAACTATATTTTAATAAAAAAGTTTTGAGAGCAACCTTTTTAAAATAAACGTTCCTATGTTTCTAAAAGCATGAAGTAGAAATAATTGAAATCCATAATTGTTATTTTCTAACATAAACACGAGATTCTATTTATAAAAATTAGAAGTGGTGGTGAAAAACAGGTTCCTTATTATAAGGAAAAGACTTAAAAAAATTCTTTAAAACTTAACCCCAGACACTTAAATATATCAAACTTTAATTAATAAACGAGTAGTAAATAAAGGATTAATAAAATTTGCTTATAAATTAACTTACAACAAGATTTTTAGAAAGCAAAAAGTGTTAAGGCATGGTATATTTGATTTATTTGTTTCTTAATAAACATTTTTTTGGCATTTTAGGGTTTTTTTCTTTTTTTTATGTTTTTGATTATTATCTTATTTTTGATATTTTAGAGTTATTCTCTTTTTTTGGATTTTTGGATTTTCAAATGTTTTTTTTATTTTTTTAAGTTATTTATAATAAAGGGAAGAGAAAGAGGTGTTATTTACAAAGAAAAGAGGGGGGAATATAGTATTTACAAAACTTATTTGCAATATAAAAAAAATTGGGATTTTTGTTTTATATATTTTTTTTGGTTTTTTTTCATTTTTTGTATTTTTCTAAGCGATGCATAAAATAAAAGTTCATAAAATAAAAGTACAGGAAATAGGAAAACACCCTCATACTTAGTTCTAACATAGTCCCCAATGTTGCAATATAAGTATGAGGAACGATAAAAAATAAGTATGTACAAGAAAAGGACAGGAGGAAGGAAACTTCCCTGAAACGCGTTCGAGGAGGCCCGTTTGGAAACCCTGCATTACTAATAACAAAGAGCAAAAATATAACAAAAAATGGAAAAGATAAACTTGGCTAGAAGTTTGCGGGTGGTAGGGATGGCAAGTGCGTGTGTGACTCTATTAGCTAACATCTTAGCAATATGAGTGTAATAGGAATGCGCACCCCTATCACTCACAATAGCGTGAAGCGCCGAAAAGAAATGAAAAAAAGTGAAAACAAAAAAGTTAAAATAAATAAGTTAAACAAAACATATATACATTTCTAATAACAAAATAATTTTTTTCCGTTTTTATGTAGTTTTTATTTTTTAGTCTGTTTTTAGGTAGTTTTTTAGTTTTTTTGTTAGGTTTTTTGTTTTTTAGTTTTTATGTTTTTAGGTTGTAGTATATTTTTTTTTTAGTTTTTTTAGAATTTTAGATTTTTAGTTTTTAGATTTTTTTTGTTTTTGGTTTTTAGTTTTTTTTATTTAGTTTAGTTTTTTAAAGATAATAACATTTTTGTTTGTTATTTTTTAGATAAGTTTTCTATTTAGTTTTAATTTTTACTTAGTTTTTTAGATTTTTTAAGTTTTTAGATTTTTTTTCTTTATAGTTTTTTCCAATTTTTAGTTTTATAGTTTTTTTTGGAAACAACGCTATTTCATTTTTGTGTTTTTTATAGATAAATATATATGAAATAATAAGTATAAAATAAACTCTTTTTTAAGTAGTTTAATTATTATTATTTCTATTATTATTATAAATATAATTTTTTTTGGTTGGCCAATTTTTTTAAAAATGAAAATAAAGGTAAAAGTAATAGTTTTCAGGAACTCAAAATAGCAAAATGAAATTTTCCCTAGCAACGACGCCAAAAACATGATGGTTAAAACTCGCGGTGCCCCGGGTGATTGGTTTTGTTTTATTAGTGTTGGGTAATGTATCCACAATATGCCTGATTTGAAGTAGCCTGAACAAGCTGAGTTGAATTGACAATGTATTTGATGATTTTCTAACAAGTTGTGCTTGCAGCTATTTCATGCTAAGTACACACCAATGTCAGGGTACAATGGGTAAATATACACGGGTCTGCGCAACGTAATTCCTAATTGAGCAGATCAGTGTGTTGACTCACGTGTTCTCTCTCTATTGGAGTGTACTTATTTTCAAGTACAGGGTAAAGATTTATCAAGAGCAGAAGAGGAGCAAAGATGGGTCAAAGACCAAGTTCATAGAAAGTAAGAGAAAAATCGTCTAAGTGAAAATCGGCGATAATCACTAAGTCATTCTTGCCGACTTCGATGGGAGTCACTTTTGATTCTCGCCGATTCAACAGGAATCAGGCTTCATTCCCACCGACCTCTTCCGGATGACTGTTTTCATATCAGAAATTCTGCTTAGGCAGAATCGACGGAATCACCAAGTGATTCTCGCCGACTTCGACGGGAATCGTTCTGATTCCCGCCGATTCGACGAGAATCATGTTGCATTCCCGTCGATTCCCACAGGCTGACTAGTTTTACAACTGGAAATCGACCAAGGCAGAATCGACGGGAATCATGAGTGATTCCTACCGAATTTGACGGGAATCACCAACGATTCTCGCTGATTTTGCCTTAGGCAATTTTCGCATGTTCGTTGGTCCGAACCAAGAATTCGTGGGCTGTTTCGACCGGGGCTAGGGTTTTTCCTTGTGGGCCCCACAACGGTCATTAGGGTTGGCTCGGGTATTTATACATGCTTATTTTGAACATCTACAGTAACTATTCACGCGAAATCAAGAAGCCGACGTCGTGCCCAAGTAGATCGCGAAAATCGCCGATCACTTTCGCCGCTCGCAAGCTCATCGCCACCGCAGATCTCAGAGATTCTTTGATCTTCCATCGACAAGACCGAGGCTAGCAGTGCATCTTACGCTTCTCTATTGAGATCTCTTGTCTCTCGAATCGTTGATCGAAGTTAATTCTTCATTCTGAATCGATCGAGATGACTTATCCAACTGAGATCGTTCGTAGACCTTGCTTGCTTCGCCAAGAAGATTGGATTTGCAATGCATCGCCGCCGCAACCTATTGCCACTGCCGATCTTTTCAAGATCCTCTCCAAGAGAGTACTCTGGTCATGGACTCTTCGTCTCTTTCAAGAAAGCATCATCGAAGGAAGAGCGACATCAGATTCTCCTCAAGTTTGTTTGTATTTTTTGTACTTTTAATTTTTGTTTTGTTGTAAATGAATTTTTATTCCTAGTTGTAAGGGTTGGGTGCAACCCGTGGTGGAGGAGTAGTGACTCATTTGGTTGGAAGGGTTCTTTCCGTAGTGTGACGTTTGGATTTCAATCCGGTTGGTGAAGTGACTGAGTCATCCCTTGGTGGGAGATAGGTCGAAGGGGGAGAGTGGACGTACCCAAATCGGGGAACCACTATAATTGCTTGTGTGATTTTCTGTGCTGTGTTTGTTTATTTGTGCAGGTAATTTAAATTCCGCAAAAGACTGCAAACACCTATCCCCCCCCCCCCATAGGTGGATATAGTTGACACTAGATACTTTCACGTGGTATCATAGGGAGGTTACTCAGTAATAAGGTTAACACCTTGAGTAACATCCTGTGTCTAGTGTCAAGAAGATCTCAGAAAATGACGGACTCAAGTATGCAGGAAAGATCCCAGTGTGCACCAAGCTGAACTTTCTTATCTGGAAGGAAAGGATCAATTCTTACATGGAATCAGTCGACCCTCGACTCTTCATGGTAGTGGAGGAGGGACCTTATATCCCCACTAAGGCCTCCACCATTGATCCGACCAAGACGGTGTCGAAGAAGTTCTCCGAAATGGACAAGGATGAGATGGTGCTAGTCGGTCTTGACATGAAGGATCAGAACATTCTTTTCAGCGATGTCGATGACTCCATGATGTGGAACTTCAGCAACTACAGGACTGCTAAGGACATCTGGCACTGCCTGATCATCCTGATGGAAGGCACAGATGAAGTAAGGGATCATCGAAGATCACCAAAAAGTATGAGGCCTTCAGGTAAGGTCCCAAGGAAGAGATCGGAGTGACTTTCGAGAACTTCCTAAAGATCGTCAATGCCCTGAAGGGCTATGGCAGAGTGTTCACTGATGGTGAATTAAATGACAAATTCCTTAGATCCCTTACTAAGGAATTGGACACCAAGATCTGCGCCATCAGATAATTTGGCAAGCTGGCGGAAACAGATCCCCAGATTCTGTTTGGGAATCTTATGTCCTATGAGCTTCAGCTGAACACTAGAAAAGCTGAAGAAGAAGCCGACAAAGCAGTTGCCAAAGTAAAGACTATAGCCCTGAAAGCCAATCACTCAAGGAAAGGCAAGGGTGCAGCCTCATCCCACTCTTGGAAAAGGGATGAGGAAGAAGACTCTGAGCCATGCTTTTCCAGCTCAGAGCTATCTGAAGAAGAATTCTCCCTCATCACTCGAGAATTAAAGAAGTTCCTCAAGATGAGAAATCAAAGAAAGAGAGATGGCTCCTCCTCCAGACATCAGAAGAAGAATTACTCTTCTGACAGGTATGAACCTAAACACAACAAACATCGCTCTTCTGACATTATTTGCTTTGGATGAAATAAGCCAGGTCACGTCGTTGCTGACTGCCACCAAAGTAAGAAAGACAAGGGGAAGGGAGAGGAGCACAGGTCCTCTAGAGATAAGAAGAAGGAGAGGAGCTACATTGCCAAAAAGACAAAGACACTGAGTGAGTCTGATTCGTTAGACTCCAGTGATGATTAGGAAGCCTACTTCGGGCTAATGGGTCGCTCTGACTCAGAAGGAGACTGCCCCCCTTTTACTAGGAAGGTAAAAGATCTTACCCCCCTCTCTAACTCTGACTCTGAGTCTCCTGATGATGATCTCGAGGACAGCCCATCTGCCCGTAAAGCCGAGCTCCTCGAAAAGTATGAGCTTCTGCTCAATACCTTTGAGGAATGTCGTAAGAGGTTGAGGGCTCAGAAAAAGGAAGTCAAATTCCTTATGGCTGAGGTTGTGTCCCTAAGAGAAGAGATCACTAGCTTGATTTCTCTTCGACAGGAACACCTGGACCTGACTTCTGAGCACTCAGACTCTCTTAGGCTCCTTTACCAGAAACAGGAAGAAATAAACAAGTTGGAAGAACAACTTGCGGCTGAAAGGAAGATTGTCAAAAGCTTTTCTACAGCTGGCTTAGGGCATGTGGGTGTGCCTGGTAAATCATCCAGGAGAAACAGAAAACAGAGGAAAAATAAGGCTGCTAAGAAGGCCTCTACTGCAGAAAAGGGAAAGGCCCCACTCGATCCTGTTTTATTCAGAAATTCGGGCTTTCCTTGCAATGAGCAGGACTTTGAGTCAACCTATGAACACTTCTTGCGGCACTCAGTTGAAAAGCCCAAGAGCCGGTATGATGGTTGGGCCTTCCCCCACAACTACTGTGAGGGTGTCTTCAAGGAACCTTATGAGGAAATCTAAGTGGAGAATTATGTCCAATTCTCTAGCGGCCATAATAGGAAGCAGGCACCAAAGGCCAAGCCTGTTATACTGAAGGAACAGGAAGTGAAGAAATTGTGTGACTGCTGTCATCATGATGCCTCCACCTCAGGATCCAAGGCCCCGGCTGGACCCACCATTCCAAGGGTGAAGCTGGAGCCTAGGAAGCGGTACAACAGGTTTGACTGTTGGTGCTGTGGCAAAGTTGGTCACTTTGCTGTGGATTGCATGTTTAACCCAAGATTCAATGAGACTCCTCATGTTAGCAATGCGAGGCCGATCACTCGTAGGGTTAACCACCCGAGTGGGAGTGTGTTAACAAGGAATCTAAGACCCAAGTTCGATTGGGTTCCTAAGGGAAATTAATTCTATTTTGCAGGTATGTCCAAAGGCCACCAAAACACTAATCTGGTACTTGGACAGTGGATGCTCCCGGCATATGACCGGGACAAGAAGCCTGTTGCGTGATTACTCCCAAGTCAAAAATAGACCCAAAGTCATCTTTGGAGGATCTGATCGAGGAGTCACCAGGGGTTATGGTATGATTTCCAACGGTGTATTCTCTATCACTGACGTGGCCTATGTTGAAGGGTTAAACCACAACCTGATCAGTGTAAGCCAGCTATGTGATAAAGGATACGATGTTAAGTTCTGCAAGGATAAGTGCTTGATAATATCGTGTGCCTCTTCGGAGACGGTATTAACTGGAATTAGGAGCAGAAATATCTTTTGCTTATATTTTCTTAGCTTAGATTCTTCTACCCCCATATGCCTAGTAATAAAAGGCAGTGCATCTCTATGTGAACAATGGCACAATAGATTAGCACATATTAATTTCAAGACAATTAATATGTTGTTTTCCAAGAACTTAGTAAGGGATGCCCCTACTATTAAGTGCATCAAAGATAGCCCTTGTCCTGCATGCCAGAAGGGCAAACAGACTCGGGCTACCTTTAAGAGCATGGCAGACAGAGACTCCTCCAGATATCTCTATCTTCAGTATATGGACTTGTTCGGTACAATGCAAGTTCATAGCATAGGAGGCAAATCGTATACGCTAGTGATTGTTGATGATCACTCTCGGTTTACGTGGGTGTTCTTCTTGAAACGAAAGTCAAATACGTTTGACATATTCACTAACTTTGTCAGGCAGATTCAGAACGAACTTGACTGCTCCGTGGTAAAAATTAGAAGTGACCATGGAACGGAATTCATGTCTGGTGCTATGACAAAATTCTGTGAAGAACATGGTATATTTCATGAGTTTTCCTCCCCGCATACTCCTAAGCAAAACGGAGTTGAGGAGAGGAGAAATAGAACGCTCATTGAAGCATGTACGACAATGTTGAATGACGCTTCGTTTACAGAGTACTTCTGGGCAGAGGCTGTCAATACGACTTGTCATGTGCAGAACCAGGCATTGATCAACAGGAATCATTGTAAGATGCCTTATGAGCAACAGAAAGGCAGGAAACTGACCATGTCCTATTTAAGGATTTTTGGTTGCAGATGCTATGTACTCAATAATGGGAAGTACCCGCGTACTAAATTCGGAGAAAAATGCTTCGAAGGCATCTTCATGGGCTATAGTAGCCATAGTCGGGCATATAGGGTCTTCAATAAGAAAACTCTAGTGGTAGAGGAGTCCATTAATGTTCTTTTTGATGAAGGAAGCTTGCTTCATAGAAATTCTTCAAGTGGCATTCTTGAAGATGCAGGTGCAAGGCTTGAACAGCTAAGTCTCGATGAGATTGCAAAAGGTGCAACTTCCAAGTACGTCAAGGTTTCCACCTTAACGCCAACTTGAGAAGATGACGATCAGAATGGAGAAACTCTCCCAGAAGAAGGAGAAGCCCAAGAAGCTGTTAGAGCTCCAGATGCCAGACTCTTGGAGCTCCGACACGTGAGGGATCATCCCAGAGATCAGATCATAGAAGATCCTCGTGACGGTGTCAGAACTCAGAGAGGTACAATTAACGAGATTCTGCACCTTAGTTTTCTGTCACAGGTTGAGCCAAAGAAGTTCGATGAATCAAACAAGGATGCATCATGGATATTGGCCATGCAAGATGAACTGCATCAATTCGAACGATGAAACGTCTGGACGCTTGTTCCCATACCAAAGAAACAGAATTTGATCGGCACTTAGTGGATCTTCAGAAACAAGCTGGATGAACACGTTGTCATCATTAAGAATAAGGCCAGACTGGTTACACAAGGTTACAGACAGGAGGAGGGGATTGACTTTGACCAAACCTTTTCACCGGTTGCAAGGCTCGAGGTGATCAGATTGTTCCTGGCATATGCCTCACACAAGGGATTCACGGTCTATCAGATGGACGTGAAATCTGTGTTCCTAAATGAAAATTTGAAAGAGGAAGTATATGTGTGCAAACCCCAAGTTTTCTTAATCCATCACTTCCTAATCATGTTTATTTTCTTAATAAAGCATTATATGGCTTAAAACAAGCTCCTCGAGCTTGGTATGAGACTCTATCTAGTTTTCTTTTTGAGAACAAGTTCTCGAGAGTAAAAATAGATAAGACATTATTTCTTAGGGAAGTCAAAGGCAAGATTTTGCTTGTGCAAATCTATGTCGATGTCATAATATTCGGCTCAACAGACAACAATCTTTGCAAGAAGTTTTCAAAACTTATGTAAGGAAAGTTTGAAATGAGCAGCATGGGAGAGCTAAAGTATTTCTTGGGACTTCAAGTGAAAAATGCTGAAGATTCAATTTTCATCTCTCAGACGAAGTTCACAAATGAACTCCTCCAGAAATTCGGAATGGAGAATGCAACCTCTATGAGGACTCCAATGGGATCCACTATGTCTCTGGAAAAGGATGAGAAATGGGAACCTTTTGATGAAACCAAATACAAAAGCATAATTGGATCCCTGCTCTAGCTTACTTCCAGTAGAACCAGATATTATGTTTTCCACATGAGTTTGTGTCAGATATCATGTGAACACTAAGGAATCTCATTATGACGTTGCTAAGCGAATTCTTAGATACCTTAAAGGTACACTAAATCTTGGCTTGTGGTACCAAAGAAACAATGATGTCAAGCTGATAGCCTTTTCAGATGCTGACTTTGCAGGAAGCAGGGATGATAGGAAAAGCACTTCCGGGACGTGCAAATTTCTCAGAAGGAGTCTTATTTCATGGAACAGTAAAAAGCAGAATTGTGTCGCAACCTTTACGGCTGAATCTGAGTACATCTCAGCAGGTAGCTGTTGCGCACTTCTATGGATCAGAAATCAACTCAAAGATTATGACTTGCAGTTCAGAGAAGTTCCTATGTATTACGACTCCTAGAGCTCAATAGCAATTGCGAACAATCCTGTGTCGCACAGCAGAAACAAGCATATTGAAGTGCGCTACCACTTCATTCGGGAGCATGTGGAAAGCAAAGATATCTATCTCTTCTATGTCCCCATAGATAAGCAGATTGCAGATATTTTCACAAAGCCCCTAGATGAGGCCAAGTCCAGTCTCTTCAACTCTGAACTCGGCATGCTTAACTATGATGATTGAAGCCTGAAGGGTTCAAGGCTCTTGGATCAAGGGGGAGCATCTGCTATGGATTCAAGATCGAGCATGGATGCAAGAACTGAGGGGGAGCATTTTGCTCCAAGTGAAGTCCAAGATTTGCAGAAGCCAAAAAGGGGGAGATTCCCTCTCTGCTAAGGCTAAGGTTGCTGCCAATGTTAAGTATGCTCTCAAGAAAAGGGTAATGAATTTCAGTCTCAGCTGAATTTTCATTTTATGATTTTCATTCTCATCTGTTCTATTCACCTTAGCTTGTAGGGTTTAGGCTTCTTCAAATAGAGGGAGATTGTTGAGTATTGTATCTACAATGTACCTGACTTGAAGAAGCCCCTGAACAAGCTAAGTTGAATTGACAATGTATTTGATGATTTTCTATCAAGTTGTGCTTGTAGATATTCCATGCTAAGTACACACCAATGTTAGGTGCAGTGGGTCAATATACACGGGTCTGCGCAACGTAATCCCTCGTTGAGCAGATCTGTGTGTTGACTCACGTGTGCTCTCTCTATTGGAGTGTACTTATTTTCAAGTACAGGGTCAGGATTGATCAAGAGCAGAAGAGTAACAAAGATTGGTAAAAGACCAAGTTCATAGAAAGGAAGAGAAAAATCGTCTAAGTTAAAATCGGCGAGAATCACTAAGTCATTCCCGCCGACTTTGACGGGAGTCACTTGTGATTCTCGCCGATTCGACGGGAATCAGGCTTCATTCTCGCCAACCTCTTCCGAATGACTATTTTCCTATCAGAAATTCTGCTAAGGCAGAATCGACGGGAATCACCAAGTGATTCTCGCCGACTTCGACGGGAATCGTTCTGATTCCCGCCGATTCGACGAGAATCAGGTTGCATTCCCGCCGATTCCCACAGGCTGACTAGTTTTATTACTAGAAATCGACCAAGGCAAAATCGACGGGAATCGTGAGTGATTCCCGCCGAATTCGACGGGAATCACCAACAATTCTCGCCGATTTTGCCTTAGGCAATTTTTGCCTGTTCGCTGGTTCGAACAAAGAAGCCATTGGCTGTTTCGGCCGGGGCTAGGGTTTTTCATTGTGGGCCCCATAACTGTCATTAGGGTTTGCTTGGGTATATATACATACTTATTTCGAACATCTATAGTAAATATTCACGCGAAATAATGAAGCCGACACCGTGCCCTAGCAGATCGCGAAAATCACTGATCGCTGTCGCCGCTCGCAAGCTCGTCGCCGCCGTAGTTCTAAGAGATTCTTTGATCTTCCGTCGACAGGACCGAGGCTAGCAGTGCGTCTTACGCTTCTCTCTTGAGATCTCTTGTCTCTCGAATCGTTGAACGAAATTAGTTATTCATTTCGAATCGATCGAGACGACTGATCCAATTGAGATCGTTCGTAGACCTTGCTTGCTTCGCAAAGAAGATTGGATTCGCAAAGCATCGCCGCCGCAACCTATTGCCTCTGCCGATCTTGTCAAGATCCTCTCGAAGAGAGTACTCCGGTCGTGGACTCTTCGTCTCTTTCAAGAAAGCATCAACGAACGAAGAGCGACATCGGATTCTTTTCAAGTTTATTTGTATCTCTTGTACATTCAATTTTGATTTCTTGTAAAGGAATTTTTATTCCTAGTTGTAAGGGTTGGGATCAACCCATGGTGGAGGAGTAGTGACTTCTTTGGTTGGAAGGGTTCCTTCCATAGTGTGAGGATTGGATTTCAATCTTGTTTGTGAAGTGACCGAGTCGTCCCTTGTTGGGAGATAGGTCGAAGGGGGAGAGTGGATGTACCCAAATCGGGGAACCACTATAATTGCTTCTGTGCTTTTCTGTGCTGTGTTTGTTTATTTGTGCAGGTAATTTAAATTCCGCAAAAGACTACAATACACCTATTCCCCCCCCCCCACATAGGTGGATTTAGTTGACACTAGATACTTTAAATTAGATTAAAGTAGTAGTTTTATTTAAGCAAAGCGAGGCGCGCAGATTTATTTGATATATAAAGGGTTGAAACCGAGTTTTAACGAAAGGACGTAAGTGCACCTATCGCGTGTAGTACAGGATATTCTTGTGGGGAATATTGGGGCCGTATTGTTCTCGTGGTCGGGTTGACTATTTCCACTCTTTCCCTGGAGAGACTATTATTTTACCGATGATATTTTGTCATGTGATTTAATTAATGGCGGATATATATAAAATGCAGAAAAACAAGCAGAAAATGCCTATGAAGAAATAACGCAACGACACCGAAGAAATTTGAACGAAAACGACTTTTATGAACTAGAGATCTTAAATTTCAAATTAATTAAAGAGCAAACTTGGCTGTCGAGGATCCAAAAGAAAGAGCACACCTATCTCTAGGTAATATCGCTCAGCTCAACATTAAGACAATTAGACCGAACGTTAGTCCGACAAGGGATTCCTCTTAATGCCCGCATTATGCTAAGAACCTCACTATTGGGTAGGGAAGCTAATTCAGTAGAGTTACACTTCTCCTCTCTCGAGGTTATGCACGTAATTCTCTTTACCCAAGGGTGATCGGTCCATACGCACGACCTCTCGGCTAGCTAGCGTATGGACAATGGAAATAGAGCCCACACATCGATATGTGGTCCTACGCGTCGTATACCTGAGGCAAACCTTAAGTGCTTTAATTAAAGCGAAAAAATGAGACCTTTAATTATTTAATGTGATTTTATCTATCCCAATGCTCTTCGATACTGAGGGCTAAGAGCGGTTAGCCACTCATCGGAATGGGAATGGCTTAAGACAATTGTATAATTGAGAAGAGTGAGTACTACTCAAACGAGTAAGAGGGAAATGAAAGCGATAAAATGACAAGTCCTACTCAAACGAGTAAGCGGGAAATTAAAGCAAAAAATTACGAGTCCTACTCAAACGAGTAGGCGGGAAATTAAAGTAGAAAATTACGAGTCCTACTCAAACGAGTATGTGGGAAATGAAAGCGATAAAATGATAAGTCCTACTCAAACTAGTTGGCGGGAAATTAAAGCAAAAAAAGCTAATTTCATACACGCACACACTCTACTTGAAATAAAACACACGCACACACTCTACTTGAAGAATGGAAACAATAAAAAACTAACTCATACACTCACCTACACAAATGAAAATAAGAAAAACAAAGTGACTGAAAAATTTAAAACAACTACATTTCTACCTCTAGAATATGGCAGAAATGCATAAAAAGAGAAAATAAAAATTAAACGAGCAAAAAGTTTGGAAAATTAAAATGAAAAGCTAAGTTGGCGGAAAATTAAAACATCGACGCTTTCAACCTTATATTTTTATAAAAACTCCTAAAAAGTGAAAATAAACTAAAAAGGAATGAAAAAGGTTTACGAAAATGTTAAACCTATGTTAAAGAAAGGAAAAAAAACAAACACTTTGAAAGTCATATTTATAAAACTATAAGAATGAAAATAAAGAAAAAAAGGCTAAAAAGGGAAAATTAAACCTAAACAACTAAGGATGGAAAAAAAGGCGATTACAACGGCTAGAAATTCGATAAAATCCTAAATCTAAACTAAGTTATCAGGGCTAAAAAGAAACAAAAAACACAAAAAGCAAAAACAAATAATAAAGATCACTTCAAGTAGAGCACATGAGCGGATTTCTATACAACATAAGAGAGAGAAAATTGCAAATTTTTTTAAAGTAAAAGAGATTACAAGAAAGTTAAAACAAGAAAGCTAAGACAAACACAAAGAGGTGGAGGGAGAAATTTCTCTTACATATCATGGAATGCCACCAAACAGCACCTAACCTAAGTGAAATGGTCCAAAAAAGTGGAACAAGAGTGCTTACAGAAAATCTGTATTTATTGAAAAAATTTCGGGTGTGACACGGGCTTGTCGGGTGATGTGACACAGACGTGTATTGGCTGGTGTGTTGGAGAAGTCAAAATTCATTGACTGACTCATTTCTGTAAGACATTGGACGGGACACGTATCAGACACGGGCGTGTCGGGGCCGTAAAATAGGCATGTCAGGCAGGTTTACTCGGGGAAGGCATCGAGTTATTCCATCGTCGGCGCTGTTCTGTCTGGGATACGGGCATGTCGAGCATTGGCATGGGTGTGTCGTAGGGCATATGGAGGGGCGTGGTGTTGGGTTTCTCTATGAGGATGGCACAACGCTTGTGCTCGCAGCGGAATTAATAAAAATCAAGAACAACCCAAAAGAGATGGGATCGGGCCATGAATATTGAATCAAGAAGTTAACAAACAACAAGGCAAAAAGTTACCTTAGTGGCGTTGAGTCACAACTACACGGAGATGCTCCAAGCTTTGAGTCCTTGTCGGTGGCGAGTTCTACGTAGAATAACGTCTACGTCTCTGCAGAAATCAACACGAGAAGGAGAACACCATTCTTCGTCGCACGAAGGGTCGGGAAGGAGATCAACCGCACCTTACACTTCCACGCACTGCTAGGTCCGCGCCTGGAATAGCAACACTGGCGACTGTCGCCGGAGAGAAGGTGATCGGCGGAGCGAACGAGGCGACGGAACGCTTCCGTCCAGCGGGGATCGGGAATCGGCGGATTGGCAGAATGGCGGAACGCTTTTCGTCGGGCTCGGTTTGATCGACAAGAAAAATACCCTATCTTATCTAAAAACCCTAAGTCTCAATTTATACCAAAGGCATAAACAGACCTAAGAGTATCTCTATCCGCAGACAACCCAAAATAGGGTTTCAGAATCATTCGGCGAGAATCATCATAGGTTCGGCGAGAATCAGTCAGCGGGATCCAGAAGACAGATTCGGCGAGAATCAACAGACAGATTCGGCGAGAATCAGTAGCCAGATTCGGCGAGAATTAGCAGACAATCTCAACGACTTCCGTCGACTCTCGAAGACTCGGTCCTCGATTCTCGACGAATCAGCAGATTGATTCTCGATGACTTTGCCTTAGTCGGCGAGTCATACTCGACGAAATTCCTTTGGCAACGTTTGCCCTACCCCATTCTGTGGGGTGATTGGTAACCCTTACAAACACAGTAAATCTTCCAACTTATCCACATGCTCTTATGTGCGACCCTGCAGGCTCATATTGCGTTGGCAGTGAGATTACTTGCTTGACCACTTCTAGATCACCATGGTAACTCCAACAGTCTCCTACTTGATCTTGAAAGTATCAAACAAAAAACCTCACAAACAATGAGCGGCATCTAGCAATGCATCATTGCTCCCCAAGCAATAAGAGTTCATAATTCATAAGCCTTTATGAACAATGTCCCAGCATTGTCTTTGTCCCTTTGTCCCTTTCATCCGGAAAGAACTAGATGCATGGACCGTGTCACACTCATAATAGCTCAATCCAAGTTTCTGTATTTAGAACGGACTTCCAGAGAATGGTGAGTCCAATATCACATATTGACTCAACCAAGCATGCCCATGCATTTCTCAGTCCAGTTCCATCAAGGGGCCCATGGATGGAACTCCTGTCATATAGGAGGACAAATCCCATATCTGCTCACACACAAACGCCCAAATGATTTGCAACGTGCCAAACAACCACCCTTATCATTAACCTTTCTAAAGGAAGACTTTAGATGGCATAAAAGAACGCTCTTCCTCACCTGATGAATGTTGTGACTTCAGGTTAAAGGATCACAACACCATTGTCAATTGAGACCTACTCGTGACACGTTAAGATAACAATCCACAGAGTAGTCTCAGGTGGGGTCTGTCCAGTACAACTTGTTCATTAATAAGTACCCATGTGATGAATTGATATCACAATATCATGACCTATGAGAACTGGTCATCAGTCAACACATGTGCTAGTCTTAATGTATCATCATCACCCTTAGTTTCTATGATGATACTACGACCAGGGACCTTTTAAGAATGCAGCTTCAAATAAATCACAGGCTCTCACATTCAAGTCACGTACTTGATGTACTATGGAAGCAAACATTCTAAGGGTATTTATTATGTTAACATTTAACTATCGCATAGAGAAACCATAATAAAAGAACATGCCATTAATTGTAAAAAGAAAAATCTAGGTACATGATTCATCATATGAATAAACAATAAACAGCCAACAGAATATACGTTTACATGCAACCCACAAGACTCTCACTAGAGTTGATCATTTAGGTATCGTATACCCATTTATCTAGTATTACCATCATGCTTTCTCTGTGCGAGAGGCTCTGTCAGTGGATCCACAATATTCTCCTCAGTCGGCACTCTGCAAATGTTCACATCTCCTCGTTCGACAATCTCACGAATAACATGGAACCGCCGAAGTATGTGCTTGGAGCGCTGATGAGATCTAGGTTCCTTAGATTATTCAATTGCACCATTGTTATCACAGTAGAGAACTACGGGACTAACAATGCTAGGAACTACATCAAGCTCGCCGACGAATTTCCTAATCCATACAGCATCCTTCGCTGCGTTAGCTGCAGCGATATACTCGGCCTCTGTTTAGAATCAGCAATTGTCTCTTGCTTGGAGCTCTTCCATCTTACAGCTCCTCCATTAAGGCAAAACACAAACCCTGGCTGAGACTTTGAATCGTCCCTATCAGTTTGAAATCAAGCATCCGTGTAACCATTTACAACGAGCTCTTCCTCTCCACCATACACCAAGAACACATCATTTGTCCTTCTTAAATCCTTCAGGATATTCTTGACTGCAATCCAGTGACACTCACCAGGGTCTGACTGATACCTGCTAGTCCTACTCAAAGCAAAGGAGACATCGGGTCGAGTACATAACATTGCATACATGATTGATTCAATTGTCGAAGCATATGGAATCAACTTCATACGGTCCTTATCTTTACAAGATTTTGGAAACTGGTCCTTAGAGAGATTCACACCATTAGACATGGGTAAAAATCCTTTCTTGGACTCAAGCATGTTGAACCGCTTCAACACCTTCTCGATGTATGTACTCTGGGTAAAACCCAACAACTTCTTCGATCTATCTCTATAGATCTTAATACCAAGTATATAAGTCTCTTCACCGAAGTCCTTCATAGAAAAACAGTTCCCTAGGTTGTTCCTAACAACATTCAGGGAAGGAATGTCATTCCCAATCAACAGTATGTCATCTACATACAATATCAGGAAGACAACAACGCTCCCACTGATACGCTTGTAAATACAAGGCTCATCTTCATTCTTGATAAAACAAAACTCTTTGATTGTCTCATCAAAACGAAGATTCCAACTTTGAGAGGCCTGCTTCAGTCCATAAATGGACCTATTCAGCTTGCATACTTTAGTGGCTTCATTTGGGGATACAAAACCCTCGGGTTGTATCATGTACACTTCCTCATGGAGGTTTCTATTAAGGAAAGCCGTTTTGACATCCATCTGCCAGATCTCGTAGTCATATTACGCAGCAATAGCAAGCAATATCCTTATGGACTTTACCATGGCAACAGGGGAAAAGGTCTCATCATATTCAATACCATGAATTTGCTTGAAACCCTTAGCCACCAGTCGCCCTTTGAATGTCTGTACATTCCCATCCATGTCGGTCTTCTTCTTGAAGACCCATTTGCACCCTATGGGTCGTACCCCTTCAGGTGGTTCCACCAAGTTCCAAACTTGGTTTGTATACATGGAGTCCATTTTGGATTTCATAGTCTCAAGCCATTTGTCGGAGTCCGGTCAATTCATAGCCTCTTGGTAGGTTACTGGTTCATCATCATGATCCATAAGCAAAACATTACCTATTTGAGACATAAGAAATCCATATCTCTCAGGCTCAAATCTCGGTCTACCAGATCTACGTAGGACTTGTGTTTCTTGTGCAGGTTCTCTAGCTACAACATCTTGTAGTCCTGTCTCAGAATCCAATTCCGGTTCATTCACTACCTGTGGTTCTTGAACTTCTTCAAGTTCTACATTTTCAGTCTTTCTTGATAAGAATTCTCTTTCAAAGAAGACGCCAGTTCTTGCGACAAACACTTTGCCCTCGGAAGGTAGGTAAAAGTAATACCCTTTCGTTTCCTTAGGATATCCCACCAGATAACATTTATCCGATTTGGTTCCAGCTTGTCAGGCATTTGACGTAGCATGTATGCCTCACAGCCCCAAATTTTAATGAACGACATACTAGGACGCTTCCAAGTCCATATCTCATATGGGGTCTTCTGAACCGTTTTCGTTGGAGCGCGATTCAGTGTCATAGCAGCAGTCTCTAAAGCAAAACTTCAAAAGGAAACAGGAAAGTCTACATAACTCATCATCGAACGTACCATGTCTAACAAAGTACGATTTCTCCTCTCAAACACACCATTATGTTGTGGTGTTCTAGGTGGAGTGAGCTGTGATACAATACCACACTCTTTCAGATGATAACGGAACTTATGACTCAGGTATTCGCCACCTCGATCAGATCGGAGTGCTTTAACCCTTTTACCAAACTGGTTTTCTACCTCATTTTTGAACTCTTTGAACTTTTTAAAGGTCTCGGATTTGCACTTCATAAGATACCCATGTCTGTATCTACTGAAATCATCAGTAAATGTAACGAAGTAGAAATACCCACCTCTAGCCATGGAGCTCATGGGTCCGCATACATCACTATGTATAACACCCAAGAGATCCTCAGCCCTCTCTGTAAAACCAGTGAAAGGGGCTTTAGTCATCTTGCCTAACATACAAGATTCGTATCGCTCAAATGATTAATAATCAAATGAGTCTAAAAGTCCATCTTTATGGATCTTAGATATGCGCTTCTCGTTTATATGGCCCAAACGACAATGCCAGAGATATGTAGGGTTTGAGTCATTTGTTCTTAGTCTTTTATTATTTTCTACATTATAGATCAGATGGTCCAAGTTCAAAACATAAAGACCATTAAACAGTTGGGCTACAACATAACAAACATCATTCTTAAATATAGAACAACCGTTGTTCTTAATTATAAAAGAAAATCAATTCATGTCCTAGCATGAAATGGATATAATGTTTCTAGTTATAGCCGGAACGAAATAATAATTATCTAGTTCTATTACAAGCCCATTAGGCAAAGCAAGACGGTAAACCCCTACAGCTACAGCAGCAACTCTTGCTCCATTGCCGACGTGCAGGTCCACCTCCCCTTTACTCAGCAATCTTCTCCTTTCCAGTTCCTGCACATTTGTACAAATGTGTGAACCATATCCGGTATCCAATACCCAAGATGAAGGAGCAGAGAGGTTTATTTCTATAACATAAATATTTGTTGCGGAAGTCATACCTCCCTTCATTTTCTGCAGACCCTCAATGTAAGAAGGACAGTTCCTCCTCCAATGATTAGTCTTGCCACAGTTGTGGCATTACCCTTCCTTCACCGTGCTCTTATTTTTCTTCAGTGCATAAGACTTGGGCTCAAGATGTGACTTTGGTCCCACCTTCGTCTTCATAGAGCCCTTGGCCTTGCCCTTGCCCTTATGCACCATCAGTATGGGGCTGGCAGGCATGGCCTTCTTCATGTTGATCTCGGCAGTTCTTAACATTCCTAGGAGCTCGAGCATTGTCTTGTCAATTTCATTCATGTTTTAGTTCAAGACAAACTGCTCATAACTGTCCGACAACAATTGCAGGATCAGATCTGTTGCCAACTATTGACCTAGAGGAAAACCCAGCCTTTTAAGGTTCTCTGTATACCCAATCATCTTGAGTACGTTAGTCCCTACTGAGTCTTGAACTCCCATCTTGCACTGAAACAATGCTTTTGTGACATCAAACCTCTCTTGACGAGCTTGCCCTTGAAAAATTTTCTTGAGATGCTCGTCAATCTCCTTGCACCCCATGTTCTCATGTTGACTTTGAAGCTCAGAGTTCATGGTGGCAAGCATAAGGCATTCGATTTCTAAGGCATCATCAGTATACTTCTTATAAGTATCCTTATTAGCACGGGAAGAATTCCCGGTCGGCACCTCGGGGGCTTCTTCTTCCAAGACATAGAGCTTTCGCTCTTGCGTGAGAACAATTCTTAGGTTCCTGTACCAGTCCATGAAGTTAGTCCCATTGAGCTTATCCTTCTAAAGGATGGATCTCATAGACAGAGTGGAGTGTGAACCACTTGTCATGGAATTCTACAAGAATTAATGCAGAATAATATCAGTACCAAAATTTCAAAATAAAATTTATTTTTAATTTGGACTTCAATTAAAACTCCCAATATTTTATTCGAAATGATGGCCATCACTATCAATTCAGAGAGTTCATGCGAGCTACTCTCTCAGTGGACAAGATCCGTATTTCATCAACAAAATGAGTCAGCTTTGGCTTTTCTCTCACGATGTGGTTATTTAGGTAGGCAATGCTTGCCAATTGCATCCTAATGCAATTCTTGTATGGTTGGTGAATAACTCCTTATTCACATCCATCATATGGTGCATGCCAACCCTATGCCTCTAGGACATCAACCTTTGGGGTCACCTAGTTAAGTTAGACCCGATGACGACAGTGGGATATCACAATTAACCGCTCGCACCATTACCAAGATAGATTAATATACCTTGCTTTGGCAAGCCCACACTTCATCGATCAAGGAAGGAAGAGTGTCATCCATCGGAAGGCATCCGAACACTTAATATTAGAGGAAGGGATTTTATTATTGGTTAACAATTAACAATGATCAACATTTGATCAATGTGCACATCCACAGAAAAACAATATCTAAAAACAACATGCATCCCTTATGTGCACAACATGGTACTATAGACATTTGATAGAAGAAAGCGCTAAGTCTGAACATCCAGACTCTTCCAAATCTTCAGATTTACATGCATTGGACAAAGACAAAGGCAACTCAACTTAAAGCAGTAGACAAGCTCGTTTCTCATTGTTGGATTCAAAATCCAAAACAGTGCACTGGTTCATTAACCACTCGAGGGACGGTTACTGCTAAGGAGACAACAATTTCTAACAATTAGAAATTACCACGAATCCCAGACGTTCCTGGCTGGGTTACCAAGGGGCAGAGCCCCTAACCTGTGGGTTATGGGCCCACCGATTTCCCTTGGAAAAACAATCAACAATTGATGTACCAGGAAGAAATCTAGACATTTAGAAGACTTCTAAAAACCTAGGTTTACACGTACTGGAATAACCTAACTTCCAATACAATAATCATAGCCACAACCTCCCTCTGATACCACTGTTGGGTTTCTCTATGAGGATGGCACAACGCTTGTGCACGCAGCAGAAGTAATAAAAATCAAGAACAACCCAAAAGAGATGGGATCGGGCCATGAATATTGAATCAAGAAGTGAACAAACAACTAGGCAAAAATTACCTTAGTGGCGTTGAGTCACAACCCAACGGAGATGCTCCAAGCTTTGAGTCCTTGTCGGTGGCGAGTTCTATGTAGAATAACGTCTATGTATCTGCAGAAATCCACACGAGCAGGAGAACACCGAGCTTCGTCTCACGAAGGGTCGGGAAGGAGATCAACCGCACCTTGCACTTCCACGGACTGCTAGGTCCGCACCAGGAATAGCAACACCGGCGACTGTCGCCAGAGAGAAGGTGATCGGCAGAGCGAACGAGGCGGCTGAATGCTTACTTCCGGTAGGTATCGGGAATCGGCAGATCGGCAGAATGGTGGAACGCTTTCCGTCGGGCTCGGTTTGATCCACAAGAAAAATACCTGATCTTATCTCAAAACCCTAAGTCTAAATTTATACCAAAGGCATAAACAGACCTAAGAGTATCGCTATCCGCAGGCCACCCAAAATAGGGTTTCAGAATCATTCGACGAGAATCAGCATAGGTTCAGCGAGAATCAGTTGGCGGGATCCAGAAGAAAGATTTGGCGAGAATCAACAAGCAGATTCGGCGAGAATCAGCACCCAGATTTAGCAAGAATAAGCAGACAATCTCGACGACTCCCGTCGACTCTCGACGACTCGGTCCTCTATTCTCGACGAATAAACAGATTGATTCTCGATGACTTTTCCTTAGTCGGTGAGTCATACTCGACGACTCTCGACGAAATTCCTTTGACAACGTTTGCCCTACCCCATTCTGTGCGGTGATTGGTAACCCTTACAAACACAGTCAATCTTCCAACTTCTCCACAAACTCTTATGTGCGACCCTGCAGGCTCATATCGCGTTGGCAGTGAGATTACATCCTTGACCACTTCTAGATCACCATGGTAACTCCAACACGTGGCTTGACAGCTTGCACTTTTGATCTCGGCAGCAACTGAGATTAAACTTGTGACACGGGCATGTCGGATTTTGGGACACGGGCCTTTCCTGCTCGGGTTGACGAAGGTCAAACGTCGAGATGGGATTGCTGAACGTCGAGGGAGTGAAACGAGTGTGTCGAATTTTGGGACACGGACGTGTTAGGTAATTTTTGACATTTCCTGAAAAGCTTCAGAAATCAAAATTAAGCTAAGTTAGAAATAAAATTTATAAAAAGAAGCAATTTATTAATGAAAAATAGCTAAAAATGACAAAAATAAACAAAAACGACTTAAATAAAATACTATAAAATACATATATTTACAACTTATCAAGTGCACGACCCTATTATGTGTCAAGCCATTCCTATTCCTTCTGCTCCGTTGGTGCCTCCAGTTTTGCTGCAACCAGAGATAAATTTCATTTCACATTTTCAGTGATTACAACCTCCTACCTATGACAGTAGAGCCGATTGTATTTCTTTAGATTATTGGATTATTGCAATAGAGGAAATGTTCTCCTATTCAGGAATATCTGCTGACCAAAGAGTGATGGTCGCCACGTACTAGCTAAAGGGTCTTGCGGAGAGCTGGTGTTTAAGGGAAAAAGAGAACCTTACAGATGGATGTTCGTGGGACTCTTTCACGGAGTTGTTGCTGAGGAGATTTCTATCATCGATCGAGCAAGACTGTTTGATGAACAATTTTCTTCATTTGAAGAAAAGACAACTCACGGTCAGTGAGTACGAGATAGAGTTCAGCAAGTTGAGCAGGGTTGCTTCGGATTTGGTAGCCTCTGAAGCGAGCAGGATAAAGCATTTTCTAGGTGGTCTTAGGAGAGACATCCAATAGTTATCTAGTGCGTATGGATCTGAGAATTATGTTGAGGCAGTAGAAGCTGCCCTGAAGGTCGAAGTTATCGATAATGCCAAGAGTCAAGGCAAGCAAATGATAAAGGACAAGAGAAAGTCTAATTATGATAGAAGCTCTCGAAAATTTGGACCTGCTTTGAAGAAAGGAAGAAACGAGGTGTGTAGTATCTGTGGCCGGTCAGGCCATCTGTTTGAAAAGTGTTTCAAGTGGTTGGGAGATCAAAAGCAAGAGCAAGTGCATGCAATTCAGTGCACTCCCAAAGGAGATTTGGTGTGTATTTAGTGTAAGTCTAATTATGATAAGGTCTGTTTCCAGTGCACACAGAAAAGGTATTTTAAGTCAAGGTGCCCTCGGTCTCAACCCCCACTATAGCCAGTTACACTTCAAGCCTTGTCGTCGCCGCAATATTTGGATAACGGCAAGGGCAAGCTGAATGTGGTGATATTATAAGAAGCGAAGACGTCCACCCAAGTGATGTCAGGTAAGATTCTAATCTAACTCATAGCTCGTATGATGATGGTAGATTAGTTACATATACGATTTTATAGGGAAGTTTATGGTAAAGAATCATTGGGCATGCATTTTGTTTGATTCTGGGTTTACCCAGTTATTCGTGGCTAGTACTTTCGTAGAGCATCACCGTCTGACTCTTGATCAAGTTGGCAATTCATTTCGTATTTAGTTTCCCTCTAGTGACTCGGTGGTGTCGGACCAGGGTATCAAGAGTTGTCCAAATCATTTAAATGATCTATCTTTTGCCGATCTGAAGGTGTTAGACCAGGAGGACATTGATGTGATTCTGGGCATGGACTGGTTGTCTAGATATGATGCGGTTATCTAATTCAAGATTAAGCATTTGTACTTCAAGATGGACAACGGTTACCCTAGGAGTTTGTATGGCTTTCCGCACCAGGGTGCCCCGATTATTTTTGCAGTATGTGCTCGGAAGCTTTTAGATTCCAGTTGTTGTGGTTATTTGGTTTCTGTTTTGGGAGACGTTGGTAGTTTGTCGTATGTCGAGGATGTTCCTGTAGTGCATGAATTTCCTATTATTTTCCCAGAGAGTCTTCTTGGTATTCCGCCTGAGAGAGATGTGGAGTTTGTTATAGATCAAGAGTCGGGTACTTTCCCCATTGCTAAGGCACTGTACTATATGGCCCCACGCGAGCTAGAAGAGTTGCGTACCTAGCTAGATAAGTTATTGTAGTGTGGATTTATTAGGCCAAGTTCTTTGCCTTGGGGTGCTCACGTCTTGTTTGTTAAGAAGAAAGATGGATCTATGAGGCCATGCATTGATTATAGGGAATTGAATTAGGTAACTATCAAGAACAGGTATGCCTTGTCGCGGATAGATGATTTGTTTGATCAGTTGTATGGTATTGCGGTGTTTTCGAAGATTGACCTTCGCTCGGGCTACCATCAGTTGAGAATCCATTAGTCTGATGTCCCGTGAACTGCTTTCCGTTCTCGGCAAGGGCATTTTGAGTTCTTGGTGATGACTTTTGGAATGACAAATGCATAATCTACATTCATGGACATGATGAATACAGTGTTCAAAGATTTCTTCGACCAGTTTGTTATTGTTTTTATTGGCGATGTTTTGTTTTATTTCCGGAGTACTGAGGATCAAGCCTAGCACTTGCGTTTAGTTATATCTGCTTTAAGATAACATAAGTTGTATGAAAAGTTGAGTAAGTGCGTTTTTTTGCTACCTCAGGTGTCCTTTTTTGGGTCATATTGTTAATAAAGATGGAATTTCAATTGACCCAGAGAAGATAGATGCTGTTTTAGATTGGAAAAGACCTACCACACCTAAAGTGATAAGAAGTTTCTTAGGGTTGGCAGGACATTATAGAAGGTTTGTGGAAGGATTCTCTGCGTTGCCTACGCCTTTAACTAAACTTACGTAGAAGAGCACAAATTTTTTGTGGAGCTATAAGCGTAAAGAAGCCTTTTAGGAGTTGAAAAATAGATTGTGCACTGCTCCAGTATTGTCTTTTCCTACCAAAGGAGTGGAGTATGTTGTTTATGTGGATGCATCGCACGTTGGGCTTGGTTGTGTATTGATGCAAGAAGGAAATGTGATTGCTTATGGATCAAGGCAATTGAAGATTCACGAAAAGAACTACCCTACTCATGACTTGGAGATTGCGGTAGTGATTTATTCCCTGAAGTTTTGGAGACATTTGTTGTATGGCGCCATATGCAAGATTCATACGGACAATAAGAGCTTGAAGTATGTCTTTACTAAGGAGGAGCTGAATTTGCTCTAGCGTAGATGGTTGGAGTATGTCGCAAATTATGATGTTGATATTCTATCTCATTCGGGAAAAACTAATGTGGTAGCCGATGCCTTGAGTAGGAAGACCACGCAGAACTTTAACTTACTATAGAATCCATGCTGGAAGAGTATTTATTAATGGGTATTTCTGTTGGGAATAGTAATTCGCCAAGCAGTGTGGAAGTGGCGGAGCTTCTTGGATTACTCTTACAGGGCTACATCAAAAGGGCCCCCCTAATTTGCAACATATTCATAGTAGGACTGAAAAAGGGGAATTATTCGACTTTTTAATTGATGGTACAAGGACTTTGAAGTAGTGGGGAAGGTATTATATTCCCACTGTCGAGGATTTTCAAGCAAAGCTGTGTAGTGAGGCGCATGGTTCTATTGTTTCCTACCACACTAGTTTAACAAAGATGTATAGAGATTTGAAACAGATCATTTGGTGGTATGGGATGAAGAATGATATAACCAAGTTTGTGTCTGAGTGTTTTGCTTGCAAGCGACTTAAGGAAGATCATTGATGATCGGGTGGCAAGTTGACACCTTTGGATATTCCAAGTTTGAAGTGGGAGAGTATTCTATGGACTTTATTACCGGTTTGCCAAGATCTCCCCAAGGGCATGATTCAGTGTGGGTCATAGTGGATAAATTGACCGAAGTGTGCTCACTTCGTGCCATTCAAGATTGATTACTCCATGAAGAAGATAACAGAGTTGTATTTGGAAGAGGTCATTAGATTGTATGGAGTACCTGTAATTATCGTGTCAAATCGAGATTCCAAGTTTACGTCTAATTTTTGGAAGAGTTTACAGGAAGGGTTGGGTACCGACCTCAGATATTCAACCGTTTATCATCCGCAGACCAATGGTCAGACAAAAGGAGTTAATCAGATTTTGGAAGATCTATTAAGATGTTACATCTTGGACCACAGAGGAGCATGGGATGAGTGGCATAGATTTATTGAATTTGCCTATAATAATAGTTATAAGGAGAGTTTGAAGATGGCCCCCTTTGAGGCTTTGTATGGGAGGCATTGTCGAACCCCTTGGTTTTGGGCTAAAGTTGTTGAAAGACCATTGTTGGGTCCAGAAGCTTTAAGAAAAAATGAATACTTCTGTAACGCATATTTGAGAGATGCTTCGTTTGTCCCAGGGGCATTATGAGAAGAACGTTAATCGACAAAGGGTTGATCTGGAGTTCGTAGTTGGGGACATTGTTTTTCTCAAGGTATCTCCGATGTCAGGCGTTAAGAAGATGGAATGAACCACAAGTTGGATCCTTGATATGTGGGACCTTTCCAGGTTATTGAACGCATCAGAGTGTCATCTTATAGGCTGGGTTTGCCCGCTAATTTTACTAGTGTGCACAATGTGTTTCTGGTGAGCTAGTTACGGAAATGTGTGTTTATTGACCGGCATGTCCTTGACTCGGCGCCCCAGTTGTCGCCTAATCTTTCTTATGTTGAGGTGCCTGTTCGTATTCTAGATTCTCAGGATCGGGTGTTGTGAAGGAAGAAAATACCCATGGTCAAGGTTCTTTCGCAAAAAAAAGACGTTGAGAGGGCGACTTGGGAGTTGGAGTTAGCTATGAGAAAGGCTCATCCTCATCTGTTCTCCTAGTTTCTTTGGTAAGTGTTTCTATTTTATAACCTTTGGTTATTTTCTTTCTATAGTGGATTCGATTTTGTCTCAAGTTTCGGGACGAAACTTTCTTTTAGGTGGAGTGGTTATAACGCCCCTGATTTTTTGATGTTTATTTTAATTCTCGTAGTGACGTAATAATGATGTTAGAGCATTACGCTGACGTGTAGTTAGCGGACCCCATTGTTGGAGCTTGATTTTGCTCATCGAAATCCTAGATTTTGACTCGGTGGATTTTAGTAGGTATATGTTGGTTTTGACTTCGGGGAATTTTAATCCGAGTTTGTTTGTCGAATCTAAATTTTGACTTCGTCGTTGGTTTTGTAGCACCGATATTTAGCCTTACGGCAAATTTAGTCGAAATCTTAGGTGATTTGGGTTTTCCGGTTGCTTGGGCGTGTATGTAATAATAATAATAATAATAATATACTATTAGATATATACATACATAAGCTTATACGTTATAGCGAAACCCTATTCATCATCTCTCCCAAGCTGTCTGTTTAACCCGAATCCACGACCAGTTTTCAACCCTCTTCAAATCCGACGACTTGGCTTTCTAGCTGCCTCTTCCAGCAAGTCCGTTTGTCCTCCGTCAAACCGCACGGCTTCCTTAGTCAAACCTCCCTGAGGGAAGGTCCAGATCGGCACCAAGTCCTAGAGGCCAAGTCGCTCAGCTAGCTTGGGGAAATCCGCCAGGCCGCACGTATTCCCTCTTGTTCTCTTTTTATTTTTTTCCCCCTCACGTTTGCCCGGTTCACATGTACCCCGGGCAGCCTGTAATTTTAGCCCTGCCCATTTGGGCAGGCCCCCAAGCCAATAAATAGGGGGTGGCACTCCCCAAATAACGCTGACTCGAATCGAGGAGCACGCTTGTTAAGAGCTACGGTCTCGAGTTTAGTGCCTTGCGGCCTTTTGTCCGACCGGCTTCTTATCTTCTTGCTCTTTTTCCCCTTTTACTGAAACCTCTTTGTTATAAATCAAAAGAAACTCGCCGCAAGAGAGGCTTTAGCCGCGACGGGCGAATTCTTGTGTCACCGCTTCGTGCGGCTTGCTCTAGTTTTTTCTCTAACCACTAGTAACCTGCTACTCAACAGTTTCCCCCCACACTTCTTTCTATTTGCATAACCTGGAGGCACATTTCTTGCAACAACAGTTAACACGTGACCTTTAGATTTGGGTTAGTCAGTGAATTTAGGCGGTTAGATAGTGTCAGACCACAGACCGCACAATGCAAACTTTGTCCCACCAGGGATGCTCTCTGGGAAGCCACCGTGCAATTGGCTCGGGAAACCGACGAAATTCGCCAGGAAATCGCTCTGTAGTTTGCGGTGACTAATGATGTATTTGCCGCTATTATTCATCAGCTAGACTCTAAGCTCGCATCAGGGTCGATTACTTCGGCCAACTCAGTGCTAGTAGTGGAGAGCGCGCCTATTTACCCGCCTGCTTGTCCACCGGGTGGACCATATGCCTATCTGTAAGTCTATCCGCAGGACTATCCAACATCTTACTCGCCTAGGTAGGCCGCTGTCCCCCTGCGGCTTCTTGTTGTTAGACAAGAGAGGGTGTGTTCTTATGAACCTGGTCCCACGTCCGTCATTTAATCTACCAATCACATGAGAAAACTGCAGAAATATTCCGCTTCTACGAAAAGAAAAAGAGGTCCGATAACTTTATTCCAAGTCAGACAGGGTGAGAATGAGACACTCTCTCATTTTATTGGCCTCTTTCAGAAGGAGGTTTTGGATGTTTAGAATGTCGATCCAAAATTGTACAAAATCGGTTTGATTAAAAGCTTAAAAGTAGGACCATTCAGGTTCGAAGCCAGCCTTAAAGAGGAAAAGACATATTGGGAGATAATTAATCTTGCTAATCGGTACATTCCTATTGGAAGAGGTAATTCTGATTATGTCATGAATGGAAACCAAATTGTAAGAAATCCTTTCATCCTGTAGACCAGAAATCTAAGGGCTCTGATTAGTACTGTGAGTACCATAAGGGAAAGGGTCACTTGACAGTTGATTGTAGAGCTCTTCAACAACTAGTGGAGAAAATGATGAAGAAGGGAAAATTCGGTGAAACCGTCCAAAAGGTTTACACATCTCACCCAAGAGCCTAAAAAGGCAAATATGTGCTGGACACTCTCCACAGCTTGGAATAACTGGATCCAAGAGTCTCACCATCAATATTGGGAACGAACGCGTTAATTTGTTTGTATTGCCAACTAATTTCCTAATTTTTTTATCGAATATGATTTTCTATCATTATTTTAAATTCATACTTCAAAGATTCTATACTGATACTTTTTATTGGCAAGTTATTCTTCTTCTCTATCTATAACTCGAGATTTAAGAGCACTAAATCAAGTGATATCGCTGGGTTTAGCTTGGAACCCCCTGGAGTGATTTCCATTAGCATAACACCACGATGACCACGTGATGTAGGGATATTTCGCACCGTGTAGTGGGAGCTTGCATATTCTAGTGAGGTGGGCAACTGAATTATGGATCCCAGCTGGTATCTAAACCCACCTCTATATTTTGGAGGGATAGGGTGGTTATTAGTTCTACCATGTCTTGTAAGGGATATCGTTACAACTTTGATGATCACGTGAGGAAAGCAATGCCATCATGCGCACCTGCCCATAGATCATCCTAGTTTGTAACCATCAAACACTACTTGATACTCTCGAGGTGTGACTTCAAGGGCCCCACAGCTTGGTTGATCCCTTTGTGGAAAGCAATGCGCCTTACGCGCACCTACCCAATAGATTAACTTGGTCTGTACCCCAGGCAAGAGGGCAGTGTATCATTCTTCTCTAGTTGCTAGAGTTTACAAATTTTGTGACCTCTTGAGGAAAGCAATGCACCTACGCGCACCTTCCCATACGGTCACTTGTGTTTGTAGCTCCATCCCTTCCTTACAGGTCATAATTCTTGGCTCATCATATTGCAAGACCAAAGATATGTGAAAAGCTTTTGTGACCCTTTGAGGAAAGAAATACACCCTGTGCACACTTGCCCGCTTGGTCACTTAAGTCTATAGCTCATTTCTTTCAGTTCAGACAAAATTTTGGTATCCGCTCAATCCGAAAGTTTTGGCAGTGGATTAATGGTACAACTTTTGTGACCCTGTGAGGAAAGCAATGTGTTGGAACTCCTTATTACTTATTTTGGATAGGTTTACCATTAGGAATTTATTTAGACCAAACTTGTATAGACTAGGGTCATATTTTATTTCTAGAGTTTTTTCTGAAGGAATTCCAGAGAAGCTCAGTTCGACGAACTCTGAACTCAGTTCGACTAACTCAGATCTCAAACTATGAGCTTAGTTTGAAGAATTCTGAGCTCAGTTTGATGAACGCACAACACAACTCGACGAAAGTGATAAATCAGTTTGTAAAAGATAAGTTCGATGAAAGCCAAGCTTAGTTCGACGAACTCAAATCTTAAACTCTGACTTAGTTTGACGAACACTGTTCTCAGTTCGACGAATACAGAGCTCAGCTCGACGAAAGTGATAAGTCAGTTTGTAAAAGATCAGTTCGATGAATGCCAAGCTCAGTTCGATGAAATCCTTGCAAAGTTTTATGAATCCGACGGTTTCTCTATCAACAGAAGGCAGAATGATTTCAAAATGTTTGGTAACTGAAACTCTGATATTTAATGCTAAATATTCTATTGAATATAGCCATTTAAGGCAGCATTAAAGATGGATTCATCACAGAGTTTTAAATCTATTTAATTTCAAGGGAGTTACAAATTCTCAAGGTATTCTTTAGACGTTTCAAGAATCGATTAATTCAAATATTAGAATTCTTCTTAGACATTCTATATATATATTCAAAAGATTGTTTCTTGAAGTATACATTGATAGACATACAGACTTACATATACAGATATAAAGAGATATAGATATTCTGCTTCAGACTCTTCCCGTGACAAATCTTAAAATATGAGACATCCTAATACAATTCTTTCAGAAACATCTACTTGAGAGCAGAAACATACAAGAAGGCTTACACCCCGAAGAAAAGTTCCCTCTCCTGATCACAATCTCTATTCAAATCAGGGGGAGCTTTTTTTAATATCATCCACTAAATCTTCTTAGAGATACTTGACATAGAAGACAACATCTAAATCTTTTAGTTTATCTTTTAACTATGTATAGGGGTTTTAACACCCTTCAAAAGTTAACTCTTAGTTCCTAAGTCACCTGATCAAAAAACATAAGCTTGGTTTTTGGTACCTAGTCAAAAGTCCAAAGGGTTGCTATCCCTTAGAAAATAGATCTTCTAGTGGCAGTGAACCTGAGCAAAAACATGTAGTGGATACCTACCAGGGTGGTAGAAGAGTAGACGTACCCAGATTTATTGGGGAACTACTATAAAATCCTTGTGTCATTTATGATTGATTATTTTTTATTTTGTGTGCTGTGAATCTAATTTATATATATATCACTATTTTTACAACAGCTATAAAAATAAAATTAAAGTTTTAAAAATACTCTATTCACCCCCCCCCCCCTCTAGAGTAAAGTTAGATCTATCCCTTCACTTTCAATTCGTATGAGAAGAGGTTTGGTTATACAGGCTAACACCTTAACCAACAGATCTGATAGATCTTATTTTACCTAGAAGTTTGCTTTTAGATCAATGATAAAATTATCATGGCACAAAATGAGTACTCACGCACCAGACATCCTGTTTGCAATCTTAATAAGTTTGCACTATGGCTGGAAAAGATTAGGTTATATATGAATTCTATTGATGAGGATATCTACAATTCAATCTTGATAGGTCCATCTCTACCACATGCAACAACAAGCTCCAATGCTACACCACCTCCAGAATGGGCAGAAGCTCAGAGAAAAGTGAATACTGTTGATGCAAAGGCTATTAATATACTAGCCAAAATAATGTCTAATGATATTTTTTTAGAAGGTTACTGAATGCACCTAAGCAAAAGAAATCTGGGACTCCCTCACTACAATGGTAGCTGGATCAGCAGATGAAAGATAGGATAGAATATCTCACATGATTTCTCAATACGAGAATTTCAAAAAAGAAGAAATCGAATCTGTTGCTGATATGTGTACATGACTCAGTCTCATAATAAATTAACTGAAAACTTTGGAGAAAGTTATTTTATTGACAGAAGTAAATGACAAAATCCTTATGTGTTATCCTAGCACATGGGATTCAAGAATTTGGCCAATTAGAGAAGCCAGAAGTGTGAATAAAATTTCAACAGAAACTTTGTTGGGCAAGCTCAAATCATATGAACAGCTCATCAAAATAAGGGAAGCTGAACAAATTACCTTATCCTTGGTACAGAAGGACAAGAGTAGTTCTTTTCAAGCAACTGAAGAGGAAGAACAACTTCCAAAGAATGACGAACTCATGAGTCTTTTGGCTACAAGATTTTAAAAAATGGGCAGAAAAGACCTTAGGAGAAGATTTTCCAGAAACAAGGACAGTCCTAGGTATGACAGAAGTAAAAGATTTTTTGCTATGGTTGTAGGAAACCAGGACACATTCTTCTAGAATGTACTAAAATTGAGAAGAAAGATAAGAAGAAGGAGAAAGACTTCTAAAAGCATTCAAACAAATCCTCTTCCAGTAAGCAAAAACAGAAGGGGAAAGGCTTTGTTGTTGAAACATGGAGTGATACAGACACTGAATCTTTAGAAAGTTCAAGTGAAGATGAAGTAAAATCAAAGGGTAAAGAACTATGTTTGATGGCAATCAATGCATCAAACAACAATTCATATTCTGAATCTGAGTCTGAAGAAGTCCAGGTAATTTCGACTTTTGATTTTACATCAAACAAGTTCAAAATAGATTTTAAATTGCTTTGTAATGATTTAATAAGATCTGAGAAAGAAATAAAACTTCTTAGAGAAAAATTAACTGAATTACACAAATTATCATCGGAAAATATCAAACGTAAATAAGAATTGAAAATTTCTAAGGAACAAATAGTTTCTTTAGAAAATAGATTATATGAAGCTAAGAATTTTGAAGAAACTCTTATTGCGAAAAGTATCAAATTGATGAATATTACAGGCACAGTCAATGCCAGATTAAATGACAGACTATGCTTGGGAGCTTTATCTAGTCAACGCCCAATTTTTAAGAAAGATATTTTAACTACTCCTATAAAATTTATATCTGCTAAAGGAAAAGATATATTAGTAATTACAGATAAAGACACTGAAGCTTTGTCATATAATGAACCAGAGAATAAATAAAAATCCTTTCAAAAAAACCATGTTTAACAGAATTTGTCGAACCGAGTTCGACGAAATCACTATTATTTGTCGAACGGATATAGACGAACGCTAAATGCAGAAAATGATTATAACTATTCAGAGAATGGATCACGACGAAATCACCATTATTCGTCGAACGGAGCTCGACGAAATATGAATAATTCGTCGAACTCAAATTTTTCAAATAGAAATTTTACTGCTTTCCAAGGAATAATCAAACTCAAAAGTTGTTAAACTCTTTCACTGAGTGGATCATTCCTCGCAGGTGATATCATCCACTTGAATATAAAAATTAACCTGAATATTCCTATATTTCTACTTATTATGACAAAAAACCAAGACCCAAGGTAATCTGGGTCAAGAACACCTAACTTATTTTTAATACAGGAAAAGAACTATTATACCACAGAGGAACAGTGGTATTTGTATAGTGGGTGCTCTAAACACATGAAAGGTCGAAAAGCTTATCTAAAAGACTTCAAAGCAAAGCTTCGACCAACAGTCATATTTGGAGACTCCAACTGTGGCAAGACAAAGGGCTATGGCAATATCAAAGTTGGATTAGTTACCTTCAGAAATGGTGATTATGTGAAAGGTCTTAAGCATAACCTTATCAGCATAAGTCAACTATGTGATGAAGGTTATAAGGTATCATTTAATAAGTCTTTATGCTCTATTATATCTAGTGAAAACAAAATTTTTTTGTCTTGGGTTAGACAAGGTAACATATATTTAGTTAATTTTAATTCTGCTAAAACTGAGATATGCTTGTTTAATTAGATAAGTAAAACAAATGAACTTTGGCATAAAAGATTAGGGCATGTAAATCTTAGAATTCTTGCTAAATTGTCTAAGGACAACCTTGTCAGAGGACTACCTTCTGGATCTTACAAGAAGGAAGGACTTTGCAAGGCTTGTCAATTATATAAGCAAACTAAAAATAGTTTTAAATCCATAGCTAAAAGTGATTCACCCATAATTTTATATTTGATACATATGGATCTTTTTGGTCCTATTTCAATACAAAGTTTAGGAGGGAAGTCAAACACATTAGTATTTGTTGATGATTTCTTCAGATTCTCCTTGGTGTTCTTTCTTAAGAATAAGTCTTATAACTTCAGAATTCTTACAGAGTTTCTAAAGAACATCAAGATTGAGTATTCTACTTAGATTGCATTGATCAGAAGTGATCAAGGCAATAAGTTTGAATCTCTTCTGATTAGAGAATACTGTTGTAATGAAGGAATCAGACATTGTTTCTCTGCTCCTAGGACTCAACAACAAAATGGGGTGGAAGAAAGGAAAAATAGAACACTAATTGAATCTGCTGGAACATTAGTTGTAGATGCTCACTTACCCCTATCCTTTTGGGTAGAAGTAGTAAACACAAAAAATTTTGTTCTTGACAGAAGTCTTATACATAAACTCAAGGGTAAGACTCCCTATGAATTGCTTAAAAATAAGAAACCTAAAGTAAATTATTTTAAAAAATTTAGGTGTAAATTTTATATTCATAATAATGACAAGAAAATTTTTGAAAAATTTTAAGTTAAAGTTACAGATAAAATATTTCTTTGGTATTCTCTTATCAATAAGGCTTATAAGGTTTATAATAATTCTACCTATAAAATATAAGAATCCATATATGCATCATTTGATGAAACTAACATGCTTTACAAGGAGAGGAATACCTCTACCACAAAATTTTTTCAACAACCAATTCTCTGTGAAAAACTAGATGAATATAACCTAAAGCAAGAGGATACATTGCATCCTTCTCAACAGATTGTTGAAGAGAGTGATGAAGTTAATTCTGAAATTTATATTGAAAAAGTTTCCTCTTCCCATTTTGTCCCTTCTTCTGGGGGCCTAGATTCAGTTTTCCCTAGATCAAGGCAAGGGGAAATTCTTGATGAAGAAGCTCCAAATGATGAAACTCTAGTTGCAGCAGCTAATTTTGTTAAAGTTCCTTATACAGAAATGACTGAAGTCATCTCAGTGTTAGCTTATCTAGCTCACGGTAATTATTTTGTGACAATTTTGATTTTCTACATAGTCATATTACCTGCCTACCAGATTTTGGAGAGGATCTTTCTAGAGAAATAGTGTTACTGTGCTCCTATTAATGCCTCAGCCTTAGAATAGCTTGTAAAAGATGTCTCTACCAGTTTTGATCCAGTCCCACAGACTATTATGATAGATATTTCTGAGGAGGCTTGTTCCCCTCCTACTTTTTCTTGGGATGAATCTCCTATGCATAATTTTGATGATCTTCAGGTATTTCATCTTCTTCTAAGAAGCATATTTCTCATCATTCTAGAACAAATCAGTTCAGGAAAGAAAGATCTACAAGGCAAGAAAGACCTACATGGTTTGAGACTTATGGTAGATAGAGCAGTCAACAATATGCTAGCCAAGACAGGCCAGCCTCTCTAGTGATTGAACAAGAAATAGATCCTGTTTACAGAATTGCTAGGTTCAAGGACCTAGTTGCACTTTCTCAGATAAAGAAGGCATGAACTGAAGGTAAGGATACGTCTCAATTTTCTACTTTCTCTTCTTACAGGCAATAGGAACTAGACAGGTATAAGAAGAAAAGCATGTTTAATGTTGATGAATATATGAGCTTGCATCCAGAAGCTGTTGTCCCTACAGTCTCTTGCCAAATTATTATTGGTTCTCAAGATCTAGAGATAAGCAAAAGTCAGTCAGATTATCCAATAAGACAACTAATACTCACCAAGTCCTCTTCAGATCCTTCATGTGATACACCTCAGAAGGATTCATAACTTTAATTATGTTTTTGAACATTATTGTTATAACTTCCCCAAAACTGTTAATATATCTGCTGAAATCTTATGTTTCTGTTAGATAAATATTTCTGTTTTTTGTTTTTCCTATTTGATAGTATCCTCACCCAAATAAGGGGAGATTGTTGGAATTCTTTATTACATATTTTGGCTAGGATACTATTAGGAATTTATTTTGACCCAACTTGTATACACTAGGGTCATATTTTTTTTCTAAAGTTGTTTCAGAAGGAATTCCAGAGAAGCTCAGTTCAACTAACTCTGAACTAAGTTCTACTAAATCAGATCTCAAACTCTAAGCTTAGTTCGACGAACTCTGAGCTTAGTTTGACAAACACAGAGCTCAGCTCGATGAAAGTGATAGCTCAGTTTGTAAAAGATCAGTTCGACGAAAGCCAAGCTCTGTTCGACTAACTCAGATCTCAATCTCGGAGGTTAGTTCGACAAACTCTGAGCTCAGCTCAACAAAAGTGGTAGCTCAGTTTTTAAAAGATCAGTTCGATGAAAGCCAAGCTCAGTTCGACGAAATCCTTATTGAGTTCGACGAATCTGACGGTTTCTCTATCAATAGAAGGCAGAATGATTTCAAAATGTTTGGTAACTGAAACTCTGATATTTAATGCTAAATATTCTATTTAATATAGTCGTTTAAGGAAGCATTAAATATGGATTCATCATAGATTTTTAAATCTATTTAATTCTAAGGCAATTTCAAATTCTTAAGTGATTCTTCAAAAGTTTCAAGAATCGATTAATTCAAATATTTTAATTATTCTCAGACATTCTATATATATATTCAGAAGATTGCTGCTTGAAGTAGACATTGATAGAAATACAGACTTACATATACAGGTATTCTGAGATACATATATTCTGCTTCAGACTCATCTAGTGACAAATCTTCAAATCTGAGAGACATCCTAATAAAATTCTTTCAGAAACATCTACTGGAGAGAAGAAGCATACAATAAGGCCTACACATTGAAGAAAAGTTCCCTCTCCTGATCACAATCTCTATTCAAATAAGGGGGATCTTTTTGCAACATCATCCACTAAGTCTTCTAAGAGGTACTTGATAGAGAAGATAACATCTAAATCTTTTAGTTTACCTTTAAACTGTGTACAGTGTTTTAACTCCTTTCAAAAGTTAACTCTTGGTTCAAAATTCACCTGATCAAAAGACTTAAGCTTGGTATTTGTGTACATGGTAAAAATACCAAAGGGTTGCTAGATATCCCTTAGAATATAGATCTTCTAGTGACAGGGCACCTGAGCAAAAACCTGTTGTGGATGCCTACTATTGTGGTAGAAGAGTAGACGTACCAAGATTTATTGGGTAACTACTATAAAATCCTTGTGTCATCTGTGATTGATTATTTTTTATTTTGTGTGCTGTGAATATAATCTATATATATATTACAATTTTTACAACTGCTCTAAAAAGAAAATTGAAGCTTTTAAAATACTCTATTTACCCCACCTCTAAAGTAAAGTTAGATCTATCCCTTCACTTTCACAATGCACCTTGCGCTCACCTGCCCGCTTGGTCACTTAAGTTTGTAGATCATTTCTTTCAGCTCGTGCAAATCGAACATTATTATTCGCTTCAGTCCGCAATGTTTGATCTATCAGGTCGCCAAGATATTTTCTTCTTGGGTGATAAAGTTTACTGTTTTTGTGACACTGTGAGGAAAGCAATGCTAGTCTAGTGCGTACCTGCCCGCTTGGTCATCCTAGTCTTTAGCCCATATTTCTTAGCTCGCAGAATTTATCATATGATTCATAACTAATGAAAACACAGGCAGGAATTAATATTCGCCAAAGTCCACATCTTCTTAATATTATTGATTATGCGAACTGGAGCGATCTTTTAAAGGCTCAATTAGATCATATTCCTATCATCGCATTCTCTTGGCGAGCTAGAAAATTAGTGGGTGTGGCATGAGTTCTTATTTATTTTGGCTATCTTTAAGCAATGTATGCTTTGCCAATTTCTAAGCAAGCGAGCCAGACTCAAAGTCGTGCGGACAATTCTTCACTAAACTATGGTTGCGACCATTGAGCAATATATAAATTCAGATAACAAGTTTAATGGAAACATTCAAGAACAAGAAATAAACTGAATGATGGAAATGATAACAGACGCGAGCTAAGAAAAATTATCCTTTATATTAAATCATATCATAGATGCATTGCCGAACTCCTGTGTTTTTTGGCTAAAAGAAACATCATTAGCATTATCCGCACAGGCTTTAGCGGCTTCACACTCCTTAGCTTGAGTTTTGTGGCTTGGGATATTTGATTTAGCTCGCAGTTAGTATTCTCGGTTTATTCTATCCGGTTATCTTTCCTCTTCCAATTTTGTACCTTCTTCTGTGGGCTAAGATTCAGTTTTCCCTGGATAAAAGTAGGGGGACATGCTTGATGAATAAGCTCCAAATGAAGAAACTCTAGTAGCAGCAACTGATTTTGTTGAAGTTCCTGATACATAAATGACAGAAGTAATCTCAGTGTTAGCTAGTCTAGCTCACTATAAATATTTTGTGACAATTTTGATTTACTGCATAGTCATATTACCAGCCTACCAGATTTTGGAGAGGATCTTTCTAGAAAAAAAGTTTGTTACTCTGCTCCTATTAATGCCTCAGCCTAAGAACAGCTTGTAAAAGATGTCTCTACCAGTTTTGATCATGTCCCACAGACTATTATGAATGATATTTCAGAGCAAGTTTGTTCCCCTCCTACTTTTTAATGGGATGAATCTCATATGCATAATTTTGATGATCTTCAGGTATTTAATCTTCTTCTTAGAAGCCTATTTCTCATAATTCTAGAATAACTCAGTTCAGGCAAGAAATATCTACAAGGCAAGAAAGACATACATGGTCTGAGACTTATGGTAGACAGAGCAGCCAATAACATGCTAGCCAAGATAAGCCAGCCTCTCTACTGATTAAACCACTGTTAGATCCTGTTTACAGAATGGCTAGGTTCAAGGACCTAGTTGCATTTTCTCAGATAAAGAATGCAAGAACTAAAAGTAAGGATACCTCTCAGTTTACTACTTTGTCTTCTTACAGGAAACAGTAACTGGACAGGTATATGAAGAAAAGCATGTTTAATGTTGATGAATATATGAGATTGCATCCAGAAGCTGTTGTCCCTACAGTCTCTTCCCAAAATATTATTGGTTCTCAAGATCTAAAGCTAAGCAAAAGGTAGTCAGATGATCCAACAAGAAAACTGATCTTCACCAAGTCCTCTTCACATCCTTCATGTGATATAACTCAGAAGGATTCCTAACTTTAATTATGTTTTTGAACATAATTTTTATAACTTCCCCAAAACTATTTATATATCTACTAAAATCTTATGTTTCTACAAGATAAATATTTATGCTTTTTGTTTTTCTTGTTTGATAGTATCCTCACTTAAATAGGGGGAGATTGTTGGAACTCCTTATTATTGATTTGGGCTAGGATTACTACTAGGAATTTAGTTTGACCCAACTTGTATAGACTAGGGTCATATTTTATTTCCAGAGTTGATTCAGAAGGAATTCCAGAGAAGCTCTGTTCGACGAACTCTGAACTCAGTTCTACTAACCCAAATCTGAACCTCTTAGCATAGTTCGATGAACTCTGTGCTTAGTTCGATGCAGAGCTCTGCTCGATGAAAGTGATAGCTCAGTTTGTGAAAGATAAGTTCGACGAAAGCCAAGCTCAGTTCGACTATCTTAGATCTCAAACTCTGAGCTTAGTTCGACGAACTCTGAGCTCAGTTTGACGAACATAGAGCTCAGCACGATGAAAGTGATAGCTCAGTTTGTAAAAGATCAGTTCGACGAAATCCATACTCTGTTCGATGAAATCCTTGCTGAGTTCGACAAATCAGACAGTTTCTCTATCAATAGAAGGCAGAATGATTTCAAAATGTTTGGTAACTAAAACTATTATATTTAATGCTAAATATTCTATTGAATATTGCCATTAAAGGCAGCATTAAATATGGATTCATCATAGAGTTTTAAATCTATTTAATTCCAAGGCAGTTACAAATTCTCAAGTGATTCTTCAAACGTTTCAAGAATCGATTAATTCAAATATTTGAATTCTTCTCAGACATTATATATATATATTTTGAAGATTGCTGCTTTAAGTAGACATTGATAGACATACATACTTATATATACAGAGATAGAGATATTCTGATTCAGATTCTTCTAGTGAAAAATCTTCAAATCTGAGATACATCCTAATATAATTCTTTCAGAAACATCTACTAGAGAGCAGAAGCATACAAGAAGGCCTACACTCTGAAGAAAAGTTGCCTCTCCTGATCACAATCTCTATTCAAATAAGGGGGAATTTTTGCAACATCATCCACTAAGTCTTCTCAGAGATATTTGACAGAGAAGACAACATCTAAATTTTTTAGTTTACCTTTAAACTGTGTACAGGATTTTAACTCATTTCAAAAGTTAACTCTTGGTTCCAAAGTCACCTGATAAAAAGTCTTAAGCTTGGTTTTTGGGTTCCTGGTGAAAATCCCAAAGGATTGCTTGATCTCCATTAGAAAATAGATCATCATATGATAGGGAGCCTGAGCAAAAACCTGTAGTGGATACCGACTATGGTAGTAGAAGATTAGACGTACCCAGATTTATTGGAGAACTACTATAAAATCCTTGTATTGTCCGTGATTAATTATTTTTTATTTTGTATGCTGTGAATATAATATATATATATAACTGTTTTTATAACTGCTATAAAAATAAAATTGAAGATTTTAAAATACTATATTTACCCCACCTCTAGAGTAAAGTTAGATCTATCCCTTCACTTTCACAATGCACCTTGCGCGCACCTGCCTGCTTAGTCACATAAGTCTGTAGCTCATTTCTTTCAACTCGTTCAAATCGAACATTATTATTTACTTCAGTCTACAAGGTTTGATCTATCAGGTCGCCAAGATATTATCTTCTTGGGTGATGGAGTTTACAGTTTTTGTGCCCATGTGTGGAAAGCAATGCAAGCCTAGTCCGCACCTGCCCGCTTGGTCACCTAAGTCTATAGACTACCTTTCTTAGCTTGTAGAATTGCAATTAGATCATATTCCTGTGATCGCATTCTCTTGGCGAGCTAGAAAATTAGTGGGTGTGGCATGAGTTCTTATTTATTCTAGCTATCTTTAAGCAATTTATGCTTTGCCAATTTCTAAGCAAGCGAGCAAGACTCAAAGTTGTGAGGACTGGACTTCACTAAACTTAGGTTGCGACCATTCATCAATACATAAGTTCAGATAGGAAGTTTAATGGAAAAATTCAAGAACAATAAATGAATTTAATGATGGAAATGATAGAATACGCGAGCTAAGCAAATGTATCCTTTGTATTAAATCATATCATACATGCATTGCCGAACTCCTGTGTTTTTTGGCTACAAGACGCATCATCAGCATTATCCGCACATGCTTTAGCGGCTTCACACTACTTGGCTTGAGTTTGGTGGCTTGGGATTTTTTATTTAGCTAGCAAAGTTATCAATCCAATCAATATTTGTCCGCAGGCCGTGCGGCTACTATTCTTAGTTTATTCTATCCGGCTAACTTTCATCTATTTCCCGGTTTGTAATTAATATACTCGGCATATCTGAGCGACTTATCCCAATTTATTTGTGGCCGGAGTCTGCCGACTTATATTGCATATTCTTTTTGGCCCGCGACTTGCCGCATCAAGTCTAATGTGAATTCGGTTTACCATCAGTCAGCCCATTACCTAGTTTACTCATATTGAAAGCGGTAATATTTCGAGTTACTTGGCGCGGTTAGCCGCACTACCCGCATGGCTTGGAATTCATTGTGTGTATTCTAAAGTAATCCGTAGGTTGCTTATCCCAAAGACCTTCTCGCAATGCAAATGTGGCCTATTAATTGGTTTTCAAATAAGTCGCAACCAACTGTTGATTTATATTAGTGATTGGTTAATGGCGACTTCTCACCAAATCTCCCAGTTTGTAGCTCTACAATATATTTTCAAGGACCATCGAATTGCAGTAAGCTCGCAAGCATCTGCTACTGCAATTAATCTCTTCTTTGCAGTTTACTAAAATGAAGCCGTAGAGTTGTGCGTTCACATAGATCTTCATTTTGTTAATTCTTTAGTTATCATTCTTAATCGGTGACAAGAAAGGTAAATAAGGTCGCGTGAATAGATAAGTAAGTAAAATCACAATAGAATACACAATACAGAAGGTAAGTACACTTTAATTTCTTTATCAAAAATAAAAAAGCCAGACCGCACGGTTAACAAAATAATACCGTCGGTTCCCAACAAACAAAAAATTACAAGTTAAATTCATCCATTCTAATCGCTCGGCTTGAGCATTTTATCCGCATGGGTGCTTGAATCAGTCTCACCGTCAACGTCGACTAAAGATGGCGAGTAACTGCCACTGTCCGATGGAGAAAGGCTCAAATCAGCAACCTCCTCGAGCTTGGATTTGTAAAAATCTAACCCCGTGGTCACGCTAGCTTGTCCGTAGGATTCTGAAGTCGCTGTTTGGCTCCAGCTTTCCAGGCTGACCACGTCATCTTCGTCTTTCTTGTCTTCATCTTTTCTTCTTCCCCGACCATACCCTTAACTTTGTCTGCACGGTTCATAGCAACCACTTTCTTTTTCAGGAAAGGGAATAGGTCGATCAAAGTGGTGTCACCGAATCCTTGCACAAGGCCGCCGAGACTACGGAGACGGTTAAGCACCCCATCAATACCATTGACAACTTGCGGGAAGACGGTTGTTAACCAAGATATCAACGATCCCTCCCAAGGTAGCTAACTCGCATGTCACGTGTAATTCCCCTACCTGATCTAATGTGACGATGTCACGGCTCTGCTCTAGGAGATGCTACAGGGTAGCAGCCCAAGCACCCCAACCCCTCTCCCTCCACAGGAGGGTTGTTGGTGGCCACAGCCTCCCTTTCATGAGGGAATCTCTCCGATTAAGAGCGCACTATGGGGACTATCATGTTTGACTCATCAAAGAGAGGTTGTGGTCACGAAAGGTGGAAGGGGACGTTACAATCAAAAGTGCGCTTTTATTATAACGCCCCTAGCCGATACAACGTGACAAAGTCACGGCTCCGCTCAAAGCGACGCTACCGGGCTGCAGCCCAAGCACCCCAACCCCTCTCCAGCCCATTGGCTGGTTGTTGGTGGCCACAGCCTCCCTTTGATGAGTCAAACTCGATAGTCAAGCCTGCACTACGGGGACTTCCCAGGTGGTCACCCATCCTAGTACTACTCCAGCCCGAGCACGCTAAACTATGGAGTTCTATCAACTCTCATAACCAATTGATGATGAGAGTTGATAGAACTCCATAGTTAAGCGTGCTCTTGCTTGAGTAGTACTCGGATGGGTGATCTCCTGGGAAGTCCCTGTAATGCGGGCTTGACAATCGAGTTTGACTCATCAAAGGGAGGCTGTGGCCACCAACAACTAGCCAGTGGGCTGGAGAGGGGTTGGGGTGCTTCGGCTGCAGCCCGGTAGCATCGCCTAGAGTGGAGCCGTGACTTTGTCACGTTGTATCGGCTAGGGGAGTTACATCGCGGCTTGATCTAGGTTCCCCCTAGAGGTCATGGCCTTTCAGCCCCTTTTTTTAAAGTATGGGCAGACAAACTTCTCTGTATGCTCAAGCCGTGCAGCTAGGGCAGTCTTACATTCCTGACCTCCCAGGTCGCGAAGCATTGGCTTGTTTTGTAGGGGTACGGACTGCCTCCTCAGTCTGCCCCTATCGGCTGCGCGGTTAGGTCAGCGAACTGCACTATGGTTTATTCTTATCCAAAAGGCACGAACCACCAAACTAAGTGGCGGACTCGCATTCCTATCCACCCAGACCGCTCGGTATTTGCATGCTCAGTAGGAGGCACGATCTGCTCTCAAGCCCTCTCCTGCAGGTCGCCCGACTAACAAAGATATGTTATCACAAGGCGACCACCTTTCGACAGTTGTGTACTACTCTCTGTTACATCCCTGTCCTCAAAGAAGTAGGCGACCTGCCTCCAGGCCACCCAATAGTATACGACAAGATTTAGGCCGCCCAACAAGCAACCTGCTTCCACGTAGCCTGCCTAATAGGTGCGACCTGCTCCTTCTATTTGGAAGAAGGTGACAGACTAATCTCCATTCAGTAGAGGAGGCAGACTCAACATGTAAACCACGGACTAAACTCCAGTGCATTGCCAGACAGTAGTAGCGACCTGCCTCTAGACCGCCAACCATCAACAGTGGCGACAAGCCTCCAGCTCACCGCATAGTAGGAATGACGACCTGCCTCAAGGCCGCAAGTCAGGAATGGCGACCTGCCTCCATGCCGCCAGTTAGCAACGACTACATGCTCCACCTCGCCAGCATGCGTGACCTGCCTAATCAATCTGCCTGGTCGCCAAGCCCTTGTCGCCCAATAGGAACGACAAGCTTCCAGCAGCAGATGCGGACTCTTGCAGTCCTCCACGAGCGAAGCAGACTCATTATGCAGTCCGCCAGAACTTTCCCAGTGTCGGATTCTTCTCAGCAGCAAGCGACCTGCCTCATCTTGTATGCAGCAGGATAGACGGACTCATTCTGCAGTACGCCAGCTAGCCCTCCAGTTTTCCGACGCCCGCTTCTTCCCAGCAGCGAGCGGATTTATCCTTAGCTCGCATAACTTGGCACGGGCTTGCTTAGTGCTACATAGGCGGACTTATCATAGTCCACCAACAACAGATCAATTCAAGCAGGCAAGTCCCTAATCGCACAACATGGCGTGGACTCGGCGGACTTCTCCTCAACTCGCACAACTAACCGCTCTATCGAGGTTAATGTTACAAGGACCATCACCGGCCTGAGCATATAAATAGGCCTTCATACCTCTCATTCAGCAAGCATGGTGGAGTGGGGCAACCAAGGCATCAAGAACTATGTACTAAGTTTCTCAGTCCGCGCGACCTCACCTATCTTCTCGGCCTGATCGCGAGTCCGCTCGGGTTAGTCTAGTGAGTTATAGGAATAGCTAACCGTGCGGTCTACTGACCTCTCTACTCAGTCCGCGTGGCCTCTGGCATTTTATTTCCTTAGTCGCAGATTCCCCCTTTGTACCATTTTTTTGCTTTCCATGTAAAGGACTCGACTCAAGCTGTAATACTGATTCAAAATAAAAGGAAAGCAAAAGCAAGTGTGGCATTTAAGTCGTAGCGGGCGAAGTCTGCTGTTGCCGCTGCCAGCGGCCCCTCTCTCCTCTTTCTCCACTCTTCAATCGAGACTCAAAGTAACCAGTTGGTCAGCAGTCCTCATCACCTCCTTTACCCCCGCAACCCTTGATCAAGCGCATGCTCCAATCTCGAGCGTGTAGAAGCATTCACCGCATCTCCATCAACCTCTCCACCTCGTACTAGTGAGACCAAACAACCGTTATCTGCTGGTGCCAGCGACCCTTCCATTTCTGTGCATCAACAGTTAACACACGACCTCCAGATCCAGAGCAGTTGACAAACAGCAGTTGCAATAAAAACATGAGATTGAGCTCAAAATACATCTAAACTTCAAACAACCATAACTTTTGATCCATGTATCCGATTTTTGAAATTCAATGCTATTTAGAACCGACTGTAACGCCACAAATCTCGATTATGAGTGGGATGTGTATGCTGAGCTGGTGTAGCGTATGTCGCTAATGGTGTTCTACACGAGAGAAGGATCTAGATCGCCACTCAACACACACTTGATCCGCCGCACCTACACAAGAATATACCGCCCTCAATACGTAATCATTTCGTGCACAAAGCATAAACACAATCGGAGAATGATAGACTGTAAAATAGCGGGGAAAATGAGTCAACTCAATCCCAAAGATAATGCAAAGGTTGCCAATCCCTTTTGTGGGCAAGACCAAGGCTATTGGCCAAGATCTGCTCAAGCAAAATGGACCTACCAGGTCCGGAAAAAGAAACACGAACAACAACAATTTTATTAAAAGATTTGAAGGCGATTGAAATTAATATCAAGGACAACACGATGGTTCAACCTCCACAAATCTAAAGAGAAGAAGAACTAGATAAGGGGAAGAGTTTACCCAACCCGTTGGTAGAAAGCACACTAGATAACTTCTGGGCGAATCACTCTCTCCATGATTTCAATCGGCGTCGCACCGAATGGTTCCACCATCGTCGCACCAAGTGGGGTTTCCATCCTTCTTCCTTGGAGTCGCACCAAGAGACCACGCCAGAGGCTCCACGAGAGGAGAGGACGAATAAGAGAAGAGGGATACACAGGGGGGGGGGGGGGGCTAGTCACAAGCTTGGCCAAAATTCCTCATAGAGAAATAGGTTTATGTTTTTTATTATTCATCCTCATTCACTTAATAAGCCTTCTATATATAGGAGTTACAAAATAGATCAAACCATCCAAGATTGAGATGAAACCTCATCAATCCGGATGGCTAATAGCACACCAAATGTAAATTCAGGAAATTAAAATATTACAAGTTGGAAATAAAATAAAGCATTTTAAGGTAATTGAAATGTTCTTAAAATAAGCCTTTATGTAGGCTTTGCGCACTGCAGACGGATCGCCTTCCTTTAGTGGCCAAAGAGTCGTCATGTCGCCTGAAATCTTTGCGTTGTAGCATTTCGGCGTCCGGATCATCTTCAAGTGGTGGTGGAGAGGCCGCGACATCAATACTCCCTTGCTCAAAGTCACGTATCTCCGATGCGTGGTCTAGGAGATAGCAGCGGAGAAGAGCGGCATCCAATTGTTGAAGCTCTATCTCGAGGACCCATGAGTTGTCAGAAGGAGGGTGTCCACGCCAATGGATGAGAAAGTGGCGGGTAGCACCATCGGTAGTAGTGAGCAGTTCATCATCAAATATCCTGTCTGGTATAAGAAAGGTTTTGGGAAACTTTTGAAACATGTCAGTAGTGGGAATAAAAGAAGACAACGTACCATCCAATGCTAAACCTGTGGAGACCAGAGGAGAGAGATCATCCGTACTACCACTCCCCAAACCCAAAAAATTTTGAGTGGAAGGAGAAGACGACAAAGAAGTCAACTCTTGTGGAGGCGAAACAAACATCGTCAAATCTGAGACATTAAAAATGGGTGAAACATCCCAATCAGCCGGCATATCTAAGACAAAATCATTTTCACCAAGTTTCTTTATAATTCGAAAGGGGCCGGTGCGCTTTGGAGCTAACTTTCTAACGGTGCTAGTTGGTAGTCGCTTGGGAACTAAGCAGACTAAGACTAGATCGCTGACTTTAAAGTGTGACACTCTCCTATGTTGATTAGCATGTGTTTGGTAGGATTCGTAATGGGATGTCATGGTTGCCCGAATATGTGCGTGTAAGTCATGAATGTGTTGGGCGAAAGATTGTGCAAATTAACTTGCTTTATATGTTGGAGGTAATGGAACCAGGTCAAGTGGCACATGATCCTTATACCCGTGAACAATCTCGTTTGGGGACATACCCATGGACCTATTCTTAGAGTTATTGTAAGCCAATTATGCATGGGGGAGAAGTAGATCCCAAGTGCACTTATGATCACTCATAAGACACCTTAGAAGATTTCCCAAACTATGATTGACCACTTCCGTCTGTGCGTCGGTTTGTGGATGATAGGCAGCGGAAAATAATAATTTTGTTCCCATTAAAATCCATAAAGTTTTCCAAAAAATAGCTAGTGAATTTCATGTCCCTATCCGAGACAATTGTCTTTGGCACTCCGTGATGACTAACGACCCCTCTAAAATATAATTTAGCTAGGTGAGATGCGTCGTTGGTCCTGCTACATGGGAGAAAGTATGCCATTTTAGAAAACCTATCCAAAACTACAAAAATAGAGTCCTGTCGACGAAGAGTGGTGGGGAGGCCTAATATAAAATCCATGCTCACTTCTTCCCATGGTACGGAAGGAATAGGTAGTGGGGTGTATAACCAAATATTGGTTTTAGTGCCCTTAGATACTTGACATGTACGACAACTACTCACTATCAATCCAACCATCACCTAAGTTTAGGCCAGTAAAGTTTCTACTCAACGAGTGTAATGGTCTTATCCCTCCCAAAGTGTCCACTCAGACCTCCGCTATGCAATTCCGAGATAATGTGGTGCCGTAAAGAGGATCGTGGAATACACAACTTCCCGTGCCTAAAAAGATAATCATCCATAAGAACAAATGTGGATACGGTCGTTAGAGAGCTATCCTGGGCGGATAAATACTTCTCGTGGAAATCTGGGCAAGTGGCGTATTCTTCCTTAACTCATTCGAATCCGATAACATTGACTTGCATGGTAGACAGCAGAAGGGTAAGGCGGCTAAGTGCATCGGCAACTCGATTGTCAAACCCCTTAAGGTGCTTAAGAGTTAACGTGTACCCTTGCAAAAAAGCTACCCACTTAGTGTGACGCTGGATGATTTTATGCTGACCATTTATGAAATGCAAAGCATCATGATCGAAGAGGATCACAAACTCCTTGGAGAGGAGATAGTGCCTCCAATGATGCAAACATCGAATAACCGCATAAAACTATCTATCATAGTTCGAATAATTATATTTAGAGTCTGCTAGTTTCTTACTGAAATAACTAACCGGGTGACCTTCTTGACTTAAAACACCTCCGCTTCCCACCCCCGATGCATCACAGGTAAGATTAAAGACCTTGGTGAAGTCAGGTAGACGTAACACCGGTTCCTCGGTCATGAGATTCTTAATACGTTTGAATGCAAAGGTGGTGGACTTCGTCCAAGTGAACTAACCCTCTTTAACGTAGTCACTAATAGGTGCCATAATGCTACTAAATTCTCGTATGAAGCGGCAATAAAAAGTATCCAAACAGTGGAAACTACGCACCTCTCGTAGGATAGTCGGTTCGGGACAGTACTTAATAACCTGAACCTTTCCAGGATAGACTCGAATTCCCTCAAACCCGGCTATATAACCTGAAAACTCTACCTCTAGAGCATAGAATATGCATTTCTTAAGGTTAAGGAATAAAGTTTCCTCCATAAGGTTGAAAGAGTCACTTTTAGGTGGGAGATGTGCTCGACATTGGAGGTGTTATACACTAAAATGTCATCAAAATAGACTACCACAAACTTCCTCAAGTACGGTCGAAAGACGTGTGTCATCATCCGAGAGAAGGTGTTGGGGGTATTGGATAACCCAAAGGGCATCACAAGACACTCATATAACCCATCCTTGGATTTAAACGCAGTCTTCCATTCATCTCCCTCACGGATCCTAATCTGGTGATACCCGCTCCTTAGATCTAACTGAGAAAATATAGTAGCACCCGATAAAACATCCAAGAGGTCATCTAGCTATGGGATAGGGAACCTATACTTGACGGTAATCTTGTTGATATCTCGACTATCAAGACACAATCGCCATGAACCATCTTTCTTGGGGGCAAGCAGAGCTGGTACCGCACATGGACTCATACAAGTCCTAATAAACCCCTTCTTCAACAAATCATCTATCTGAATCTGCAACTCCTTATTGGCAGTGGGATGGAGTCGATAATGGGGCTAGTTGGGCAAGGAAGTCCCCGAGATAAGATCTATCGCATGCTAAATATCTATAAGTGGGTTTAACGTAGATGGCAACTCATCCAGGTATGTATCTCTATACTCTTCCAACAATACCCGTAGCTCACTAGGCAAATTATCCAATACTCCAAAATCCGTCTTCGCACTCATAAGGACTAGAGCATACATCACTCCATCAAGAAACTAGTCCTTAATAAAATCCTTTCTCCCAACTACGCTCAAAGTCTTCCTTTCAACTGGGATCGTGGTGTCCATAACCGGTCCTACAGGTTCCTTCGGGATGGTCGGCCTCAACGTAATGGTATTGACATTGAACTTGAATTCATACGTGTTTGCATGGCCAAAATGCATCACATCACGGTCATAAAGCAAGGGGCGACCTAACAACACGTGACAAGCATCCATAGGGATGACATCACACCACACCTCATCAGTATAGGATTTGAAAGAGAGGGGAACTAGGCATCGCTTGGTGACCGGGGCGGTAACCTTATTGATCCAGGATACCTGATATGGAGTCGGGTGGGGCTCCGGGTTCAAGGTCATATGTGTAATGGCATTCTCAGATATGACATTCACACAACTACCGCTATAAAAGATCAATTTGAAGAACTTCTCTCCACTCTTAAAAATCAAAGAAAATAAACTCGTCCTCTTCCAATCATCTAACAGATGAGGAGTGGTCAAGATACAACGCATCACCATAAGGGGGTGATTTTCCTCTAAGTCACTCGGGATACCATCTGGGTCACTCTCTTCAGCAGCCTCATAAACTAGATTAGAGGGGTTGGTAGTCGAATCTAATAGGGCTATGACCTTAGTCCTTGTTCGGCATTAAAAGGCATAGTGGCCCTGAACACCACAAGCATAACACGTGGAATTGGACTTACTAACCTTCTCTATGGGGATACACTCATTGGTGGGATTCCTAGCATTCCTAGTTGTGATAACTACCGACTTGACTCGTTAGACAAAAATTTCCCTTTATCCTGATATGTGGAAGAGGATGCTCCAAGTATGGACTTACCCTTCGCTTGGGAATAATGGGTGTGAGCCTTAGAGGCTAGATTTTTTTCAATGCCAAGGGCGGCATTGAAAAACGTGTTCAAATCCGTATGTCCACAACATAGGAGTTTCCTTTGGATATCAGAGGATAGCCCCTTTCGAAACCTAGATAATGTAACCTCGAGAACCTCACTAAGGTAACAACGCACCATGCAGTCCATTAACTCGCCCATATACTAGGCTACAGATTTTGAGCCTTTATGTAGGGTGGCTAGCTCATCAAACATCTGTGTACGGTTATATACAGGGACGTACTGATATGACAACAGGTTCTTCATCATGGGCCATCCAACAAGTGGTACTCTGTTCCCGATCCCTAGCCTACGCTCCTCATTTAGCCAATAAGTCTTAGCATGCCCAGTTAACTTCATCCTGGCGACTTGGACCATCTGAAGGTCCGAGAGGGTGTGCCACTCGAAGTAACATTCCATGTCTATGACCAAGGTGAGGAAGATCTGGTGATCTCCCTTGCCGTCATAGGTGGGGGAATCGATCTTAATGGCCATAGTAATATTGAAGTCACGCTCGGGGCGACGGTCACGATCTTGATAAGGCACTTGGGGAGAGTTCCCATCAGAGTCAGAATCTCTAACTGGTTGGTGCCGGTTAGGCTGTCTCACGTTAACGGGTGGTGGTGGTCACCATTGGTTTAATAGGATTTGGGCTACCATGGTCCTAAGCTTCGTCATCTCAGTTCGTAGTTCCTCAATAGCCTCGATATTCATACCCTCGTGCTCATTTGCAGCCATCCTAGACAAAGATGGTGTAGTGTACTCTGTTCCTAGTCTAGTGCACATACAGGGTTAAAAAAAATTCGAAAGACGATTTTTCCTAGGGCTGGACCTAAAGTTAAAACATGATATTTTGAAATTTTCCTGAAGTGACATGAATGAGGAACGTGAATTTTTTTCTATTTTCGTAGAGAAATAAAGATTTTAGACCGCTATTTGCAAACCAGAAAAACTTTTTTTTTTTTTATTAATTCGTGCAAACGAAAGAGAGAGAAGACATTTGCAACATAGAAATTGAAACGACAGCCTCTGATACCAAATTGGTGTAGTGTATGTCGCTAACATATTTCTACATGAGAGAAGGCTTTAGATCGCCACTCAACACACACTTGATCCGCCGTACCTACACAAGCATCTACCATCCTCAATACATAATCATTTCACGCATAAAGCATAAACCCAATCGGAGAATGATCAACTATAAAATAGAAATTAAAAACAAGTCGACTTGTTCCCAAAGTTAACGCAAAGGTTGCCAACCCATGTTGTGGGCAAGACCATGGCTATAAGCCAAAATCCGCTCAAGCAAAATGGACCTACCCGGTCCGTAAAAAGAAACACGAATAAAAACAAATTTATTCAGAGATTTGAAGGCGATTGAAATTAAGATCATGGAGAACACGATGGTTCAACCTCCACAAATCTAAAGATAAGAAGTACTAGAGAAGGGAAAGAGTTTACCCAACCTGTTGGTAGAAACCACACTGGATAACTTGTGGGAGAATCACTCTCCACGATTTCCACCGGCATCGCACCGAATGGATCCACTAGCATTGCACCAAGTCTGGTTTCCATACTTATTCCTTGGAGTCGCACCAAGAGACCACACTGGAGGCTCCACTAGAGGAGAGGCTGAATGGGAGAAGAGGGAGATAAGGGGGGGGGGCTAGTCACAAGCTTGGCAAAAATTCCTCATAGAGAAATAGGTTTAGGTTTTCTATTCTTCATCCTCATTCACTAAATAAGCCTCATATATATAGGAGTTACAAAATAGATCCAACAATCCAAGATTGATATGAAACCTCATCAATCCAGATAGCTAATAGCACACCAAATGAAAATTCAGGAAATTAAAATATTACAAGTTCAAAATAAAATAAAGCATTTTAAGGTAATTGAAATGTTCTTCAAATAAGCCTTTAAGTTGGCTTCGCGTGCCGCGGGCGAAAATTGTAACGTTGCCTTCCATTAGCGGCCAAAGAGTCATCATGTCGCCTGAAATCTTTACGTTGTAGCATTTCGGCATCCGGATCATCTTCAAGTGGTGGTGGAGAGGCCGCGACATCATTATCAACACGGCCGAGGAAACGGGCATGCCCAAAGCCATGCCTTGCTCTTTGTTAGCAACACGGCCGGGGATACGGGCATGTGCAAAGCCGTGTCCTACTCTATTTTGGTAGGGTGGTGTTGAGTGTGGCGTAGGGCAGTGTCGATTATGGCGCAGGGCAGTGTCGAGTATCGCACGCGGCCTGTGACACGGCCTATGACATGGCCATGTCCAGGGTCGTGTCCTGCTAAGTTCGACATGTTTCCGTAAGGTTGAAGAAATGCAGTCGACGATCCTAGGAGGCAAGCCATGTTAAGCACGCGGCCTATGACACGGGCGTGTCAAGGGCTGTGTCCTTCTTTGTGGTCTGTAAAGACTGAAGAACACGGGCTGCACACGGGCATGTCTGAAGCCGTGTCTTGCACACGGCCTTTGACACGGGCGTGTCACAGGGCCTTGTCCTGGTTTGTAAGTGGCGGTTTCTTTTGCCGCTTAAGGAACAAGGCCTGTGACATGGGCGTGTCACAAGCCGTGTTTGGCCCAGGAAAGTGATTTTCAGAGCAATTTGGGGCGGTTCATTCCCTTCAAATAGGATCCAACGGTCCAAAAATATCATGGCTATTTTTAGGCCCGGAGTTGAGGGTTAAATCCTCATTTCTCTTTGTTCTTAATCTCTCTAAAGAGTTAGAGAGTGGTGAAAGCAAGGAAGGAGGAGGAGAAGGAATCCGGCTACTGGTGGAGCTTCAGAGCCCCGAATTGCGAGCCGAGTCAAGATCCGTGGAGGCAAATACATTGCGGTGCTTTTCATCGGGCTAGTTTTCCATGGCGCTAAAGCGAACCTCAAGGGTAACGATCTTCCTTCTTGGACATGTGAAGTCCTTCTTTTGGCATGTGCATGGATTTCCCCAACCAAATGGTGGATTGTTGAGTGATTTCCCTTGGGTTGATTCTTGAAATCCCCAATAAGTCTTGCATATAGATCCAGAAATATGTAGTACGGAATAGACAAGTTGTGTGAAGCCCATCTGGATAGGTTATTTTGGATTGCTGATGTTTTATTTTGCATACCAGAGAAGACTCCGCGTTTAAATGAGTAGTGAGTGGAGTTGGTGGGTTGTGCCTATGAAGTGAAGTAACAGGAAGTACTGGAATGGGGATTCCAGGAAATTACCCTCATAATTCTTGTGTTGTATTCTATGGAAAGACAAGTTTTCTATCACTATAGGATGCTGCATGGTTTGGGTTGAGTTTGGGTGCAGAAAGAGAGCTTCTACTGAACCCACCAGGCGATCGCGAGGAACACTGGAACTAGCTCCCCTTTTGGATTGTGAATCCAGTCCTTGGTTGACAGTATGGCTATTGTGAGTTGCGAGCTCTTACAAGGCTTAGTGCCGAACAGGAAAGGTGAAGCCGACCTGCGCCTACAGATCGGCCATAAGTCTTACGGTACTCGGCGATGGTATGGTGACTTGAGCAACGGGAAATGATGGAGCTGTACCTGTGTTATGTAGACTATGACATTCGAGCATCAAGCAATTGGGCTTTCGTCGGTGGAATAATGAGAGTCTTTGGCCTGCGCACCATTAAGAATAAATGCTCAAACTTTCATTGGTTTTAGGACCTTGAACGGTGGTGGGACCCTGGTTTCCCGGTACACCAAGAATGTGCCCTTAATGCACTGAGCGTCGAGCCGTTTAGCCGACATTTGTGATATATTGATTGTGTGTGAGTGCACATTGTGTGATATATTTGCTTTTGAAATGCTATGCCTACAGGGAACAAATACCACTGCCCCGAGAAAGGGGTAGGGTCATTATAAATTGGTTAGCTGAATGCTGACCATCGCCTTGTTTGCCACCATCATGGTGGGCTGTCCTTGTGCAGGCGCTGGAGAGCCGAGCGGGAAATAGAGGGCTGAAGCCCCTACTGCTGGTGCTGTCCCTCGAAGGCTGAGCGAATAACTTTATTATTTTCATACCTGGCTGGCCTGTGCGTCGATGTTTGTAATCCACACTTGCAAAGATTAACTGTAAGGCCATAAGGCCAAACTTTTGTTTATTTGGTGTACATTCCTTTAGGGTTATATATAAATGTGGTTGTTTATATATAGTGGACATTCGTTGCTGTAGAGTTCAATATTATCTTTAAATTTTCCACTAGTATGTTCTGAGTTAGGATGCAGTATAAATTTGTATTAACCTATAACCTCGCTGCCTGTTTGTAGCATATAGTGTGGGGCCCCAGCCGTACCTTTTATTATATGTTATTTAACGGAGTTGGTCATTACAAATTGGTATCAGCTTGTCTCGGTCTTCCTCATTCGAATTTGTGGTCGAATTCTTTTGTGGGGTGGCGAACACGTGTAAGTGCGGCCCTCTTTAACATTAATGAACTCAATAATAGCCACTAAGGAATACAAATACACCTATTTGAGGAACATGCACATTCCTATAGTGTTGTTATTGCTTGTGCAAGGTCGCTAAAGTGTGTCTTGTTCACCTATAGGTTACTCGTAGTGATGCTGGGCAGTCTGATTCCTAGCGTTCTGATGAGAGTGCGGCACCAACTGAAGTGCCTACACCTCCTCCTTCTGCGGAAATAGTATGCTTAGTTGGTGAGACGCTATTTGCAATTATTCATACACAACCTACTAGGCAGGCGCAACCGACATTGGTTCCAGAATGGGTTAGTGTAAGGCAAAAACCTGTTTAGGATGTTTATCCTCGAGCAGCTGAACGACAGTTGAAGCAGTTTATGAGCTTCAATCCTACTACGTTTACTGGTGTGGGATCCCCAATGCAGGCGGAGGATTGGTTGTCATGCGTCAAGCGAATATTGACGGCGATAAGGACCGAGGAAGATCAGAAGATCACCTTGGCCACTTTCATTTTTGAAGGAGAGGCTCGGCTGTGGTAGGACAAGATAGAGTTGAACCACTCAACGGGTAGGCAATTAACAGAAGTCTCGATCGAGGAGTTTTCGCGTCTATTCATGGAAAAGAACTTGCCATCAGCACAACGCATCGCCATAGAAAATAAGTTCCAGCGTCTAACGCAAGGAAAAAGTAGTGTTGATACTTACTTATGCTAGTTTACACGATTGGGACGCTATGCGGGTTCTATCTTTGCTGATGAACAACGTAAAACCAATAGGTTCTATGAAGGGTTGCAGGATGAGTTGAGATTATTTCTCTCAAGTTCAGTGAACTAGGGGTTTCAAGCATTGGTGGATACGGCTTGTGCGTTGGATAAGGATATGAAGCGGGTGCAAGGAAAAAGGGACTTGGCTGTGACAAAGTCCAAGTTCAAAGTGCCCCGTTCTGGAAAATAGAACTACCAAAGGAAATGGGGCAAGAGATCCAAGTCTTATATATAGGCTCCTCCTACAGTTGCGTCAGGGGCAAATTTGAGGCAAAAGTCTCGTACCTGATATACATGTGGTAGAGTGGGACATCTAGCCCGCGACGGTCAGGTTGGTCTGCAAAAGGTGGAAAAGAAGACAGGTGCGTCATATGCTGATATGGGAAGGCAGCTGTGGATTCCTCTACATCCCAGGCACAACCCCGAGTATATAATCTTGGCTAGCAGGATGCCATAAAGCAAAGTGACTTTGTTACCGGTACGATCTAAGATATTAGTTACTTTTCATATTTCATAACTTCTGTGTAGCTTTTGTATGATGTGTTTGTCATAGGCTTTGTCCTAATTCGGAACAATCCGGCAAGAGCACTATTTGATATGTGTGCTTCGCATTCATTTTTGTCTAAGGACTTCGTAGCATGAATTGGAGTACCTTGTCATGGTATGACAGATAGTGTAAAGGTTTTGTTACCAAACGGATGTGTGATGCGTGCGAATAGGACTTGCTGCGTGGAATTACAAAAAGGAAGTTGGGATTTCTGCTTGAACGCATATGTTCTACTGATATCGGAATTTGATTTGATCTTTGGTAAGGACTGGCTCTTGTAGCAACCTGCCTGTATTGATTGCAATTCAAAGGAGATCACGCTGGGCCAGAATACAAAGATTGAGACTAAGTTCGCTGGTATGCGAGGAGTGAGTGGGATATTGATGTATGCCCTCCAAGTAGTTAATGCTATTTGGAAAAGCGTGGAGTTATTCTTCCCGCTTATTCAGGTTGTTGAGCCAAAGGCCAATGTGAATGATGTTCCGATTTTATCGGAGTTTGCTAATGTGTTTTCTAAAGATCTTCTTGGGTTACCACCCCAGTGGGAGATCAACTTCACTATTGAGCTTGTGTCAGGTACGAAACCTGTGGCTCGCTCGTCTTATCGGGTAGCGCCAAAGGAAATGACAGAACTGAAATTTCAACTACAAGAGTTGCTTGAACTAGGATACATACTCCCAAGTATGCCACCTTGGAGTGCACCTGTTCTTTTTGTGAAAAAGAAGGACGGTAGTCTGCGGTTGTGTATCGATTATCGCAAATTAAATAAGCTGACAGAGAAAAACAAGTATCTGATTCCATGGATAGATGGCTTGATCGATCAGCTAGTGGGATCAACTGTCTATCCAAAACTGGACTTAAAATCTGGTTATTACTAGTTGAGGATTCGGGAATATGACATTCCCAAGAGAGCATTTGGAATACGCTACGGTCATTATGAGTTCACTGTAATGTCGTTTGGGCTATGTAATGCGCCATAAGTGTTCATGGATCTAATGCACCGAACGTTCCATGAGTACTTGGACCTATTTGTTATCGTCTTTATTGATGATATCTTGGTGTACTCTCAATCTGAAGCTGACCATGAGAACCATTTGCGGTTGATGTTGCATACCCTGTGGAAAAATAAGCTTTAAGCCATGTTCTCAAAGTGTGAGTTTTGGCTGTCGTTAGTGGCTTTTCTTGTCCATATGGTGAGTGGAGAGGGCATTGTAGTAGATCCGTCAAAGACAAGAGCCATATGGGACTAGCTAGTGTTGTCTTCGGTGGCCGAAATAAGGAGTTTCCTTGGACTGACAGGCTACTACAGAAGTTTTCTAGAAAACTACTCACGGATCGCTTTACCTCTTACCACATTAACAAGGAAGGATCAGAAGTTTGTTTGGATACTTTAGTTCGCGCGAGCTTTTGAATAGCTAAAAAGTCATTTGACCACGGCTCCTGTCTTAACATCGCCATGTGGTATAGACGATAAGGAGATTTATAGTGATGCATTAGGGAGCGGCTTAGGCTACATTCTTCTTGAGTTTGTAAAGGTGATCGCTTATGGCTCACGCCAGTTGAAAGTGCATGAGTGAAATTATCCCGTCCACGACTTGGAGTTGGCAGTGGTTTATGCGTTGGACGGCAAGTGTACCGGTCGCACAAGTAATATAAATTGGGCCAATTTCCCCAAGTATCGATCTCTTCAAGGAACACAGTAAGGTGGAGTTAATTTTGAGGAGGACTTGAGATTGAAGTCCTTTGGTCGGAGTTAACAATGGGGGTTTCGAATGTTACGATAAAATAAAATAAAACACTAACAACGACTCTTATGCAATGTCGCTAAGCGATGCTTCGTAAGGCGAGATGGAAGACTAGTCGGGCCGCTATGCACTGAATCACTAGGGCGATGGCCGAGAAGGCTTGCAGAATTGAGGGTCGTAATCACCTCCTCACTACGATCACACCTAGCACTTGCTACTGTAGCAAAAAAAAGCATTCACACCACAAGTAACTAAAGCAAACAAACCACCACATCACTCACAAGCATAAACAAAAGTAAATGCCACTAAGCCCAAGGTTCATTAAAGGTCTTGCATCAAATAATAATGAAAATCCCATACAAAAACCTAGAAATAAGGAAGAGAAAGGTAGAGATACAAACAACAAACGATTCTTTGCCGTAGACGTGGGAGGAAGCACCGGGTTGTCAATCCGTGTCCAGCGAGCCACTCATCGGTTGCGTCCGGGGTCGGGGAAGGCTGTCACCGCTTCCTAAGCGCCCGTCTTCTCGTTGGTCAACGTTTTCCACGTCAAACCTTCACTTCTTCCTTACATCGCGGAAATTGTGGAGTGGAAACTCACTTCTTTATGCCATGGATGCAAGATAACTTCATAGGGAGCAAATCCCTAGCCTGGAGGATGAAGAACGGGGCAAAAAACACCTTCCGGCGGAAGAAATCTAGTTCCAAATCGCGTCCCCCGAAACCCTGAAAAGCAGCAGCTTAAATAGAAATCGTGCAGGTTTTTCTTATTGCACGGGCAAAACGCACGGGCGCAGACCGTATGTGAAGAAAAATATACGGGCAGAAACAGAACAGAGTCATTTAGCGAAATGATTGCGCACGACCGGCCTGAAACGTGCGTGAAGGAAACGCACGACCGTGCGATCAGGAATAAGAAATAAAAGCATGAGAAAATGGTCACGCACGGTTGGAATCAACCGTAAGAGGCCAAAATGCACGGGTAGCCACGGAGCACCCAGAACAAGGCAAAAATAGGCAGGTCGTGCGATTCCTTCTCACATGGTTTGGAATAAACCGTGCGGGAACCAAATTCACGGGCAGATCAAAAATTCAAGGAAACCACTGAGTAAAATGCACGATCACACTGAAACAGTGCGCGAAGAAAATGCACGACCGTGCATTTTACACAAGAAACAATCTGTAGGCTGGGCTTTCTGACCCCCTGCACAGCAAACATCACAATGGGGGAACAATCCACCAACATATAGAATATAAATAAAAAACTAAAAAAGAGACCTGGGGAGCATCATGTGCTTACCCCCAACAGAATAGTAATCAATTGCATGCCACAATGAGCCAAAATATGCACTTCATGAGGAAATAAAGCTATAAGAAATATGAATGATATAAAACTAAAAGAGAAGTGCAAACGCGTGAAAACAAACTCAGATGAGTCCGAAAATCACTATATAAAGAAGACTCATCACACCCCCAGACTTAATTGTTTGCGCATCCCGAGCAAACAAAATCTAAGCAGATAGGGAAAATTACTAACTAACAAAAAAATTGAAAAACATAGTACCATGCGAAGTCGCATTCTCGCGTGCGTAAAAATACAATAAAGAAAATTTCTAAGTATGCATAATAGTTTATATTTTTCACAATGCATATCAAAATTTTATTACTACTCAACAAAAGAATCACGGTGAATCATACGGTCAGGCATAGGAAGAAAGTAGGCAGGCCACTAAGGTGAGCTTTGCAAAGATTGGGGCTCAGGATCACCTTCAAAGGAATCCACCAATGTCGGGGACCATACGCTTGCCCGTTCACACTCTCTCCACGGCACTAGTTCGTGTAAGACCCCCTTTTTTTTTCTTTTTCAACCACCGAGGTCTTAGCCCAGAATTGCCGCTTTGCGGTGGCACCGACTCACGAGAAGGTAACCACTACAAAACGCCAATTCTGCCGGCCCTTTTTGATCACAAAGAGAGAGAAGTAATTAAACATAAAATGTAAACAAGTCCACATAAACATGTAAATAAAAGTGAAATCACATCCAGTCCATCAATAGATAATAACAGGAAATAGATAAATGGGCTCGAGCCTAGTACATCAGAGTCCTCACTACAAGTCACTCAACGCGGAAGCTATAAAACTACTAATCACTCACGGAGCTGGTCGCAGGTGCATCAGTGCTAGACTGTCCCACCTCCATGCGCACCGTACTCCGCTGGTGCTGGTCCCTGGACTGCTGGTCCATGTCTCCGATCCGGAGCTCCTGTAATGTTGTGGTTCGAAAACCATTAGTCATAAAGACTAAGCCCTATCATCCCCTACCCCTCCCACCACGGCTCCTAAGCACCGGGCGGAGAGGAGGAAAGGGAAGCTACAAAAAAATTGAGAATAATCAAGCAGGTGACAGGGAGCTAATCTAACCATTATTTAGAATAAAGTACAACTAGCAATCCTATGGTAGTAAATGATAAAGGAGTGAAGTAGTAAGCATCAAATGTATAAAAAGGCAGCTAGAGAACAGTAAGTAAACAAGCAAGTAAATAAGTAAGTAACCTTAACTTATATGAATGCCCATACAAACTTATAAGTTAAGGGATCTTCTGCAAGGCTCCCATCGTATAAAAAGTCCCATACCGATTTATACGTTGGGGTGTCGGTTGTATGCAATTATGAGTGTAGTGATATGTTATGCCATGATTCTTGCAAGTGCAACTCACGCACACGACTCTATACGCACAGACCTTTAGTTCCCCCTGTTCGGGAAGCTAGCTTCACTCCCAGGAACCTCCGTAGTGGCAAACGGAGACAGTGGGTCGGGCCCCCCACTCCTAGGCGGGTATCCACACTACCAGGACTAGCCCTTCCGTACGCCCCTAGAAGAACACAACCTAGAGTATCCGCGTACTACTGCTGGCTGTACCCACCAGACTTTCTTTGGCTAAGTGCCCCACACCGCCGAGTCAACGTACCGATGTCGGTGTGAACGACTAGCAGAAACCGAAGACCTACCACCTTTATTCTGTACTGCAACCCTCGAGCCCTCGGCCCCCCGGACAGTCCCGTCCGTGCATCTACCTTCAGAGCTACCGAGGTGTGCGTAAGTGCAAGCCTAGTTATACAAGTTGCTCTTTTAATTTTATTATTACTATAGTTTACGTTAGCCCAGGACTGCCCCCGGCATACCCCGTGAAGGGCTCTCAAGGGGCACTAGGAACCAAGACGGCGGCATTACGGCCCGAAGTTCCCTTTCACAAGGCACTTATTGTTATTGGATGATCTCCCTTAACCCGATCTTCTTTTAGTTACTTTAGATCTAACCCTAGAGTATTAAGACTCTTTCTCTTCTTCCCGGGATGGACGATCTTCTGTCATTCCCGAACGCCACCTAACCTTAACCAGTCTCACACCCTACTTATCCTGACTTCTAATAATGAACTTAATTGTAGCTTGCACTAACCAACCAGCAACTACCAAAATTCCATTTCCCAAGTTCATTATTACTCTAGTTCAGTTTCCGTGGTTTTACTATATGCAGACCATCCTAAGCTATATGAGGTACACAAAGGGAGGTACTCCAAATTGTCTTTCGAATCTCCTATAATATTTACTGGAGGTCTACCATATCATAATTTGTCTAAATCCAGAAACTTATAACTTTCCTAATTAATCTGATATTTATTTAATTTTCCCAAAGGATGGGCCACGGGTCATTTTAAACATGAACTATATGATCCTCCTAAGTAATGGCAACCCAAAAATCATGATAATTAAATAACAGCAAGATAACCTCAAATACAAATTTTCAGAATTTTACAGAAAGTATTTAGCCTCTAATTAATTTATCCAGTATAATCACGTTAATCCTACGTAAAGAAGGAAGTACTGAAATTACTCATCGGAAAATTATAGAAAAATTACTAATCAGTAGTATGATATAGAAAAGATCTTTGTGCAAAAAATCATAATTTTACCAGCTTGCTAAACACCACTATAGATTGAATCAAATATTCAAGGTAAAACATACTTAATGAAGCAAGCCTTAGAATTAAACTTCCAAAAATCCCATAAAAATTCAGAGAGATTTAAAATCCTAATAAACGTTCTCTACTTAAATTTCATCAATTTCCAGGAAGTATGTATTCCATGATAAATTTTCTAAGCAAATCATACAAGCTACTAAATCGTTAATGAAGTATCCAAAATAATGATCTTAAAATTCATAGTAAAATATCCAGAGCTGGTAACATCCCTATAATTCACTCTACCCAAATCTCATCACTTTTCAATGTGATTTAGTGTCATTTCCTATCTCTAAAAGTTTTGCACCCTAAACTAGGGTTAGGTTTTAGGTATCCCAACAGTCTCCAAATCTACTAAGATTTCATCCAGAGAACTATAATGGCCCTATGGTCCTCTTCACCAAATTTCGGGTCACTCCAAGGTCATTTGACCCCATGACCTTCACAAGCCACCAAGATCCATCCTTAGGGTTTGGCCTTGGTTCTTAGGGCAAACTTACCCCGATCCAAATCAAACTCTTTGAGGGGGTGCTAGAGAATATTACTAGCCAGTGGTAAAAATCTCAGCCTCTGTTGAGGTGATTTGACCACTCAAATATCAAAAGTGCACCTTTAACCTAAGACCCCTTATTAGGGCAAAACTTAGGTTTGATCATTTCTAATCCAAACCATCTCCAAATGAGATTAAAAATTATACAGAACCTTATGGTGAACCCATGGACCACTCACCAAAATTTGGGAGGGTTTGGAAATTATTTAGCCATCTAATTAAATTAAGCTAGGATTATTGAATTTTCCTAAAAACTATAGAAAAATATTTCCCAAAAATCCTAATTTTTGGATGGTACCTAGATATAGGTAAGGTTAGGCCACACCCCAAATTTCAAGTCATTGTGACGACTGGATTGGAGTGGGGAATTTTTCTAAGGTCAGGACACCCTATGGGTAGACCTCACCAAATTGAGTGCTGAGGTCTATCCAGTGGTCCAAAATGCTTGAAACAAATTTTAAAATTCCCTAGACTCCAAGAGGTACAATATTGGTGTTGACCATTTTTCCTGTAGGAGCCCTTAGGTATTTTTTTCCAAATTATTTAAGGTGACAGATATTTTCATTCAGAATTTGTTTTAAAAATAGAATCTAATCTAATGGCACTGTTCATCTTCTTCTACAGCCCGAAACCAGAGCCCTGAAAACTTAATTTCCTGTAGCTTTTCCAAAGCTATTTCCCGGCCATCCAGCCATCTCCCTGGCTGGCCACCACCACCACCACGTCTGTTGAGGTGAGGGCTATCGTCGGGCGGCGGCACGGCCGCCGGAGAGGCGATTTCCGGCGAACCCGCCACCACGAAATTTTCGGAAAACCATGGAGACGCTCACCCGATCTGGCTCTTCTGAGCCCAATATCTCTCCTAACGATTTCTAAGATCTATCCGCCGAAGAAGAGGGAGGGGAGGACCTTGTTCGCGGGCTGGAGGCTTGCAGAGCGTCGGGAAGCCATTGGCGCGGTGGTGGCGTCGCTGGAAATTCTTCAACAGCAAGGGGGAAATCTGAAACAGTTTGATGGAGCGTGTAACCTTTTCCTCTTGCTCTTAGGAGTCTTTTATAGATCAGCAAATGGGAAGGGGAAAGGATGAAACGTTCATGGCCCTTAATATTCCTCTTTATGACGTTTCGGTTATGGCAAGGCAGTTGAAATGCTGGAAATGAAGAGGTGTTTGCCAAGTGGCGATTTCCTATTGGACCAACATTTCTTTAATTTATTAAATAATCAGAGTAGGAAACGGCCCATAAATACTCCTGGCGTAACTTCCCATAATCAGAATTGATTACAACGTCGGTTATCGAAATTTCCAGTCTGGCTAATGTTTCGGCCTTGGTCACGGGCGTGACATGTGGGTCACGGGCGTGACAAGCCCGGGTGACCAATTCTGGGATCGACGATCGTCGAACTGAGATCGACGATCGTCGAACGATGGTCATGCCCTTGGTCACGGGCGTGACATGTGGGTCACGGGCGTGATAAGCCCGGGTGACCAATTCTGGGATCGACGATCGTCGAACTGAGATCGACGATCGTCGAAGGATGGTCACACCCTTGGTCATGGGCGTGACATGTGGGTAACGGGGGTGACATAGTCATGAGGCAAAATCCGCACTCGGCGATCGTCGCGCTGAGAACGACGATCGCCGAAGGTGTCACGCCCTTGGTCACGGGCGTGACACCTGGGTCATGGGCGTGACATGGCCATGACGCAAATTCTACGTTTCGACGATCGTCCCGCTCAGATCGACGATCGTCGAAGGTGTCACGCTCTAGGTCACGGGCGTGACACATAGGTCACGGGCGTGACAGGCCCGGGTAGAAAAATTCTGCGCCCGATGATCGTCTCACTGAGATCGACGATCGTAGAAGGATTCACGCCCTAGGTCACGGGCGTGACGGATCGGTCACGGGCGTGACCGACCCGTGACCCGAAATCTCGGTCGATTTATTTCAGTTTTTGGGCTTCCTAGGGTTCTATCACGACCAACCGACTCCTAGGGGTCTAGCCGGAAATGGGATGTTACAAATCCCAATAAACAAAAAAAAGATTTCGTCCCCGAAATCAAGGTTAAGCCTACGAGACTCTAATCGGAAAAAAAACTTGTAACATCCCATGAGAATTGAAAAAAAAATCTACATCTCTACGTTATGTTTGCTCGTATGGTTTCAAATCTAAGATTAATTCGCCCAATTAACTAGGTATATACACCCCAATAAACAAAAGATTAGCCCCTATTCTTGAAATTTCAGTTCTATTGGTTTAAAACAAGATGGCAAATTGATTGTCCAGAGGGGTGGTGAGGTATACCTGACGAAAAAGTTCCGGGTATTTTTGCCGCATCAAGTCCTGTGGCTCCCATGTATGCTCCTCCTGCCCATGATTGTTCCACAGAACCTTGACTAACGGAACCTTCTTCCGTCGTAAGACCCGCACTGCTGTATCATCAATCCTGATAGGCTCCAAGTTGACTGACCGATCCGAGGCCACCGGGCCAGCTGCCGAGGTGATCAACTGCTCAGGGCATAGCAGAGACCTCCGAAGTGAGGAGACGTGGAAGACGTCATGCAATCCCGCTAACTCCGACGGTAGCTCCAGTCTATAGGCTAAGGGGCCGATCCGCTCCAGGATCCTATAAGGCCCCATATATCTCGGACTGAGCTTCTTCCGCCCACGCACCCGCGAAACTCCGTGCATCGGCCGTATCTTCAAGAAAACTCGGTCCCCCACCTGGAACTCCACTTGACGATGCCTCGCATCGTAGTATTTCGCCTGTCTGCTCTGGGATTCCAACATCCTGTCCCGGATCAATCTAATCTGAGCATCTTTATCACCCACAAACTCCGAGCCAAGTGCCTGCGGGTCCTCATCTTGAACCCATGATAGTGGGGTCCTGCACCTCCTTCCGTACAACGCCTCGTATGGAGCCATGCCTATGCTGGACTGATGAGCGTTGTTGTACGAAAACTCGACTAGTGGCAGCAATCTCTCCCAAAGCTCGCCACGGTCCAAAATACATAGTCGCAACAGATCCTCCAATGTACGGTTGGTGCGCTCTGTCTGTCCGTCAGTCTGAGGGTGAAAAGCTGTGCTGAATGTCAATCGAGAACCCAGATGGGCCTGGACTGACCTCCATTCCCTGGATGTAAACTACCCATCCCGATCCGAAATGATAGTCTTGGGCACCCCATGATAACGCACAAACTGCTCAAAGAACCTCCGTACTAACACACTGACCGGTGTGTCCTTTGCAACTGGAATGAATTTGGCCACCTTTGTTAGCCTGTCCACTATCACCCAGATCGAGTCATTCCCCGCACGGGATCGAGGTAGCCCATTTATGAAGTCTATGGCTATATCCTCAAACTTCCACTCCGGCACCGGAAGCGGCTGCAGCAAGCCTGCCGGGTTCCTACACTCCGCCTTCATGAGCTGGCAGGCCTCGCAATGCGTCACAAAATACGTAATATCTTTCTTCATACCCGGCTAGTACATCGTCCTCTTTAAATCCTTTACCATCTTGGTGATCCCCGGGTGTACCGAATACCGGCTGTAGTGAGCTTCCGTCTAAATGTCCTCCGGGATCCGTCCTCCTGCTGGTATGTAGACTCTGGCCCGGAAACACAGGAGCCCATCCCTCAAAGAGTAGTCTCCTGTCGTGCCTTCCTCTAAGGCTTGGAATATCGGCTCAGCTCTTTCATCCAGCATCTGCCCATCTCTGATGCGGTCTCGAATATCATCAGTAGTAACCATCGACCCCAGGTACTCCTTGTATAGCTCCGGGTCATCCTCAGACACTAGTGAAATCTGCATCTCCTCGAATGATCTAACCAACTCCAAGGCCATCAGCTGCGGGCCTACTCCTGTCGTACTCACTCTCCGGCTCAGAGCATCCGCGACCACGTTCGCCTTTCCCGGATGGTAGTGCATGGTATATTGGTAGTCCGACAGAAACTCCACCCAGCGTCTCTGTCTGATGTTTAACTCCTTCTGGGTGTCGACGTACTTCAGATTCTTGTGGTCGGAGAAGATATCACAATGTACTCCGTAGAGATAGTGTCGCCAGATCTTAAGAGCAAAAATGACTGCCCCCATCTCCAAATCGTGCACGGGGTAGTTCTGCTCGTGCTGCTTCAACTGACGGGAGGCATAGGCTATTACGTGCCCATTCTGCATCAGAACGGCACCCATCCCCTGATAGGAAGCATCTGTATACACCTGGAATCCCTCCTTCCCTGATGGAAGAGCAAGGATGGGGGCCGAGGTGAGACGATCTGTCAGCTCCTGGAAGGCAGATTCGTTTCAAGGCGTCGAGATAAAAGGGGACTCCTTCTTCATCAGAGATGTAAGAGGGAGGGAAATCTGAGAGAACCCCTTTACGAACTTCCGGTAGTAACCGACAAGTCCCAAGAAACTTCGAACATCCGAGGCCGACTTTAGTGGTGGCCAATCCCGTACTGCCTGGACCTTTGCCGGATCCACTGCCAGACCTGCTCCACTGATGACATGGCCCAGAAAGGCCACCTCCTTTAGCCAGAACTGGCACTTGCTGTACTTGGCATACATCTCATGCTCACGCAGCTTCTCCAAGGTCAAGGCCAGATGTCTCACGTGCTCCTCCTCCGTCCTTGAATAGATAAGGATGTCGTCGATGAATACGATAACGAAGACGTCCAGATACTCTTCGAACACCCGATTCATTAGGGTCATGAATGCGGAGGGTGCATTCGTGAGTCCGAACGGCATCACTGTAAATTCGTACAAGCCGTATCTGCTGCTGAAGGCCGTCTTCGGGATGTCCTCCTCCCGAATGTGAAGCTCATAGTACCCTGACCTCAGATCCATCTTTGAGAACCAATGGGCTCCCTCCAGCTAGTCAAATAGCTCGTCTATCCGTAGTAAGGGATAAGTATTCCGGAGTGTCAACCTATTCAGAGCCCGGTAATCGATGCACAGTCGAAGGGTCCCGTCCTTCTTCTCAACGAACAATACCGGAGATCCCCATGGTGAAGAGTTAGGCCGAACGAACCCGGCCTCAACTAACTCCTGAATCTGGCTCTGAAATTCCACCAACTCCTTTGGGGCCATTCGATAGGGAGCTCTAGATACCGTCTTAGTCCCCGGTACGAGCTGAATCTGGAAGTCCTTCTCTCGGTGTGGGGGTAGCCCTGGTAGATTCTCCAGAAACACGTCGGCGAAGTCCCGCACTACTGGAATATCTGCAATGGAGTCCTTGGCCACGACCGCCTCAAAAAGGACCTGATAAACTTCTTCCCCCTGCAGGTGGGCCTTAGCGGCCTGCACAGACGATAGTAAGGTACGGGGTGCTGGTATAATACCTTCGATGACAATGAAGGAGTCGTCGTGCCTCACGGTGATCCTCTTCGCCACGCAATCGATCTGGGCATGGTTCCAATACAGCCAAGTCATGCCCAGGATCAGGTCGTAGTCCGGCATCTTCAGAACCGTCGCTGGTGCCTCAAACGCCCTCCCGCCGATCCTCGCTTCCAAATTGCAATGAGCAGAGGTCATTATCTCTGATCCATCGGGTAGGCGCACCCTCATCATCTTCCCGGTGAATGGCTTCACACCTGCCAGTCCTTTCACAAAATCCTCTAACATGAACGATTGCGACGCACTAGTGTCGAAGAGGGTGTCAGTGGGCTTGCCGCTAACGAAGACTATGCCTGGGGTAATTAAGTGTCTTAGTATTCTTGTTGCAGTTATCTTCTCTTAATTTCTAACCAGGTTATGTCTAGAATACTAGTTTATATGAAGAAAATTTAAAAGTACTGCCATACCTGTGATAACCTGCTCCGGGTTCCGGGTCTGTGTCAGGTCTAGAGCATACACCTGCTCCCTCTCTGGCCTGTGGCCTCGATCCTGAAATCCTCGTCCTCGGTCCTGTCCTCGTCCGCCAAACTGTCGAGGAGGTAGAGCGCCCTGATGTACTGGTGGGGGTGCTCGCCTCACAGGGCAGTTCCTCTTGATATGCCCCGGCTGGTTGCACTGATAGCATACCGGTGGCTGCTCTGCCGTCCTTGGCATTTCCAGCATCTGTATAGGTTGGGGAGCCAATACCCCCTGACTCCTCTGCTCCTGCCCAAACTCTTGATGAGGCTGATCCCCGTTCCTTCTCTCCCCAATAACCTGGCCTCGAGGATGGTCTCTACGTCCTCCAATCACAGTATCATCAGCCGGTCTCTTCCGGCTCTTCACTGTAAGCTGATCCGCCTCTCTCTTCTTAGCCATCTCCAGGATCCTGGCCAGACTCCCCTCTGAGACGAAAAGGAGGGCTTGTCTCATGTCATCTTGCAGCCCCTTATAAAACCTCCAGGCATAGCCAGCATCGTCTAACTGGTAGGCATCTGCATAGCGGGCCAGGTGAGTGAACTCCTGATAGTACTCCACCACAGTCCTATTCCCCTGCCTCAACCGCAGGAACCTATCCTCTAGGTCATACCTCGCCGACTGAGGTACAAAATGTCCCAAGAGCGCTACTCTGAACTCCTCCCAAGTAATATCAGCGCAGTCCATCCTCGCAAAGGTGGTGTCCAGCTGAGATTTCCACCACCTCTTTCCGTGTGACTCTAAGCAGGAGACTGCCAGAGCGACTGCCTCCTCAGTAGGGCATCGAATCCCTGCCAGCATCTCGTAAATGGTGTCCAACCATTCCTCCATATGTACTACAGACTCCGTCCCCTGGTAAGATGGAGGGGAATGTCCCCGGAAGAGAGTCATCCAATTTGCCCCGGGGTTTGGCTGTGGAGCCGGGGCTTGCTGAGCTCTGAAGGCCTCCAGAATGGCCATCAGTGTTTGCCCCATCTCCGTCTACTGGAACGGGGCTGGAGCCGGCGGAGGCGGGACCACATTTGGAGCCTGGGGTGTCCCCTGCTGCGGTGTAGGGATCGTCGCAGGCTACAAGTAAAAATTCCATTTGTTAGAGAGCGAATGAATGGAATTTAAGAAGAGTTAGGATGGACTTTCACATGTGATTTCCCCTATGGGCACACCACTGCATCCGCTGCTAGTTTGTCCGCAAACTAAGCTCGCACGGGGGTGGCCCAAGGTTTTTGTGGACTACTTCTCTTTCGATCGATGTTCCCCTCTGATACCACTTGTAAGACCCCCTTTTTTTCTTTTTAAACCACCGGGGTCTTAGCCCAGAATTGCCGCTTTGCGGTGGCACCGACTCACAGGAAGGTAACCACTACAAAACGCCAATTCTGCCGGCCCTTTTCGATCACAAAGAGAGAGAAGTAATTAAACATAAAATGTAAACAAGTCCACATAAACATGTAAATAAAAGTGAAATCACATCCAGTCCATCAATAGATAATAACAGGAAATAGATAAATGGGCTCGAGCCCAGTACATCAGAGTCCTCACTACAAGTCACTCAATGCGGAAGCTATAAAACTACTAATCACTCACGGAGCTGGTCGCAGGTGCACCGGTGCTAGACTGTCCCACCTCCATGCGCACCGTACTCCGCTGCTGCTGGTCCCTGGACTGCTGGTCCCTGTCTCCCATCCAGAGCTCCCGTAATATTGTGGTTCGAAAACCATTAGTCATAAAGACTAAGCCCTATCATCCCCTACCCCTCCCACCACAGCTCCTAAGCACCGGGCAGAGAGGAGGAAAGGGAAGCTACAAAAAAATGGAGAATAATCAAGCAGGTGACAGGGAGGTAATCTAACCATTATTTAGAATAAAATACAACTAGCAATCCTATGGTAGTAAATGGTAAAGAAGTGAAGTAGTAAGCATCAAATGTATAAAAAGGCAGCTAGAGAATAGTAAGTAAACAAGCAAGTAAATAAGTAAGTAACCTTAACTTATATGAATGCCCATACAAACTTATAAGTTAAGGGATCTTCTGCAAGGCTCCCATCGTATAAAAAGTCTCATACCGATTTATACGTTGGGGTGTCGGTTGTATGCAATTATGAGTGTAGTGATATGTTATGTCATGATTCATGCAAGTGCAACTCACGCACACGACTCTATGCGCACAGACCTTTAGTTCCCCATGTTCGGGTAGCTAGCTTCACTCCCAGGAACCTCCGTAGTGGCAAATGGAGATAGTGGGTCGGGCCCCCCACTCCTAGGCGGGTATCCACACTAACAGGCCTAGCCCTTCCGTACGCCCCTAGAAGAACACAACCTAGAGTATCCGCATACTACTGCTGGCTGTACCCACCAGACTTTCTTTGGCTAAGTGCCCCACACCGCCGAGTCAACGTACCGATGTCGGTGTGAACGACTAGCAGATACTGAAGACCCACCACCTTTATTCTGTACTCCAACCCTCGAGCCCTCGGCCCCCCAGACAGTCCCGTCCGTGCATCTACCTTCAGAGCTACCGAGGTGTGTGTATGTGCAACCCTAGTTATACTAGTTGCTCTTTCAATTTTATTATTCCTATGGTTTACGTTACCCCAGGACTGCCCCCGGCATACCCCGTGAAGGGCTCTCAAGGGGCACTAGGAACCAAGACGGCGGCATTACGGCCCGAAGTTCCCTTTCGCAAGGCACTTATTGTTATTGGTTGATCTCCCTTAACCCGATCTTCTTTTAGTTACTTTAGATCTAACCCTAGAGTATTAAGACTCTTCCTCTTCTTCCCGGGATGGACGATCTTCCGTCATTCCCGAACGCCACCTAACCTTAACCAGTCTCACACCCTACTTATCCTGACTTCCAATAATGAACTTAATCGTAGCTTGCACTAACCAACCAGCAACTACCAAAATTCCATTTCCCAAGTTCATTATTACTCTAGTTCAGTTTCCGTGGTTTTACTATATGCAGACCATCCTAAGCTATATGAGGTACACAAAGGGAGGTACTCCAAATTGTCTTCCGAATCTCCTATAATATTTACTGGAGGTCTACCATATCATAATTTGTCTAAATCCAGAAACTTATAACTTTCCTAATTAATCTGATATTTATTTAATTTTCCCAAAGGATGGGCCACGGGTCATTTTAAACATAAACTACATGATCCTCCTAAGTAATGGCTACCCAAAAATCATGATCATTAAATAACAGCAAGATAACCTCAAATACAAATTTTCAGAATTTTACAGAAAGTATTTAGCCTCTAATTAATTTATCCAGTATAATCACGTTAATCCTACGTAAAGAAGGAAGTACTGAAATTACTCATCGGAAAATTATAGAAAAATTACTAATCAGTAGTATGATATAGAAAAGATCTTTGTGCAAAGAATCATAATTTTACCATCTTGCTAAACACCACTATAGATTTAATCAAAATTTCAAGGTAAAACATACTTAATGAAGAAAGCCTTAGAATTAAACTTCCAAAATCCCATAAAAATTCACAGAGATTTAAAATCCTAATAAACGTTCTCTACTTAAATTTCATCAATTTCCAAAAAGTATGTATTCCATGATAAATTTTCTAAGAAAATCATACAAGCTACTAAATCGTTAATGAAGTATCCAAAATAATGATCTTAAAATTCATAGTAAAATATCCAGAGCTGGTACCATCTCTATAATTCACTCTACCCAAATCTCATCACTTTTCAATGTGATTTAGTGTCATTTCCTATCTCTACAAGTTTTGCACCCTAAACTAGGGTTAGTATTTTAGCTATCCCAACAGTCTCCAAATCTACTAAGATTTCATCCAGAGAACTATAATGGCCCTATGGTCCTCTTCAGCAAATTTCGGTTCACTCCAAGGTCATTTGACCCCATGACCTTCACAAGCCACTAAGATCCATCCTTAGGGTTTGTCCTTGGTTCTTAGGGCAAACTTACCCCAATCCACCTCAAACTCTTTGAGGGGGTGCTAGAGAATATTACTAGCCAGTGGTAAAAATCTAAGCCTCTGTTGAGGTGATTTGACCACTCAAATATCAAAAGTGCACCTTTAACCTACCCATGGACCACTCACCAAAATTTGGGAGGGTTTGGAAATTATTTAGCCATCTAATTAAATTAAGCTAGGATTATTGAATTTTCCTAAAAACTATAGAAAAATATTTCCCAAAAATTCTAATTTTTGGATGGTACCTAGATATAGGTAAGGTTAGGCCACACCCCAAATTTCAAGTCATTTTGATGACTGGATTGGAGTGGGGAATTTTTCTAAGGTCAGGACACCCTATGGGTAGACCTCACCAAATTGAGTGCTGAGGTCTATCCAGTGGTCCAAAATGATTGAAACACATTTTAAAATTTCATAGACTCCAAGAGGTACAATATTGATGTTGACCATTTTTCCTGCAGGAGCCTCTAGGTATTTTTCCCAAATTATTTAAGGTGACAGATATTTTCATTCAGAATTTGTTTTAAAAATAGAATCTAATCTAATGGCATTGTTCATCTTCTTCTACAGCCCGAAACCAGAGCCCTGAAAACTTAATTTCCTGTAGCTTTTCCAAAGCTATTTCCCGGCCATCCAGCCATCTCCCTGGCCGGCCACCACCACCACCACCTCTGTTGAGGGAGGGCTATCGTCGGGCGACGGCACGGCCGCCGGAGAGGCGGTTTCCGGCGAACCCGCCACCACGAAATTTTCGGAAAACCATGGAAACGCTCACCCGATCTGCCTCTTTTGAGCCCGATATCTCTCCTAACGATTTCTAAGATCTATCCGCAGAAGAAGAGGGAGGGGAGGACCTTGTTCGCGGGATGGAGGCGTGCAGAGCGTCGGGAAGCCATTGGCGCGGTGGTGGCGTCGCCGGAAATTCTTCAACAGTAAGGGGGAAATCTGAAACAGTTTGATGGAGCGTGTAACCTTTTACTCTTGCTCTTAGGAGTCTTTTATAGATCAGCAAATGGAAAGGGGAAAGGATGAAACGTTCATGGCCCTTAATATTCCTCTTAATGACGTTTTGGTTATGGCAAGGCAGTTGAAATGCTGGAAATGAAGAGGTGTTTGCCAGGTGGCGATTTCCTATTGGACCAACATTTCCTTAATTTATTAAATAATCAGAGTAGGAAATGGCCCATAAATACACCTGGCGTAACTTCCCATAATCAGAATTGATTACATCGTCGGTTATCGAAATTTCCAATCTAGCTGACGTTTCGGCCTTGGTCACGGGCGTGACATGTGGGTCATGGGCGTGACAAGCCCGGGTGACCAATTCTGGGATCGACGATCGTCGAAATGAGATCGACGATCGTCGAAGGATGGTCACGCCCTTGGTCACGGGCGTGACATGTGGGTCACGGGCGTGACAAGCCCGGGTGACCAATTCTAGGATCGACGATCGTCGAACTGAGATCGACGATCGTCGAAGGATGGTCACGCCCTTGGTCACGGGCGTGACATGTGGGTCACGGGCGTGACATAGTCATGAGGCAAAATCCGCACTCGGCGATCATCGTGCTGAGATTGACGATCATGGAAGGTGTCACGCCCTTGGTCACGGGCGTGACACCTGGGTCATGGGCATGACATGGACATGATGCAAATTCTAAATTTCGACGATCGTCCCGCTGGGATCGACGATCGTCGAAGGTGTCACGCCGTAGGTCACGGGCGTGACACATAAGTCACGGGCGTGACAGGCCCGGGTAGAAAAATTCTGCGCCCGACGATCGTCTCACTGAGATCGACGATCGTAGAAGGAGTCACGCCCTAGGTCACGAGCGTGACGGATCGGTCACGGGCGTGACCAACCCGTGACCCGAAATCTCAGTCGATTTATTTCAGTTTTTGGGCTTCCTAGGGTTCTATCATGACCAATCGACTCCTAGGGGTCTAGCCGGAAATGGGATGTTATAGTTCGACTCAAGCGTGAATCCGTAGGACTTTAGGATAAGAGATGGGGCTTGGGTTACGGTGAGGTAAACAAAGATAAACATGAAGGCTATGCACCTAAGCCAGATGAGCTAGCCCAAAACAAAAGTATCCACCCGCTAACCACAATACAAACGAGTACGCTACACCCCCAAACTTAACTTTTAACATATGAGTGTGCGCACCGCCTACTCCAAATACAATCACATCCCCAATAAGATTTTCAATTAAACTTTTTTATTTTCATTTTTTTCTTTACAAATACTTTCCTTTTTTTCTTTTTCTTCTTTTTATTTTCACAATATCAGCAAATATAGATTGGCAGCACTTCCACATTTTCACAAATAATAACACCACATCACAACCCAACATGAAAATAAAATACATTAAGCTCGACTTCGGTGTGTGACTAGGATAGATTATGGGGATTTGGTGAAATCATGGTGGAGCTGAATCAAAAGAAAGGGTAGGCACAATGGGGTTAACGAGGATATGACGTTAGGAATGGTACAAAGCTCAACCGGGCAAAAATTGTAACATCCCATTTCCAACTAGACCCCTAAGAATGGTTTTTGTCATGACAAAACCCTAGGAAGCCCAAGAAAAGTCAAGTGGGCCTGGTAGTGTTGATAGGAGCACTATAGTCTGCAAATAGTAAATTGCTAAACCTTAGTTTTGGGTGACCAGGGGCCCTCACCATGACTCCAAGACCACACCATGATCTCTCCAACCCATGTTAAGGTCGTAAGGACTCATTAGGGTCAACCCTAGAGCCTGAGTTGACCAAGGTCAACCCTAACCCTAAATGGGTCAAACTTGCCTATACATGGTTAATTGACCCTACCTAAGCCAAGTGGACCCAACCCATGCCCTCTTAACCCTAGAGAGAAGACAATGGGTCACCAAGGACCAATTGAGGTCAACCCTAGAGGCTAAGTTGACCCAAGTCATCTCAAACCCCAAAATGGTCAAAGTGTCCTTAATATGGGTCATGTGACCTTTAAGGTGCCCTGTTAACCCTACCCATCCCTACCTAGACCCTAGGGGAGGCCAATATGTCACCAAGGACCCATTGATGATGGCCTAAAAGGTCAATTTGACCAAAGTCAACCCTAGGCTTGGTCAAGTAAAACCTAGTTCAAAATGGGCTAACCCAAGCTTGGATCCACTAGCCACTTGGTCTAACCACCCCCCCTAATCCATTTTCATCAGTTTAGTGGGCTGTATATAGGGTTAGCATGATGTTCAAATCGGCCATGCTGACTAGGAGAGAGAAAGCTCAACTTAGGGTTAATGGAGGAAAGAGAAAGAGGAGGAGAAGGGACATTCATGGCTTTGGGAGGAAAAGGCTACCACTTTTGGCTGAATTCAACTCCCCTTGGGAAGAGGAGGAGTTTCAAGTAGTTTCCAAGCCTCCTCAGGGCAGTTACACCTCCCCCACCTCTTAGCTGAACCCCCATTGAAGGTCATTAATGGCCATTTATGTTTGGCCACTCCCCTTCCCAATTTCTCCCTTTAAGATCCATCACAAGGCTCCCAAGGGTCATTTACACCCCTTGCCTGAGGAAATTAAGGCCTTCCACTGTGCTATTGCAGAAGCCGAGCGCCTCTGCCATCGTCCATCATATCCCGCCGCTTCGCTGGCCTTCAGGCCGCCGGAAAGGTAATCCTCCTCTCCTTACTTCATGGGTAGATCATAGGAATGTTTCGGTTCAAGGTTCGGGCTCCATTGAGCCCGAACCAATCTCTGATTTTAATGGTTTTGAGCCGAAAATCTTCTTGGTGGGATCGCCGGAAAAGTCATCACCGGCGGCTGTGCCGCTGCCTGGAGGTAGCCACCACCTCCACGAAGGTGGTGGTGGCGGTGGCCGGCCAGGGAGGCGGCTGGGTGGCCGGCCAGGGAGGCGGCTGGGTGGCCGGCAGAAGAAAGAAGAAATGGCTCCAGGATGGGTGAATCCTAGCCGTCGGCTAGAGGTAGGAGATGAAGTGATGCGGCCCGTTATACTTCAAGATTTGTGCGGAATAGAAGTTTGTATAAAGCTATAGTTAGGTTATTTTAATTTCTTTTCTGTCACAAATTTAACATTTAATGTTTCTATTTATAAAAAATACTTAGGCCCTCCTAATGAAATATTTGTGAACATGAAAGTTGTATACCTTTGAGTCTACTTAAATTTAAAATTTATTTCATCCAATTTGGGTAAGTGGTCAGACCACAGCACCCATTTTGGTGAAAGGTATCCCTAGGCTTGGTCAGAGACCATTTTGAGTTCCCCCATCCATCTAGACACTCAAATGACCTGAAATTTTGGTTGGGGTTTATTCTTGCCTATGCCTATAACATATAGAAAAATGAGAATTTTTGGAGAAATGTTTCCTAAGGTTTTTGTAAAAATCAAATAATCTTGGTATGGCTAAATTAAGGGGTCTAATGACCTCCAAATTCACCAAAACTTTTGTGGAGGTCCCTTAGGGTCATAAGGAGGCTCTGTAAAAAGTTACATCTCATTTGGAGATGATTTGGTCAGGAAATGAGTAAATCCTAATTTTTGCCCATTAAGGGGCATTTAGGTCAAAGTGCACTTTGTGATTTTAGGTGACCAAACCACGTCACCAGTGGCTGAAACATGGGTCACAGGTTTGTTTTGACCCTTAGCATCCCCCTATGGTTTATAGGGTTGTTTGGGGGTAGGTATGCCTTAGGACCCAAGTTCAAACCTTTAGGTTGGTCTTGGGGGGATTTGTGAAGGGCATAGTGTCAAATGCCCTTGTATGGTTGTGATCTTTGGTGGAGAGGGGACTAGTAAAGTTAATGTCCTCTGGCAAAAATCTTTGGGGGTTTGGAGATTGATACACCCCTCAAAACCCCAACCCTAGGGTTAGGGTAGAATCACCTTTGTGTAACACAAGCACATATAACTCATAAAAAGGGTGTGAAACTTAAGGAGCATGAGTTTTAAAGTAGAAAGAACCCTTAGTAATTTTACAGGAATTTTATGAGCAATAATTTTGGTACATCATTTGTTGGTTATGATATAGCCTCATTAATGTTTTAATTATTAAGAATCATTCTGTTCTTTGAAACCCCATGGAACCTTCACAGTGAATGTTTTAGATTGAAATTGTTGCCCCTGATTTTTAGTATAATTTTTGTTTGATTAAATCTAGTACATAATGCACAAATGATTAAAAGGGGTTGGTGGTATAAAATTATTCATAGATGATATATCTGTTTAAAAATTATGAGACTTAGGCACAGATGATTTCAGGCGTAAATATGCTTGTAGTAATTTATTCATAATTTTTAGAGGGTTGATTACAGTACTTTTCCTACAAGTCCATAATAATGAGGTTTTTGGTAATTATTTTATTTAGAGTTTAATCCCTGCTGAAAAATTATGAAACTTGGCCAATGATGTTTTTAGAGTTTTATTAGCACAATAGAATTAATTGATAATTTTTAGATGAAAGTTTTCTGTACTTGTTTCATTAATAATGAAACATAGAAATAATTTCTAAAATAGTTTTAAGGCCCCTTAAATGCTATAAAAATTATGATACCTTGGATTTACATTAATGAGTTAACCTAATATTTATAATAATTTTGTTAGGCATCTTGCATGAGTACATAGGGTAGTTCTTGTTCAAACTAGTAACCCTTGGAATCTTTAAGGAAATTAATTAAATGCCAGATAAAATAGGAAAATTACAATTTTATAGATTTAGTCTATTTGTACAATAATATGTCTCCAGTAAATAATTTAGGGCATTTGGATGATTATTTGGATTATCTCCTATCCGGTTCGACATATAGCCTAGGTTGGTCTGCATTTGTAAATTGGGTTAGTTGCAATAGGATATGATTGGACATGGTGTAGGAGTAACTCATTTTGCTGGGTTGGATAGATGTGGATGAATTCACCATAGAAGGGTAGGAAGAGTAGTCAGAAGGGGTTGGGCAAAAGTTTAGAGGTGCTCGGTTCGACGAAAGATCTTCTTTCCCGAGGAGAGAAAGAGTCAAAATCACCATATGATTAGCCTACTGTAATATGAGAAAGGAATGGGTAAAGGGAATCAACAAATAACAATAAGTGCCTTGTGAAAGGGAACGATGGGCTTCAGCTACCATCATAGTTCCTAGTGCCCTTTGAGAGCCCTTCACGGGGTATAACGGGGGCAGTCCTGGGTAAACGTAAATTGTAGGAGTGATAAATCTTAAAGAGCAACTAGAATAATTAGGTGTTCACTTTCAAACACCCCGGAGTCTTGGGAAGTTAGTTTGGCTATGATATTCAAGCGATAGGCTCGGTGGTTATGGAGACTAACGGGATAGTTCGGGGAGCTTTGGCTCGGTTTGTTTTGAGTCGGAAAATTTGGTCCGTGGAGCTTTGGCTCGGTTGTTGGACACGTTAAATATTTCATGTGCATAAAGAAAAGAAAAAAAATATAAGGTGGTGGGTCTTCGGTATTGGAGGGTCGATGCACCAACACCAATACGCTGACTTGGCAACTGTGGTTAGCACTTCGCCAACAGAAGTCCGGTGCTCCAGCCGGCAAGAGTACGCAGGAGTCCGCATCATGCACCAAGCGTTGAGGCATACGATACGTCTGTCTGGTAGTGCTTTACTGGTTTAGAGGTGGGCGAGGCCCAACCCACCGCTTCCATCTGCCACTACAGAGGTATCCTGGGAGGTTCGGCTCCAAAAATGGGGAACTAAAGGTCTGTGTAAACAAAGTCGGGTGGGTGAGTTGCACTTGCATGATCACTTCATACCCACTTGCATTTCATAACATCATCATTGCATTTAACCTCTGTCACCAGTTGTGTAAGTAGTATGGGACGCTTACACAATTGGACTTGCAAAACGTCCCCTTGGTCTATAAGCTTGTGTGGGCAAGTTTATAAATTAAGGTTAAATTCTTCATATATATATTGCTATTAATAACCGATACCCCAACGTATAAATTGAGATGGGACTCTTTATACGATGGGAGCCCTGCAGAAGATCCCTTGGCTTATGCGTTTCTGCACATAAGTTAAGGTTACTTTTCATACTTTACTTTAATGTCACATGTACTATAAAATTGCTAGTATAGGTCCGCTGTCATCAGTTTCTTGATTACTCTCCACCTTCAAGTCCCCCCTTACTTCCTCTCCGCTCGGTGCCTAGGGGCCATGGGGGAAGGGGTGGGGGATGATAGTACTTAGTCTTATAGACTAACGATTTTTGGACCACAACATTTAGGGGATCGTGGAGCCCAGCATGGAGGAGCAGCCCCGGAGGTGGGCCCGTTTGGAGATAGGGCAGTCCTGCTCAGGAGGTCAGACAGCTGGAATTGTGAGTCCCTGATTCTAGTAGTGTTTTATTTTTCTTCTACTTGAGTGACTATGAAGTGAGGATTTTATGTATCGGGCTTAAGCCCTTATATTCAGTACATTTATATTATGTGGACTCTCCCTTCGTGGAGATTTTATTACTCTGATATGTGATTTTCTTGTGGACTTGCTTTTACTTTATTTTGCTACATTTCTGTGATTGAATTGGCCGGCAGAATCAACGCTTTGTGGTGATGACACTTCAGGGAGTGAAAGTGTCATCGCAAAGCGGCGATTCTGGGCCTAAGACCCCGGTGTTTTAAAAGAAAAAAATGGAGTCTTACAAGTGGTATCAGAGGAAACATCTATCAGAAGAGTAGCAGTCCACTAACCCGGTGTTACCCCCGCTCGAGTTTAGTTTGAGACAAACTAAGCAGCGGAAGCGTGGTGTGCCCATGTGGGGATCACATATAATTGTCCACTGTTAATTAGGCATGAGTCAATTGCTTACAGATGGTTTTTGATATGCAGCCTCCAACATAGCCTACACCACAGGGCGGAGTCTAACATAATCCGAATGATGCACCACCTCCCCCGGTCCCCACTCTATTTCTACAGTCGGAGATGGGGAAGACTCTGACAGCCATTCTAGATACTTTCAGGGCTCAGTAGGTTCCTGCTCCGCAGCCAAACCTAGGGGGCCAACTGGATGAGCATCTTCCAAGGACTCTCTCCCCCATCCTACTTAGGGATAGAGTCAGCTGTCAGGATAGAAGAATGGCTTGACATTATGTACGAGATTTTGACAGGTACACGGTGCCCCTGGGAGGAGAGAGTGTCATTGGTGGTCTCTTGCTTGGAGTCTCACGCCAAGAGATGGTGGAAGATGTCACTTGACACGACCTTTGCGGATATAGAGATTGCAGAGATTACTTGGGGGGAGTTCAGGGACGCGTTACTGGAGCATTTTGTTCCACAGTCGGCTAAGGATGAGCTGGAGGACAGGTTCCTGCAGCTGAAGCAGGGCAATAAGACAGTGGTAAAGTACCACCGGGATTTCAACCATTTAGCCCGGTTTGCGGACTCCTATCAACTGGATAAGGCAGGATACATCAAGAGGTTCTATAAGGGCCTGTGGGAGGACTTTAGGGAGGCCCTACTGTTCGTATCTGACGGGCCAATACCTCGGATGTTAGAGATGGCCAAGAGGATAAAGGCTGATTGGCAAGCTACTCGGGGCCAAAAACGGCCAGCGGAGGATCAGGGTCAAGGAGAAAGGAACGATCAGATACGAGCCTGTATCACAGATGGGAGAAGGGTCAAGGACCAGCCTCGTCAGGAGGGAAGACAGGAAACAAGGGAGCCAGTGGTGTTTTCTCCACCACCTCTTCAAACACGGGAGGGCCAGAGACCTGGGGGAATGGCATATCCCCCGCCAGAGTGCTTCCACTGCCATCAGGTTGGGCACATCAGTAGAAATTGTTCTATGAGAGGGGAAACCCCACCAGCTCCACCAGCTGCCCATCCAGCGCAGTACTTTGGAGGCCGAGGTCGTGGCCGAGTATGTGGATACCAGGTGGAGATCGTAGACAAGAAAGGGAGCAGGTGTATGCTTATTACCTTGCGCAGCCTCGGAACCCAGAGCAGGTCATAGTAGGTACGCCGAAGATGTTTAATTGTTTTAAAAGAATTCCCTTTTCTCAGTTGACAATTTGTAGAATTACACTTGATAAAATAAGTTGGGAAGAAAACTCGTTATAGAATCCTAAGACATTTAACGACCCCAGGTATAGTCTTCATCAGCGGCAAGCCTGCCCGTATACTTTTCGATACAGGAGCTTCGCACTCCTTCGTCTCGGAGACATTCGTAGAAGGATTGGAAGGCATGGAGCGATTCACGGACTCGGAGATGAGGGTGGCACTACCCGATGGATATAAACTCCTTACCTAGGACCACTGCAACATGGAAGTAGAAATTGGTGGAATGTCATTTGAGGCTCCAGCGACGCTTTTGAAGTTAACGGACTACGACCTCATCCTGGGCATGGTATGGCTGCACTGGAACATGGCCCAAATTGATTGCCAAGCGAAGAGGATCACCGTGAGGCACGGAGACTCTTTCATTGTCACCAAAGGTATAAGACCTGCCTCTCGTATACTCTTATCTTCAGTACAGGCTGTTAAGGCCCATCTGTAGGGAGAGGAGGTTTATCAAATTCTATTTGAGATGGCAGAAGTCAAGGAGTCTGTAACAGATATCCCGGTGGTGCGATATTTCGCTGACGCCTTTCCAGAGAAACTGCCAGGACTACCTCCGCATTGAGAGCAGGAATTCCAGATACAGCTTGTGCCGGGGGCCAAGCCGGCATCTAGGGCCCCTTACCGGATCCCCCAGAAAGAGTTGATAGAGTTCCGAAGCCAGTTGCAGGAACTAGTAGAGGAAGGGTTTGTCCGACAAAGCTCTTCACCGTGGGGAGCCCCGGTGCTATTTGTCAAGAAAAAGGACGGAATTCTTAGCTTTTGTATTAATTATCGAGCGCTGAACAGACTAACGGTCCAGAATACATACCCGCTGCCACTGATTGACGAGTTATTTTATCAACTAGAGGGAGCGTATTTCTTCTCGAAACTTGACTTGACGTCAGGTTATTATCAGCTAAGGATTCGAGAAGAAGATATTTCGAAGACCGCCTTCAGTAGTAGGTACGGACTGTTTGAGTTTACAGTGATGCCCTTCGGGCTCACAAATGCGTCGTCAGCATTTACAAGCCTCATGAACAGGGTATTCGAGGAGTATTTGGTGTATTCGTCATCGTATTTATTGACGACATCCTCATCTACTAAAGGACGGAGGAGGAGTATACACGACACCTGACTCTGACTCTAGAGAAGCTACGAGAGCACTAGCTGTACGCAAAGTTCAACAAATGCAAGTTTTGGATAAAGGAGGTGGCCTTCTTAGGTCACATTATCAGCGGTGATGGGTTGATAGTAGACTCGGCCAAGATTCGGGCAGTTCAGGATTGGCCACCGTTGAAGACAGCCACGGATGTACGGAGCTTCCTGGGACTTTTCGGATATTACTAGAAGTTTGTCGAAGGATTCTCCCGGATTGAACTCCCTCCTACATCCCTGAAGAAGAAGGAATCCCCTTTCGTTTGGACGCCACAGTGTGAGGCGGCCTTTGTGGAGTTGAAAGGTCGGCTTACCTCAGCTCCCATTCTCGCTCTTCTGTCGGGAAGGGAGGGATTTCAGGTGTACACGGACACCTCCTACCAGGGGATGGGTGTCTTTCTGATGCAGAATAGGCATGTAATAGCCTACGCCTCCCGACAGGTGAAGATACATGTGAAGAACTATCTTGTGCATGATCTGGAGATGGGTGTAGTGATCTTTGCTCTGAAGATTTGGGGACACTACCTCTATGTGGTTCACTGTGACCTCGTCTCAGATCACAAGAATTTTAAATATGTGGATACATAGAAGGAACTAAACATCAGACAGAGACGTTTGGTGAAGTTCCTATCGGATTACCAGTAAACCATGCACTACCATCCCGGGAGGCGAACATGGTGGCAGATGCTTTGAGCCGGAGAGGAGATGCCTCAGGGAAGGGACCATATCTGATTTCCATGGAGCTAGTCCGGTATTTCAGAGATATGCAGATATCCCTTGTATCCGAGAATGATCCAGAACGGTATATGGAGTATCTAACATCGATGGTTGCCATAGATGATATTCAGGACCGCATCCGGGATGGACAGAGGACAGATGCATGGGCAGAGCCGATATTCCAAGCCTTTGAGGAGGGTTCGACGGGAGATTATTCACTGAAAGAAGGATTACTATATTTTAAAGGCAGGTTCTATATACCTGCAGGAGGCAAGATTCGGGAGGACATCATGGCGGAGGCACATTATAGCAGATATTCTATACACCCGCGGATCACCAAGATGACGACCGAGTTGAAGAAGACGATGTTTTGGCAAGGGATGAAGAAGGATATTACATACTTCGTGACTCATTACGAGGCATGCCAGCTGGTGGAGGCGGAGTGCAGGAACCCCGCAGGATTGCTACAGCCACTTCCGGTGCTGGAGTGGAAATTTGAGGACAGTGCGATGGATTTCATTCATGGCCTCCCCCGGTCACGGACAAGAAACGATTCGATTTGGGTCATCGTCGATCGGCTGGCGAAGGTGGCCAGATTCATTCCGATCAGAAAAGATGACTCGGTTTGAGTACTGGTCCAGAGATTCGTAGAGCAGTTCATTCGTTACCATGTGGTGTCCAGGACGATCGTGTCGGATCGGGATGGTCGGTTCACATCCAGGGAGGGGAGATCTGTGCAGACTTAGTGTTGGGGCTTGCGGGTCCGGAATTGCCCCCGGTGTTGCGGCACTAGTCGAAGCAGAAGGACGTGTTCCCTGCGAGCCTAACTGGCTGCCCCGTGGATCCGCCCGAGGACCTTTGATATAAAGATTAGTATGCGCCTTTGACCTTCAGGCCGGTCTTTTGGTGCAGTTGGTAGCGCTAAGTCCTCTCAAGTGGTATCAGAGGGGGTCGCGGGTTCGAAACCCCGGGGTTGTTTCCGGGGGGGGGGGGATTGTTGGGGCTTGCGGGTCCGGAATTGCCCCCGGTGTTGCGGCACTAGTCGAAGCAGAAGGACGTGTTCCCTGCGAGCCTAACTGGCTGCCCCGTGGATCCGCCCGAGGACCTTTGATATAAAGATTAGTATGCGCCTTTGACCTTCAGGCCGGTCTTTTGGTGCAGTTGGTAGCGCTAAGTCCTCTCACTTAGGCACGCGGCTGACCTTCAACACAGCTTTTCATCCCCAGACGGATGGGCAGACAGAACATACAAACCGGACATTGGAGGACCTCCTAAGGCTATGCATTTTGGATCGAAACAAACCTTGGGAGAAGCTTTTACCACTAGTCGAGTTCTCATATAACAACAACTACCAGTCTAGCATAAGGATGGCTCCCTATGAAGCCTTGTACAGAAGGAGATGAAGGAATCTTCTTTCATAGATTCAGGACGAGGATCCGAAGGTGTTGGGATCAGATTTTGTCGAAGACACCGAGGCTCAAGTGAGGCTAATACGGGACAGAATGCTAGAAGCTCAAAGCCGACATGCTAAGTACTACGACGCCCGACACCGTAAGGTATAGTTTCAGGTGGGAGACTAGCTTTTCTTGAAGATCCGGCCCATGCATAGAGTTTCACGGGTGCGTGGCCAGAAGAAGAAGCTCAACCCTAGGTATATGGGCACTTACAGGATCTTGGAGGGGGTCGGGACCCTAGCTTACAGGCTTGAGTTGCCAACGGAATTGGCAGGCTTACATGACGTGTTCCACATTTCTTCACTTAGGAGGGCTTTACTACGCCCGGAGCAGCATATTTCGACCAAAGATGGGCCGGTAGCTTCAGACCGGTCAGTTCTCTTGGAGCTGGTTCTGATCGATGATAAAGGAGTACGGATCTTGCATCGCAAGAAGGTTCCATTAGTCAAAGTCCTGTGGAGGAACCATGTCCAGGAGGAGCATACTTGGGAACCGCAGGACTTGATGCGACAAAAGTATCCAGAGCTGTTCAGCCAGGTATACCTCACAACCTCTCAGGATGTTCGATTTACCTTCCTGTTTTTAACTAGTAGGACTGCCCTAGGAAGAGTAGAGGCTAATCTTTTGTTTATTGGGGTCTTGTCCTTAACAATTGGGCGAATTAGTCATAGATTTGTGCTTCCCTTTAAACCACACTTAGCAAACATGGCTTCTTGATGTAATCTTTCACTTCTCATGGGATGTTACAAGCTTCTTTTCTTTGATAGGAGCTCCGTAGGCTTAACCTTGATTTCGAGGATGAAATCTTTGTTTTGTTTATTGGGATTCGTAACATCCCATTTCCAACTAGACCCCTAGGAGTGGTTTTTGTCATGATAATACCCTAGGAAGCCAAAGAAAAGTCAAGTGGGCCTTGTAGTGTGGATAGGAGCACTATGGTCTGGAAATAGTAAATTCCTAAACATTAGTTTTGGGAGACCAGGGGCCCTCACCATGATCTCTCCAACCCATGTTAAGGCCCTAAGGACTCTTTAGGGTCAACCCTAGAGCCTGAGTTGACCAAGGTCAACCCTAGCCCTAAATGGGTCAAACTGGCCTACATAGGGTTAATTGACCCTACCTAAGCCAAGTGGACCCCACCCATGCCTTCTTAACCCTATAGAGAGGCCAATGGGTCACCAAGGACCCATTGGGGTCAACTCTAGAGGCTAAGTTGACCCAAGTCAACTCAAACACCAAAATGGTCAAAGTGCCCTTAATATGCGTCATGTGACCTTCAAGGTGCCTTGTGAACCCAACCCATCCCTACCTAGACCCTAGGGGAGGCCAATGGGTCACCAAGGACCCATTGATGATGGATTAAAAGGTTAATTTGACCAAAGTCAACCCTAGGCTAGGTCAAGTCAAACCTTGTTCAAATAGGGCTAACCCAAGCTTGGATCCACTAGCCACTTGGTCTAACCACCCCCCACCCCCCCCCCCACTAATCCATTTTCATTAGGTTAGTGGGTTGTATATAGGGTTAGCATGATGATCAAATTGGCCATGCTGACTAGGAGAGAGAAAGCTCAACTTAGAGTTAATGGAGGAAATAGAAAGAGGAGGAGAAGGGCCATTCATGGCTTGGGGAGGCCAAAGGCCACCACGTTTGGCTGAATTCAACTCCCCTGAGGAATAGGAGTTTCCAGCAGTTTCCAAGCCTCTTCAGGGAAGTTACACCTCCCCCACATCTTGGCTGAACCCTCCATTGAAGGCCATTAATTGCCATTGATGTTTGGCCACTCCCCTTCCCCATTTCTCCCTTTAAGATCCATCACAGGGCTTCCAGGGGTCGTTTGCACCCCTTGCCTGAGGAAATCGAGTCCTTCCACTGTGCGATTGAAGAAGCCGAGCGCCGCCTCAATCGTCCATGGTGTCCCGCCGCTCCTCTGGCCTTCAGGCCGCCGGAATGGTCCTCCTCCTCTCCTTACTTCATGGGTAGATCATAGGAATGTTTAGGTTCAAGGTTCGGGATCAATTGAGCCCAAACCAATCTCTGGTTTTAATGGTTTTGAGCCAAAAATCTTTTTGGTGGTCTCTGCGGAAATTCGTCACCGGCGGCTTTGCCGCCGCCTGGAGGTATCCACCACCTCCACGAAGGTGGTGGGGGCAGTTGCCGGCCGGGGAGGAGGATAGGTGGCCGGCAGCAGCAAGAAGAAATGGCTCCAGGATGGGTGAATCTTAGCTGTTTGCTAGAGGTAGGAGATGAAGGGATGCCGCCCATTATGCTTCAAGATTAGTGTGGAATAGTAATTTGTATAAAGCTATAGTTGGGTAATTTTAATTTCTTTTTTGTCACAGATTTAGCATTTAATGTTTCTATTTATTAAAAATACTTAGGCCATCCTACAAAACAAGTTGTGAACATGAAGGTTGTAGCCCTTTGATTCCACTTTAATTTAAAATTAATTTCATCCAATTTGGGTAAGTGGTCAGACCACAACACCCATTTTGGTGAAAGGTGTCCCTAGGATTTGTTAGAGACCATTTTGAGTGCCCCCATCATTCCAGGAACTCAAATGACCTGAAATTTTTGGTGGGTGTTAGTATTGCCTATATCTATAACATATCCCAAAATTAGAAGTTTTGGAGAACCTATTTCTATAGGTTTTATAAAATTTAATAATCTTGGTATAGCTCAATTAAGGGGTCTAATGACCTCCAAATTTAGCAAAACATTGGTGGAGGGCCCTTAGGGTCATAAGGAGGCACTGTAAAAAGTTCCATCTCATTTTGAGATGATTTGGTCAGGAAATGAGTAAACCCTAATTTTTGCCCATAAAGGGGCATTTAGGTCAAAAGTGAACTTTGTGATTTTAGGTGACAAAACCACATCACCAGTGGCTGAAACATAAGCCACAGGTTTGTTTTGACCCTTAGCATCACCCTATGGTTTATAGGGTGGTTTGGGGTAGGTATTCCTGTTGGAACCCTAGGTTTTGATTTGAGTTCAGTCTTCTCTTTTAGTCCCTTGACCCAAGATTTATCTATGGTCAAAGGTTAGTTGTTTAGTTTGTTGCTATAGTTTTAGAGGCCACTTTTCCAGATGTAAATTTGGTTAAGTTGTTTTTTGTTCGACTATGGTCGAACGCCGCTCGACTATCGTTTATCGGCTGATCGATGATCGTCTATCAGTTGGTCGATGTTCTGTCTGCGTTGATTGTTCGACTATCTGTTTGATAGGTCGACTATCTGTTGTGTTTGATAGTTCGACTATCTGCTTGGATAGTTCAACTATCTGATAGTTCGACTATCTATTGATAGGTCGACTATCTGTTTTGGTTGATAGCTCGACTATCTGTTGATAGGTCGACTATCTGTCTTCTTTGATAGTTCGACTATCTGCTTGGATAGTTCAACTATCTGATAGTTCGACTATCTGTTGATAGGTCGACTATCTGTTTTGGTTGATAGCTCGACTATCTGTTGATAGGTCGACTATCTGTCTTCTTTGATAGTTCGACTATCTGCTTGGATAGTTCAACTATCTGATAGCTCGACTATCTGTTGATAGGTCGACTATTTGTTTTCTTTGATAGTTCGACTATCTGCTTGGATAGTTCAACTATCTGATAGCTCGACTATCTGTTGATAGGTCGACTATCTATTTTCTTTGATAGTTCGACTATCTGCTTGGATAGTTCAACTATCTGATAGCTCGACTATCTGTTGATAGGTCGACTATCTGTTTTCTTTGATAGTTCGATTATCTGCTTGGATAGTTCAACTATCTGATAGCTCGACTATCTGTTGATAGGTCGACTATCTGTTTTCTGTGATAGTTCGACTATCTGTTGATAGGTCGACTATCTGTTTTGCTTTGATAGTTCGACTATCTGTTGATAGGTCGACTATCTGTTTTGCTTTGGTAGTTCGACTATCTGTCCTGATAGATCGACTATCTAATAGCTCGACTATCTGTCCTGATAGTTCGACTATCTGTTGTGGTAGTTCGACTATCTTCTTTGATAGTTCGACTATCTGGATCGTTCGACTATCTGTCTAATAGGTCGACGATCTCCGTGCTTTGGTCGACGATCTCCGAGGGTCGTTCGACGTTTTGCTGTATGTTTTGAGTAATTTTGTCATCTTCTATGATGTGATTTATTTCATATTTATTTTGGCATATTTTATAAAAGATTGTTTGAATAAATTTATGATATTATTTCCATGCAATATCTGCTCCATTCCTTATGCGTGAGCCAATCTTTTCTGATAAAGTTGTTTGTCTTATTAGCTGAGATATGATTTCTGCTTTATCTTCCAGGCTGTCCTTTATAGCCGTTAGACTCAGAAAGTCTTCCTTGGACGTAAAGAGTCTCTTCTGATGTGACTTTCTCTAGTATTATTTCATTAGAGTTATTTGCAGCTTCTTAGAAAGCTTTATCCTCTTATAGGATATCTGTCTGCAGTATTTGTTTTGCTTTATGTTTTTTGCAGCCCAGATTGCAGATTTCAGTAGAAGACAAGATTCAAACTCAAATGAGAGCCGTTGCTGCAGCTGCTATATATAGTATTCTTTGAAGAAAGAAATTAACTAATTCACACCAAAAACGAGTTCATTCAGGAAAAAGGAGTTCAAAAGCTAACAGCTGCATTCAAGCTTAGAACTTATAGTTTTCAACTGCTCTCAGCTCGTTCACATCCAACTGAGAAGAAGTTTTAGCTCTTCACTCTTCTTCAACCTGAGTTCTCCTGCTTACAGGAAGATTTACATTCAGAGCTTTTTGAAGAAGAAGAAGAAGAAGATAGTTGCCTAAAGAAGAATTTTCAATTCATATTTTTTATCTTCTTGTAGCTTTTTCCTTCAGATTTTCTGAAGTGTTTATGCACTGAAGCAAGACTTCACCTGGACATTCTTTTAGCCAGGGGGAGCCTTGATTCTTTAAGAGCTTTCTAGCTCAGTGCAAGTTTTTGTGCTTCTCTAATCTATTGTAAAATAGAGAAGACATCTTAACCTCCTTTTCCCCTCATGTAAAGGTTATTACTCCCTTCAAAAGTATACCTTGGTGGCAGGGCACCTGATCAAAAACCTGTGTTGGTTTTTAGACACCTGATCAAAAGTCTAAAGGGTTTCTGGATCTACCTGAAGCAGATCTTGTTGGTGGCAGGGCACCTGATCAAAAACCTGAGTGGATTCCTACCTTGTTGGTAGAAGAGTGGACGTACCCAAGTTGTTTGGGGAACCACTATAAATTCCTTGTGTCGTCTGGATTGTTTAATTAATTCTCTGTGCTGATTGGCTGTGATTAGATTTTAACTAGGATTGCTAGTTGCTGTTTAGGATTCCAAGCCTTAACTGTAATTACAGTTGGCTGCCTTTTGTGCACAACACTTGTGTTAGGCTTTAGGGTTTCATCTCAAATATCTATAACCTTCATTCCGCAATTAACTCCAAGGGAGTTGAGTAGACAGTCAACTTTGCTAGTGCAATTTTTGATTACTCTATTCACCCCCCTCTAGAGTAGTATCTATCCCTTTTCTTTCAATTGGTATCAGAGGGAGGTTGACTGACTGTATAGGCTAACACCTAAGTCACAAGATCCTGATAGATACCAAGGATTATAGATATTCACTTTCACTATCATGGCCCATTCCAAGGATTACTCTAGCACCAGACCTCCAGCAGGCAACTTAGCCAAGTTCAGCATCTGGAAGGCAAGGATTAAATTATATATGAACTCTATTGATGAGAGTATTTTTGCTTCTATTTTGACAGGACCACCAAGAGCACCTGTTGTAGCTACTGCCTCATCATCAACTGATATGAGTACAGTGCCTCCTCCAGATTACAATGATGAATACAAAAAGGGAAAGATAGCAGATGCTAAGGCAATGAACATTCTGGCTCAGACAATGTCTGATGAAGTATTCCAGAAGGTTGTTGACTGCTCCTCAGCAAAAGCAATGTGGGATACACTGAACCAGATTGTAGCTGGTTCAGCTGATGAAAGGAAGGATAGAAGGTCCAACCTTATCTCCCAGTATGAGAATTTCAAGAAAACTGATGCTGAATAAGTTGAAGCTATGTACACAAGGCTCAGCTCAATCATCAATGAGCTGAGGACTCTTGATAAAGATATTTCATTGACAGAGGTCAATGATAAGATTCTTATGTGCTTCCCTAGCACATGGGATCTGAGGATCTGGCCTATCAAGGAGGCCAAAAGCACAAATGAAATCTCAACAGAAGCCCTCCTTGGCAAGCTCAAGTCCTTTGAGCAAGTGCTGAAGTCCAGGGAAGCTGAGGCTGAAGCAAAGACCCCAACTCCCACAAGAAAAGAGCAAACCCTTGCTCTCAAAGCTGCTGATGCTTCTGAAGGAATCCAGTCCAATGAGGAACTGATGACATTATTTGCCAAAAGGTTTCTCAAGATGGGAAGGAAAGAATTAAGAAATAAATCTTCAAAGTATGAAGATAAACAAAGGTATGATTGTACTCCTTCTAAAGAAATAATTTGCTATGGTTGCAGGAAGCCTGGACATATTCTTCCAGATTGTCCAAAGTAAAAGAATAAAGATAAAAGGAAAGACAAGGATCAGCACAAGAAGCATTCCAAGCCATCCTCCTACAAGAACAAAAAGAAGGAGAGAGGTTTTGTTGCTGAAACCTGGAGCGATTCTGATGAGGAATCTTCCTCCTCAAGCTCCAGTGAGGATGAAGAAGAAAAGAAGACAAAGGAAGTTTGCCTGATGGCGATTGATGCCTGCAGCAATCACTCAGCTGCAGAGAGTTCAGATTTTGATGAAGAAATGCCAACTAAAGATGAGGTATTGTCATCTTACGACTTTACATCTGATGAATTTAAATCAGATTTTAAATCCTTATGCTTAGATTTAATTAGTTCTGAAAAGGAAATAAAAGAGCTTAGAAATAAACTAGCTGAATCTGAATTAATTTCTAATGAAAACATTAGGTTAACAGCAGAACTCACTAATTCTAGTGAAGAAATAAAATTCCTTAAGAATGAATTAGCTAAGTCCAAAAGCTTAGAAGAATCTATGAATGGTAGAAGCCTTAAGTTGCTTGAAATAACCATCATGTCTAACACTAGGTCAGGCAATAATAAATTAGACTTAGGAGCCTCTTCTAGTGAACCCTCAATCATTCTTAAAAACCATCTTTCAACTCCAGTGAACTTTATCTCAGCTGATGGGATAAAGAACACTGAGCAAGTTAATCAGGTTAATAAAGCTTTAAATAAAGCTAAGAGAGAGAAAAGAAAAAAAAATTTTAAGGAAATACAAAGAGCATCAAACGCTGCTCGACGATCACAGGGCCAATGGTCGAACGGAGATCGACGATCTGGGCACCCATCGTCGAACGTTGATCCACGTTTTCAACATGAATTTCAAAACTTCACCCAGAACTTTAGAAACCAGAATGAAAATAGAAACCCTAGGTTCATTGACCCATCATCTGCATGGAGAATCCCACCTAGGAGATCTTACCTGTTAGGTTATCACCCTCAACCTGGTTATTCATTTATTTCCAGTTTTTCTTATGTGAAAAACAAGGGACTCAAGGTTACCTGGGTCCACAATGTTTAATTGATTTATTTGCAGGTAAAGACCTATCCTATCACTCAGAATAAGTGGTATTTGGATAGTGGTTGCTCCAAGCATATGATAGGAAATAAAGAACATCTGTCAAGATTCAAGGCCAAGCTTGGCCCAAAGGTGATCTTTGGAGATTCAAGCTGTGGTCAAACTGAAGGCTATGGCAGGATGACAATTGGAGCTGTAACATTCAAGAGAGTTGCTTATGTAACTGGACTGAAGCATAATCTTATTTCAGTAAGTCAGTTATGTGATGCTGGATACCAGGTATCATTTTCTAACTCCCTTTGTAATATTACTTTAAATAATAATGTTGTATTAGTAGGTATTAGACAAGGTAATATTTACTTAGTAGATTTTAACTCAACTCACTCTGAAATCTGCTTATTTAATGAAGTAACCAATAACAAAACTTTATGGAATAAAAGGCTTAGCCATGTTAACCTCAAGAATATATCTAGGTTATCTAAACACAACCTTGTTAGAGGTTTAACTTCTTGCCCCTACAAGAAGGAGAGCCTATACAAGGCTTGTCAATTAGGCAAGCAAAATAAGAATTCATTTAAATCAGTTAATAAAAGTGATTCTCCTAGAATCCTGTATTTATTACATTTGGACCTATTTGGCCCAATAAATGTACAGAGTTTAGGAGGGAAGTATTACACCCTAGTCATTGTAGATGACTTCTCTAGATCACTTGGGTGTTCTTTTTGAGAACTAAGGCTGATAACTTCAAAGCCCTTACAGATTTTCTATTATGTGTGCAGACTGAGTACTCTACTCATGTGGCCTTGATCAGAAGTGATCATGGTACTGAGTTTGACTCTCTTCTCATGCAAGAATTCTGTGAGAGAGAAGGTATCAAAGATAGCTTCTCAGCTCCTAGAACTCCCCAACAAAATGGGGTAGTTGAAAGGAAGAACATAACCCTGATTGAAACTACTGCCACATTGTTGGTAGATGCTAATATGCCTCTTTCCTATTGGGCAGAAGCTGTTAGTACAGCCAACTATGTCTTGAATAGAAGTCTGATACACAAGCTTAAGTGTAAAACTCCTTATGAGTTGCTTAAAGTAAAGAAACCTAAAATAAATTATTTTAGAGTATTTGGTTGTGTAGTTTATATTCATAATAATAATAAAGAATACCTTAGAAAGTTTGAAGTAGAAGATTCAATGGGAATTTTTCTTGGATATTCCCAAGTAAGCAAAGCTTATAGGGTATTTAATAAATCTTCTTCTAAAATTGAAGAGTCTGTTCATGTGTCCTTTGATGAATCTCAAATGTTTTACAAGGAGAAGGAAACTTCCCCTTCCTCAAGTTCATTACAGGTACCAGAATTTAGCAAAGATGTCAATCAAGAGATTCTCCATCTTTCAACTCTTCATATCACTGAATCAGACAGTGATGAAGACTGTACAGAAGTTGTTGCTGTACCACCAATAGTAGATCAAATTCCTCCTGAGGAATTAATCCCAACTATTGCTGAAGACCACATCCCACCTGCTAATGTTGTCACACTTAGAGATCATCCTACATCTCAAGTGATAGGAGACATATCAGGTGGTGTTCAAATAAGACATCAGTTAAGACAGGATGTGATGCATGCTTGTTTCCTTTCACAGATTGAGCCCCTCACCATTAAAGATGCTGAGCTAGATCCCCACTGGATCATTGCTATGCAAGAGGAACTCAATAAGTTTGAAAGATGTAAAGTATGGACTTTGGTTCCAAGACCTAAAGGCCAGCTGATCATAGGCACCAAGTGGGTGTATAGAAATAAGTTGGATGCAAATGGAATCATTGTAAGGAACAAAGCTAGGCTTGTAGCTCAGGGCTACAGACAGGAGGAAGGTATAGATTATGACCAAACCTTTGCTCCAGTTTCAAGGCTAGAGGCAATAAGGATCTTTCTAGCCTATGCAGCCTATATGAAGTTTAAAGTTTTTCAGATGGATGTCAAAAGTGCCTTTCTAAATGCTGAGCTAAAGGGAGAGGTATTTGTTGAACAGCCACCTTTGTTTGTTTCTTCAACTCAGCCCTCACATGTTTTCAAATTGCAAAAAGCTCTTTATGGACTCAAACAAGCACCCAGAGCCTGGTATGAGACTCTAGCTAGTTTCCTATTAGAGCACAACTTTGTTAGGGGAGTAGTTGATAGAACCTTTTTTGTCAAGCACCACAAGGACACAATCCTGTTAGTTCAAGTGTATTTGGATGACATTATTTTTGGTTCCACTGATCCCAAACTATGCAAAAAGTTCTCTAACTTGATGCATTCTAAGTTTGAGATGAGTAGTATGGGTGAGCTGTCTTACTTTCTTGGTCTCCAAGTAAAGCAAGATGCTGATGGCATCTTCATCTCCCAATCCAAATATGCCAAGGAATTGGTAAAGAAGTTTGGGATGGCTGATGCTTTAGCAATGCATACACCTATGGCTACTAAAGTAGTTATAGATTCTGATGATCAGGGAAAGCCTGTTGATCAAAAGAATTATAGGGTCATTGTTGGTTCCCTATTGTATTTAACTGCAAGTATGCCAGATATAATGTTTGCTACATGCCTTTGTGCTAGATTCCAGGTCAACCCCAAGGAATCTCATCTGATTCTTCTCAAGAAAATCTTGAGATACCTGAAGGGAAGTCCAAATCTAGGACTTTGGTACCCAGCTGAGTAAGAATTTGAATTAATTGGATATTCTGATTCTGATTATGCTGGTTATCGAGTTGACAGGAAAAGTACCTCAGGAACTTGTCAGTTCCTGGAAGAGAGATTGGTCTCTTGGTTCTGTAAGAAGCAGGCTTCTGTCTCAACTTCAACTGCAGAAGCTGAATATATAGCAGCTTCTAGTTGTTGTTCACAGATCCTGTGGATACAAAACCAGCTTTTGGATTATGGGTACTCACACAAGAACACTAAAATCATGTGTGATAGTACCAGTGCTATCTCTATTGCACAAAATCCTGTGCACCACTCTAGAACGAAACACATTGAGATCCAGCACCATTTCCTGAGAGATTGAGTGGAAAAGAACAAGATCAGCCTTGAGTTCATATCCACAGACCTTCAGAGAGGGGATTAATGAAGATTTTCTAGAAGTTAAATTACAACCAAACTAGAATCCTGAATAGGCAAGCGTACCTATCGAAATGTAGTATAGGAAGTGTCGTATTGCGATTCGGGGCCTATTGAGTACTTGTACTCACAAGGAAGAGCTATTTTTTTATCAAACGGAAAAGTTGGTTGGATTATACTAGATAATAAAGCTAAAGCTGAAGCTAAAGAGAAATTCAAATATGAGAAAGCTAGCACTTGATCTAGAATTCCCTTAGACTAAAATAAATCTTCTTGGAAAATAATGAAATGCGAGTTCTTAATTATACTCACTCGACCGTGGAGGTTCCTAAAATATAGAAGCGTCTCTCTCGAGCTCATGCTTCTAACTAACCTTAGGTTGATCGATTAAGACCTCTCGGCCAGTCAAAACCCCTAAGTTTGCTTTATGCGGTGAACCCCACTATTGGATTTGACTCCAATACGGAAGATTTACGTCGTCCTCTCTCGAGGAGTGCATTCAACACCTTTTATCTTTGAGTGATCTCCTCGTATCCGCAACCTCTCGGTCATTTAGGATACGGATCTTAGATCAAAGATCATATCCGCATAATATGAATTCGATGAAATAAAAATCAAAGATAAATCGTAGTGAGAACAATTAAGAACAAGACATTTAATAAGAAGGAGAAAGATCTATTTTATTCTAAGGTTCATCATGATCAAGTGCTAAAAGAAGATTAGCTACTCATCATGATTGGGGAAATACAAAATGAAGTAGGAAAAGACATGTTTGAAAGGGAAATAACTAAAATTAAAGTTACAACAAAGGTAAATCTAACTTAGAAATGAGAAAATACAGCAAAAGAAACAGAAAATTACAAGACTCCAACTCCCAAAATTCGACTCCTCAGTATCTGAAGCTGTCTGGAATTTATAGAAAAAGTTTTTGTTTGGTCACGCCCTAGGTTATGCCCGTGACCTACGGCGTGTCAGGCTCGGAACCGTCGTCGTAAAACCCCGGGAACGTTGGAGGAGAAACCGCCAAAATTGGTTAACTGACGGGTCATGCCCCTAGGTCACACCCGTGACCTAGGGTGTGTCACGGCTGTTTCTGGAAATGGTGGGAAGCTGAAAACGGCGGGAGTAAAAGTTGTCTTCAAGAAGGTGTCACGCCCCCTAGTCATGCCCGTGACTAGGGGCGTGTCAAGCAGGAACGGTCTCTGGAGGCAACGGCTGGAACGGAGGAATAATTAGCTGGAAATGCCCAGGACATGCCCTGGGTCACGCCCGTGACCTAGGCGTGTCATTTTAATCCGACGTGGCAGCGGTCAACGATTCTTCCATGGGCCGTCACGCCCCGTGTAAGTAGTACACGGGCGTGTCTTCATCCGACACGGGCGTGTCAAGGCCGGTCGACGATCTTTGGGCGCGGGTCGACGAGCTCTGGCTGCAGGCTCGGTTATCACGTGTCACGCCCCTGTGTTACGCCCAGGTAGGGCGTGTCACAGGGCGTGTCTAGGCAGAAAACATGAAAATTCTTCTTTTTGCTCCAAATAACCTGTAGATCAGTCCTGCAAGATTAAAAATGATTTTATTAACACAAATAGATATAAATTATATTAACAAGTTAAAATAAACTTAATATTATAAAATTAATTTAAAATATCTAACTATTAATATAGATAAATAAATAAAAAAATAGAAATAATTAGAGTTATCAAATACCCCCATACTTATCCGTTTGCTAGTCCCGAGCAAACAACTTTCTATAGTGAGTAGAAAAATTTTAAATGCTAGAAAAAAAATTGAACCTAAGGAGTAAAATGTGAAGTCTTATGCCTATGTTTGTAGATATTTTTGTAGAAAGACTTACTCAGCATACAAATTAGGTTTTTATTTTTCTTAAAATGCGTTTTCACTATTATTTTTACTTTTAAGATGAAAATCCGGTAAATCTTAAAATTATCTTTAGGGAGAGTGTAGCGTGCGTACTAAGATAACATTGCACAAACAAAGATTAAGATACCCTCCAAAGAAATCCATCAATGTCGATGGCCATAGGCTTGCCCTTTCACATTCTCGCCACGGCACTAGTCTAACTTATAAACATAAATCAATAGGGCTTAATTAGGTTGAAATGTAGGCTTAGGTTTTTGGTGAGGGTGATCAAAGATAAACACGATGGCTAGTCACAACAAAACCTAGAGAAGCTTGCACAAAAATAAATTGTCATGGCTTAAAAGAACGTAGCCAATTCCTAAATTCCTTTGTTTCTTTTCCTATTTTTTTTTAACTTTCTCATCATATTGAATTTTTTTTTTCTACCTCTTCATTTTTTAATGATAATTTTTTTCTTCATTTTGAAGAGGAGAGAAAAATAAATCAACCTTTTTTTTATAAGAAAAGAGCCATCAAAAATGAAAAGGCTCCTAATCACTCACAAAAAATTTCTACATTTGTTCTTTCAAGCTCGTGTTTAGGTGTGTAATTAGGATGCTTTTTAGGCTTTGGTAAATCATTTGGTGGAGCTAAAACAAAAGGAAAAGGTAATAGGCTCAAATTGGCTAAGCAAAGTTAAAATTTTAGGTGCGTGTACAAAAGCTCAAACTTGCCAAAAGAAGTGCCTAAATCATATTTATGCTAATGAGTTTAACTTATGCAAAGTCTTGAGAATAGTTAGAGGGCAAGTTCTAGACATCGAAAAAGAATACCTCTCTCTTGGTCCGCGAAATATCTCTCTAGCAAACTTCTACTTACTCACCTAAATTATTTTAGAGTTTTACCGGTTTTCAAAATTAAAGTAAAATAAGTTGTTTCTACGCATTTAGAAAAATGAAAATCTAATTATATGCTGAATATTTAGATCTACTAAAAATTCTACTTACACGTGCACTTAACTAGAAACACAGCATGGCCAACAGTTCTACTCCAAAATTCAACATTCAATTAAAACATCAAAATTCTCTAAACACTATAAACAAGTTGAATTACTAGGAATTTTGCATGTGAATAAATATAGAAATAAAGACTTCTCTAATTTAATTTTTGATTTTCTATTTTTGTATTTTTTTTTTATTTTTTGGAAAAACAAAATTTTAAGACGAAATAAATTTTTTTTTTAAAGTTTTAAATTTGTTTTAAAAATTTTTTTTGTGGTTTTTGTTTTAAAATTTTTTGGAAAATTTTTATATGTTTTGCTTGAGAAATATCCCTCCCCCATACTTAAGCAATACATTGTCCCCAATATAAAAATAAAGAAGAAAAGTGAAGAGAGGAGACTTCCCTGAAAATGCAAGCCAGCATCAAAAGAGACATGTACAAGATGATGAAAGCAAAACATAATATTTTATAGATATGTTTTTTTTTTGGATTATTTTTTCATCATAATAAGAAAAACAGATACAGAAGAATAAAAATACAGATACAAAGAAGTGACCATCTACAGATCCAAAGAAATGAAAAGGCAGCTACTCCTGGTAAGAAACGTCCTCATGCTCCTGATAGAAAGTCCGCATGTTCGCGAACTCGCGAGTAATATGCGCTATGGAGGAAGTATGGTTTTGCTCGAGCACAGTGAAGCGCGCATCAAAAGAAGCGAAGCGACCGTCAAAATGGGTTTGCATCTGGTCTATACGAGTATGGAGCAACCCAAATTGCCGGTCCCAATAATTTGGCGGATCGGGCGCTGGAGCAGAGTGCAGCGGTGGTGGCGGAATCTGCGGGGAATGATGAGTACCGCTGGGACCGGCACCATGATCAAGATCAAGATCATCGCCACCAACGAACGGGGGAATAGCCTCAAACTCGCCGTCGCGTCGGCGAGCTAAACCAAGCGCCTGAAGGGTCGGGAACTGAAGAGGCTGCGGCGTTTGCATGCAAGTGAGCCGCGGAAGAGCAGCCCACACGCTGGTCTGCTTGGCGAGGAAAGTGATGAAATTCCCGCCGTGCACCGCTCCCAATCTCACAATTTCGGCCTGGTGCCGAAAGAAAATGGCGAGCATGTAACCAAGGTTGAGTGGGACCCGGTAAAACATACTATACAAGTATAGTAAGTCTGCCCGAGTCACCACGCCGTGGCTACCCTTATATTTCTTTGGAGTGTAGGGGGCGACGTCATTACTAATTTCCGACCAAAAAGTAGGGAGACTGAAGTCGGGACGGAAATCAGTGTTTAGGTCGGGGTAGGCGGTGGAAGTGGAAAAGGCCTCCGATCAAAAGCCCATGACAACATTGAGTTGGCGGATGGTGAGCTGGTGCATCATCCCGCCCAGGCGAAAGATGATGAAATCATCTTGCGCCGCCCAACGGAACTCAAATGAGGCCAAGAACTCAATGGTGAGCTCGAGGAAAGCAGGCTCAGAAATGGAGAAGAGGGGAGCCCACCCTTGGGTAGAGATGAGCTCCCGAACTAGCTCCGCTGCTCCGAATTGGGCGAGGATGGCCCAATCCAAGATCCGGAACACGCCAAAGGGTTTGGCGCTCAGTCTCTCGCTTCGATCTTGTTGGGTTGCATTCTCGAAAAGAAGCATGGCCTCCGCCGAGGCTGGATCAGCGGGGTGCTCGGAGGAGGAAGCGATGGATCGAGCGTGGTGGCGAGGCATGGTGAGAAATGTGGAGGAAATTTCGGCCAAGGGGAGGAGAGAAGAGAAGGGTTGAAGGGTAGAGGTGTGAAGAGAAGAGGAGAGGAAAAAGTCTTATTTATAGAGGTTGTCGGGTTGGTCATGCCCCCCTGTCATGCCCGTGACAGGGGGCGTGACAAGCACGGGTCAAAGCGGAAAGGAATCCGAGGCAGACTGCCTCGGATTTTGGGGTCACGCCTCAGAGTCACGCCCGTGACTCTGAGTGACACGCCCGTGACGTCGAGCGTGTAGGGGAATCTAAAGAGTATCCAATGCGGCGGCATCAGATTCTTCAGTCACGCCCAGAGTCACGCCCGTGACTCTGGGCGTGTCAGTCAAATCTGACTGACTAAGAAGGAATCCGAGGCGCGACTGGTCAACGCCTCGGATACCCGCGACACGGGCTCGACACGCCCGTGACAAAAAATGTCACGCCCGTGTCATATCCGAATGACGGGCAGGAAAACCGAGGGAGGAGGAACCTCCCGCAGTCTTGGCAAAACACGCCCAAGACACGCCCGTGACCAATGGGTCACGGGCGTGACGGACGCGTGCACGAATTTTTTTTTTTTTTTTTTTTTTAAATTTTTTTTTACTAAATGTTTTTTTTATTTTTCTATTTTTTTTTATAACATCATTATGTTAAAGAGCCTAATAAAAATAAATTAAAATTTACCGACTTGTAGAAATACGAAGATGCGACGTTCGTCTCGACCCGATCGTCATGCAGCGATGTCCTTCAGGTCTGTAAAAATAAACTTAAAAAGAAAATTAGAAAATAAATAATAAAAAAAAATAACCGTGGGGTGCCTCCCACGAGCGCTTTGTTTATGGTCGGTGAGCTCGACCATAGTGGCGCGCGCTTATTATGGGTTTGACAACATTATGTTGTCTAATTTTTCGTTAATATTATTACCGGCAAAAAATAATTTTAGCTGGTGCCCATTCACTTTAAAGTTGCCTTTTTCCGGGTGTGAAATAAGAACCGTCCCGTAAGGCCAAACCTCCTTTATGACAAAGGGGCCGGACCAACGAGACTTAAGTTTACCCGGAAATAAGCGTAAGCGCGAGTTATATAAAAGGACTTGGTCTCCCGGTTTAAAGTCTTTTGGGTGCTTAATTTTCTTGTCATGATAAAATTTGGTGCGCTCCTTATAGAGTTTATTACTCTTATAAGTGAGGGAGCGCCACTCATCGAGCTCGTTAAGTTGGAATTTACGGAGCTCGGAGGACAAATTTTCATCAAGATTTAAAAATTTAAGTGCCCAAAAGGCACGATGTTCAAGCTCAACCGGTAAGTGGCATGCTTTCCCATAGACCAATTGATACGGCGTACAACCGATAGCGGTCTTGTACGCGGTCCGATAAGCCCATAGAGCATCATCAAGCTTGACCGACCAATCCCTTCTATTAGTAGAAACCGTTTTTTCTAAAATTCGTTTAATTTCTCGGTTAACTACTTCTACCTGGCCACTAGTTTGAGGGTGACAGGGGGTGGCTAACCTATGTGTAACGCCATGTTTAGATAATACTTTAGCAAATTGTGCGTTACAAAAGTGGGTGCCCCTATCACTAACTATTGCCCGCAGTGCTCCAAATCGTGAAAATAGTTGTTTAAGAAATTGGGTCACGACTCGGGCGTCATTGGTGGGGAGAGTTTGCGCTTCCGCCCACCGTGACACGTAGTCAACCGCTACCAGAATATATTTATTTCCAAAGGAAGTTGGTAGCGGGCCGACAAAGTCGATTCCCCATAAATCAAAAACTTCAATTTCTATAAATAAATTTAAGGGCATTTCATCTCGGCGGGAAATATTACCTGAGCGTTGGCATTGTTCACAATGACTTACATGTGCGTGAGCGTCCTTGAAGATGCTCGACCAATAGAAGCCTGCTTCAAGTACTTTCCGAGCTGTCCGATTAGCTTTATAATGCCCACCGGCGGGTCCCTCGTGACAATGTTTTAAAATTTCTGCGCCCTCCTTATGAGAAACACACCTCCGCACTACTTGGTCCGCACAAACTCGGAAGAGAAATGGATCCTCCCAAAAATAATTTTTCAAATCTGAAAAGAATTTCTTCTTTTCTTGATAAGAGAAACCATTTGGGAGGAATCTTGCAACAAGAAAGTTTGCAAAATCGGCAAACCAAGGAGTGGGGAGAGTGATTACCTTATGCATAGCGAGGAGGTGCTCTTCAGGAAATGTGTCATCGATGTCCTCCTCTTTGGGCTCCTCTGAATTGGGGTTCTCCAACCGAGAAAGATGATCCGCCGCTAGATTTTCCGCTCCTCTTTTATCCCGAATCTCCAAGTCAAATTCTTGGAGAAGCAATACCCACCTAATCAATCGAGGCTTCGCATCCGTTTTGGTTAGTAGATAGCGCAAAGCCGAATGATCGGTAAAAACAATAACTTTAGATAAAGTAAGGTAAGAACGAAATTTATCAAAGGCAAAAATTACGGCAAGAAGTTCTTTTTCGGTGGTTGTATAATTTTCTTGTGCGGTGGTTAGTGTTTTGCTCGCATAATATATCGGATGAAAATTTTTATTGATGCGTTATCCTAAGACCGCACCAACGGCAAAACTACTACCATCGCACATAATTTCAAAAGGAAGTTCCCAATTGGGAGCTATTACGATTGGTGCGTTTATCAATTTTTCTTTAATAAGAGAAAAAGCGCGCAAACAATTTTCATCAAAAATAAAAGGCGCGTCTTTTTCTAATAAGTGTGTAAGGGGCTTAGTGATTTTAGAAAAATCTTTAATAAACCGGCGATAGAAACCGGCGTGCCCCAAAAAACTACGAACGGCCTTAACATTTGAGGGTGGAGGTAATTTTTCTATAATTTCAATTTTTGCTTTATCTACCTCTATACCCTTGCTAGAAATTTTATGGCCTAAAAGCAAACCTTCCCGCACCATAAAATGGCACTTTTCCCAGTTCAAGACTAGGTTCGTGTCCTCGCATCTTTGGAGTACACGGGAAAGATTTGCTAAACATAAATCAAAAGAGTCTCCAAAGACGGAGAAATCGTCCATGAAGACCTCCATGATATCCTCCACTAGTTCATCAAAGATCGCTAGCATACACCTTTGGAAGGTTGCCGGCGCATTGCATAAACCAAAAGGCATCCTTCGATAGGCGAAGGTGCCAAACAGACAAGTGAAGGTTGTTTTCTCTTGGTCTTCGGGTGCGATTGGGATTTGGAAATATCCCGAGAGACCGTCAAGAAAACAATAAAACGAGTGCCCGGATAACCGTTCAAGGATTTAGTCAATGAACGGCAAAGGAAAATGATCCTTGCGGGTTGCATAATTTAATTTACGGTAGTCGATGCAAACCCGTCATCCGGTAACGGTTCGAGTAGGAATTAATTCATTTTTATCATTAGGAACTACCGTTAAGCCTCCTTTCTTAGGCACCACTTGAACCGGACTCACCCAAGAGCTATCCGAAATCGGATAGATGATGCCCGCATCTAATAATTTAATCACCTCGGCCTTGACTACCTCCTTCATGTTAGGATTTAGCCGGCGTTGAGGTTGAATTGTTTTGTGAGCTTTTTCTTCCAATAAAATTTTATGGGTGCAAAAGGAGGGATTAATTCCCCTCAAATCCGTGATCTTCCACGCAATTGCGCGGTGATGACGTTTTAAAATATTAGATAATTTAAATTTTTCATCATCGGTCAAGTAGGCCGACACAATTACGGGAAGTTTAGAATCCTCCGCTAAAAATAAATATTCTAAATGATCAGGCAATTGTTTTAGTTCAAGTGAGGGAGGTTCATCATAAGATGTTTTCAAACGATCACTACCAATTTCCAAAATTTCAAAAGTAGGTCTGCGAGTGATCGAATCCTTATCACTATTTTCATAAGTAATTAAATCTAAATTTTCAAAGTATGCGTTATGATCAATAGATGATAAAGAATGTTCATAAAAAGGAATGAAGTCTTCTTCGGGAGAAGCCTCTAAATAGTAACATAAGTCGTCATTGGAGAGTGAATTTTTCATAGACGTGTCAATAGTAAAGGTAACTTCTTCATCTCCGACTCTAAGGAGAAGTTTACCGTTACTAACGTCTATAACTGTGCGCGAGGTGGCAAGAAATGGACGACCGAGAATGAGTGGTACCTCGGTGTCCTCTTCGATGTCAGAGATGACAAAATCTACCGGAATGATAAATTTGTCAACTTTGACAAGCACATCCTCAATAATACCCATCGGATATCTTATAGACCGATCCGCCAATTGAATGCTCATTCTTGTGGGTTTAGGTTCTCCTAAACCCAATTTCTTAACTAAAGAATAAGGCATTAAATTTATTGAGGCACCTAAATCGGCTAACGCACATTTTACCAATAAATCGCCAAATGAACAAGGTATAGAGAAACTACCCAGATCAGGTAATTTCTTAGGCAATTTATTAAGTAAAACCGCCGAGCACTCCGTGTTCAATTGAACCGTGCAGATATCCTCAAGTTTCTTTTTATTTGATAAAAGATCCTTGAGGTACTTAGCATATTTCGGCGTTTGTGCTATCACTTCGCATAACGGTAAATTTATTTGGATTTGTTTAAACATATCTAAAAATTTACCGTGATGCTCATCTATCCGGTCTTTTTGCATTCTAGACGGATAGGGAAGAGGTGGTTGATAAGGTTTTGGTTTAATATAACTAGAAGGCTTAATCGGAGGAGAAGATGAAGAAATCGTTACCTCCGTATCAACCGGAATTAGAGAAGTTTCAACTGGAATTGTAGAAGTGGTTACCTCCTTCCCGCTCCGTAAAGTGATGGCTTTGGCTTGCTGATGTAGGCTTGACCGTTTGGGGGTTGTCGAGATGGACGCAACTAAAAACTAGACTCTCTAATGCATCCGCTATATCAAACAATAATAAAACGCAACAATCTATTCTCGTACGTCCAAGAAATATTAAACTAATACGTTGGCTTTCTCGGAGAGGAATTAGTACAAGCATGTGGCGTGCGTGTTGGAGATGACAATAAAAAGTACATGTACTTGAGCATTAATACAAACAAGAGGGGTGCATGAAAGGGGAGAGAGCCTTAATACAAATTCAGATTTTTCCATGAAAAGGACCCATATATGATTTCAGATTTTAACACAACTTCAGATTTTAACAAGCAATTTCAGATTTTCCATGAAGGTGAGTTAGCCAAGCCCATTGACATTAATCGCAAGCTTTCACAATCATAATCGAAGAGGTCCCGGACTAAAGCAATGATTCAAAATAAGTCCGAGTTATCCCCAAATTAAACAACAAAAGGGTATTCCTCCAATCTAAATTTATACGAGAAAATCGGACAAATTTAGTTTTAAAATCAGATTTTCTAAGACACAAATAATATCAATATTCCGGATGAGAATCTCGACCTCATTCTCCACCATAACCTCACCAATATTAAGAAGAAAACGCACAAGCAAGAGGGATAGATTACCCCAAAATCTGAGAACAACGTTTGAGATCTAGTAGAGATAATCCCGCTTCCACGGATGCCGTCGGAACCACTCCGGATGGAGACGCAAGCTACCTTCTTCGGATCTCGGCGGAGGGAGTCCTTTTTTTGTTGAATCTTCAATAGTGGGAGGGGGGATGAAAGCTTGGGGGGCTGTCTAATATTTATGGAGAGGAGGAGAGGCTTTCACGAAATGAGAAGAGGAGGGGAGGAGGGGTGGCCGGCGGCCACAAGAAGAGGGAGAGAAGGAGGGGGGGCGGCAGCCCAAGGAGGAAGAAGAGATTAGGTTTCAGAAATCTGAATAGGGTTTTTTTTCATCAATTGTCTAAATGAAAAGTTACAACACAAAGCCTTATAAAGGCTCACAACACCAAGGCTATATGCAGCCCAAAGTTTGGCTAAACATAGGCCATAATACATGAAATAAACACACACTAAAACACATAAGATGACACCTCATTTCTAAGAAAATAAAATACATAAAACTAAACAAATAAAATATATAATTATACATTTATTCTTTGATTGGAATAAATATATAACCATATATTTTTAAGCTTCGGCGACGGCGGCGGATAGAGCGGTAGCACTCCAAGTCTTCACGTTCGGCGGCCAACTTGCGACAACGGCCATCATCGTCTTCAAACAAAATGTCGCGGAGGCGACCCGCAACATCAACTAGTAAATCTCGAACCCATGGCGGAGCGACGTCGCCATCAATCCTCCCCCGCTCAAAATCACTCATCACCGATGAGTGGGCCGAGAGAGAGCGGCGGAAGAAGGAAGAAGCACCCGGAGGCAAATCTGGCCTGAGTAGCCATGTAGTAGAAGAGCGGTCATCATCCACCAAACAGAACCTGTCAAGCACAACAATAGCAGCAAGACTTTCGAGGAACCTCGAAAGGGTGTCAATCAAAAGAAAAATAACTATTGTCTTACCATCCGATGCAAGAACCGAGGAATCCGAGTGGAAGAGAGACACGACAGAACTCACACTCCCCAACCCAAGAGAATATATAGTGGGAGGTAGAAACGTCATAGAAAGCCACTCAGGTGGAAAAGAGACGTGCAATATAAAATCCGGAAAATTGAAAAGAGGTGAAACACCCCATGCATCGCAAAAATCCAAATAAAAAACGTCAATTCCGAAATTCTCGTTGGTTATAGAAAGGTTGGCGTTCCTAAATGTTATTTTATTGACGGCGTCAAAAGACATCCGCTCGGGGACTAACCAGACCAAATCCAAATCATCAGCTCTAGAATAGGACGCTCTCAGCAGAGAAAGGAAGTACGTGCGATACAATGCAAAATGATCAGCTAAAGTCATCGACATGGGCAAAAGAGGATCAAAAGTGTAAACAGTAGTGGACACCACGTCAAAAGGCACAATCAAAAGAGGTTCGTTAGCTACCGCAATCGCAGACATACATGATGACGTATACTCAGAAAAATATTCTATCATAGAAAATGCGTAGTCAGATCGACGTAGTGTGGTGTACAGACCGAATATGAAAACTAGTAACTCATCCATGCAAACATGTCGGGACAGTCCCAAAGATGGGGCAACGAAATCAGACAACGCATACAAACTCGGACTAGGCATAACAGATTCATGTCCTAACATAGGTGCTAGTCGGAAAAAAGGATCAGGGGGGAGGGCCGATAAAATCAAGTCCGGTGACAAAATCAAATCAGATGGGTCATCAAGACCAGTGGAAATCATCAGGGGAATGTCATCCGGAATATCACCATAAGAGTCATCCGAAAATGCCTCTCCCACACAAGGTAAGTCTACCAATACGTCATTTCCCTCGTCAGCTAACTCTTCCCACGACGAGGGGATGTCATCAAAATCAGGATAGGGGGTAGGACATACCAAATCCCGGGGAAAATCAGACTTAGCTTGAACTTCAAGCAAAGACGATACAATCAAAGAACTACCTCCCGGGTGCTCACTACTAACATCATCCCAAGGGGCCTCGTCCAAAGCAGTCAATACATCTACCAGCTCGAGGTCATCAGAAGACTCCACAATAATCATGGGACTGCTTCCCGGGTGCCCAACACTAATATTAGCCCAAGTTGACTCTTCGGATCCAGACAACGCATCCACCAGCACGGATTCATCAGAAGACTCCTCAATAATCAAGGGATCCGGACCAGTACTATATACAAGGGATAAAGGGATAATCCCAGGGGAGGATATCTCAGAGGAGAAATCCTCATCCAGATCACTAGGATACCCAAGATCATCAGCGTCACTAAGATCGTCAGAAATATCTAAATCGCCCTCAGTAGTGGGCTCAGTCAAGGACACAGACGCAGACTCAATAGGAGAGTCAGGGACACGATCAAACAGCTCAGGGGGAGTCTCTAAAGGGCCTATGGGTGTAGTCGGAATAATACACTCAGTAGGGACAAGATCAGGCACGCCTCTAGACTCACATATGGTGTTCGACGGGATGTCGATCGTAATAGGAATACTCTCACCTCGTGGGCTCATGGCAGTCCTATCAATCACATCTACCGAACTCAGAACAGGCGAACTAAGCTTCTCCTTTACTCCAAAGGTGGGTTTAGGAGAGCTAGGGGTAGCTCTACCAACCCGAGGCAATGGTCTAGTACGAGGGAATAAGAGAGGTCGAAAATCAGAGGGGGGACTAGTGCCCCGGAGAGAAGATGTCAAGTCATCCGACATACACGCGGGAGCGTACTGGTCGATGAGGAGATTCTTCATGACAAGCCAACAGACAACTCTCCCAACGCGTTTCACTTCGCTGAGCCAGAAGTGTTTGGCTCGACCCAATAAATGCATGTTCGCCACATAGACCATGGTGTAGCCCTGTAAACGCTCATGCTCGAAATAGAGCTCCATGTCATCTACCCAACGAAGGAAAAGCAGGGGACCTCCCAACCCATCGTAGGTGGGGGCAACGCTCCTGGAAGGGTAAGACACGACATCAGTCAATTGGTCGGGATAATGATTAGGCTGACGGTAAGGCCAAGGGTATGGTGCCCAGGAGGTGGAGGTTGGTGTCCTCTAATTTGGGCAGTCCATTCCTTAATGTAATCTAGTTGATGTCTCGTCCCGTGGCGGGAGGCATCAACATCATAGGCCATGACTCATGTGGGTGGAAGAGTATACTCTAGACGGGTCGAATGCATGCAAAAGTGTAGAAAACAGTTTTGAAAAAGACTTAGAAAAAAAAAACAGATTTTGAAGGGAAAATTGGCCTAAAGCTGACAAAAATTACGACGAAATATTTTATACCGGAGTCGATACTAGCCTAAAGCAAGATATTATTTAAATTTAATACTACTAAGAGAGTGAAGAAAAAGCAGAAATTTCCTTTTTTTGAAAAAATTTAAAATTTCAGATTTTAGCGCGCTATTTGCAGGCCAAAATCTGTATTTTTTTTTTAAATGCAGGAATTTGATGAAATTGCTGAAATTTTTTTTGATTTTTTTTGCTGAAAGTGACTAACCAAGATGACAATAAGAAACTAACAAGCCTACGAGAGAGAGAAGGATGGTGTCGATTGAGAAATCGGCAACAACCTCCCTCTGATACCAAATTGATGTAGGCTTGACCGTTTGGGGGTTGTCGAGATGGACGCAACTAAAAACTAGACTCTCTAATGCGTCCGCTATATCAAACAATAATAAAACGCAACAATCTATTCTCGTACGTCCAAGAAATATTAAACTAATACGTTGGCTTTCTCGGAGAGGAATTAGTACAAGCATGTGGCGTGCGTGTTGGAGATGACAATAAAAAGTCCATGTACTTGAGCATTAATACAAACATGAGGGGTGCATGAAAGGGGAGAGAGCCTTAATACAAATTCAGATTTTTCCATGAAAAGGACCCATATATGATTTCAGATTTTAACACAACTTCAGATTTAACAAGTAATTTCAGATTTTCCATGAAGGTGAGTTAGCCAAGCCCATTGACATTAATCGCAAGCTTTCACAATCATAATCGAAGAGGTCCCGGACTAAAGCAATGATTCAAAATAAGTTCGAGTTATCCCCAAATTAAACAACAAAAGGGTATTCCTCCAATCTAAATTTATACGAGAAAATCGGACAAATTTAGTTTTAAAATCAGATTTTCTAAGACACAAATAATATCAATATTCCGGATGAGAATCTCGACCTCATTCTCCACCATAACCTCACTAATATTAAGAAGAAAACGCACAAGCAAGAGGGAGAGATTACCCCAAAATCTGAGAACAACGTTTGAGATCTAGTAGAGATAATCCCGCTTCCACGGATGCCGTCGGAACCACTCCGGATGGAGACGCAAGCTACCTTCTTCGGATCTCGGCGGAGGGAGTCCTTTTTTTGTTGAATCTTCAATAGTGGGAGGGGGGATGAAAGCTTGGGGGCTGTCTAATATTTATGGAGAGGAGGAGAGGCTTTCACGAAATGAGAAGAGGAGGGGAGGAGGGGTGGCCGGCGGCCACAAGAAGAGGGAGAGAAGGAGGGGGGGCGGCAGCCCAAGGAGGAAGAAGAGATTAGGTTTCAGAAATCTGAATAGGGTTTTTTTTCATCAATTGTCTAAATGAAAAGTTACAACACAAAGCCTTATAAAGGCTCACAACACCAAGGCTATATGCAGCCCAAAGTTTGGCTAAACATAGGCCATAATACATGAAATAAACACACACTAAAACACATAAGATGACACCTCATTTCTAAGAAAATAAAATACATAAAACTAAACAAATAAAATATATAATTATACATTTATTCTTTGATTGGAATAAATATATAACCATATATTTTTAAGCTTCGGCGACGGCGGCGGATAGAGCGGTAGCACTCCAAGTATTCACGTTCGGCGGCCAACTTGCGACAACGGCCATCATCGTCTTCAAACAAAATGTCGCGGAGGCGACCCGCAACATCAACTAGTAAATCTCGAACCCATGGCGGAGCGACGTCGCCATCACTTGCTCCCTTGGGTTGGGCTCTGTATTGCACGGTAGCGATCCTTGTTGTCGATCGGAGAGCATCTTTGCAATTTGCCCAATTTGAGTCTCCAAACTACGAAGAGATCCGGTGAGATTCCGGATATTGGCATCGTTTGAACTAGTATATTTGGAGAACAACTCCTCGAGATTGGGTGCTTTTGGAGCTTGTGGTGGAAAATATCCTGGTGGGATTGTGTTTGGTGGGCGAGCCGCGTTCCCCGGATTTCTCCAAGAGAAGTTGGGGTGGTTCCTTATACCCGGGTGATAGGTATTACCATAATTAGAATTACCCGGATTAAAGGATGGCCGATTCGGATTTCCCATATAATCCACATGCTCGGCCAACGTAGTGGGAGAGGGGGAAGAAGTAGGATCCCAGGTAGGTATAGAAGAGGGAGCAGACATCTCTTCTAATCTTTTGTTTAGCATCTCAACCTGGAGAGATAGATTGGAGACCGTATCAATTTCATACATCCCGGCCGGTTTAGGTGATTTAGAACGTGGTGTACTCCATTGATAGGTATTCAAAGCCATACCTTCTATAAGCTCTTGGGCGGCCGCCGGTGTTTTGTTATTAAGCGTTCCACCGGCGGCGGCATCGATATGTTGCCTAGTTTGAGAATTTAGGCCGTTATAGAAGGTTTGGATTTGTAACCAATCCGGAATTGCATGATGAGGACATCGACAAAGCAATTCCTTGAAGCGCTCCCAAGTATCATATAACGTTTCCGAATCAAGTTGGGAGAAATAAGTAATATCATTGCGCAATTTAGCCATTTTAGCCGGCGGAAAGTATTTTGTAAGAAATCTTTCCGTCATTTCAGCCCATGTTGTGATTGATCCTCTTGGTAGAGAACTCAACCATTGCTTGGCTTTAGTGCGTAATGTAAATGGAAATAACCTTAGCCGGATGGCATCATCGGATACACCATTAATTTTAAAAGTATCGCATATTTCTAAGAAATTAGAAATATGCGTGTTTGGATCTTCATCTTGAAGCCCATCAAATTGTACATATTGTTGTACCATTTGGATGATGCTTGTCTTCAACTCAAAATTATTGGGGGCAATAGCGCGACGAACAATACTAGATTGAGCCTCGTCCAAGTTTGGACGGGCATAATAGGACATAGTTCGTTGTTCGACCGCATTTGGCTCACCCATATTGGACGAAGAAGAAGAAAAAGATCTAGGAGAATGAGAAGAAGAACTAAACGAAGAAGGAGAAGGAGAAGATGGTGACGGAGAGAGAATTAAAGACGGATTAGGAGTGTCTCCTAAGGATTCTGTATCTTGAAAATTCGGAACTCGAAATTGTAAGCGGTGCCGAAGGGTTCGCTCGATTTCCGGATCCAAATCAAAAAGAGGTGACGGATTCCCTCGGGTCATACACAAGAACAAAACAAAAGATAAAAGTTTTAAGGTTTAAAAATTTATAGGATAAAATTTCCCGGACATCCCAAGGGCTACCCAGTGACGGGTTCGCAAGGTACTAGGCGGTATTGCGGGATGACAACCCGACACGGCCCTTTCGCAAGAAATTTTAAATATAAAAATTTAAAGATAAAACTTTTGAAAGAAAAAGTTTGTTTTTTTTTGAAATAAAAGAAAAAGAAAATGATAAAACTAATAGATCCTTGCTTTCAAAATATCAACAAAGAAAAGTCCCCAGCAACGGCGCCAAAAACTTGATGAAGATTTTCTAGAAGTTAAATTACAACCAAACTAGAATCCCGAATAGGCAAGCGTACCTATCGAAATGCAGTATAGGAAGTGTCGTATTGCGATTCGGGGCCTGTTGAGTACTTGTACTCACAAGGAAGAGCTATTATTTTATCAAATGGAAAAGTTGGTTGGATTATACTAGATAATAAAACTAAAGCTGAAGCTAAAGAGAAATTCAAATATGAGAAAGCTAGCACTTGATCTAGAATTCCCTTAGACTAAAATAAATCTTCTTGGAAAATAATGAAATGCGAGTTCTTAATTATACTCACTCGACCGTGGAGGTTCCTAAAATATAGAAGCGTCTCTCTTGAGCTCATGCTTCTAACTAACCTTAGGTTGATCGATTAAGACCTCTCGGCCAGTCGAAACCCCTAAGCTTGCTTTATGCGGTGAACCCCACTATTGGATTTGACTCCAATCCGGAAGATTTACGTCGTCCTCTCTCGAGGAGTGCATTCAACTCCTTTTATCTTTGAGTGATCTCCTCGTATCCGTAACCTCTCGGTCATTTAGGATACGGATCTTAGATCGAAGATCATATCCGCGTAATATGAATTCGATGAAATAAAAATCAAAGATAAATCGTAGTGAGAACAATTAAGAACAAGACATTTAATAAGAAGGAGAAAGATCTATTTTATTCTAAGGTTCATCATGATCAAGTGCTAAAAGAAGATTAGCTACTCATCATGAATGGGGAAATACAAAATGAAGTAGGAAAAGACATGTTTGAAATGTAAATAACTAAAATTAAAGTTACAACAAAGGTAAATCTAACTTAGAAATGAGAAAATACAGCAAAAGAAACAGAAAATTACAAGACTCCAACTCCCAAAATTCGACTCCTCAGCATCTGAAGCTGTCTGGAATTTAAAGAAAAAGTTTCTGTTTCGTCACACCCTAGGTCACGCCCGTGACCTAGGGCGTGTCAGGCTCGGAACCGTCGTCTTAAAACCCCGGGAACGTTGGAGGAGAAACCGCCAAAATTGGTTAACTGACGGGTCACGCCCCTAGGTCACGCCCGTGACCTAGGGCGTGTCACGACTGTTTCTGGAAACGGCGGGAAGCTGAAAACGGCGGGAGTAAAAGTTGTCTTCAAGAAGGTGTCACGCCCCTAGTCACGCCCGTGACTAGGGGCGTGTCAAGCAGGAACGGTCTCTGGCGGCAACGGTTGGAACGGAGGAATAATTAGCTGGAAACGCCCAGGACACGCCCTGGGTCACGCCCGTGACCTAGGCGTGTCATTTTAATCCGACGTGGCAGCGGTCAACGATTCTTCCATGGGCCGTCACGCCCCGTGTAAGTAGTACACGGGCATGTCTTCATCCGACACGGGCGTGTCAAGGCCGGTCGACGATCTTTGGGCGCGGGTCGACGGGCTCTGGCTACAGGCTCGGTTATCACGTGTCACGCCCCTGTGTCACGCCCAGGTAGGGCGTGTCACAGGGCGTGTCTAGGCAGAAAACATGAAAATTCTTCTTTTTGCTCCAAATAACCTGTAGATCAGCCCTGCAAGATTAAAAATGATTTTATTAACACAAATAGATATAAATTATATTAACAAGTTAAAATAAACTTAATATTATAAAATTAATTTAAAATATCTAACTATTAATATAGATAAATAAATAAAAAATAGAAATAATTAGAGTTATCAGTGATATATTCACCAAGCCCTTAGATGAACAGAAGCATCTGTTCTTGTTTGTTCAACTAGGCATGATTAATGGAAGAGACTAAGTGTGACGTCTGCCTTGTTGAAACATGTTTGAAGAATGTCGAACGACGCTCGAAGATAGTCGATCGGATCAAGCCTATCGTTGACCTATGGTTGATGATATCTTATCTGCTTGAAGATCGTCGACCGGCATTCGAAGATCGTGGAACAGGTCGAGCCTATCGTCGATCAATGGTTGCCGACAGCTTGTTGTTTGTGAAGACAGAAATAGTCGAACGATTGATCGACTACTCTGCTTCAGGACCGATCGTCGAACGACCGTTCGATCATCGTCTCCAGTATCTTTTAAATAGATCGACGATCGTTGTTTTAATATAAAGCCGATGGTCGACCTAGGTTAAGAGATCGTTGTTTTTGTCGTCGACGGAGAGCGTCTTTTCGCATTCCATCTTCCCGCTTGCTCTTTGTCTTGCGATTTCTGCCGCTTCATCCTCGCCGTCTCTCCCTCGTCTTCTCCAGCCCTTTCGATGGCGATAGCTCCAGCTCTCCTGGCAGTAGTGAAGTTCGATGCAGGATTCAGTGTGAATTTCGACTCCTTCAACTGCTGCGAATCCGGAATTGTGGAAATTCACACCTTATGCAAAGATCAAGGTTTAGAAAAGCTCATGTCCTCCAGGATAAAGATAAATATTCAATAGATCAAAGAATGAGCATTTACTTCGTCTTCAAATGATGATTCAATGACCGGAACCATTGGCGGAGAAGAGGTAACTTTGACTCCAGCCATTTTAACTGAAATATTTGGATTGATAAATGGGGAAGAAGAGTACGAGCAAGATACCCCAGAGTTTGGGAGAATGCTGACAGAGCTGGGACATGCCGAAGGCATTCCCTCTAAGTTGCTTAAAGTAAACTTTCTGTTTAAGATTAAGTTCCTTGCTGAAATCGTAGGAAAAGTGCTACTGGGAAAGCACTCTGCCCATGACAACATTACAAGGCAACAGTTTGCACTGATATGTGCAATTGTGAATAAGAAACAGATTAATTGGGCAGGAGTTCTGTTTGATTTGACCAGGAAAAAGAACAGCAAGAAAGAAGTTACCCTGGGTAGGGTAGTTGGGATTTTTCTGAAGGAGAAATATCCCCATCTGTTAGTTTCAGCTGCTACCTCCATAAACGCCAGTAAGAAGATGGATCCATCCCTGTTCGCCAAGTGGAAAAGGACGTTTCTGAAGCCCGCTCCCGCAGGGGTTGCTCCAGCTACATCTGAGAGCACCAGGACTGCCTCAGTCACTCCTCCCCTACAAGAAGCTGGCTCAGCAAACCTCTTCCTTCCATCTTCTTCATCTGCTTTGCCATCTATTTTAGTTGAAGTTCCATCAACATCAATTGAAGTACGGCTTCTGCTTCTCACCTTGCATCACCTCCTGCATCTCCTCTCCCGTCTCATCTTACTGGGATCTCTCATCCCAGTTTTGATTTATTGGTTTCTGAGATTTCTACTCCTCCTCAGTCTCCAATTCCTTCTTCAGATCACATTAATCATCCTGCATCCACCCATCACTCTCCATCTCCAGTTCCATCTCCAGTTCATTCTCCAGTTCATCAAGAATACACCATTCCTGCTGATCATCCATCCACTGATATTCCCCCTTCATCATCTTAAATCTCCCCAGCATTCATTTCTAGCATCTTGGAGTTAATTACTCCTTCGATCAAAATTATGATTGAAGAGGCAATTGCTCCCCTTGTTTCCTACATATCTTCTTTGACTGCTGCTATTCGAGCACTCTCAAAGTCTGCTGAGCCCTCTTCCTCTAGGGGCCTGGTTTCAGTATCTACTGAAATCAGGCAGGGGGAGATGCTTAATGAAGATGTCTCTGAGCTGCCTTTGGCCTCCCCTCCAGCAGATCCTCCTGCAGTGGCAGAGAAAGAATTAGAAGAATCAGCTCCTCCTCAAATTCTGTCTGAAAAAGAAATTTCTGATGCCTTATTGAAGTCTGAATTTATTGTCAAAGCGTGCCTGGAAGAATGTTCTACTCCCCTGGTCACCCTATACCTAGAAGGAGTTATCACTTCCTTTCTAGATGAATTTTGGGAGTTAGGACACGCAAAGGTCAATTCTGAAGGTATCCCTTTTACTCACTTTTTAGACTTGATAACTGATATGATAGTTTGGGAATACCTGGAAGGGATGATTAGATGTCATTCAGCAAAATTTTATTCATAATATTACAGATAAAATGGAAGAAGTTTTAGATGTTCAAGAGCCTGATCACCTACCTGCTACAGAAGTTCAAACTGAACAAGAACCAGTTGCTCAAGTTTCTGAGGCTGCTCAGCCAGCTCAGCTAGAAGTGCAAATAGAACTAGTCACCATGACAGTTTCTGATCAACAAGAAAAAGCTGCAGATGATCAAATTGAAAAGTCTAATGTATGGGATGATTCCCCTGGATTGGATTTAGATGCTCTCCTGGCACAGGATGCCATAGAAGAAGAATTAGAAAAAGCTGCCCTAAAGGAAAAGGAAAGAGCTATGCAAGAAGCAATTGATCCATATGATCTTCCTATCTCTTCAAATTCTGAGGATGATATTGATTCTAATAAATCTGATGAGTCAAAAAGAAAAAGGTCTGCTAAAAAGAAAAGGAAAGCTGTGGCTCCTCCTCCTCCTAATCCAGATAATGATACTCCTTGCTATATCCTGAAAGGAATTGATCCTAAATCAAAAGATTTCCAGCACTGGATGGCTTTCTCTAAAAATCAGCAGAAGCAAAGGAAGAAGTCAAAGAGGTATGACAGTCCTGTCCCAAGATGGACTCCTAGAGGTCCTCCTCCTCCACCTCCTAGTGCAGGAGCCTCAGGAAACTTATCTACAAACCCTGCTGCTCAGTCTGAAAGGTTCAATCCATCTCAATCATCACAAAGGAGAAGTTCTCAAGGATATCAAGGTAAAACTCAAACTGGCTATCAAAGACTTGATGCTGTTAAGGAACAAGTAAAGGAGGTGGTGTATCAAAGACCAACTTTCTCTCCTCCTCATTCCAAAGAACTCAAAAGCTCAACCTCTCCTAAGCCAGATCATTCTGTGAAGGATGTTTCAAAAGGTAAGCAAATTATTTTCTCTGAAAATTCTAGCAAGATATTTGCTGAGTCTGCTCCTCCATCTTATCTAGTTATTCAGGATAAAGAATCAGTTGATACATCTTCTGAAAATGTGTATGAAAGCCCAGAGCTTGATCGTAATTTTAGGATGGCTCGTTTTCTTGAACTTGTTGGTTCAGCTCAAATTAAGAAAGCTAAAGCTGAAGGGAAAGACACTACAGGATTGACCACGATGGCAAAATTCAGAATGAAGGAGCACGACAAATTCCAGGTTAGACCTGAGGTATTTGATCCTTCAAAGTACATGGAAAAACATCCTGAGGCAGTTGTCCCAAGAGCGTCAGAATTGAAAATCATTGAAGCACAAGACCTGAAGCTGTCGAGAAAAGAAGCTCTAGATCCCTCTAGAAAGGGTAATTTTGTTCCTAGTTCTTCTGATCCTAAATCGAACTCTGAAGCATCTTAAAAATTCATTGATTGACAGTTATTTGCTTATCTGTTTGATTGATGTTATCTACTTAGTTATATCTCTTCATGCATGTTATTTATTTTCAGTATTTAGTTTTGTATTTAATTATTGAGAGACTTAACTCAAATAAGGGGAGATTGTTGGTACCCTAGGTTTTGATTTGAGTTCAGTCTTCTCTTTTAGTCCCTTGACCCAAGATTTATCTATGGTCAAAGGTTAGTTGTTTAGTTTGTTGCTATAGTTTTAGAGGCCACTTTTCCAGATGTAAATTTGGTTAAGTTGTTTTTCGTTCGACTATGGTCGAACGCCGCTCGACTATTGTCTATCGGCTGATCGACGATCGTCTATCAGTTGGTCGACGTTCTGTCTGCATTGATAGTTTGACTATCTGTTTGATAGGTCGACTATTCCTTGTGTTTGATAGTTCGACTATCTGCTTGGATAGTTCAACTATCTGATAGTTCGACTATCTGTTGATAGGTCGACTATCTGTTTTGGTTGATAGCTCGACTATCTGTTAATAGGTCGACTATCTGTCTTCTTTGATAGTTCGACTATCTGCTTGGATAGTTCAACTATCTGATAGTTCGACTATCTGTTGATAGGTCGACTATCTGTTTTGTTTGATAGCTCGACTATCTGTTGATAGGTCGACTATCTGTCTTCTTTGATAGTTCGACTATCTGCTTGGATAGTTCAACTATCTGATTGCTCGACTATCTGTTGATAGGTCGACTATCTGTTTTCTTTGATAGTTCGACTATCTGCTTGGATAGTTCAACTATCTGATAGCTCGACTATCTGTTGATAGGTCGACTATCTGTTTTCTTTGATAGTTCGACTATCTGCTTGGATAGTTCAACTATCTGATAGCTCGACTATCTGTTGATAGGTCGACTATCTGTTTTCTTTGATAGTTCGACTATCTGCTTGGATAGTTCAACTATCTGATAGATTGACTATCTATTGATAGGTCGACTATCTGTTTTCTGTGATAGTTCGACTATCTGTTGATAGGTCGGCTATCTATTTTGCTTTGATAGTTCGACTATCTGTTGATAGGTCGACTATCTGTTTTGCTTTGGTAGTTCGACTATCTGTCCTGATAGATCGACTATCTGATAGCTCGACTATCTGTCCTGATAGTTCGACTATCTGTTGTGGTAGTTTGACTATCTTCTTTGATAGTTCGACTATCTGGATCGTTCGACTATCTGTCTGATAGGTCGACAATCTCCGTGCTTCGGTCGACGATCTCCGAGGGTTGTTCGACGTTTTGCTGTATGTTTTGAGTAATTTTGTCATCTTCTATGATGTGATTTATTTCATATTTATTTTGGCATATTTTATAAAAGATTGTTTGAATAAATTTATGATATTATTTCCATGCAATATCTGCTCCATTCCTTATGCATGAGCCAATCTTTTCTGACAAAGTTGTTTGTCTTATTAGCTGAGATATGATTTCTGCTTTATCTGCCAGGCTGTCCTTTATAGCCGTTAGACTCAGAAAGTCTTCCTTGGCCGTAAAGAGTCTCTTCTGATGTGACTTTCTCTAGTATTATTTCATCAGAGTCTTTTGCAGCTTCTTAGAAAGCTTTATCCTCTTATAGGATATCTGTCTGCAGTATTTGTTTTGCTTTATGCTTTTTGCAGCCCAGCTTGTAGATTTCAGTAGAAGACAAGATTCAAACTCAAATGAGAGTCGTTGCTGCTGTTGCTATATAAAGAATTCTTTGAAGAAAAAAATTAACTAGTTCACATAGCCAAAAACCAGTTCATTCAGGAAAAAGGAGTTCAAAAGCTAGCAGCTGCATTCAAGCTTAGAACTTACAGTTTTCAACTGCTCTCAGCTCGTTCACATCCAACTGAGAAGAAGTTTTAGCTCTTCACTCTTCTTCAACCTGAGTTCTCCTGCTTACAGGAAGATTTACACTCAGAGCTTTTTGAAGAAGAAGAAGAAGATAGCTGCCTAAAGAAGAATTTTCAATTCATATTCTTTATCCTCTTGTAGCTTTTTCCTTCAGATTTTCTGAAGTGTTTCTGCACTGAAGCAAGACTTCACCTGGACATTCTTTTAGCCAGGGGGAGCCTTAATTCTTTAAGAGCTTTCTAGCTCAGTCCAAGTTTTTGTGCTTCTCTAATCTATTATAAAATAAAGAAGACATCTTAACCTCCTTTCCCCCTCCTGTAAAGGGTTATTACTCCCTTCAAAAGTATACTTTGGTGGCAGTGCACCTGATCAAAAACCTGTGTTGGTTTTTAGACACCTGATCAAAAGTCTAAAGGGTTTCTAGATCTACCTGAAGCAGATCTTGTTGGTGGCAGGGCACCTAATCAAAAACCTGAGTGGATTCCTACCTTGTTGGTAGAAGAGTGGACGTACCCAAGTTGTTTGGGGAACAACTATAAATTCCTTGTGTCGTCTGGATTGTTTAATTAATTCTCTGTGCTGATTGGCTGTGATTAGATTTTAACTAGGATTGCTAGTTGCTGTTTAGGATTCCAAGCCTTAACTGTAATTACAGTTGGCTGCCTTTTTTGCACAACACTTGTATTAGGCTTTAGGGTTTCATCTCAAATATCTATAACATTCATTCCGCAATTAACTCCAAGGGAGTTGAGTAGACAGTCAACTTTGCTAGTGCAATTTTTGATTACTCTATTCACCCCCCCCCCCCTCTAGAGTAGTATCTATCCCTTTTCTTTCAATTCCCTAGGACCAAGTTCAAATCTTTAGGTTGGTCTTGGGGGGATTTGTGAAGGGCATAGGGTCAAATGCCCTTGTATGGTTGTGATCTTTAGTGGAGAGGGGACTAGTAAAGTTAAAGTCCTCTGGGCAAAATATTAGGAGGTTTGGAGATTGATACACCCCTCAAAACCCCAACCCTAGGGTTAGGGTAGAATCACCTTTGTATAACACAATCCCATATAACTCATCAAAAGGGTGTGAAACTTAAGGAGCATTAGTTTTAAAGTAGAAAGAACCCTTAGTAATTTTACAGGAATTTTATGAGCAATATTTTTGGTACTTCATTTGTTGGTTATGGTATAGCCCTAATTAATGTTTTAATTATTAGGAATCATTCTGTTCTTTGAAACCCCATGGAACCTTGGCAGTGAATATTTTAGATTGAAATTGTTGCCCCTGATTTTTAGTATAGTTTTTGTTTGATTAAATCTTGTACATTATGCACAAATGATTAAAAGGGGTTTGGTGGTATAAAATTATTCATAGATGATATATCTGTTGAAAAATTAGGAGACTTAGGAACAGATGATTTCAGGAATAAATATGCTTGTAGTAATTTATTCATAATTTTTAGATGGTTGATTACAGTACTTTCCTTACAAGTCAATAATAATGAGGTTTTTGGTAATTATTTTATTTATAGTTTAATCCCTGCTGAAAAATTATGAAACTTTGCCAATGATGTTTTTAGTGTTTTATTAGCCCAATATAATTAATTCATAATTTTTGGATGACAATTTTCTTTACTTGTTTCATTAATAATGAAAGATAAGAATTATTTCTAAAATAGTTTTAAGTCCCCTTTGTTGCTAGAAAAATTATGATACCTTGGATTTACATTAATGAGTTAACCTAATATTTATCATAATTTTGCTAGGCATCTTGCATGAGTACGTAGGGTAGTTCATGTTCAAACTAGTAACCCTTGGAAGCTTTAAGGAAATTAATTAAATGCCAGATAAAATAGGAAAATTACAATTTTAAGGATTTAGTCTATTTGTACCATGATAAGTCTCCAGTAAATAATTTAAGAATTTTGGATGATTATTAGGATTATCTCCTATCTGGTTCGACATATAGCCTAGGTTGGTCTGCATTTGACAAATTGGGTTAGCTGCAATAGGATATGATTGGACATGGTGTAGGAGTTAGTCATTTTGCTGGGTTGGATAGATGTGGATGAATTCACCATAGAAGGATAAGAAGAGTAGTGAGAAGGGGTTGGGCAAAAGTGTAGAGGTGCTCGGGTTTGATGAAAGATCGTTTTTCCCTAGGAGAGGAAAGGTCAAAATCACCTTAGGATTAGCCTACTATAATATGAGAAGGGAATGGGTAAAGGGAATCAACCAATAAAAATAAGTGCCTTGCAAAAGGGAACGATGAGATTCAGCTACCATCATAGTTCCTAGTGCCCTTTATGAGCCCTTCACGGGGTATACCGGGGGCAGTCCTGGGCTAACGTAAACTGTAGGTGTGTGAAATCTTAATGAGCAACTAGAATAATTAGGAGTTCACTTTCACACACCCCGGAGTCTCGGGAAGTTAGTTTGGCTATGATATTCGAGCGGTAGGCTCGGTAGTTGTGGAGACGGACGGGATAGTCCGGGGAGCTTTGGCTTGGTTAGTTTTGAGTTGGACAGTTTGGTCCACGGAGCTTTGGCTCGGTTGTTGCACACATTAAATATTATATGTGCATAAAGAAAAGAAAACAAATATAAGGTGGTGGGTCTTTGGTATTGAAGGGTCGATGCACCGACACCAATACGCTGACTCGGCAAGTGTGGTTAGCACTTCGCCAATTAAAGTCCGGTGCGCCAGCCAAAAAGAGTACGCAGGAGTCTTCTTCATGCACCAAGCGTTGAGGCGTACGATAGGTCTGACCGGTAGTGCTTTATTGGTTTAGAGGTGGGTGAGGCCCAACCCACCGCTTCCATCTACCACTACGGAGGTATCCTAGGAGGTTCGGCTCCAAAAAGGGGGAACTAAAGGTCAGTGTACACAGAGTCGGGTGGGTGAGTTGCACTTGCATGATCACTTCATACCAATATGAAAGTCATAACATCATCATTGTATTTAACCTCTGTCACCAATTGTGTAAGTGGTATGGGACACTTACACAATTGGACTTGCAAAACGAGCCCTTGGTCTATAAGCTTGTGTGGGCAAGTTTATAAATTAAGGTTAAATTCTTCATATATATATTTCTGTTAATAACCGACACCCCAATGTATAAATTGGTATGGGACTCTTTATACGATGGGAGCCATGAAGAAGATCCCTTGGCTTATGCGTTTCCGCACATAAGTTAAGGTTACTTTTCATGCTTTACTTTACTGCAACATATACTATAAAATTGCTAGTATAGGTCCGCTGTCAACAGTTTCTTGATTACCCTCCACCTTCAAGTCCTCCCATTTCTTCCTCTCCGCTCGGTGCCTAGGGGCCATGGGGGAAGGGGTGGGGATGATAGGACTTAGTCTTATAGACTAACTGTTTTTTGGACCATATTATTTAGGGGATCGTGGAGCCCAGCATGGAGGAGCAGCCTAGGAGGTCGGCCCGTTTGGAGATAGTAGTCTAGCTCAGGAGTTCAGACAGCTGGGACTGTGAGTCCCTGATTCTAGTAGTGTTTTATTTTTCTAATGCTTGAGTGACTATGTAGTGAGGATTTTATGTATCGGCCTTAAGCACATATTTTCAATACATTTATATTATGTGGACTCTCCCTTCGTGGAGATTTTTGATAAAATTTATTTCAAGATAACACAAACACCTAGAGGGGGGGGGGGTGAATAGGTTCTTTTCTTTTTATTACTTAAGGCAGAATAATTATTCAGATCTAAAAATAGAATCTAACTATTTTATAGCAATCACAGCACAGAATCCACAATCACACATACATCATAGATTGCAAACAGGTTTATAGTGGTTCCCCAAGGTCTGGGTACATCCACTTTCCCCCTTCACCGATCTAGCAGTGTGCTAGATTCGGCCTAACTTCTTCCTTCTTCTCAGATCCACAGATCTTATAGCTCAGAACAATGAAAGGTTCCTACAACTCATAGTGTAACCACACTCTTACAGCTCAGGCTAACAGCCCTACCTCAGCCTTCCCACAAGGCCTACAACTCAGAGAAAAAATTTCTCCTACACTCAGGCTCAAAACCATACTACTCATAGATCTATATCTCATACACTCAACCTTTATAATATAGGCTTACAACTCGGATCTATAAAAAGATCCTACAAAATATGATAAGTGTTTAGATTAACTCTTACCCTTGTTGAGAGAGAAGGGATAAGAGGTTTCTTTATCAGCTTCTTGATAAAACTGATGACTGAAATCAACCTTTTCTTAGCTTTCTTCAAAGCTTCTTGAATCTGAACTCAGTAGGGGTTATCTCCTTTGAAGTTGACTGGCATCTAGCTTCTTTCTTAGAATCCAAAAATAGGTCTTAATCCTTCTTAGCAGATTAGTCAAGATCTGCTTCTTAAGAGACTTGTAAATGTCTCCTTCTTTACTTCAACAGTTGGAGATCTCTCTCTCTCTCTCCAGAACTTCTGATGTTTCTTCGGAATTCTTTCTTGAATTCTCCTTAGATCTTCTCACGACAATCTTCTTCAGTGTGACGTGCACTTTCTTGATCAATGATCAATACTTCAATAGTTGTGCCTATTGTTGTTATTGTTGTTCACCTTGTTTTTCACATTGTTCTTTTTGATTTGAAAGAATCCATCTATATATAGACTTCATCCATGGTAACTGGCTGATCCGGTTTCTAACCAACTTTTAACAAGTCTTACAGCTTCAGCAAACTTGTTGGAATACACAGCTGTCAAGTCACCAGTCAGTTCTTGAACCTTTGTCTTTGTCAGCAAAGTGTCGAGACTGATTGTCATTATGTGTTGACACAAGTAGATTAAGTGTCGACACAAGCTTTAGTTATGTCGACATAACTTCTTTGGTGTCGACAATTCTTCTTGACACTGCATCTGTAGAATGTGCCGACACAGCTTCTTTGTGTCGACATAGACACTTCTTCACTTCACAGCAACCAACATTGTTGAAACTCTGTTGTGTGTCGACAAAAGTCTTGTGTGTCGACACAGTTGATGCAGTCTCAGAATTTGTGTGTCGACAATGCCTCTAGGTGTCGACACAGTTGATGTTGACTAATACTTCAATATGTCGACACTGCCTCCCGGTGTCGACACAGTCGATGTCGACTAATACTTCTGTGTGTCGACACTGCCTCCCGGTGTCGACACAGTCGATGTCGAATAATAAATTATGTGTGTCGACACTGCCTCCCGGTGTCTACACAGCTTTTCCAAGTGTCGACACAGACTACCTTAAGTGTCGACACATGGACTCTGAAACTTTTTCTGCATTTTGGCAAATACTTAACCTGCACATATAAACTCAAAATAACATAAAATACACCTTGATGTATATCATTGAGCTAAGTAAGACTTCTTGAAATCAGGTACACATTTTCCAATGTACCCAACAATCTCCCCCTATTTGGAGAAGTCATAACCCTTTAGTCAATGATATACACCACTTATAATAAACAAACATTATGATGTATATAAGCATTATATGATAGGGCAACTAATAAACAAAACATATATCAAAATCACATCACAGAATAAGAATGCAACTTTAATGAACATGAAACATTGTTTTGTTTATATTAACAAAAAGTTTCTTAACAACTAATTACATAGATTTCTTTAAAACTAAAAATTACATTGTTCTTGCAAAATTTAGTAAATCTATCCTAAGGATGATAAGGCTCCCTAATGACTATGCCTTTTCCTGGCTTAATCTGAGCTTGCACAGGAGGTTCTGCATCATCAATAGGCTTCTTTCCTTTCAACTCTGCCTTTTTCTGAACTTCAGCCTATATCCTTTGCCTTTCAAAATAATGAAAAGGCTTAGGGAAGTACATGTTAAGCTCCTGAGCATTAGGAGGTAGCTTCTCAATCTTAGCCTTTCTTCTATGTTGCACAATGTCTTCTTATCTTGCCTCATACTTCTTTCATTCCTATTCATTATACCACATGCCCCTTTCATGAACTTGATCTTTCACAACTTTCCAGGTAGTCAAAATTATATTTCTTGAAGTGGGGCTCCACTGCTCAAAATAAGGCTTTAACTCAACCTGTTATCCTAATCTTTTCTTTGAAAGTTGTGCTTCATGTTGAGCTTTCAAGGCAGCTTCTGGCATTCTAAGTTTCTCTATAATAACATTTTCAACATCATGTGGAGGACTGTACATTGTCTGAACCAGTTGTTGAATCATATCAAAATCTGCTAGAGGGTAGATGATCTGAGCAACATCATGTTGATCACCTCCAGCATAAACAGGTTGCACACCAGATTCAGCAACATTGTCATCATCACAAAGGTGTGCATATCCCAGAGTGTCTCTGATGCTATTAGATATCCATTTGGCATGATCTGAGCCTGCATTGACTAACACTCTCTCCCCCTTTATGGCTTTTCTTACAATGTGATCTCTTAAGTCATCTTTTTGAAATCTTATTTGGCCATCAAGAAAATTGACACCATCTTTATAAAATGATTTTATCTTAAGAAGCTGATTAGAGATTGTTTTCTGAGAAGTGATAATGGGTGTCTTAAATGAATCCAAGGCTTCCTGGAGCTTCTAATCAAATTCCTCTTTCTCCTTAGCCCTTGCTTCAGTCATTGCAATAACTATTTTCTTTACTTCAGTGACTATCTAATTGTGAGATTCAGTGAGATTGTCATTCATTTTAATCTTATATTCAAGGACATAGCCTTGTTTAATAGCAATATCATCCGCTTGTTTCTTGACTTCTTTTTATTGCTTAGCCAGAAATACTACAGCATTGCCCCCTTTGTGGAAGCAATCTGTCATCTCTTTCTTATGGAGATTAACTTAAAACCTTATGGATTTAATATCCTGAGCCAGTTCAGATTGAAGTGATTTATGTCTTTCATCCACATACTTCTCAAGAGCCATTCTCTGCTAATCCAATTTAACTTGAAAAGCCACCATTAATAAGCTGTAATCAGCCTCTAGGGCAGGTTGTGAAGTAGGAGTTTGCAATGCCTTCTTATAGCTCTGGCTTCTTCTCTTAAAGACCATCAGTTTCCTTTTCTTGGCATTTCTGATCTCTTCATCTTCTGAAGCAGATGAACTGGGGATGTCTACTCTTTCCTTAGGACTAGGAGGCAGCTCCTTCTTAGTCCTATGCTGCTCCCCCTCAATGTTAGCCTGCTCCTCCTTATTTAAAGCTCCCTCTATGTCAGGAAACAATTTTTCCAGAGTGAACTCTTGTTGAGTGGGAACTTGTGATACTGCTTTCTCAGGAGCATCAACAACTACAAATGTATCCTCCATGATCACATATAGTGCTGGACTGTTGATATGAGGTCTCTCAAGAATAGATTATGAATCCATTTCACTTTCCAAGTGAATTCTTTCTTCCCCTTGTACCTGTGCAGTAATTGTCTCCCCCTATACATGTGCATTCTCAGTCAGGTCCTGTACTTGTACACTATCTAGCTCCCCCTACACATGTACAATATCTGTAATGTTCTGTGCAGGAGATTTCTCAGCAGCTTCTTGGCTTGCTATATCAGGTATGTCCTTGGTGAGGACCCTATCCCATCTGGAGATGATCCTGATGTCCATTCTTCTCATATGAATTAGTTTAGAACCAGGAATCTTGTTCATTACTTCTGAAATTGCTCCAGCCAAAAATAAGCTCATTATTCTAGCCAAATTAGGCTTCTTTATACCTTACTTGATTTTCTCAAACAGTACTACAGACCAATCTGTGTTGATTGTAAAGATTATCCTTATCATGAGGCTGAACATATAGGCTGAAATCCTATCATGTCCCCCTGGCTTACACAGAATAACCTTTTCTACTACTTCCTAAAGGAATTTACCTTGCTGATTCATCCCTTTCCTGTTTATAGTTGTTCCAATCTTCATGGTGGGATCCAATCCACACCATTGTAGTGCATCCCTTGTTCTTAATACTTGTACTTCTTCTTCATCCTGAGTTCTTGGAAGATGAAGAATTTTTCTCAAACTTTTCAAGGTCACTTTGACTCTTGCTCCATGAACTATTGATCTAATCTTAAGTCCTATTAAGTCTACTGTTGTTGCAGCAAAGAACTCAAAAACCTCCTTCTTCCAAATCTAGGTTGGTTCGGATATCAGAAACTCCAAACCACTTTCACCAAATAGTGCAATGACCCCTTTAATCAATGACTCCGCAGCATCAAAGGCATGGCGAACAACCTCATATCCTTCGTTAATATTATGTTCAATCTTTGGCGCCATTGGGATGGTGAGAAAACTTGGATTGAGAGAAGAGAGTTTGTCGACACAAGGGTTTAGTCTCTAAAATCTGGAGAGCGTGTCGACAGAATATGTTCTTGACCTATTTATACCCTTCTAAACAAAGAAGGTCAAAAGGCGAGCAAAAATTATCTAAAAGTGTTGATACTGTTGAAATGTGTAGATACATACTTCTATTGTCTCGACAATGGCGTTGACTACTTTGTGTCGACACCAATTGATGATATGTCGACAGTTGACATACTTAGTAGTTCATCCGAAATTCTGTGTCGACTCTTATTGCAAGTGTCGACACAATTTCTGGATGTGTCGACACCACTACGCTGGTTGTGTCGACACCACTTACTGAAGTGTCGACACCACTTCTCTGGATGTGTTGACACAGATTTACTAAAGTGTCGACACCACTTCTCTAAATGTGTCGACACAAATTTACTTAGCAAAATTTGTTAAACTAATCTTTGTTCAACATACCTAATTAAATTTTAAATTTATCGAATTTAGTTTCATCTAGAGGCTTAGTAAATACATCTGCAATTTGATTATCTGTTTTGACAAATTCTAGTGAGATGTCCTCTTTCTCTACATGTTCTCTAAGAAAATGGTATCTTATTTCTATATGCTTAGTCCTACTTTGTGAAACAGGATTATTAGCAATAGAAATAGCACAAGTAGAATCACAAAACAAAGGTGTTCTACTTATCTGAATACCATAGTCTTCTAGCTGGTGCTTAATCCATAACAGCTGTGCACAGCAACTTCCTGCTAACACATATTCAGACTCAGCTGTGGAAATTGCCACACTAGTCTATTTCTTATTGCTCCAAGACACCTATCTTCCTCCTAGAAATTTACAGGTGCCTGTTGTGCTTTATCTTCTTTGCAACCTGCAAAGTCTGCATCCAAATAGCTTGTCAGTAGAAAATCTCCATTCCTAGGGTACAAAAGGCCTAGATTAGGTATGCCCTTTAGGTATCTCAAAATCCTTTTTACTGTAGTGTAGAGATTCTTTAGGGCATGATTGTTACCTAGCACAGACACATGTTGCATACATAATGTCTGGTCTACTAGCAGTTAGATATAGAAGAGAGCCAATTATTCCTCTATATAAAGACTCATCTACAGGTTTACCTGCATCATCTTTGCATATAGGCACACTTGTTCCCATAGGAGTTCTAATAGTGGAGGATGATTCCATACGATACTTCTTAATTAACTCCTTGGTGAACTTAGACTGGGATATGGACAAGCCATCATCAGTCTGTCTTACTTGAAGGCCCAAGAAGAACATAAGTTCCCCCATGCTGCTCATATCAAACTTCACTTGCATAAGTTTAGCAAACTTCTTGCAAAGGTTGTTTTCTGTAGACCGAAATATTATGTCATCTACATAAATCTGGACTAAGATTATCTTATCTTTGGATTCCCTTAGGAATAGAGTTTTGTCTATTTTTCCCCTTGAGAATTTGTTCTCAATAAGGAAAGTAGAGAGGGTTTCATACCAAGCCCTTGGGGCTTGCTTTAACCCATATAAAGCTTTCCTAAGTCTATAAACATAATCAGGTTTAAGAGAATCAACAAAACATGAGGGCTGCTCTACATAGACTTCTTCTTTTAGATTTCCATTTAAGAATGATTATTTTACATCCATTTGGAATACCTTGAAGCCTTGATATGCTGCATAGGCAAGGAAAATCCTAATTGCTTCCAGTCTTGCTACTGGGGCAAAGGTTTTATTAAAGTAAATACCCTCTTCCTGCCAGTATCCTTTTGCAATAAGTCTTGATTTGTTCTTCACAATGATCCCATTCTCATCCAATTTGTTCCTAGAGATCCACTTTGTTCCAATGATGTTGTGGTCTTTTGGTTTAGGAACTAACTCCCAGACCTTACACCTTCTGAACTGATTCAGCTCCTATTGCATGGCATCAATCCAATGTGGGTCTAGAATAGCTTCTTCAAATTTCTTTGGCTCCAGTTGAGATAGGAAGCTTGAGCAAAGCACTGTGTTCAAGTTCCTGCTTCTGGTTTGTACTCCATATCTTTGATCACCAATTATCTGAATTGTTGTATGATCCTTTAAGTGTCTAACAGCTGGAGGTAGACTATCTTCTAGTTGAATACCTCCAGTCTCTTCAATATGCTGCAACTCTTGGTGTACATCTGCATCTAGAGAGTCTTATACTCCCCTAGGACAGTACCCACCATTTTCCACTTCCTGCTCTTCAATTGTTTCTTCTGTAATGGTAAGCTTGTCCATTTTCTGTTTAATACCTGTAGAACTGCATGAGCTACAAGGCAACTCACTATTAATCAGTCTTATTTCATCAAAGATAACATGTACAGACACTTCTACAACTTGAGTTATCATGTGGTAGACTCTATAAGCCTTAGTATTATTGTTGTACCCAACAAATATCCCATCTTTGGATTTGGCAGCAAACTTAGTTAGATAAGACTAGCCATTGTTAAGGACATAGCACTTGCAACCAAAGATCCTAAAATAGGATAAGTTTTGTTTTCTACCCTTCATGATCTCATAGGGAGTCTTTTTGTGGCTTTTTGTGATAGATGCCCTATTGATCACATGACAAGCATTGTTTACTGCCTCAACCCAAAAATATTCTGGGAGAGAAGTGTCACTCTATAGAGTTCTACCAGCCTCAATCAATGTTCTACTCTTCCTTTCAGCAATACCATTTAGCTATGGTGTTTTAGGTGAGGAGAATTCTTGAAAAATCCCAAATTCTTCACACAGTTTTTTCATACTCTCAGATTGAAATTAAGTTCCATGGTCACTTCTTATTTTGACCACTGTACTGTCAAGTTCATTCTGAATTTGCTTGACAAAGTTGTAAAAGACACTTGGGGTTTCTGATTTTTGTCTTAGAAAAAACACCCAGGAATATCTAGAATAGTCATCTACCACAAAAAAAGTGTAGACGTTCCTACCTAGACTATGAACTGGCATAGGACCAAATAAATCCATATGTAAGAGGTATAGACACATCACTGAATCCTTGTTTTCAAGGCTATTGTTGCGCGCTAGGGTTCGAAGAAAATAAACGCAACCGAACTAGCAACCCGATGAGGCAAGTATACCTATCGAATTGTAGCAAGGGGACACAAGTGTCGTATTAAGATCCGGGAACTGTTGGCTAAGCTTACTCACACGAACGCTATTATCTTATCGACGGAAAAACTAGGGTTTTAGAAAATCTAAGCGCAATGGAGAAATTAAAGCAAACTAAAAAGAGAACTACCGCAATTAAGTTACGCTATTAAGCAAACAACTAAGCTAGAAAGGAAATTACCGCAGTTAATAAAAGAGCACAATATATGAGATTACTACAAAAAGGTAGAACAATATGAAATGGAAATGCACCCGATCGAGATTCACCTCGGCTAAAGACGATTAAGAAAATGCGATAAAAATCTAAACTTAATAGGATAAGGTCCTTGACCGTGGAGGTTCCTAAAGCTTGAACACGCTTCTCTCGAAGTCGTGCCCAACTGAGTTTAGGAAGGTCCGACCGACTCTCGTCTAAATCGGAGGCCTAAAACTCGCTTTACGCGGTGAACCCCACTATTGGATTTTACTCCAATCCGGGAGATTTGGACGTCTGCCTCTCTCGAGGGGTGCGTACAACTCCCTTTACTCTTGAATGCTCACTTCATTCTTTCGGCCTCTCGGCTAGCCCAGAATGAAAGCAAAGGCGGAGAGTATATATCGAAAATATACCTCCGACCCGTGATAAATCAAGAGTAATTCAAGGCCCTAACCTAAAAAGAAAAGATTAATTAAAACATCATAACATAATCGCTCTAACCTCGGATCATCAAGATCGAGTACAAGGAGGATTAGTTAATCATAATGGAGTGGAGGGGGGGGGGAAGATGAGTAGAAAAACATAAGAAGAACACAAGCTAAGGGAAGAACAATTTTATTATTGAAAAAGGGCAAGTTACACTAATGAAAATAAAAGTTACAAGTGCATGAAAATTAAACCCTATTCTAGCCCTACATTAAGCACTAAGCAAGAAGAAAATTACATTAAAAGCTAGCACAAACTAAGATTAAACTAGGGTTAACCAAAAACTACAAAGAGAGGGGGAGAGAGAGAGAGAGAAAGCATGAAAAAGGATCAAGAAACAAAGGGGCAGCACCTCCCCCACTCAACCAAAGCTTGCTGAAATGGAGAGGGGGGGGCTCAATTTATAGAAAAAAATCTCGGGTTGGTCACGCCCTCCGACACGCCCTAGGGGGGGTGTGTCAGGGGGCGTGACAGGTACGGATTTGACCTCGGGCTCTGGATTCTGGCGGGAGGGATGATTGCTTCGGTACGTCGGTGGTCACGCCCTAGGTCACGCCCGTGACAGGGGGGCGTGACAGGCATGTCATGTCCAAATCATTGGTCGGAAATCCGTCAGTCACCGAAAAAGGAAGGTGTCACGCCCATGTCACGGGCGTGACATGGGGCGTGACAGTACTATTTGCGTGCTGAGGCGGAAGGGCATTTAATGCGGCGGCAGCTTTGCGGCAGAGGGCGACACGCCCCTGGTCACGCCCGGTGACACGCCCAGGGAGGGCGTGGCAGGGGGGCGTGACAGCGTTTTTGACCGTTTTCTGTCCCTTCCGTCAGGTGTCCTCGGGATCGGGTGACACGCCCTAGGTCACGCCCAGGGAGGGCGTGACAGGGGGGCGTGACAGGCCATTTTGGCAATTTTTCTGAAAACCTGCAAAAAGACAGGAAAAAGTTAGTGGCAATAAAATTTACATAAAAAGGATAAAAATAAACTAATAATAGACATAATTTGTACAATATAAAATATAAAATACGATAATAGTTTAGGCTACAAAACGTATTATCAAATTCCCCCAAGCTTAAGCTTTGCTTGTCCCCAAGCAAAAAATATAAAAACTAGAATATTTATAAAAAGGACTAATCAAAAAGTTCTAATTATGCCTACACAAGTACTATGCGAAATTCTTAGTAGGGAAAAGGTGAAATGTAAGTCTAAAACAATTATTTAGGTATGGTAAAACTTTTAAAAACTTTACTTAATAAAAACAAATCATCCAAAATTTTAGCGAGAATTTTTAAATGGACTTAAGTAAAGCAACGAAAATGAAAAACACGCATTGAGTTGTTACTAGATCCAAGCAACGCATTATAATTATATCAATTTAATTACCAAAAATCTAGGTTTAAATCCAAAAACTAAAACTGATTTACTATTTTTCTTTTCTTAGTTGTTAAATAAAAAACAAAAAGCGTGAATCAAAAGGACTTAAATAGGACAGAAACGTTTGGTTTAGGAAAATAATTAGGAGTGGAATTCAAAGATAAACGTGAAGGTTTTAAAATCACACTAAACCAAAGCAAAGAGTTTCAAAAATTTTCATAAAAATATATACACATTTTTTTTTCTTTCTTTTTCATTTTTTTCTTTTCCATTTTTTTTTTCTTTTTTTTTCAAAACAAAGGCCATAAATATTTTTATTTTCCTTTTTGAGTTGGCCAAACAAAAATAAACATCACTTTTGAACATACTTCCTTTTTTTTCGAAAACCTTTCTCCACAAAAATCACAAAATACCCTATCAAAAATCGTCAAAATAATTTATGAAACTCAAAAAGGCTAGTGCGATTCGATAGGTTGGAAATTTTGGCTTTGGTGAAACTGAAATGAAGAGAGGAGCTGTCAAATGAAATCGGAAAAAGGCTCAAAAACGGCTAACTAGTGGTAAAAGTTTTTAGGTTGGCAGGAAAGCTCAAACGAAAACAAAAACGGCCTAAATCATTTTCACGCTTTTGAATTTATTTAAAACAAAGGTTTGAAAAATTTCAAAAAGCGAGTCCTAGATAATAAAAGAAGATTGATGAAATTAACTCGAAAATAGAAATAATAGGTGACTTGGATCGTTCACATCTACTACGTTATTCAAAAGTTGACTTTACAAAAATTATTCAAAAATGAAAAAGAAAATAGTGGATGATGAATTTTTGAGAAAGTAAAGGAAATAAAAAAACAAAAAACCATAATAGAAATGCGAGTTTTAGAAAAATATTTCACCTTAACATGCTACCGCGAATTAGAAACACAGCATGGCCAACATTTTACTTGTGAAACATAATTAAAAAGGACGATTAGAAATATTATAATTAACTAAGTTGTTTATAGGAGATTTTGAGTAAAACAAAACTAAAAACTAGGGGTACTATTGAAATACCAAAATGTCTAAACTATTCAAAAATACATATATATTTTTTTATTTTGAGAAATATTCTCTTTTTTTTTGGATTTTGGAAAATTTTTCTCTTTTTTGGAATTTTAAGATATTCATTTTTTTTTAATTTATGGAACTATTTACAAAAAAGGAAATTATTTACACTAAGCAAAAATGAAGGAGGAAATCCTCCCCCAAGCTTAAAACAGACATTGTCCTCAATGGCTAAAGAAGGGGATTGGAGAAGGAGAGAAAAATAAAGTGCAGAATTGAAAAGACAGAATTGAAATACAGGTACTTCCCCGGATTTATTTGCTGCGAAAACTGAGTGATGCCGCTCCCCGAATGTCTTCTTTGGACTTCGTGATGGATTCAGCAATGTTAGAGCAGGCGATCGCAGAAGCTTCAGCTTGTCGGAGCCGTCCGAGGCAAAAATTGTAAAATAAAGAAAATAGAAAAAGATAACTTGGGTTGCCTCCCAAGAGTGCCCTTTGGTTAAAGCGTCGTTGAGCTCGACGCATCAAAAAAATAATATTGTCCAAAAATATTGTTGTCCCGAAATAAAATTGTTTTTAGCAAAAAAAATAAAAAGTTCAAAGTTAGAGTTCGTGAAGTAGAAACTTAATAGTGTTTGGACTGACATCATCATCACCAGAAAAATACAGTTTAAGACGCTGACCATTCACTTTGAAATTACCCTTATCAGGGTGAGAAATTAAAACAGTTCCATAAGGAAATACTTCTAAAACAGAAAATGGTCCAGACCAGCGAGATTTTAATTTGCCCGGAAATAAACGTAAACGAGAATTATATAACAGGACTTGGTCGCCCGGCTTAAAGTTTTTAGGGTGCCTTAAGTGTTTATCGTGTAAACGCTTCGTCCGCTCTTTATAAAGTTTATTATTTTCATAAGCATAAGAGCGCCACTCATCGAGTTCATTTAGTTGAAATTTTCGAAGGTCACCGACTGAGTGGGGATCGAAGTTTAAAAATTTTAAGGCCCAAAAGGCGCGGTGTTCTAACTCTACGGGCAGATGGCACGATTTTCCATAGACCAGCCGATACGGCGTACATCCGAGGGCGGTTTTGTACGCTGTTCGGTAGGCCCATAGAGCATCGTCAAGTTTGGCTGACCAGTCTTTTCTAGAAGTTGAAACAGTCTTTTCTAATATTCTTTTTATTTCTCTATTTACTACTTCGACTTGACCGTTAGTTTGGGGGTGGTAGGCAGTGGATAGTTTATGCGTAACGCCGTATTTAGTAAGGATTTTTGAAAATTGCGCGTTACAGAAATGGGAACCCCTATCGCTAACGATTGCGCGTGGCGTACCGAATCTAGAAAATAATTTTTTTTAAAAAACGTGACTACAACTCGGGAGTCGTTCGTAGGAAGAGCTTGGGCCTCAGCCCATCGTGAAACATAATCAACAGCAACTAAAATATATTTGTTTCCGAAGCTAGAAGGAAGGGGGCCAACAAAATCAATTCCCCAGAGGTCGAAAATTTCGCACTCTAAGAAATAATTTTGCGGCATTTCATTTTTATTAGAAATATTGCCCGACCGTTGGCAACTATCACACCTGCTCACAAAGGCTTGCGCGTCTTTAAACAGGCTAGGCCAGTAAAAACCCGCGCAAAGCACTTTATGAGCGGTGCGAGCAGCTTGATAGTGCCCACCTGTCGGACCTTCATGCAAATGTTTTAGAATATTAATTCCTTCATCAAAAGAAACACATCTCCTTATCACTTGATCCGCACAAATTTTGAAAAGATGCGGGTCTTCCCAAAAGTAGTTCTTCAGCTCAGAAAAGAATTTCTTCTTCTGCTGAGAGGAGAACTCTTTTGGGAGCACCCGGGCCACTAGATAGTTGGCGATGTGCGCGAACCAAGGAGAAGTAGATGTATTAACTAAAAGCAGCTTCTCATCAGGAAAATAGTCATTAAAAGATTTTTCATTTAATTTTTCTATAAAGGGGTTATCTAATCTTGATAAATGGTCGGCGGCCAAGTTCTCGGCTCCTCGCTTATCACGGATCTCTAAGTCAAACTCCTGGAGGAGTAAGACCCAGCGAATCAAGCGAGGCTTGGCATCCGTTTTGGCAAGAAGGTACTTGAGGGCCGAGTGGTCCGTAAAAACAATGATTTTTGAAAGTGTAATGTAAGGGCGAAATTTATCAAACGCAAATACTACGGCTAAGAGCTCCTTCTCGGTTGTGGTGTAATTTTCTTGTGCAGATGTGAGGGTTTTACTAGCGTAATAGATGGGGTGGAAGTTCTTAGATATGCGTTGACCTAATACGGCTCCCACCGCAAAACTACTCGCATCGCACATAATCTCGAAAGGAAGGTCCCACACCGGAGCTATCATAATCGGCGCGTTAATTAACTTTTCTTTAATTAATTCAAAGGCAGAAATACAAGAGTCATCAAAAATGAATGGAGCGTCTTTTTCTAAGAGATGGGTGAGGGGCTTAGTGATCTTGGAGAAGTCCTTTATAAAACGACGATAAAAACCAGCGTGGCCTAGGAAACTTCTTATAGCTTTTATGTTTGTAGGTGGCGGCAACTTCTCAATAACTTCTATCTTGGCAACGTCTACCTCAATACCTTTAGCAGAAATTTTATGACCCAAAACTAACCCTTCCCTCACCATAAAATGGCATTTTTCCCAATTTAGGGCAAGGTTAGTTTCTTCGCATCGTTCTAAGACTTTTTCGAGGTTTTCTAAACATCTATCGAAGGTATCGCCGAACACGGAGAAATCGTCCATGAATACCTCCATAATGCTTTCTACGTACTTGTCAAATATTGCGAGCATACATCGTTGAATGTAGCCGGCGCATTGCATAATCCAAACGGCATTCTTCGGTACGCGAAGGTGCCGAAGGGACAAGTAAACGTAGTTTTCTCTTGGTCCTCGGGAGAGATGGGTATTTGAAAGTACCCCGAGAGGCCATCGAGAAAACAATAAAAGCTATGGCCGGAGAGACGTTCTAAAATCTGGTCGATAAACGGTAGAGGAAAGTGGTCCTTACGGGTGGCGTCATTTAACTTACGGTAATCTATGCACATACGCCAACCCGTCACCGTCCGTGTCGGGATTAATTCATTATTCTCATTACTAACTACGGTTATCCCTCCCTTTTTTGGAACTACTTGAACAGGGGCTAACCCACTTACTGTCCGATATCGGGTAGATAATTCCTGCGTCTAATAGTTTCATAACCTCGCCCTTAACTACTTCTTTCATATTCGGGTTTATACGGCGTTGAGGTTGAATAGAGTTACGCGAATTATCTTCCATTAAAATTTTATGTGTACAGAAAGATGGGCTTATGCCCTTGATATCAGAAATTTGCCAAGCAATAGCCCGGCGATGCTTACGTAGAACTAGAAGAAGTTTATCGTTCTGCGTATCCGTGAGGTAGGCCGAAACGATAACTGGTAACTTGGAGTCTTTTTCTAAGAAAGCATACTTAAGGTGTTCGGGAAGTTCTTTAAGTTCTAGGGTAGGGGGTTCTTCATAAGAGGATTTTGAGATTCTTTCTTTTTCAAAAATAATATCTTCATAAACTTTTTTATAAGGAACGTAATAAGGGGTGGGGCTAGCAGCCAAGACGGCTTCTTGTACAGATTCAGTGGTAAGGAAAGAGGAAGAACAAAAATCAGAAAACTCTTTTTCAAACTCAGAAAGACAATAAGAAGATTCATCACTTCCTTGCAGTGATTCTGTTGTAAGAGAAGAGGAGCAAAAAGTAGAAAATTCTTTTTCAAAGTCGGAGAGGCAGTAGGAAGAATCATCACTCACGGCGTCTATGAAAAAACATGAGTCATCGTTCGCTAAGGTGTTCTTCATCGAAGGGGTGATCGGAAATGTGACTTCGTCGTCGCCTACTCGAAGAAAGAGCTTACCATTGCTTACGTCAATGATGGCTCGGGAGGTGGCAAGGAAGGGTCGGCCAAGGATCAGGGGAACCTCGACGTCTTCTTCGATGTCCAAAATGACAAAGTCCACCGGGAAGATGAACTTGTCGACTTTCACTAGAACGTCCTCCACTATTCCTAACGGGTACTTGACGGATCTATCGGCTAGCTGGATACTCATACGCGTGGGGTTAAGGCTACCAATCCCTAACTTTTTGAACAACGAAAAGGGCATCAGGTTTATACTTGCGCCTAAGTCGGCTAACGCGTGTTTAACAAAGAGATCACCGAAGACACACGGGATAGAGAAACTACCCGGGTCACTGATTTTCTTCGGCAAACCGTTTGTTAAAACGGCGGAGCACTCGGCGTTAAGCGTGACGTGCGAAAGATTCTCTAACTTCTTCTTGTTTGTGAGGAGGTCTTTAAGATATTTGGCGTATTTCGGCATTTGCGAAATAGCCTCGTGGAAGGGAAGATTAATGTGGATTTGTTTGAAGATTTCTAAGAAGCGGGAGTACTGATCATCTTGACGTTGTCTATTAAGTTCAGAGGGGTATGGAGGAGTTGAATTATTTTTGAAGATGGGTGGTGGAGTGAGATTATTTTCTAAAGTGGGGGTGATTACTTCTTCAGCAGAGGGTGTAAGCGGAGCAGAGCTTTGATTTTTAAAAGCAGGAGCGGAGCTTTGATTTTTAAAAGCAGGAGCGGAGCTTGCCTCGGGCTCTTCACTTACCATACCGGAGACTTGCTTACACTCCGAAGAGTTATAGCTTTCGCTTGCTCTCTCGGGTTGGGTTCGGTATTGGAAGGAAGAGACCCTGCGGGTCGCTCAGAAATTATTTTCGCGAGCTGTCCTACCTGGTTTTCTAGACTTTTTACGCTTCCGGTTAACGTTCTTATAGTGGCGTCATTTGTGGTGATATATTTAGAAAGTAATTCCTCCAAGCTTGGAGGTTTTGGGTAATTTTGAAGAAGTGGTGGTGGTGGTGGTTGTGCAGAAAAATCATTTTGCGGAGGTGGGCGCATCGCATTCGATGGATTACTCCATGAAAAGTTCGGGTGATTTCTTAAAGCGGGGTTATAACTATTCGGAAAATTAAAACCAGGCGGATGAAAATTCGCAGCAGAAAAATTATTAAAAGCAGTTCTAGGCAAATTATTAACATAATCTAAATGTTCTGGAGTAGGGGTTGCAGATTCCCATACCTGAGGGGCGGAGGCAGCAGTCATCTCCGTGATTTTTTTGCTTAGGATTTCTACTTGCAGAGCGAGCTGGGAGACGTTGTCCACTTCATAGATACCTGCAGGCTTGTTTGGGCGGGACCTAGGCACATTCCACTGATAAGTGTTCATGGCCATGTCCTCAAAAAGCTCAAGAGCGGCTTCCGGGGTCTTATGATTTAAAGTACCGCCAGAAGCTGCGTCTATCATTTGCTTCGTGCTTTGATTTAGCCCGTTATAAAACGTCTGCACTTGTAACCATACAGGCAGCGCGTGATGTGGGCATCGTCTTAATAATTCTTTAAATCTCTCCCAGGTTTCGTAAAGGGTTTCAGAGTCTATTTGTCCGAAGGCAGAGATGTCGTTCCTAAGTTTTGCAGTTTTAGCGGGCGGAAAATACTTCGCCAAAAATTTTTCAGTTAATTCATTCCAAGTGGTTATGCTATTTTTCGGAAGTGTGTTAAGCCACTGCTTAGCTTTAGTTCTTAGAGAGAAGGGGAAGAGTCTTAGCCTGATCGCATCATTTGTGACACCATTTATCTTGAAGGTGTCGCAAATTTCAAGAAAGCTAGCTATATGTGCGTTCGGATCTTCATCTTGAAGTCCGTCAAATTGCACATATTGCTGCACCATTTGAATTATGCTAGGCTTTAGTTCAAAGTTATTATTTGCTATAGTAGGGCGGACTATACTCGATTTTGTTCCCTCGAGGTTCGGTCGTGCATAATAGGACATAGTCCTTTGCACGGCCTCATCTACGTTGGGTTCTTCCATTCTTAAAGTATTAAATGACTCGGAGTCCTCAACCGGCACTTGGATAGTAGGACCTTGAAATCGCGATCTTCTCCGAAGAGTACGCTCAATTTCGTGGTCCAAGTCCAAAATAACCGACGGACTCCCGCGGGTCATGCACTAAAAGAACAGAAAAGAAGAAGAGAAAGAAAAAGGATAAACTAGAAAGAAAAACTAGATTTAGAAAATTAAATTAAAATTTTTTTTTTTGTCTTTTTGAAATAGATTTTTTTTTTATTACAAATTAACTCCCGAACTTCCCAAGGACTACCCCGTGAAGGGTTCGCAAGGTACTAGACAAGACAGTGGCGCTTAAAGCCCTTTGCCCTTTTCGAGAGAATTAGGTGGCGTAGAAAAATTATGAGGTTGGTTTCTATTAAGAGCGGTGATTAAATTTTTTTTTGATTTTTTTTTAAACATTAAAGAAAGGGGATGAGAAAGAGAAGAGATAAAATTAATAGGTTCGTGTTTTCAAAATATCAACGGAAGTTGGGTCCCCGGCAACGGCGCCAAAAACTTGTTGCGCGCTAGGGTTCGAAGAAAATAAACGCAACCGAACTAGCAACCCGATGAGGCAAGTATACCTATCGAATTGTAGCAAGGGGACACAAGTGTCGTATTAAGATCCGGGAACTGTTGGCTAAGCTTACTCACAAAGATCCGGGAACTGTTGGCTAAGCTTACTCACACGAACGCTATTATCTTATCGACGGAAAAACTAGGGTTTTAGAAAATCTAAGCGCAATGGAGAAATTAAAGCAAACTAAAAAGAGAACTACCGCAATTAAGTTACGCTATTAAGCAAACAACTAAGCTAGAAAGGAAATTACCGCAGTTAATAAAAGAGCACAATATATGAGATTACTACAAAAAGGTAGAACAATATGAAATGGAAATGCACCCGATCGAGATTCACCTCGGCTAAAGACGATTAAGAAAATGCGATAAAAATCTAAACATAATAGGATAAAGGTCCTTGACCGTGGAGGTTCCTAAAGCTTGAACACGCTTCTCTCGAAGTCGTGCCCAACTGAGTTTAGGAAGGTCCGACCGACTCTCGTCTAAATCGGAGGCCTAAAACTCGCTTTACGCGGTGAACCCCACTATTGGATTTTACTCCAATCCGGGAGATTTGGACGTCTGCCTCTCTCGAGGGGTGCGTACAACTCCCTTTACTCTTGAATGCTCACTTCATTCTTTCGGCCTCTCGGCTAGCCCAGAATGAAAGCAAAGGCGGAGAGTATATATCGAAAATATACCTCCGACCCGTGATAAATCAAGAGTAATTCAAGGCCCTAACCTAAAAAGAAAAGATTAATTAAAACATCATAACATAATCGCTCTAACCTCGGATCATCAAGATCGAGTACAAGGAGGATTAGTTAATCATAATGGAGTGGAGGGGGGGGGGGGAAGATGAGTAGAAAAACATAAGAAGAACACAAGCTAAGGGAAGAACAATTTTATTAATGAAAAAGGGCAAGTTACACTAATGAAAATAAAAGTTACAAGTGCATGAAAATTAAACCCTATTCTAGCCCTACATTAAGCACTAAGTAAGAAGAAAATTACATTAAAAGCTAGCACAAACTAAGATTAAACTAGGGTTAACCAAAAACTACAAAGAGAGGGGGAGAGAGAGAGAGAGAAAGCATGAAAAAGGATCAAGAAACAAAGGGGCAGCACCTCCCCCACTCAACCAAAGCTTGCTGAAATGGAGAGGGGGGGCTCAATTTATAGAAAAAAATCTCGGGTTGGTCACGCCCTCCGACACGCCCTAGGGGGGCGTGTCAGGGGGCGTGACAGGTACGGATTTGACCTCGGGCTCTGGATTCTGGCGGGAGGGATGATTGCTTCGGTACGTCGGTGGTCACGCCCTAGGTCACGCCCGTGACAGGGGGGCGTGACAGGCATGGCATGTCCAAATCATTGGTCGGAAATCCGTCAGTCACCGAAAAAGGAAGGTGTCACGCCCATGTCACGGGCGTGACATGGGGCGTGACAGTACTATTTGCGTGCTGAGGCGGAAGGGCATTTAATGCGGCGGCAGCTTTGCGGCAGAGGGCGACACGCCCCTGGTCACGCCCGGTGACACGCCCAGGGAGGGCGTGGCAGGGGGGCGTGACAGCGTTTTTGACCGTTTTCTGTCCCTTCCGTCAGGTGTCCTCGGGATCGGGTGACACGCCCTAGGTCACGCCCAGGGAGGGCGTGACAGGGGGGCGTGACAGGCCATTTTGGCAATTTTTCTAAAAACCTGCAAAAAGACAGGAAAAAGTTAGTGGCAATAAAATTTACATAAAAAGGATAAAAATAAACTAATAATAGACATAATTTGTACAATATAAAATATAAAATACGATAATAGTTTAGGCTACAAAACGTATTATCAGCTATGAAAGGGGGATTTTGTTTGCTTGCCTTTTAGACAAGCTGAGCATATCCCATCCTTTATACACTTAACTTTTGGACCATTCCTTACTAACTCTTTGCTAAAGAGTTGGCCAATTGTTTTGTAGTTAAGATGGGCCAACCTATTGTGCTATTTGACACAATGAGAGGTTCTTTCATCAGCTACAAGACAAACAGGAGAAACATTGTTCTCACACTCAAAGTTAAGATAGTACACATTTCTTTTTCTATATCCTGTCAATATGACCTTTTGATCACTTGATCTTTTGATATGACATCCATTCTTAACAAATGAAATGTCATATCCTAAATCACTAAGCTGACTTATGCTTATAAGGTTATGTTTCAAACCCTTCACATAGGCAACTTGAGTGATAGTAATCTTGTTACTAGAAATGTTACCAAATCCTTTGATGATTCCTTTTTCAGAACCACCAAATATTACTTTAGGCCCATTTATGATAGGTAAATACTCCTTCAGCAATCCCTTTGTTCCATTCATGTTCCTGGAACATCCACTGTCCAAGTACCATATAGGGGCATAGTGACTTGGACTCACCTACAATAAAGAATTACCTTCCCTTAGAACCCAAGTAAGTCTTGGGTCCTTGGTTCAAGTTAGCTTTAAACTTAACAAATCTATCTGCAGCACTTCTAACAGGTAGACTGTTGTTCTTCCTGACACTAGTATTGTGCCAGCAATCTACGACATAATGACCTGTCTTGCCACAGCACCAGCATTCATACTTGTTGTATCTATTTTTAGATACATTCTTGGTTGTCTGGTTGACAGCAAATCTTTTGTTTTGTGCTGGTACTGCTGCAGCTACACCCTCTGTTTTCTTAGGAACATGGGGTTTATGGACATGGGCTGCCTTATTGACATAAACACCCTTGTCATTCAGAACTTCAATCTTACTATGACCATGAGTATTCTAAAAGTCATACTTGTTAGACGGCACTTTTACCTTTCTAAAAACTACAGGGACTTTAAAATTCAGTGGCTGGACTGAGGCTTTACCCTTTCTCTTTAATTGAATTGCCCTGGTGTTTCCTTTAAAGCCTATTCCAGTCTTACCCTTTTGAGCCACAAACTCATCTATTAAGGGGAAAAATTATTTTGGCTTGTAATAACTAGCCACCAAATCTTTTTTCTTTTGGAGTCGTGCTTCCAAACTTTTAATCAGATCATTTTTTTATGTGATTGTGCCCATCTGAATAACAGTTATAGTTTTCAATTTGGCAATCTAATTCAATTTTTGATCCAACTCTTTCTCAAAGTTAGATGCAGCCATCTTGAGATCTGCAATTTCATTAGCTTGAGTTTTGGCCAGGTTCTTGCTTTTTTTTAGTGCCTACAACAAGTCCCCATATTCATCTATCAGCTGATGAATATCACCTTCAGACTCAAACCTATCCACAGCACTTGATGCAGATGTAGCTGACTCAGTGCCAGTACTACAATCTGAATTACTAGAAAAACATTGTACCTTACTAGGACCAGGCTGATCCTGGAACTTGTCTTCTTCTGATACAGCCATCAGTCACATGCACTGATGGTCTTCTTGTTCATAGATAGAGTTCAGCAATTGTATAAACTCATCTTCTTCATCTGCTGCATATATACCAATGTATGCCTCAGCTTCAGATTCAGACTCTGAAGATGATTGGTCTGTCAAGCTTTTCTCCTTCTTAGCAACAAAGGATTTCTCCTTCTTGCACTTTTGTTGAGTCTTCCTTTTATCAGCAGACTCCTTTCTTTTGTATGGACACTCAGCCACAATATGTCTAGGCCTATTACAGCAGTAGCAAACTATCTTTGATGTTGCAGATTTGCTAGGCTTAGACCTACTCCTGTCCTTCCTTGATGACTTCCTCTTTTTATAATAGTCATCCACAGGCTGAGATGTGGAGGGCCTTGACTTTCACTTCTTCTTCTTCAGGAATATTTGAAATTGCCTTGTGAAGGCAGCAAAGTCATTATCTGAGTCACTACTGTCTTAACTTTGGTTGTCTGAATTATCTGAAGTAATTTCAGCAACTATCTCAGGAGGTGATGGAGACATCCTCCTATTCTTCCTACTGGCTTCCACCTTTAGTGCCACAGAATTTTCTCTATGCTCCCCTTTTGCACTTTTCTCTTCCTCTTTCCTAGCCATCAACTATATCTCATATGACAGCAGTTTTCCAAACAAAGTTGGAGGAGAGATATCTGCAAGTTTGACCACTTCCCTATTAGCACAGATCTTAGTGTCCCAATCCTTTGTCAAGGATCTTAGAAATTTATCATTCAGTTCATATGTACTGAAGATCCTTCCATAGGACATCAGCTCATTTACTATTCTATAAAACTTCTTATAACACTCAGTTATACCATCTGACTTTCCTTGTTTGAAACTCTCATATTCCTGTTTCAGCATATATTTTCTATCTTGTCTGACTTCTTCAGAACCCTCCATGTATACAATCAAAGTGTCCCACATTTCCTTGGAGGTCTTGTAGTGAATAGAATTTTGAAAGGTTGAATCATCTATGGAACTTACTATGATATTCTGGGCTCTTTTATCCATAGTTGCTAGGATAATCTCATCCTTAGTCATCTCAAAAAAATCTTTGGGAGTTCTTTGATTTGCATCTAGAACTGACACCTTCATTGGAATATAAGGACCTTCCATTACTGTAATATAGATCCTTGGATCAGAAGCCTCCATGAAAAGCCTGACCCTTTCTTTCCATATTCCAAATATCTCTTTCCTGCATATAGGTAATTTCATAGAACCTAGTTCCTTATAATTTTCTCCTGAACCCATTTTCTTGATCTTGAATCTGCCTTAAGGATCTTACTAAGACTGTTAAGTCCTTCTTTGAGTAACCTCCCTCTGATACCACTTGATAGAATTGATTTCAAGATAACCCAAAAACCTAGAGGGGGGGTGAAAAGTTTCTTTTCTTTTTATTACTTAAGGCAGAATAATTATTCAGATCTAAAAATAGAATCTAACTATTCTATAGCAATCACAGCACAAAATCCACAATCATACATACATCACAGATTGCACACAGATTTATAGTGGTTCCCCAAGATCTGGATACATCCACTTTCCACCTTCACCTATCTAGCAGTGTGCTAGATTCGGCCAAACTTCTTCCTTCTTCTCAGATCCACAGATCTTACAGCTCAGAACCCTAAAAGGTTCCTACAACTCAGATTGTAACCACACTCCTACAGCTCAAGCTAACAGCCTTACCTCAGCCTTCCCACAAGGCCTACAACTCAGAGAAAAAATTTCTCCTACACTCAGGCTCAAAAGCCCTACCACTCAGAGATCTATATCTCCTACACTCATCCTTTATAATATAGGCTTACAACTCAGATCTATAAAAAGATCCTACAAAATTTTATAAGTGTTTAGATTAACTCTTACCCTTGTTGAGAGAGAAGGGATAAGAGGTTTCTTGATCAGCTTCTTGAAAAAAGTGATGACTGAAATCAACCTATTCTTATCTTTTTTCAAAGCTTCTTGAATCTGAACTCAGTAGGGTTGATCTCCTTTTAAGTTCACTGGCTGCCAGGTTCCATCTTAGAATCCAGAAATAGGTTTGAATCCTTCTTAGCAGATTAGTTCAAGATCTGCTTCTTAAGAGACTTGTAAATGTCCCCTTCTTTACTTCAACAGATGGAGATCTCTCTCTCTCTCCAAAACTTCTGAAGTTTCTTCAGAATTCTTGCTTGAATTCTCCTTAGATCTTCTCACGAAAATCTTCTTCAGTGTGACGTGCACTTTCTTGATCAATGATCAATACTTCAATAGTTGTGTTTGTTGTTGTTATTGTTGTTCACCTTGTTCTTCACATTGTTCTTTTTGATTTGACAGAATCCATCTATATATAGACTTCATTAATGGTAACCGGCTGATCCAGTTTCTTACCAACTTCTGACAAGTCTGACAGCTTCAGCAAACTTGTTGAAATACACAGTAGTCAAGTCTCCAGTCAGTTCTTGAACCTTTGTCTTTGTCAACAAAGCGTCGAGACTGATTGTCATTATGTGTCGACACAAGTAGATTAAGTGTCGAAACACGATTTGGTGATGTCTACAAAACTCCTTTGGTGTCGACACTGCTTCTTGACACTGCATCTGTAGAATGTGTCGACACAGCTTAATTGTGTCGACATAGACACTTCTTCACTTCACAGCAACCAACATTATTGAAACTCTGCTGTGTGTCGACACAAGTCCTGTGTGTCGACACAGTTGATGTAGTCTCAGAATTTGTGTGTCGACACTGCCTCCAGGTGTCGACACAGTTGATGTCGACTGATACTTCAGTGTGTCGACACGGCCTCCCGGTGTCAACACAGTCAATGTCGACTAATACTTCTGTGGGTCGATACTGCCTCCCGGTGTCGACACAGTCAATGTCGACTAATAAATTTTGTGTGTCGACACTTCCTCCTGGTGTCGACACAGTCGATTTCGACTAATAAATTCTATGTATCGACACAGTTGCTTGAGGTGACGACACAACTTTTCTAAGTGTCAACACAGACTACCTTAAGTGTCGACACATGGACTTATAAACTTTTTCTGCATTTTGACAAATAATTAACCTGCACATATAAACTCAAAATAACATCAAATACACCTTGATATATATCATTGAGCTAAGTGAGAATTCTTCAAATCAGGTACACATTTTCCAATGTACAGAACAATTTTATTACTCTAATATGTGATTTTTTGTGGACTTGCTTTTACTTTATTGTGCTATCTTTTTGTGATTGAATTGGCCGGCAGAATCGACACTTTGTGGTGATGACCCTTCAGGGCTTGAAGGTGTCACCGCAAAGCGGCGATTCTGGGCCTAAGACCCCGGTGTTTTAAAAGAAAAAAAATGGGGTCTTACAAGTGGTATCAGAGGAAACCTCGATCAGAAGAGTAGCAGTCCACTAACCCTGGGTCACCCCCGCTCGAGTTTAGTTTGGGGACAAACTAAACAGTGGAACCCTGGATTCACAAATTTTTTAGTAGAATAAGAAGATATTTACGCAAATAGAAAAAATATAAAACTATAAGCATACAGAAAAATTAAATCTACTCAAATTTCTACACGAGACTAGAGCAGTTTACTAGAAGCACAACAAGGTCAACATTATACTCCGTCTCACAATCCGATGTAAGCACAATAATTTTCCCAAATCTAACAAAGACACGAGTTTAACTCACAGCACGCAAACATCTTAGCACGCGCTCATGTGGGTGCAGTGGTGTGCAATGCAATGAACTATCCAAAATAAAACAATACAAGCTTCTAGTATGCAAATGAAATGTGTACGTGCAAAAGGTAACAAACATCAGCTCTCCCCCAGACTTAAACTAAACTACATAGCAAATGATATAGACATTTAAATCAAAAAGAGAAAAGGGAAGAGGTTACCCAATGCTCAACCAGTGAGCATACCAGAAGACACATGAAAACTTGAGGCAGGCCTGCCATACGAAGAATCACAACCCCGCCAACATGTAGTTGTCATTAATACCTGCAGGGGTGAGCTCCGCAAAAAAACAAAAGTAAAATATACAAAAAGAAATATTAAAACTAAACAAAATAGACATGAAAAATAAAATGTAGAAAATAAAGATAACTACTGGGGTTATTGTCATCCCAACACGACTTATTCAATTCTATACAGTTCTAGTTAATGGGTCGATGAAAAGAAAAAATGAACAGGCAACAGTCCTAATATCTTTGTCAGAAACGGGAACCGATACGGTGATAGAACATTAACCCCTCTACCTGAATAATAATACTTGCAAACTGTAAGTAGAGGAAAAAGAATTTAAGATGAGGAGGAGGCCTGGTCCTCACTCAACTCACACAAAAAATTCTTGCCCTGCAAGGTATCATCCACAGCAGGGAGGCGGCAAGAAGAGAAAGCAATAAATAAAGCTTCCTCAATAGAGGAGGAATCAACCTCCTCGCAAAAGAGGATGCTATCATCGATGACTAGAGCAGAAAGCTCCAATTTGTCCTGAGGCACCTGCGAAGGCTCAACCCGCACTGGCTAAGATATAGAAGGGGGATCAAGAAATAAAGAAGATGAAGAACTAAAATAATCAACAATAGGGGGAGTGGTCCCGGTCTCACTCCCAGCAGTCTCTGAACAATGATCACTGTCGGCATCATATGAGTCATGGCGAGGCGGATCTGAGAGCATGAGATCCAAGGCGGTGTTTTGGATCCCCTCGTCTAATAAGGAAGTGGAAACTTCATTATCAGAGAGGATCTCCTTATCAACACACGTCGGTGCATAATTATGTTCCAAGACGTAATACTCTCCATTATTGAGAATAATATCCTCGTCACACCATGACGCAACCTCAGACTCAGAATCACAATCCAGCCTAACATCACCAACTAACTCACAAGAAATAGGAGTAGATGATTCTTGTAAATAAGACGGAGGAACAACAATATCAGAGAAAATGTGTGCAGGTTCCTCCTCGGGTGAATCAACAAGAGGGGTAGAGTGCATAGAGAGAGACGGCGCCACAATGTCGTCATACCGATCAGAAGAACGTCTGATGGGTATATCCGCAGCAGTCCCCCATAGATAAGGTGGTACTGTGAATACATCATCATCAGAAGGAGCAGCCATTTTAGAGGGTGATCGAGTGAATCGGATACCCGGTTCATCCTCCTCCAACTGGCGCTGAAATTCTGCACAATCTTTCAACACGTGGTCGATGCTGCGATAACACAACATCATTTTCCATTACTCCTCGGTCCAGGTGGGATCGGAGAGGAATAAGAAAAAGTTGCACGTGGTTGAGTGTATGAAGTACCATAGGAAGATGGTGCTCCATACACAGAACCACGGGAATTATGCACCCAATCTTCAGTGGGGCACTCATCACTACCATGCCTAAAATCCCCACACCATCGACAACGAATATTCATATACAAATACATGGTGAAACAACAAATAATTCACCAACAGAATTTTCTAAGCAAAAATTAACTACACGCAAGCAAATAAATAAAAACGGATACCTGCTACTGAAAAAAAATCAAAACTAGAAAAAGAATAAAGAAAAATAAACAGTAAATTATAAAAACTAAAGCAAAGAAAAATTAAACATGGAATGAAAAGATGGAAAAGGGCTTCTATATCCTATCTCCCTCTCCACAAACTCACATGACTGTGTTCCCCGGCAACGGTGCCAAAAACTTGATGCGTTGGACGGCAAGTGTACCGGTCGCACAAGTAACATAAAATGGGCGAATTTCCCCAAATATCGATCTCTTCGAGGAACACAGTAAGGTGGAGTTAATTTTGAGGAGGACTTGAGATTGAAGTCCTTTGGTCGGAGTGAATAATGTGGGTTTTCAATGTTGCAATAAAAGAAAATAAAACACTAACAACTACTCCTATGCAACGCCTCTATGCGATGCTTTGCCAGGCGAGATGGAAGACTAGTCGGGCCGCTATGCACCGAATCACTGGGTGGATTGACAAGAAGGATTGCGGAATTGAGGGTCGTAATCACCTCCTCGCCACGCTCACACCTAGCACTTTCTTGTTTAGCAAACACAAGCATTCACACAACAAGTAACTAAAGCAAGCAAACCACCGCATCACTCACAAGCATGAACAAAAGTAAATGGCATTAAGCCCAAGGTTCATCAAAGCTCTTACATAAAATAATATTTGAAATCCCATACAAAAACCTAGAAATATGGAAGAGAAAGGTAGAGATACAAACAACGAACAAGTCTTTGCCATTGTCGTGGGATGAAGCACCGGGTTGTCAATCCGTGTCCAGTAAGCCACTCATCGGTTGCATCCGGGGTCGGGGAAGGCTGTCACCGCTTCCTAAGCGCCCATCTTTTTGTTTGTCTACGTTGTCCATGTCAAACTTTCATTTCTTCCTTACTTCGTGTAGATTGTGGAGTGGAAACTCACTTATTTATTCTATGGATGCAAGGTAACTACATAGGGAGCAAATCCCTAGCTTGGAGGATGAAGAACGAGGCAAAAACCTCCTTCTGGCGGAAGAAATCGGCTGCGAAATCGCGTCCCCCAAAACCTTGAAAAGCAGCGTCTTAAATAGAAATCATGCAGGTTTTTCTTAACACACGGGATAAACGCACGATCCTAGACCGTGCGTGAAGAAAAACGCACAGGAAGAAACCGAACTTAGTAATTTTGCGAAATGATACCGTACGACCGACCTGAAACGTGCGTTAAGGAAACACACGACCATGCGATCAGAAATAAGAAATAAAAGCGTGCGAAAATGGTCACGCAAGGTTGGAATCAACCGTGCGAGGACAAAATGCACGGGTAGCCATAAAGCACCCAGAACAAGGCCAAAATAGGCAGGTCGTACGATTCCTTCTCACACGGTTTGGAACAAACCGTGCGGGAACCAAACGCACGGGCAGATCAGAAATCCCAGGAAACCACTGAGTAAAATGCACGATCTCACTGAAACAGTTCGCGAAGATAACTCATGACCGTGCGTTTTATATAGGAAACAATCTGTAGGCTGGGCTTTCTGACCACCTGCACAGCAAACCTCACAATTGGGGCACAAGCCACCAACATACAGAACATAAAGAAAAAACTAAAAGAGAGACTTGGGGAGCACCATGTGCTTACCCCCAACAAAATATTGCGCAATTGCACACCACAATGAGCCAAAATATGCACTTCATGAGGAAATAAAGCTAGAAGAAATATGAATGATATAGAACTAAAAGAGAAGTGCAAACGCCTGGAAACAAACCCAGATGAGTCCGAAAATTACTATATAAAGAGGACTCATATGTGGTGATTTTCGCACTTAAATTGTGGCGTCACTATTTAAATGGCATAAAAGTGGATATATTTATGGACCATAAGAGCCTAAAGTAACTATTGGATCAGAAGGATCTCAATATGCGACAACAAAGGTGGATAGAGTTCCTCGGGGACTACATCTTTGATATTCACTACACTCCTGCGAAGGGAAACATGGTCGCAGATGCCTTGAGTCGTAGGACTCCATGAAGGGAAAATTGGTTGTAGATGCATGATGAGCGTCTGATTCAGGAGTTGGAAGCGTTAGAGATTTCTTGTGTTGACAAGAATTCCACAGAAAATGCATGCTTGAACTTGACAGAGGTATAATATGTCCTTGCGGATTGAATTCGGCGAGCAACAGAACTTGATGAAAGTCTACAACGCTATGCTGTGGATGGGACAAATGACCAATTCTCCTGGGATGACGGCCTTTTAAGGAAATAAGGTCATTTGTGCGTCCCAAGTATGAGTAAGCTAAGAGAAGAATTGATGTTTTAGGTTCACTTTACGAAATAATCAATTCACCCAGGGAGCACAAAGATGTACAAAGACATGAAAAAGATGTTCTGGTAGCAAGGATTAAAGAAAGGCATAGCACATTATGTGGCTAAATATCAAACACGTGCCTTGGTGAAAGCAGAATACCAGAAGCCCAAAGGTTTCTTAATGTCGCTACCTAGTCTGGAATGGAAGTTTTATGATATTTTGATGGATTTTGTGCACGGTTTGCCGAGATCTCAATGCAGTAATGATTCTGTTTGGGTGATTGTCGACCGGTTGACTAAAGTGGCTCACTTCCTTCCGAACAAGAGAGACGATTCAGTGGAAGTCTTGACAAAACTTTATGTTGAGCAAATCGTACAATTGCACGGTGTTCCTCATAGCATCGTAAGTGCCCGTGATGGGCAATTCACATCGAATGATTGGAGGCTAATCCATCATTTGTTTGGAACAAAGTTAACATTTAGTACGACCTTTCATCCCCTAACTGATGGCTAGATCGAGAGGACGAACAGAATGATGGAGGACATTCTCTGAATGTTCTCCTTTGATTTTGGTAAGAGGTGGGAAGATCATCTCTGTATTGTAGAGTTTTATTACAATAATAGCTACCAAGCGATCATAAGTATGGCACCCTTTGAAGCTTTGTATGGTCGGAAATGTCGTACACCATTAGGTTGGGAGGAAGCATGCGAATATAAATTATATAAGCGTAATGAAGTTGAAGAAACTAATTCGACAATACACTCTATTCGGGAGAGGCTACTAATAGCCCAAGATAGACAAGCCAAGTACTATAATGCCAAGCATCGGAACGTGGAGTTTGCGGTGGGAGATATGATATACCTCAAGATAAAGACGTTTAAAGGCGTATCAAGGATTTGACGCTTAAAGAAGCTTAGTCTGAGGTACGTTGGGCCTTTTGAGATCTTGGAGCGGTTTGGTGAAGCCGGCTATCGGTTGGCTCTTTCGGTAGAACGGAGTGGTTTACATGATGTATTTCACATCTCGGTCCTACGCAAAGCCATGAAAGAACCAGCGCAAGTGGTTGTTGTGGATCAAGTATCGATCGATAGTGGGCTAACAACGAAAGTTAGACCCATTCGGATCAAGGATTCTGAGGTCAAGCAATTGAAGAACAAAGTTATCAGGATGGTCAAAGTTCGATGGGAAAATTCCATCCCGAGGAGCTTTCGTATTAATGAGAGAAGACCATACTTGAGGAGTACCCCGAGCTTTTCTACTCAGGTACCATTTAAGTTTGTGTACTTTTCCATCTTCTAATTTTGGGTTGAAATTATTTAAAGGGGGGAGAATTGTAACGCCCCAAATCTCGATTATGAGTGGGCTATGTATGCTGAGTAACACGGCCTGGACACGGGCGTGTCCAAAGTTGTGTCCTACTCTATGTTAGCAACATCGCTAGGGACACGGGCGTGTCCAAAGTCGTGTCCTGCTTTGTATTGGCAGGGCGGTGTCGAGTGTGGCACAGGGCGGTGTCGAGTGTGGTGCAAGGCGGTGTCGAGTGTGGCACACGGACTGTGACACGGGCGTGTCCAGGGCCATATCCTGCTTAGTTCGACGTATTTCCGTAACGTTGACGAAATACAGTCAACGATCCTCGGAGGAAAGCCATGCTAGGCACACGGCCTGTGATACAGACGTGTCAAGGGACGTGTCCTTCTCTGTGGTCTGTGAAGATAGATGAACACGGGCTGGACATAGGCGTGTGCAAAGCCGTGTCTAGCACACGGCCTATGACACGGGCGTGTCACAGGACCGTGTCCTGGTTTAGAAGCGATAGTTTCTTCTACCGCTTAAGGCACGCGGCCTTTGACACGGGCATGTCACAAGCCGTGTTTGGCCTAGGAAAGTGATTTTTAGGGACAATTCGTGGCAGTTCATTCCCTTCAAATTGGATCCAACGGTCCATAAATCTCCCTGCTATTTTAAGGCCGGGATTTGAGGGTTAAATCCTCATTACTCATAGGTATTTATCTCTCTAAAGAGTTAGAGAGTGGGGAGAGCAAGGAAGTAGGAGGGGGAATTCGGCCGCTGGTGGAGCTTCAGAGCCCCGAATTGCGAGCCGAGTCCAGATCCGTTGAGGCAAGCCTGTTGCAAGGCTTTTCATCCGGCTAGTTTTCCATGGTGCCAAAGCGAACCTCTAGGGTAACGATCTTCCTTCTTGGACATGTGAAGTCTTTCTTTTGGCATGTGCATGGATTTCCCCCACCAAAAGGTGGATTGTTGAGGGATTTCCCTTGGGTTAATTCTTTAAATCCCCAATAAGTCTTGCATATAGATCCGAAAATGTATAGTACGGAATAGACATGTTGTGTGAAGCCCATCTGGACAGGTTGGTCTGGATTGGAGATGTTTTATTTTGCGCACCGGAGATGACTCCGCATTTAAACGAGTAGTTTGTGGAGTAGGTGGGTTGTTCCTGTGAAGTGGAGTAACAGGAAGTACTATAATGGGGATTCTAGGAAATTACCCTCGTAATTCTTGTGTTGTATACTATGGAAAGGTATGTTTTCTTGCACTACATGATTCTGCATGGTTTGGGTTGAGTTTTGGTGCAGAAAGAGAGCTTCTGCTGAACCCGACAAGCGATCGTGAGGAATACTGGCACTAGCTCCCCTTTTAAATTGTGTAGCCAGTCCTTGGTGGACAGTTTGGATATTGTGAGCTACGAGCTCTTAAAAGGCTTAGTGCCGAATAGGAAAGGTGAAGCCGACCCGCGCCTGCAGATCAGGCATGAGTACTACGGTATTCGGTGATGGTATGATGACTTGAGCAACGAGAAATGGTGGAGCTGTACTTGCGTTATGTCGACTATGACATGAGAGCGTCAAGCATTTGGGCTTTCGTCGGTGGCATAATGAGTGTTTTAGGCCTACGCACCATTAATACTAAATGCCCAAACTTTCGTTAGGTTTCAGACCTTGAACGGTGGTGGGACCCTTATTTTCATGTACACCAATAATGTGCCCTGAGTGCACGGAGCGTCGGGCCGTATGGCCGACGTTTGTGATATATTAATTTTGCGTGAGTACACATTGTGTGATATTTCTGCTTGTGAAATGCTATGCCTGCAAAGAAGGAATACCACTGCCCCGGGAAAGGGATAGGGTCGTTATAAATTGGTCGACTGAATGATGACCGTTGCCTTGTTTGCCACCATCATGGTGGGCTTTCCTTGTGCAGGTATTGCAGAGCTGAGTGAGAAATAGAGGGCTGAAGCCCATGCTGCTGCTGCTGCTGTCCCTCGAAGGCTGAGAGAAGAACTTTATTATTTGCATGTGTGGTCAAACTGTGCGCCGATGTTTATAATCCACACTTGTGAAGCTTAATTGTAAGGCCATAAGGCCAAAGTTTTATGTATTTGGTGTACATTCCTTTTGGGTTATATATAAATGTGGTTGTTTATATATAGTGGAAATTCGAGGCTATTGAGTTCAATATTAAATTTAAATCTTCCGCTAGTATGCTCTGAGTTAGGATGCAGTATAAATTGGTATTAACCTGTAACCTTGCCGTCTGTTTGTAGCAAATAGTGTGGGGCCTTTGTCGGACCTTCTATTATATGTTATTTAATGGATGGGGCTGTTATACAGGCTCAATGAGATCTACCCCCAAGATAATAGGGAACCCGTTCTTACACTTTTTCGGCCCTCAGATTGCCCAAATTCCACTCCGTTTGGAAGATATTGAAGTTTTTCTCTTTCGGCGATTCCTATCTTCAAGGATTTTCCATCAAAATATCTCGAGCGCACCTCTATTCATTCAGAAGTGTCCGTCTCAAGTATCTACTACAATCTCTTACTATCTAAGGAGTTTATATCTGTCATCGCAAGCTTCATAAGGTAAACATGAATGCTTATCCCCATATACCTGATGGACTAACATCTTTGCAGGAGAAGAGCAAGTTTCTTCTATCTTCACACCTCATATTCGAAGGGAAGTGGTTCCATATGATTTCAAAGAACCTCGTCTACCAATCTATTCTGGTACAAGTGATCCGGTATCTCACTTAGAAGTTTTCGAATCTATTGTTTCGTTGAAAGCTCTATCGGATGGGATCAAATGCAAGCATTTTGTTTTCTCTCTTGGAGCTCAAGTGTTGGACTTGTTCTACCATCTACCACCTCTATCAATAACTTGCTTCAGCGATCTTCAGAGATAATTCCTCTCAAGGCTTGGAACCTTTAGGAAGAGAAAGAAAGACATAGGAGCTCTTTTTCAGATCAAGCAAGGAGACGAGGAGTCTTATGCTCTCTTCATAGACCGATTCAAAAAGGAAACTCTTCACATTGTTAATGTTGATAAAGACTTCTATAAAGTTGCTTTAATAAGTGAACTTTGAGAAGGCCCTCTAAAAATTGAAGCCATTGTAAAGGAACTCAAAACCTATATAGATCTTATTGATTATGCAAATCAGTTCGTTGGAGGTGAAGTAGTGAATCATGGCTATATTTCTCGTTTAGATCAGATGGCTCAAGCACCAGAGAAGATTTCATCTCATCAACTGGATGATGGATCTCTTCACAATTATCTACCTCCTAATCATAACAACCTACTACAATGCAATCAGTATCTTAATCTCTTGGTATATCAGCATGAAGCATGATCATGGGAATTCATCTGCATCTCAATCAAAGCATTCAAAGTCAAGTCTTGATGACCCAGACATATCAATTCGAACTTATAATAGTGAGCCTAATGCTTCTCTCCAATATAAGAAGGCTGGATTAAAAAGAAAGTATACAAACTTAACAATCTCTATGACGGAAATTCTTCACATTGTCAAGCAAGAGCCAAATTTTGAATATCCTTTCCCTACTTGACCTGGATGAAGATGTCACAAGGATTTATAATGCCAATACCACATTTGTGAGGGTCATGAGACAGAGAAATGTCGAGCTCTCCATAAGATTGTGGAGAAATTGCTGAAAGAAGGCAAATTGCATGAATATATTCTTTAAGAATATCATTGTAAAATCCTCTCTTGCAATGTCGAGTACTTACTCAATGCCACAACTACTTTCAAAATTTATTAGTGGTAAAGTTTATTTTACCACATCTCCTTCAATCATGCTTTTTAGATCGTTCATACGATTGAATTTGTTCTTGAAACTTTTGGCAATCAAACGCACTCCACGTGGTTGCCATATTTCCAATGAGGCAATCAAACCCACTTTTTAGTTATTTCCTGAAAGATTTTAACGACAATCAAACCCACATATCAATGGTCGCCTTAAAAGCTTTTTAGTTCATTATTCAGTGTCCTCTCTTAGTAGAGATCCTTCTCCCTCTTTTTATGCATGTTTCCCTTTCGTTCTCTTTGAAGGGAATGGGGCTAGTCAACTTTAGGTAGGACTACACCCTAGATGATTTTTCTTATGCAAGCGATGCTTAAGGCCTACAGGGAACACCTTTGGTAGCATCCGACCTTTTTTGGGTCATCTTCGGGTGTAACCCTCCTTTTTCATACTGCCTTCTTTCAGGTTAACTGGTTAAGTCCAACCTATCAAAAGGATTTGCAACATCTTTTTTTCTTATGTCCATCTTATATACTCGGCTTGCATGAAGCTCTATCAGATGATGGTTAACAAGCTCTCTTCTACTCTTATTGGGTGTTTTTGGCACTAATTGATACTCAGAGAATCTGGTTCTATTTTTTTACAAACCATTCAGCTGAAGTAAAGTCACTGCTTTCATCTTACTGATTAGGATTTCATATTAGGATATCATATTTTATCAAGAAAAAAGCATATTGATGTGGCTTGATTTATACTTGATTTTGCTTATTTAATCAATAATGGGATTTCATGGATGTTCCTTCTGTAGTCTAATCATTTCTATCTTATTGCAAAAACTTTTAGTAGAAGATTTATCCATAAACTCCCCAGGTTCTCGTGTTACTCTTCTTTCATATCTGCTACGGACTCTTCTTTTTCAGAGATTGACAGATATTTGCAAGTTCCCTTCGGGTACTTGTAGCTTAGTTTTCTTTCATATCTGCTACTCACTCCTCTTTTGTAGAGATTAGCAGATATTTGCAAGTTCCCTCCAGGTACTTGAAACTTATTTTTCTATCATATCTGCTTCTTACTCTTCTTTTGCAGAGATTAACAGATATTTGCATGTTTCCTTCAGGTACTTGTAGCTTACTTTTCTATCATATCTGCATCTAACTCTACTTTTGCAGAGATTAGAAGATATATGCAAGTTCTCTTCAGGTACTTGCAACTTAGTTTTCCTTCATATCTACTGCTTACTCTTCTTTTTGTAGAGGTTTACAGGTGCTTGCAAGTTTCCTTTAGGTACTTGTAAGTTATTATTACTCTATTCCTTCCTCTCATATTTGTTTTGTAGAGCTCGGTGGAAAACATTCACAAGTATTCTTCGTTTTGAAAAAACAACTCTGGTACACAAAAGTTATACCTCTTTTCGCCTGCTTTAGCTTTTCCTTTGCAGGAAAAAGATAGACATTTGCAAATCTTTTCTAAGGAGGGACATCAGGTTTTATCTCTCCCTACCTCTTATTTTTCTGAGGGATGGATCATGATTTTCGTGGGACTCCTTCTTTTTAAAAGTTCCATTCAGGACATAAAAAAGTGCGGGGATTATGTTAACCCAGAAATCGGCAATCCCTCCCATGGTAGCTAACACCCAAGTAGCGAACTGCTCTAGGTTCCCCCTTGAGGACAAGGCTTGTCGGCCCCTTTTTTCTAAGGATGGGAGGACAAACTCCTCTGTCCGCTCAGGCTGCACTGCTAGGGCGGCCTTCCCATCCTGACCCCCCAGGTCGCGCATCAGTCGCTTATCCTGCAGGTGGTGGGGACTGCCTCTTCAGTCTGCCTCTGCAGGCTGCGCGGTTAGATCAGCAAACTGCGCAATGGTTTATTATTTTCAAACAGGCATGAACTACCCAACTAAGTGGCGGACTTGCATTTCTATCCACGCAGACTGCTCGGTAACTACATGCTCTTCAGGAGGCGTGGTCTGCTCTCCAGCTCGCTTCTATAGGTCGCCCGGCTAGCAAGGCTACGTTATCACAAGGAGACCACCTTTCGATAGTTGCGGACTGCTCTCTACTACATCCCAGTCTATAAAGAAGTAGGCAACCTGCCTCAAGGCTGCCCGACAGTGCACGACAAGCTTCAGGCCACCCAACAAGCAACCTTCTTCTAGGTCGCCTGCCTAACAGGTACCACCTACTCCTTCTATTCGACAGAAGGTGGCAGACTCCTCTCCATTCAGTAGCGGAGGCGAACTCAACCTGTCAGCCACAATCTCAACTCCAGTGCACTGCCAGACATCAGTGGTGACCTGCCTCCAGGCCGCCCAACTTGAACAGCAGCGACAAGCCTCCTGCTCGCCGCATAGCCTGACGACCTGCCTCCAGGCCGCTAGTCAGGAATAGCGACCTTCCTCCAGGTCGCCAGTCAGCAATGCCTACCTGCTCCACCTCGCCAGCATGTGTGACCTGCATCCTCAGTCTGTCAGGTCTCCAAGCACTTGTCTCCCAACAGGAATGACAAGCCACCAGCAGCAGAGGCGGACTCCTACAGTCCTCCATGAGCTAGGCGGACTCATTATACAGTACTTCAGAACTTCCCTAGTGTCGGCTTCTTCTCAGCAGCTGGAGACCTACCTTATCCTATCCGCAGTTGGCTAGGCGGACTCATTCTGCAATCCGCTAGCTAGCACTCATGTTTTCCGGCGCCCATTTCTTCCCAGTAGTGGGCAGATAGCTCCTCAGCTCGCATAACTTGGTGCGGGCTTGCTTAGTGCAGCAAAAGCTGACTTGTCCCAGTCCTCCAATAGCAGATCAATTCAAGCAGGCAAATCCCTAACCGCACATCATGGTGCGGACACAGCGGACTTCTCCTCAGCTCGCACAACTTACCTCTCTATCGGGGGTAATGTTACCAGGACTGTCTCCGGCCCGAGCCTATAAATAGGCCGCCATACCTCTCATTCACTAGACACGGTGGAGTGGGGCAACCAAGGCATCAAGACCTGCATACTCAGTCTCTCAGTTAGCGCGACCTCACCTGTCCTCTCGGCCTGATCGCGCAGTCTACTCGGCTTAGTCTAACGAGCTGCGGGATCAGCTACCCACACGACCTGCCGACCACTCTGCTCAGTCTGCTCTGCCTCTGGAAAACTCTTTCCTTAGCAGCCAGATTCCCGCATTGTAACCTTTATTTGCTTTCCATGTAAAGGACTCGAATCAAGCTATAATACTGATTCATAATCAAAAGAAATCCTGTCGCAAGAGTGACATTTAAGCCGCGGCTGGCGCGGTCTGCTGTTGCCGCTGCCAGCGACCCCTCTCTCCTATTTCCTATTTCTCCACTCTTCACTCGCTACTCAAAGTAACTAGCTGCTCAACAGTCCTCATCACCTCGTTTACCCTTGCAACCATTGATCAAGCGCGTGCTCCAATCTCGAGCAAGCAGAAACATTCACCGCATCTCCATCAACCTCTCCACCTCGTCCTAGTGCAACCGAACACCCGATATCTGCTGGTGTTCGTGGCCCATCCATTTCTGCATATTAACAATGGTGTCTTGGAAAACAAGGTTAGCCGGATCGTACATTTTCTGTAAAGGAAAAAATAAAAGGTCAGTCCGCGCGGCTTTATAATGGAAACCGTAAGAACCTGTTGATAACTTACCGACATCTCCTCCCTTAGCCGCACATTTTCTTCCTCCTTTTTTGCAATTTGCCGCTACAGCTTGCCTTGATTCATAACTAACCGCTTATAAGCCAGTCCCATGTAGTGGTTAGCAACGAAACTTCTCGCACTGACTTTTGCGGCAAACCGTGACAAGTCTTCTTCCGGTATCTTCCTCAGCGCCTTTAGGTTGCACTTACCATACAAGGCCATGCTGACCGCGGTAGCATGGCGGCATATCTTCTCCCCCCCCCCTCAGTTAGGGAGGGGGGTGGAGACGTGTACAAAGTCACCTTCCAGACCCAACTGTAATGTCTGGTTGTCGTGAAGGTCTTTTATGCCGCTACCCATCACGTGTAGCGTGAACTCGCTAGAGGAGGCCGACTCCATCTCCTCCTCAACCCGCTATGGCTTGGACTTTTGGCCCTTTTCTCCCTTTGAGTAAGGGTCAGGCCACCTAGGGTTAGCGGTCTGTTGAGTGGAATTTCCACATCAGCAGTAGAAATCAAGCAAAGAGTCATTTGTAAGCCCTGTGGCTAGCATGTGCAAGTCGATGCGGTTTGGAAAATACTATCTTTCTCCTAGATGTCTTCCAGAGATGGAAGCAGCAGGATGTAATGATTCATGTCAAGCCTATCCCTTTTGAAGAACTTGTAAATGTCCTTCTCCTTGACCTCAATCTCACAACTGGCGAAAGCGGCTTCGTCGCAAACTTGCAGGGGGCCGGCAGCAGGCCGAACTGTCCCTCGAAGATTAGGTACCGCTCTGACTAGCTCGGGATCTTCGCCAGATTAACTACCTTCATCCCCCGGCAACAAAAGTATAGATGACCACGCAAGATCTTAGTCCTTGAATCCGGTATAGACCAGACAGGGAAGAACTTTCTGAATAGGTTTATGGAAAAGCGGACTCTTTTAGACTGTAGGTAAGATATAAAGCTATATATCACGACTATGGAGTTAGCTAGAGTTGCCCGGGCATAACCTCGTAATAGTCAAAGATTGCGATAGCCTCCATTAAGACCGGGAAATGGAATCTGTAGTCGAAGTGGTCAACTGGGATGGTGATCTGATGCGTATTTGATGAGTTGATTCTTTCATCTTGAAGGGGAAGCAACCAGAATAGCGGACTACCCTGCATATATTTCTCTACAAAGTCCTCCAGCTCGGATTGGGTAAGCTGACATTTTTTATGATCGGCAGACAGAAAGGCTAAGACCGCATCGGTTCTAATTGCCGCTGTCCTGTCAGACCGCAATGACTTTGCCTTATCCCGCTTCTTGATTTTTTTTGCATAAGTCTCCTGAATTATCGTTATTTATAAAATTACTGGGAAACTATAGTACTGATGTCAAATCATGGATAGACACCAAGTCACGCGACCTCAACCAGAAAATTATACAGACTAACAACAAAGTCAAACCGTAGTTCAGTTCGGAATTTCGCACGGCTAAGTTCCTGTACTTAGAAAATTTTCGATGCAGAACAAATATGACGACCAAGATTTATAAACCATATATGCCACAGACAATTCACATAAACATAAATCTAGTATTAAGCTGTAAATCACAGCGGATTAGTCCTCAATCATCAACAAGTAAAAATTATTACAGAGCCAAACTAAAATGATCAAGATTGTTTGTCACCATTCTTATGTCCTTCTCTCCCATTCTGCGCGAATTTTTTGGATCCCTAGTTGGATTTGGGCTTGGTTTACTAAGTTAGGATCATATGGCACATGTATAGCAAGGGTCATGGTTGTTTCCTAGAGTCTAGACCAAGTCCTTAGAGTCAACAATGCATGGACCAGCCATCAACAGTCTGCCAAAGATTCAAGACTTAGAGAAAAATCATGACTCAAAAAAAGAGTTCGACGTTTGTCAAACTCAAGTCGAAGAACTCAGTTCTCAGATCGACGATTTCTGGATCATCTGCTTCAACACTCAAGTACAGAAAACTTCTCAATATTTCTAAGTTCAGAATCAAACTCCAGTCGACAAACTTGGTTCTCAGCTCGACGATCTTGATGCACAGAATTGGAAAGATTCATCAAGCAGTAGTCAGCAGTTATCAGGTCGACGATCGTGGATCTCAGCTCGAAGAATAACAATTCTCAGCTCGACGAACTGTGGACTCAGCACGACGAATCGAGACTAGGTTATTTTTCATCCTTCTGTCCCTATTATAATTCAATAATTCCTGAGTAATTAATGCTAAAATATTCTCTGAATATTACCGTTAGACATAGCATTAGTTTTGGTCTTCATCAGGATTATTGCTTGCCATTTTTCAAAGGGACGGTTTGGGAAATCAATCAATGCAAACATTCTCAAGGCCTTCAGCATTAAATGCAGGAAGGAATTCAAAATTCAAAAAGCAAATTTATATGTAAAATATAAACGGGATTTTCCACCTTCCGGTAAGATACAAGAACAACAACAAGACAAACAGAAAAAGAACAACAGTGAACAAGGATCTTCGTCTCTCTCTCTCTCTAAACAGCACTCTGAGATGCAGAGTACACAGAATAAAGTCATAGAGAGAAATAAGTGCTAGACTAGAGGATGAACTTTAAGTTGAAGAAGAAGAAGAACATCCATTAAAAATCAAGAGTCTTCTTCTGTCCTCATCTCAGGATTCTTCAAAGGACAACAATTATAGCATCAGTCAAGAAGGTCCTAGAGATCTTCTGGTCAAAGCAAAAAGTCTGAAGGCCTATTACCCTGCAGTAAAGCTCCACCTTCTTGAACAATTCAATATCTCAGGGGGAGCTCTTTGCTAAAGTCAATATCCACAAAAGTCTTCTCAGTTGTATTTGAGAAAGAGAAGACAAAATCATTCTCTCACCCCACTATATACATGGTTTTAATTCCCTTCAAAATTATTCCTGGTTGCAAGTCATCTGATCAAAAGACTTGAGGTTTGGTTTTTGAGCACTTGATCAAAAGCTTATTGGTTGCAGTCACCTGATCAAAAACCTGAGTGGATTCCTACCAGGGTGGTAGAAGAGTGGATGTACCTAGGTTGGAGAACCACTATAAAATTCTTATGTTGTCTGGATGCCTTTTTCTTTTTATTCTTGCTGCGGATGTGCTAGTTAGGTTGTTGTGGTTGTGATTACTTATATTTGTTGTTTGCCTGTGACAAATCACATAGGTTTAGGAACAACTTTTTATTTCCAGCAAAGGTTTTAAAACCCAGAGAATACTCTATTTACCCCCCCCCCCTTTAGAGTGTACCAGATCTAACCCCTCACTTTCAATTGGTATCAGAGGAGGTTCTTTTCGTTGTACAAGCTAACCCTTGAACCAAAGATCCTAAGTTAGATATGACATTTCATTTATATTTTAATTATACACACAGCATGACACAGAACAAAGACTATGCAAGCAACAGACATCCAGTATGCAATCTAAACAAGTTTGCCATCTAGAAGGCAAGAATAAAATTGTATATGAACTCTATTGTTGAACATATCTAAAATTCTATCTTGACAGGTCGCCCTCAGGCATCTACCTCTACAGCAATATCTAACAGTAATGCAGTTCCACCACCTGAGTGGACTGAGGCTCAGAAGAAGGCCAAAATTGTTGATGCCAAAGCAATGAACATCCTGGCCCAAACAATGTCAGATGACATTTTTCAGAAAGTGGCTGAATTCACATCAACCAAGACCATCTGGGACTCCCTCAATCAAATGGTGGATGGATCTGCTAATGAAAGAAAGGATAGAAGATCAAATCTCATATCCCAATATGAGAACTCTAAGAAGGAGGAAGCTGAATCTGTAGCTGACATGTACAATAGGTTAAGCTCTATCATCAATGAGCTAAAAACCTTGGATAAGGACATCATCCTCACAGAGGTGAATGATAAAATCCTTATGTTCTTTCCAAGCTCATGGGATTCAATGATCTGGTGTATCAAGGAGGCCAGGAGCCTAAATTAGATTTCTACTGAATCTTTTTTTGGAAAGCTGAAGTCCTATGAGCAGCTTATCAAATCTAGAGAAGCAGTTGAGCAAAGAATACCTCCACTAGCAAGGAAGGAGCACAACATTACATTCAAGGTTGCTAAATAGACAAAGACTCCAACAGTTAATGAAGAGTTTATGAGTCTATTTGCCAAAAGATTCTACAAAATGGCAAATAAGGATTTCAGAAGAAAGTCATCCCGGTAGGATGACAAGCCAAGGTATGATAAAACCCACACCAAAGAAGTGGTGTGCTTTGGGTGCAGGAAACCTGGACACTTCCCCTCAGAGTGTCCTTAGAATCAGAAGAAGAAGAAGAGAAGAGAGTAGGACTCCGGAAGACAGCAAAGCAACTGGCCTTCCTCCATCAAACATAAGAAGAAGGAGAAAGGCTTTATAGCTGAAAGATGGAGTAAAACTGAAGATGAATCCTCATCTTCCAGCTCCAGTGAAGAAGAAGAGGGGGCAAGGGCCAAAGAAGTTTGCCTCATGGCCATTGATTCTTCCAGGAGTCATTCAGAGGAGGAAGAATCAGACACTGAAGAAGCCTCATCATCTGAAGCTGATCTGGTATTGTCTTCTTTTGATTATAGTTTTGAATCATTTCAATCCTAATTTAAAACCATGTGGATAGATCTAATAAATTCCGAAAAAGTAATTAAGACAATTAGGGAACGACTAGGAAACCAAGAAAATGTTATTTCCGAAAACAATTGGTTAAAGGATGAACTAAATTCTTCAAATGAACACATTATCTTTCTGAAATATGAACTTAGCAAAGCTAAGATATTAGAAGAATCATTGAATGTCAGAAGTTTAAGATTGTTAGATATAACCAGCACATTAAATGATAGAACTAATAACTGTAGACTAGGGTTAGGAGCTTCATCCAGTAAACCAATCCTAATCCAAAAGAATCATCTTTCTAAACCTGTAAATTTTTTTTCTGATAAAGGAAAGAAAAATACTGAACAGGTTAATAAGGTTAATGAAGTTCTTAAAATGATTGAAACTAATAACAAACTTAAAAACCAGAAGAATAATAAAAGTAACAATGTTCAGCAGTTATCGTCAAACTCAGATTGTTAATATATGAACAGACCGTCGACCTCAGTATGGCGATCTCTGAACGCAAATTTCAATAATAATCATTCGTCTTACTGTGACAGACGAATTGTGTATGGTTCGTCAAGCAGAGATCGACGAACTTGGGGCACAAAAAATGAACTTGTTCATCCTCTGAGCAGAGATCGACGATCTCATCCCAATTCGTCGAACTCTGATCGACGAACTCACAACATTTCGTCGAACACAAAAAGACTTGCTAATAATCATAACTATAACAACAACTCTAATAAATCTAGGAAACCATTTAATCGATTAGATGATTGGATAATTCCACCTAGAAGATATCATCCATTAGGAAACAAATCTCAACCAAAATTTTCTATAATATCTAGCTTTTCATATCAGCAATATAAAGGACCCAAGGTAACCTGGGTAAAGAATAACTAACTTTTTTTCTTGTAGATAAACAGCCGTCTAGTTGTGAATCAACTATGGTACCTGGACAGTGGTTGCTCCAAACACATGACTGGTAATAAGGAAAATCTACTCAACTACAAGACCAAGCTGGGACAAAAGTTAATCTTTGGTGATTCAAAGTGTGGCCAATCTGAAGTCTATGGACAAGTAAGAATTTGAGCTGTCACATTCAAGAAGGTGACCTATGTAAGTGGACTCAAGCATAACCTCATCTCCATAAGTCAACTATGTGATGAAAGTTACCAGGTACACTTAAACAACACATCTTGTACTATTTCAAATAACGAAAAACAAAATGTTTTAATTGGGAATATACAAGAAAATATATATTCAGTTGATTTTAATGTTGTCAATTAAGATATCTACTTACTTAACATAATTAGTAATCAGAATGAATTATGACATAAAAGGCTAGGACATGTAAACATGAAAAATATTGCTAGGCTATCAAAAGTCAACCATGTGAGAGGTTTACCTTCTGGTCCCTACAAAAAGGAAGACCTCTACAGGGCTTGTCAACTAGGCAAGCAAAATAAGGCTCTGTTTGGGACAGCTTATGCTGATCAATAATCTCTATTTAAAATGCAAAAGCAGTTTTATAGTTGTTTGTTTGTGCAGCTTATATAAAATCACATATTTTAAAATTGATGATAAGTTGATTTTTAATAAGTTATCCGGGTCCAGCTTATGGCTTCTCATAAGTGCTTATCTCTTAAAAAAGCCATATGAGTGGTTTTTTGTTCATATATGATTTTTTCGTTCTGATGTGATTTTTTCACCAAGGCGCGATTTTTTCGCCCGGGCGCGAACTTTTCGCCCGGGCGCGATCTTTTCGCCCGGACGCGATCTTTTCGCCCGGGCGCGATCTTTTCGCCCGAACGCGTTCTTTTCTTCCTAACGCGATTTTTTCGCTATGACACGTTTTTTCCACCTAGAAGAGTTTTTTTCGCCCTTGCACAATATTTTTTCGCCCGGGCGCGATATTCACCCGTGCGAGATTTTTTCACTCGGGCGCTGTTTTTTCGCCCGAGTGCGATTTTTTCGCACGGGCGCGTTTTTTTCGCCCGGGCACATTTTTTTTCGCCCGGGCGTGATATTTTTGCTCGGGCGTGATTTTTTCGCCGGACAGCACTTTTTTTCCTGGAGGCGATTTTTTCGTCCGAGCGCGATTTTTTTCGCCCCGGCTCGATTTTTTCGCCCTGGCTCATTTTTTCGTCCGGTCTCGTTTTTTTCGCCCGGGCGCGATTTTTTCTCCCGGGCCCGATTTTTTCGCCCGGAAGCAATTTTTTCGCCCGGAAGCAATTTTTTCGCCCGGAAGCTATATTTTCGCCCGGAAGCAATTTTTTGCCCGAAAGTGATTTTTTCGCCCAGGCGCGGCGAGAAGTAATTTTTTCGCTCGGACGCGTATTTTTTTGCCCGGGCGTGTTTTTTTCGCCTCGGCATGATATTTTCATCCGGGATTTTTTTTTGTCCAGGAGAACAAATTGCATCAGTGTGAAAAAACTGTGTTGGGGAAAAAATTGCGCCTTTGAGAAAAATTTGCGCCCAAAACAAAAATGCGACCGATCGAAAAAATCGCATCCGAGCGAAAAAAATGCGCCTCGATGAAAAAAATCACGACCGAGCGAAAAAACCGCGATCGGGCGAAAAAAAATGCGCTCGAGGAAAAAAATGCGCTGGAGCGAAAAAAAGACTCTTGGGCGAAAAAATCGCGTCCGCGTGAAAAAAAATTCGCCCAGTTGAAAAAAATCGGGCGGGCGAAAAAAACGTGATTGAGCGAAAATACGCGACCTGGCGAAAAAATCACGCCCGAGCGAACAAATCACGCCCGGGCGAAAAAAATCACGTCTGGGTGAAAAAATCGAGCTTGGGCGAAAACAATCTTGACCGAACGAAAAAATCGTGACGGGCGAAAAAACACGCCCGAGCGAAAAACCGCCCCTAGACAAAAAAATTGTGCACGAACGAAAAAAAACATGTCTAAACAAACACTCTTATGAATAAATGAGAAATTTAGATGAGTACTTATGATCAAACTATCCAAACAGTCGACTACTTTTTCATCATGGATTTTATTAAATCTTTATGCAAACATCAATTTTCAATTAGCGTATTAATCATCATAAGTTGTCCCAAACAGAGCCTAAATCTAGATTTAAATCAGTAAATAAAAGTGATTCACCTAGGATCTTATACTTGTTACATATGGATCTCTTTGGACTCATTGCTGTACAGAGCCTTGGAGGGAAATCTTACAATTTAGTTATTGTAGATGACTTCTCAAGGTTCACTTGGGTGTTCTTTCAGAGATCTAAGTCAGATACCTTTAAAGTTCTTACAGATTTTCTCAGGACCATACAGATTGAGTACTCTACTCATGTTGCATTGATCAGAATTGATCATGGTACAGAGTTTGAGTCTCTTCTTATGCATGAGTTCTGTGAGAAGGATGGTCTCAGACACTGCTTCTCAGCTCCTAGAACTCCCCAACAAAATAGGTTAGTTGAAAAGAAAAATCGGACCCTTATTGAAGCTGCAGGTACATTACTTACAGATGCTTACATGCCCCTATCCTTTGTGGCAGAGGCTGTAAGCACAACAAATTATGTATTGAACAGAAGCTTGATACATAAACTAAAGAATAGGACTCCACCCACTGATCTTGTCATACTAAGGGATCACCCCAGATCTCAAGTGATTGGAGACATAACAGCAGGTGTAAAGACAAGGCATCAACTCAACCAAGACTTGATGCATGCCTGTTTCCTCTCTCAAGTTGAACCTCAATCCATAAAAGTTGCTGAGCAAGATCCCCACTGCATCATTGTTATGCAAGAGGAAGTCAACCAATTTGAGAGATGTAGAGTTTGGGATTTGGTTCCAAGACCCCAAGACTACCCAGTCATTGGAACCAAATGGGTATATAGAAACAAACTAGATGTCCAAGGTGTAATTGTGAGAAACAAGGCTAGGCTTGTTGCTCATGGTTATAGGCAAGAAGAAGGGATAGACTATGACAAAACATTTGCACCGGTTGCAAGATTAGAGGCAATAAGAATATTTCTTACCTATGTGATGCACGTAAAATACGGCAAGCGTACCGGTCGCTCAAGTAATAAAGTTGGGAATGAATCCCCGGATGTCGGTCTCTTGAGGAATGCAATTGGCGTCGAACGATCTAGACTCTAAAACTATCGTTATGAGAGTTAATTTAAATAAACAGAAAAGAAAGGTGTTTTTGTTGGTGGTCTTACGACCGATTACACTAATGTAAACTATGCGGGTCGCAATCACCGCTTCTCAAGGCGAGATGGATGTAGCGGCCGCGATTCCGTACTTCGATTGGCGAGTGGATGGAAATCTAGCGAGTGAGGTGATTAGTGCGGAGCAAGCTTGAGTGAAACGAACATGTGGAGTGGAGCGAGATGAAGCGAGGCGCATCAAAGAATAAATCTCAAGAGCAAGATGAAATACAACTGATAACAATAATGCTAGAAGTTGATGTCCATTACAAGCACAAACATTTCATACAACAAGAAAAAGAGAGAAAATGCACAACCATGAGATTGAAGATCCACCGCGGTTGTTGGCCTGAGGTGCGGGTTGTCAATCCGCTTCCAAGCGCAGTCCGAGGAGGGCTTCCGGTACCACCGAGCTGTCACCTCGAGGGCCTGTAACTCCGTTCTCTAGGGGTGCTTCGTCTTCTTCCTTGGTGGAGAGCTCGGAGAAGAATGCTTCAATGGCCGGGAGGATCGCCGGAGGAGGCGAAATGCTTCGGAATCACCGGAGAAGGTCCTCCCGTTGGTATGGATGAAGGTGGAGGTGAATGGGACTTGCTGGAGGGTGAAACGGCGGACTGGCGAAGGTTCCGTAATGATCGTCTCGCCCTAATTCGCGAAACAGCGTATTTATAGCTTGCAGAATAAATAGCGCGCACGACCACTGGCGCACGACCAGTGATCGTGCGCGACCAAGGTCAACGCCCGTGCGTGAGCAACCTGCAAAACTGCATCAGAAAATCAGTAGTCGCGCACGATCAGCAGCGCACGATCAGTGATCGTGCGAGGCAAGGCTGATGATCGTGTGGAAATAGCCAGACAGACTTTGCAAAATGGGTATGACTGCGCACGATCGGCGGCGCACGAGCAGTGGTCGTGCGCGGTAAGGCAAGTGATCGTGCGGAAGGTTCAAGACAGAGTTTCACAAATGAGACCGGGCTGCGCACGATCACTGATCGTGCGCCAGGAGGTCGATGGTCGTGCGTGGGTAAAAACGCACGACCACTGACTCCTTTGCCAAAAATAGTGAAACGCCTATCCCGAATGCCCTCACGATCCCCAAACCTGCAGGAAAACTGCACGGGGCATCGATCGCGGCAGCCACAGCAAACAGTGATAAACATAGCCAGAAAGTAAATGCACACAAGCACAGAAAATGGGCAACAAAGGTGCACAGGGCGTGGAAAACCGTAGCGAAACAAAAGGAGTGCAAATGACGCTAAACGGTGTGCAAAGACAAGGAAATAAGCCCAGATGAGTCCGAAAATAGGTATATAAAGAGGACTCATCACACCCCCAGACTTAACCGTTTGCGCGTCCCGAGCAAACAGAACCTAAGCAGACGGAGAAAAATGAACTAGCTAAAAAGAGAAATTGCCAAACGGAGTACCATGCGAAGTCGCATGCTCACGTGCATAAAAATAAAGTAGAGGGAATTCTTAAGTATACAAAATATTTTATATTTTTCACAATGCGTAACAAAAATTTATTATTACTCAAAAGTGGAATCACGGTGAATCAGCAGGTCCTACGCAGGGAGAAAGTAGACAGGCCACTAAGGTGAGCATTGCCGAAGACCGGGGCTCAAGATTACCCCCAAAGGAATCCACCAATGTCGGAAACCATAAGCTTGCCCGATCGCACTCTCTCCACGGCACTAGTCAACTCAAGCGCAAGTCCGTAGGACTTCGGGTAATAATGGGGCTTGGGTTACGGTGAGGAAAACAACGATAAACATGATGGGTATGCACCTAACCCAAATGAGCAAACGTACAAAACTAGTACCCGCTGCCCACAAAATAAACACGGGTGCACCACACCCCCAGACTTAACTTTTACTAAATGGGTGTGTGCACCGCCTACTCGAAATCCAAATCATCTCAAATAAAGATTTTCAATCAAACTTTTTCTTTCTCTTTCTCTTTTCTCTTTTTCTCTTTTTCAAATATTTTTCTTTTCAATATTTTCTTTTTCTTTTTACAAAATCAGCACATTTTTCTTTTGGGCACAACCACATATCACAAATACGAATCACCACATCACAACCCAACTTGAAAATACAAACTTTAAGCTCGACTTGGGTGTGCGACTAGGATCGGCTATGAGGCTTTGGCGAATATAGTGGAGCTGAATCAAAAAGAAGGGTAGGCACAAAGGGGCAGGCAAGGGCGATGTTAGGAATGGGTACAAAGCTCAACCGGGCCAAAAGGTGGCCTACATCACTCTCACGCTAGACTAACCGTGTACCAATGCTTCAAGAATAGCTTGGGGCAAGTTCTTAGCAACCGAGAAAGATAATCCTTCCTCCCAACTCAAGCAATACGAGTCTAGTGGCGGCTACACACATTCCTACGCTACCGTTTGATTCACACCGGATTCACAAACTTTTGAGTAGAATAAGAAATATGTACGCAAATAGAAAAATATAAAACTATAAGCAAACAGAAAAATTAAATCTACACAAATTTCTATACAAAACGAGAGCAGTTGACTAGAAACACAGCAAGGCCAACATTTTACTCCGTCGCGCAATCCTGAACTAGCACAGAAATTTTCCAAATCTAACAAAGATACAAGCTCAACTCGTGGCACGCTAACAGCTAAGCTCGCGCTCAAGTGGGTGCAGTGGTGTGCAACAGGAATCTAACATAATAAAGCGAAAAAGGAAAACTACTGGCATGCGAAATTAAATGTGCTCGTGGAGTGCACAAGCGGCTCTTCCCCCCAGACTTGAATGAAAACATAAGCAAGAAAAATAAACATTCAACCAGAAAATGAAATCTGAAGCGAGAGAGAGTACCAATGCTCCAAAGAGGGGAGCATGCCAGAAGATAGCATGATGATTCGCGGGCAGTGCTGCATCACACAAAAGATAAGCTGAACCTGCGAATTAGGCCGAACAATAGAAAATACAAAAAGATAGAAAGCATAAAATAAAATCAAACAAAAAACAAGGGGACCAAAAGGTCCAAGCTTGGGTTGTCTCCCGAATAGCCCTTTTGTTTACCGTCCTTAAGGTGGACCAAATACCTGTATTAGCAGTTGTATATAATGTTTATGCATCAAAATAAAATAAAATAAATCTCAAAATGTTCCAAAGCAGCAAGGAAAGTAAGCAGGAAACACGAGGCAGAGCGGCAATCAGCTATATGCCGATTTGTGGTAAGTCTTCTCGGTGAAGAGCGAAGGAGAGGCAGAACCTAGCATAGGATCATGAGGAGGGGATTTCCCCTTGCTCAAATGGTGCGCAAACGCTTGGAAGGAAGAATAACGCTTATCACGCAAGCGTTTCGCCTCCTTCAGCTTCTCCACCGATGGAGACCTCCAAGGGGTGGATTTCACAGTTTTCCCAAATTTTACAATCGATGGCATCATTTCCGGCACCGTGATGGCGATCGGATCAGCCCAAGCGACAGAACGCTTAATAGAGTCATGAATATTATTACACGAATAACAGTCTAGGGATTTCTCCCGCATGTAACTAGAAGTGTCATGCTCCACAACAGCATCGGTAGGAAGTGGCACGTTCACCGTGTCTTTGGGGCGCTCAAACATCTTCGCGGGCGCTGAATTATCCTTCTCATCGGTCATCTCGGTCAATCCTCCCTTGGTTTTCTCATCCACAAGGGTTGCCTTCAAAGCTGGGACTCCGAAATCTTCCTGGGGATCTGCACTACGTAGTGAAACGTCATTTCGAACAAGAGAGGAGTGTACGGAAGTATCATCGAGGGTGCAAGCATCAGCCGGCCAGGTGACGCGTCCTTGGGAGAAATCCAGGGATGCGCCACTGGCCGTCAGAAATGGGACACCAAGTATAGGAATGGAGTCATTTTCTTCCGGTCCCATGACCTGAAAAGCAGTGGTAAAATGTTTGCCATTAACCTCGATATCAACTTCCCTCACACCACCATCTGTATCTACCACATTACCATTAGCTAGAATAAGTGATTTCCGGTCTGCGGTGTCTATTTGCAGTTGCATCTTCGCGACATCCTGCAGAGTGAGGATGTTGCTGGATGCCCCGGAATCACATAAAGCAGTAGTTTCAACGTTGTTAATCAAGCAGCTAATCACGAGTTCGTTGGTATTCCCCAGCCTTCCCTCCCCAAGGCTTTTCCCTTGTTCATGGGGATTTTTTTCAGTGTTGCTTGTGAGGGTACCAAGCGTGCGCTCGGAGACCATTTGAGCCAATTGGCCCAACTGTGCCTCGAGCTTACGCATTGACGCGGCTTGATTTGTCATGTTTGTTTGGGAAACTTCAACAAATTTTTCAAACATTTGAGCCAAAGAATTGGTTTTTTCGGCGGGGGGGCCTTGAGGATAATTCGGGTGGGGTGGCCGCGGCTGGCTCCCGGAGGCGGAGGCATCATATTGATGCTGCCCCGGTTGCCATCGTTGTCCCGGTGCGTTTTGATTCCATGAGAAATTCGGGTGATTTCTCGCACCCGGATTATAAGCATTTCCATATGGCGCGCCCCTGTTTTGATTTGCGATAAAATTCACGGTTTCATTGGAGAAGGCGGGGTCATACATTACCTCCGCTCCAGGGCACTCAAAGCTGTGATGATCGGTACTTCCGCAACCTTGACACGAGATGGCCAACACCGGAGCAGCAGCAGCGGGCCTTGATGCTTCCACAGCAAAGATGCCACTTGTCCCATGGGGGGTATTCCTTCCCGCGGTCCAAAAGGCGCTGTGCGTGGCGGTGTCCTGCAGAACTCTCAAAGCATCCTCAGGAGCAAGGTTCATAATTGTTCCACCAGAGGCGGCGTCAATCATGGCGCGGTGTTGAGGTTCGATGGAGAAGTAGAAGCATTCCACAAGATTCCACGTTTGGAATCCGTGATTGGGGCACTTCCGCAGCAACTCATTGAAACGCTCCCAGACTTCCGCCAAACTTTCTTGGTCGTTTTGCCGGAAATTAGCGATGGCGCATCTCAAACTCACAATACGGTCAACCGGATGGAATTTGGCTAGAAACTTTGTGGTAAGAGCCTCCCAGGTTGTGGCTGTCCCAGGAGGTAGGGAATGAAGCCATGACTTGGCCTTGTCACGTAGAGAGAAGGGGAAGAGACGGAGCTTGACCGTATCGTCAGGAATCCCAGCATAACGGAAAGTGGCACAGATTTCTGAGAAGTCTGCCAAGTGTAGATGGGCATCCTCAGTAGCCAGTCCAGAAAACTGTGCGTTGTTCCGGATGATGTTAAGAATTGCCGGTTTGATCTCGAACTGTTGGTTTGCGATCGCCGGTCCAAACCCAGGGTAAATGCTCCTAACAGTGGGGGTAGTGTAATCTCTCATGGTTCGGACATGCGGCAGTTGCACCTCATTCTCATCCCCGTTACGGTTATCAGGGAGGTTCCCTCCAACACGAACTTCGTTGTCATGGTTCAACTGGTCTCCCATTGTGATTGGATCTATTGCAGTGGCACGCCTTTGCGCACGAAGAGTTCGCTCGATTTCGGGATCGTAAGCAACGAGATCTCTTGCAGCACGTCCCTGCATCCACTGAAGCAACAAAACAAAGAAACGAAAATCAAAAAAACACTAACTCTTATACCAATACTTTCAGAAATCGTGATCGTTCAACAGTTGCATTCCCCGGCAACGGCGCCAAAAACTTGATGCGCGTAAAATACGGCAAGCGTACCGGTCGCTCAAGTAATAAAGTTGGGAATGAATCCCCGGATGTCGGTCTCTTGAGGATTGCAATTGGCGTCGAACGATCTAGACTCTAAAACTATCGTTATGAGAGTTAATTTAAATAAACAGAAAAGAAAGGTGTTTTTGTTGGTGGTCTTACGACCGATTACACTAATGTAAACTATGCGGGTCGCAATCACCGCTTCTCAAGGCGAGATGGATGTAGCGGCCGCGATGTCGGACTTCGATTGGCGAGTGGACGGAAATCTAGCGAGTGAGGTGATTAGTGCGGAGCAAGCTTGAGTGAAACGAACATGTGGAGTGGAGCGAGATGAAGCGAGGCGCATCAAAGAATAAATCTCAAGAGCAAGATGAAATACAACTGATAACAATAATGCTAGAAGTTGATGTCCATTACAAGCACAAACATTTCATACAACAAGAAAAAGAGAGAAAATGCACAACCATGAGATTGAAGATCCACCGCGGTTGTTGGCCGGAGGTGCGGGTTGTCAATCCGCTTCCAAGCGCAGTCCGAGGAGGGCTTCCGGTACCACCGAGCTGTCACCTCGAGGGCCTGTAACTCCGTTCTCTAGGGGTGCTTCGTCTTCTTCCTTGGTGGAGAGCTCGGAGAAGAATGCTTCAATGGCCGGGAGGATCGCCGGAGGAGGCGAAATGCTTCGGAATCACCGGAGAAGGTCCTCCCGTTGGTATGGATGAAGGTGGAGGTGAATGGGACTTGCTGGAGGGTGAAACGGCGGACTGGCGAAGGTTCCGTAATGATCGTCTCGCCCTAATTCGTGGAACAGCGTATTTATAGCTTGCAGAATAAATAGCGCGCACGACCACTGGCGCACGACCAGTGATCGTGCGCGACCAAGGTCAGCGCCCGTGTGTGAGCAACCTGCAAAACTGCATCAGAAAATCAGTAGTCGCGCACGATCAGCAGCGCACGATCAGTGATCGTGCGAGGCAAGGCTGATTATCGTGTGGAAATAGCCAGACAGACTTTGCAAAATGGGTATGACTGCGCACGATCGGCGGCGCACGAGTAGTGGTCGTGCGCGGTATGGCAAGTGATCGTGCGGAAGGTTCAAGACAGAGTTTCACAAATGAGACCGGGCTGCGCACGATCACTGATCGTGCGCCAGGAGGTCGATGGTCGTGCGTGGGTAAAAACGCACGACCACTGACTCCTTTGCCAAAAATAGTGAAACGCCTATCCCGAATGCCCTCACGATCCCCAAACCTGCAGGAAAACTGCACGGGGCATCGATCGCGGCAGCCACAGCAAACAGTGATAAACATAGCCAGAAAGTAAATGCACACAAGCACAGAAAATGGGCAACAAAGGTGCACAGGGCGTGGAAAACCGTAGCGAAACAAAAGGAGTGCAAATGACGCTAAACGGTGTGCAAAGACAAGGAAATAAGCCCAGATGAGTCCGAAAATAGGTATATAAAGAGGACTCATCACTATGCTGCCTATAGGAAGATCAAAGTATATCAGATGGATGTAAAGAGTGCTTTTCTGAATGGAGTACTAAAGTAAGAGGTTTATGTTGAACAACCTCTAGGTTTTATCTCTACAACTCATCCCCATCATGTATTTAAATTGCATAAGGCTCTCTATGGTCTAAAGCAAGCTCTAAGATCTTGGTATGAGAACTTAGCTAGCTTTATGATAGAGCATAAATTCATTAAAGATATAGTAGATAAAACCTTATTCACTAGACATCATAAGGACCAAACTTTGTTAGTACAAAAATATGTGGATGACATTATATTTGGGTCTACTGATCCAAAATTATGCAAGAGGTTCTCTAACCTCATGCATTCAAAATTTGAAATGAGTAGCATGGGTGAGCTCTCCTATTTTCTTGGTCTCCATGTAAAGCAGCTCCCTGATGGCATCTTTAACTCCCAAGCTAAATATGATAAAGAGCTTATAAAGAAGTTTGGGATGGCTGATGCCTCAGCAAAGAAAACACCCATGGATACAAATGCTGTAATAGACTCTAATGCTGATGGAAAACCTGTGGATCAGAAATTATATAGGGGCATTTTTGGGTCCCTACTATACCTTACTACAAGCAGACCTGAAATCATGTTTGCCACATGTATTTATGCTAGGTTCCAGGTGAACCCTAAAGAATCTCTCCTAGTTTTTCTAAAAACAATTTTGAGATATATAAAGAGTTGTCCCAGTCTAGGACTCTGGTATCCTATTGAGTCATAATTTGAGTTAATTGGATACTCAGATGCTGACTTTGCTGGATGCAGAGTGGATAGAAAGAGTATCTAAGGAACCTGCCAGTTCCTTGGTATGAGATTAGTGTCCTTGTTTTGTAAGAAGCAGTTATCTGTTTCAACATCAACTGCTGAAGCAGAATATATTGCAGCTTGTAGTTGCTGTTCCCAGATGCTGTGGATCCAAAACCAACTCCTGGACTATGGATTCAACTTAAATAATTCAACTCTCTTATGTGATAACACAAGTGCTATAGCTATAACACAAAATCCAGTCCATCACAGTAAGACTAAACATATAGACATTATGCATCATTTCATTAGAGAGTGTGTAGACAAAAACAAAATTAAACATGTCTATATCTACACTGATTTACAAAGAGCTGATATTTTCACCAAACCCCTGGATGAAAGAACCCACCTGTTCTTTATAAATTAGCTTGGAATGATCAATGGAGAAGACTTAGTTTAGTTTCTGTCTGCACTCGACAAATTTTTTAAAAGTTCGTAGAAAGGAGGTTGACGAACTGGGATAGGTTCTTGAGATATTCATCGACCTGAGATCGACGAACTCTCTGTTAGTGAAGTTAGTTTCGTCGACCTGAGATCGACGAATCTACTTCAGAAAACTTTCGTCAAACGGAGCTCGGTGAAATGTCTTCAAACCTTCAAACTGTGCTCGACGAATTGATTAACTTCAAATTATTTCGTCAACCTCAGATCGAAGAAATATTTACTTTTAGTGGAACGGAGTTTATCGATTCATATTCTGGAAAACCTTATATTTAGGTTTTCTTCGACCTCAATCCCACCCTTTCAGTTCCCTTGCACTTGAACTTCATTTTTCTCTTTCAGGTGCTCTCATGGCGATTCCATCAGGAGCTCTCGCGGCAATGAAATTTGACACTGGATTTGATGTTGATTTCGAGTCATTTCAATATTTTGACCCCGACTTTCTGCAAATCCTGCAACTGCTTTAAGGACAGCAGTTGAAGAATCTTCTCTCTACAAGGATTAAAATACCTTGCACTGAAATCAGGGAGTGGGTCTATACATCCTCCAAAACAGAAGAGAATACAATGAGTGGAACTATATCGGGTAATATCGTCTCCCTTACCCCATAAGTTTTAACTGAAATTTTTGGTTTGAATAATGGCACAAAAGAATTAGAAATTGAGAATGAGGAATATACTGAGATGCTCAGCCAAATGGGCAATTATGGAGAAAATCCTAACAAATTCCTTAAGAAACAATTTTCTGCTGAATTCAAGTTTCTCGCAGACATTGTAGGGAAAGTCTTGTTGGGCAAGCATACTGCCCATGAATACTTCACCAGGCACCAATTCTTGGTCATGTGTGTAGTGGTGAATAATAAACAAGTTAACTGGGATCAGATCTTGTTTGATCTTATTAAGAAAAGGAATACAAAGAAAGAGGTTTGTTTTCGAAGGATTCTAGGGATCTTCCTAAAGGAAATGGCTGCTGAATCCCCAGTATCCCCAACCACATTCATAAATGCTAGCAAGAGGCTCACCTGTGCCCTCTTTAGCAAATGGGAGAGGACCATCACCAAGCCCTCCAAGGCTACCTCCTCTTCCATCAACACTTCAGAGAGTACAAGGGCTGCTCTAGATACTTCCCACCCTACTAAAGAGGTCCCATCCACCACTACACAACTTATAACACTCCAAACTCCATCTCAGCCAGTAAATCAACAAACCCCACCTTCCACTCATATTACAGTCCTTACTCCTACACATCTATCATCCCCAATACATACATCTCCAACCCATATTCCCTCTCATACTCCTTCCCCCCATCATGATACAACAACACCATCACCACTCTAATCTCCTCTTCCACCTCACTTGGTTGACATTCCCCTATCATACCTGTCATCCCTACCAACCTTTAATCTACTATCATCCCCCTTAAATACTCCTTCTCCTCAAAATGAATTTCCTCAAGACACTCACATGCAAGATGCTCCATCTCTAACTCCACCAACTACTACCATCCCAACCTCTATCCCCATTCAAACACCCCTGGCCATAACCTCTACCTCACCACTATTGGATGCCTCCCTTATCTAACCACTCCTTGAACTTCTCAAACCCCTCCTCAAGACCATCATAGCAGAGGCAATTTTCCCTCTTGCTGCATCCATTTCCACTCTTGCTGCCCAAATTTCTGCTCTCTCTACTGCTCCCTCTTCAGGAAGGGGCCTGGCTTCAATGGCCACTGAAACTAGGCAGGGGGAGATACTCAATGAAGAAGTAGCAGCAGATGTACCAGAAGCAGAAGCAGCAGAAATAATACAAGCAGTAGCAGAAGTAGCAGCAGATGTACCAGCAGAAGTAGCAGCAGAAACAACAGAAGCAACATGAGAAACAGCAGAAGCAGCAACAACAGAACCAATAGATACTGATGATTCTTTTTATTTCACTCAATTTATTGAATCTGATATGGATGTAGATGAGCAGGTCCCAGAAACAGCTAGTTATTTCATTATAACTCCCATAGTTGATCTTTTCAATTTATTGAGCAGTTTTGATACAATCTATTTTAATAACCTTCTAGCAGACAGCACTAAGCCATCCATGGCTATAATTCCTTATACCACACCAATAAGCCCCAAAGTTGCCAAGAAACTCAAGGCCATTTTTGCTACTCCAGAGTATCCTCCCAGAGTTATTTTTCACACTATCTCATCCCCTCTTGCACCAATTTTTTTTATGGATTATTCCCCAATGCCTAATCTTGATGCACATATCATTGCTAACATAGAAGAAGAAAATAAGTCAGTTGCTAAAAGCACTGAATTGTATGGTTCTCCAGCCCCTCCTCTAGCTCCCTCCAAGACTGCAAAATCTGCAATACTTGATGAGACAATAAGTGAAATAGATGCACTATATGACAATCCACAAGAGTCAGATGATGATGATGAAGACTCGGATGAGGATCCCAAGAGAAAGAAAGTCTCCAAGAAGAGAAAAGCTCCTCCACTTCCTGCCCCTAAACCCAATTCTGCAAATGACACACCATACTATATTCTGCAAAATATTACCCCCTATAAGGGTATGCCATCATGGATGTGGCTATCTAAGAATGAACAAAAGCAAGGAAGAAGAGGAGGAGATACTCTCCACTACCTCAGAAGTTTAAGAGAGGTCCTCCTCCTCCTCCTACTGCTGGTGCCTCAGGAGTTGCTCCTCCTCAAATCTTTCAGATGTATCCTCTAAGCCTACATCTTTCACAAGAACCAATCAAAGGCAGGAAAGATCATCTAGACATCAATCCCAAGTGGCAGTTAGCAGCAAAGGAATATAAGTTCAGCTGAGCAAATAGCAAGGAGAAATTGTAGTTACCAAAAAAAAGCCTTCATTCTCTAGCCTCCATTCAATAGCAAGCTCGTCAACATTAATCCAGAAGGCATAGTGAATCTCATAAGCCTAAAGGGAAGTTTAGTTAATATGCTCCTCCTAAATCTATTTATACTCAAAGTGATGAAAAGCATATCATGACAAGTTTTCAAGCTCAATCTACACAATTCAAACCTATCACGCTGTGCTATCTCCTCAAGATGATCAATCAACTGTTAATCAGGATGTTGATCCAAATTTTAGAATGGCAAGGCTCCAAGAGCTAATTAGACTATAACAGATAAAGAAAGCTATAGAAGAAGGAGAAGATCCATAAAAATTCACCACTATATCATCTTATAGAGAAAAGGAACTGAACAAACTTAGAGTAAGAAAGAAGGTCTTTAATCCAGCAGAGTACATGACACTGCACCCAAAGGCTGTTGTGCCTAGAACTTCAACCCTGACTGTGATTGGACCATAAGATCTGTATATGTCAAAGAAAGAAGCAGCCAATCTTAACAGGGAAATCATATTCACTCAGCCTGGGGACAAAAGCAAAGAGGAGAAGCACCAGGAGAAGAAGCAGAAGAAATATATTTTGAACTACTTTGATTATGGTATTGTAAAACTATTTTCTCATTCATACAAAGCTTACTGTATATATATATATCTGCTGTATATGCTATTTTCTTTTCTGCCAGATATATGTTTTTCTTGCTTTATACATTTTTGATTTTGAGTCTGTAATTAGTTACCTCACCCAAATAGGGGGAGATTGTTGGATCCCTAGTTGGATTTGGGCTAGGTTCACTAAGTTAGGATCATATGACCCAACATGTATAATAAGGGTCATGGTTGTGTCCTAGAGTCTAGGCCAAGTCCTTAGAGTAAACAATGCATGGACCAGCCATCAACAGTCTGCCAAAGATTCAAGACTTAGAGAAATATCAAGAGAATTAGTTAGAAAAAGAGTTCGACATTCGTCGAACTCAGGTTGACGATTTTCTGATCATCTGCTTCAACACTCAAGTCCAGAAAACAACTCAATATTTCTAAGTCCAGAATCAAACTCCAGTCAATGAACTTGGTTCTCAACTCGACGATCTTGATGCACAGAATTGGAAAGATTCATCAAGCAGCAGTCAGCAGTTCTCAGGTCGACGATCGTGGATCTCAGCTCGACGAACAACAATTCTCAGCTCGACGAACTGTGGACTCAGCACGACAAATCCAGACTTGGTTATTTTTCATCCTTTTTCCCTATTATAATGCAATAATTCCTTAGTAATTAATGCTAAAATATTCTTTGAATATTACCGTTAGACGTAGCATTAGTTATGGTCTTCATCAGGATTATTGCTTGCCATTTTTCAAAGGTATAGTTGGGGAATTCAATCAATGCAAACATTCTCAAGGCCATTAACATTGAATGCAGGAAGGAATTCAAAATTGAAAAAGCAAATTTATATGTAAAATATAAAATGGATTTTCCTCCTTTCGGTAAGACACAAGAACAACAAAAGATATACAGAAAAACAACAACATTGAAAAAAGATCTTTGGCTCTCTCTCTCTCTGAACAACACTCTGAGACGTAGAGTACACAGAACAAAGTAATAGAGAGAAACAAGTTCTAGACCAGAGGAAGAAATTTAAGTTGAAGAAGAAGAAGAACAACCATTAACAATCAAGATTCTTCTTTTGTCCTCATCTCAGGATTTTTTAAAGGACAACAATTACAGCATCAGTCAAAAAGTTCCTGGAGATCTTCTGGTCAAAGTAAAAAGACTGAAGGCCTATCACCCTGTAGCAAAGCTCCACCTTCCTGAACCATTCAATATCTCAGGGGGAGCTCTTTGCTAAAGTCAATATCCACAAAATTCTTCTCAGTTGTATTTGAGAAAGAGAAGACAAAATCATTCTCTCACCCCACTGTAGACAGGGTTTTAATTCCCTTCAAAATTATTCCAGGTTGTATGTCACCTGATCAAAATACTTGAGGTTTGGTTTTTGAGCACCTGATCAAAAGCTCATTGGTGGCAGTCACCTTATCAAAAACCTGAGTGGATTCCTCCTAGGGTGGTAGAAGAGTGGATGTACCCAGGTTGGGGAACCATTATAAAATTCTTGTGTTGTCTGGATGCCCTTTTCTTTTTATTCTTGATGTGGCTTTGCTTGTTAGGTTGTTGTGGTTGTGATTACTTATATTTGTTGTTTGCCTGTGACAAATCATATAGGTTTAGGAACAACTTTTTATTTACAACAAAGGTTTTAAAACCCATAGAATACTCTATTAACCCCCCCCCCCATTAGATTATACAAAATCTAACTCCTCACTTTCAGACTTGGTTTCCGGTCTGTGCTAGCTGGACATAAACATGACTGACGAGGTTGTGGATTGAATGCAGTGACCGGTGAACTCGCGAGGTATCGTGCTCCATGCAAACGAATGGAATTATCAGTAGAGCCCGACTCTCCAGATCGCTAGATGCAGCGACCTTCCCAGCCACCGCGACCCCTGGTGGTCTTGAAGTCTCTCCAAAAGTCAGGCGTCCTGGTTGTTACAGCTTTTCAGAGGTTGACACAACAGGTCGATGGACTTTGCTGGCCTCCACTGGTTGATCCTTGTCCATTCCCCCATCAAGTCGGCAAATGTTTCCTCTTTCTCCCTCAAGTTGGCCGACCATCAATACTAGAGCGTGCAAATCTAACATCTCTGTTCTCTCCTTCTACAAGACGGCCTGCAACTCTTATATCCTATTCTTAGCGGCCTCCAGTGCAGATCGCAGCTTTGTTCACTCTTGCTTCAAGACGGCCTGCACCTCTTGTATCCACTTCTCAGTTGCTTCCAGCGCAGACCGCATCCATGTTCTTTCAGCCCGCCGCTCCTCCTACAGATCTCTCAGTCGTGCCTCCAAGCCATCAACTTTCCGCTAGAACTCAGCCAGCCTGTCATCTTGCATAATTGATGGAGGTGGTGGTAGTGTAGGCAAGAAGGTGCTCAGATTGCCCAGCTTCATGACGGCCTCTAGTTCACCTGCTGTGAAGAGAAGGGTGGTCAGAATCTGTCGGATAATGTCGAGTTATTTTCTAGAGCATTTGTAGAAAGAAAACCGCCGGTCTGGATCTTCTCCCCTTCAACAGACGTGGTAATAAATCTAAACACTGGCCGCCTAGATTGTTCGGAATCCATGCGCATAAGTTGCTCCTTCCATAGCCGTGCGGTCTATTTTCCCTTGATTTAAAGTTGAGGCGGGGTCGGGAAAATGTTGGCCGGCGGATTCAAGATTTTATCTGCCCCTTCTTTCTTGACCGCGACTTATAGAAATTTACAGTTCGCCTAACGTCTCCATGATTACCTTGAAGGAAGGAAACTGCGGTTGTCGGCTTCTTCCCGGCTATAATCTTTTTCATTTCCTCCATTTTTTCCATAAGTTTTTTTTCTTCTGGTCTCCTTCAGAGATCACAGAATACGGCTCGCCGTCCTTCTCCCCAATGACTTCGATATCAGGGAGGATGACCTCTTGCGAAGCTATCGAGGTGGTGAACGGCCTATCCTGCTGTTGGAGCTTCTCCATATCTTAGAGGATATCACATAGGTTGTCTCTAGCCGTTGGACTATTTTCGGGCTCATTCGGCTTGGAAGAGGGCATTGATGGACTGTCTGACACTTCTTTTTCTCGCGATATATGCAGAAGGCTAGCAGCTCTAGTCTTCGTTGAAATGTTCTTGTTTTTGACATCCATCTTTCTCATCTTTCTCCTTAACCTTTCCTTCAATGTCTCTCTCTTTTTTCTTTGCTATTTTAAAGAAGCGACTAACATTTCTACCTGCTTTTCCTTGATGATGGAAAGCTGGCAGTTTCGAGCGGCTTCTCAGGCTCATTCTCCACCACTATCACCACAACCGATTTGAACAATTTGCCATGCTTGTCAGAGCCAACACTCTTCTCCTCTGCTACAGAGATCTTTAGGGAGGGTTCTACAGAAGGAGAGAAGGTGACGTCAAATGTGTAAGGTCCCAATTCGCGCTAGGCCCCTTGCACGAGTTATGAGTCATGAGACTCGACTTAGGCTCAGGGAACACTGACAAAGGTGCCAAGTGCGTTGGGTAATGTGTTGTGTTGAGTGGCACCCAATGAATCCAAGGGGTTATGACCTAGGAGAATGTATAAGACCCCATATTTTTTTTAAACACCGGGGTCTTAGGCCCAAAACCGCCGCTTTTTTGTGACACCTTCACGCCCTGAAGGGTCATCACCGCAAAATGCCGATTCTGCCGGCCGATTCGATCACGAAAAAGCAAGCAAAGTAGAGTAAACACAAGTGAGGTAAAAACTCTAACCGAATGTCCACAATAAAATCACATCAGAGTAATAAAATCTCCATGAAGGGAGAGTCCACAAAATCTAAAAGAACTGAAAATAAGGGCTTAAGCCCGGTACATCAAATCCTTACTACAATCCACTCACCGTGAAAGCAAAACTATAACAACTAAAAATGAACGGGACTCACCGTCCCAGCTGTCTGAACTCCGGCTCTAGACTTCCCCGTCTCCAAGCGCGTCGACCTCCGGGGCTGCTGCTCCATGCAGGGCTACACGGTCCCCTAAAATGTTATGGTTTGAAAACCGTTAGTCTATAATACTAAGTCCTATTATCCCCCACCCCTTCCCCCATGGCTCCTCGGCACTGAGTAGGAAGGAAGAAAGGTGAGGACTTGATGGTGGAGAGTAATCAAGAAACAGATGACATCAGACCTATACTAGCAGTTTTATAGTACATGTGGCAATAAAGTAAAGTATGAAAAGTAACCTTAACTTATGTGCAGAAACGCATAAGCCAAGTGATCTTCTATAGGGCTCCCATCGTATAAAGAGTCCCATTCCAATTTATACGATGGGGTGTGGGTTATTAACATCAATATATATATGAAGAATTTGACCTTAATTTATAAACTTGCCCACACAAGCTTATAGACCAAGGGGTCGTTTTACAAGTCCTATTGTGTAAGCGTCCCATACCACTTACACAATAGGTGACAGGGGTTATATGCAATGATTATGTTATGACATACAAGTGGGTATAATGTGATCATGCAAGTGCAACTCACCCACCCGACTCTGTGTACACAAACCTTTAGTTCCCCCTTTCTAGAGCCTCACCTCCCAGGATACCTTCGTAGTGGCAGACGGAAGCGGTGGGTTGGGCCTCTCCCACATCTAAACCAGTAATGCACTACCGGTCAGACCTATCGTACGCCACAACGCTTGGTGCACAAATCGGACTCCTACGTACTCTTGCCGGCTAGCGTACCGGACTTTTGTGTGCAAAGTGCTAACCACACTTGCCGAGTCAGCGTATTGGTGTCGGTGTTTCGACCCTCCAATACTGAAGACCCACCACCTTATCTTTTTTTCTTTATGCACATGCAATATTTAACGTGTCCAACAACCGAGCCAAAGCTCCGCGGACAAAACAGTCTGACTCAAAACTAACCAATCCGAAACTCCCCTGACCAAACTATCCGTCTCCAATATAACCGAGCCGAAGCTCCCAACAATCTACCTTTGCTAATATTGTTTATGAAATGTGAAACCCTAATTACTAAGTTACTCTTTCTATTTGTTAATACAGTTTACGTTAAGCCAGGACTGCCCCCGGCATACCCCGTGAAGGGCTCTCAAAGGGCACTAGGAACTATGATGGTAGCTGAAGCCCATCGTTCCCTTTCACAAGGCACTTAATGTTACTGGTGATTCCCTTTAGCCATTCCCTTTGTATTACTCTAGTTCTAACCCTAATGTGTTTGACCTTTTCTTTTCCCTCAGGGAAGACGACTTGTCGTCGAACCCGAGCTCCACCAAACATAGACAACCCAGCAATCTTCTCAACCCATATCCCAAATTCAAATGATAAACTCCAAATTACTCACCACAACAGTAAACACTAATCCCATCAACCTACGACCATGACATCACAATTTTTACTGCTTACTAAATGCAGACCACCCTTAAGCTAAATGATGTGCATGATAGGAAGTACTCAAAATTCTCATCCAAACTAGCTAATATAATTTATGGGGGCCTATCATGACTTTTACAACTTAAACCCAGAATTTCTTAATCTCCGTAAATTATCTGGTATTTATTTAATTTTTCCGAAAATAAGGCCATGAGCGATTTTGAACATGAAGTACTAGATTTACTGAAGCAATGGTCATCCACAAATTATGAGCTCTACATAATGCTAACATGTCAGAGAATTTCAGGTTTCATCAATTTTCCGCAAAAGTTGGCCTCTAATTAATTATTCTAAATTTATTCTAAAATTATCCAAGCAAGCTTGACTAAAGAAGGAAGTACTACAATCCACCATCATAAAATTATGAGAAAATTACCAGACTATCTTAGTGTCTATTAAAGCCTACTGACCAAAAATTATAATTTTACAAGTCCTAAAAGTATTAAATTAAAATCGTTAAAAGTTTCTAGAAAGTACAAGCCTCGTGAAACAACCCCTACAATTAGACCTCCAAAAATTCTACAATAAATATCAAAGGTTTGTGAAGTGATAAAAAGTCTTTTACCTAAGTTTCACAAGTTTTCAGTGAGTGAGCAATCCATAATAAATGCTTGACTATTTTAGGAATATTGGTAGCTTGTGAATGAAGTACAGAGAATAATCATCTAAAATTTTTTAAAAAATTCATAAAAGTGTATAATGACCTAAAAAGTTTACTGCCCCAATTTCATGTCTTCCTAATTAACAAAGAGATGATAGTAAACAAAATACTTTAAGGGGAAAATCTATGAGTTATAAAGGAACTACCAAATATATTATTCCAAAATCCTCAATATGATATTTTAAAGACTCCTATGAACCCTAAGATCTCTCTACCCAAGTTCCATGGCCTTTTACTAAGTTTTGATGGCTTATTGTGCTTACACAAGTGGGGTGCCCTAAACTAGGGTTAGGGTTTTGAGTGGTGTATCAATCTCCAAACCTCCTAAGATTTTGGCAAGAAGACATTAACTATACTAGTCCCCTCTCCACCAAAAATCACAATAATACAAGGGCATTTGACCCCATTCCCTTCACAAATCCCCCAAGTCCAACCTAAAGGTTTGAACTTGGGTCCTAGGGCATACCTACCCCAAACCACCATATAAACCATAGGGGGATGATAAGGGTCTAAACAAACAAGTGGCCCAAGTTTCAGCCACTGGTGATGTGGTTTCTGTTGGATCCGGAGGCCAACCTTAGAGGGGGGGGTGAATAAGGTTTTATAAATTTCGCTTGAATAAACGGAATCTTGACGTAAACCACACCACAAGTGAAGATTTAAAACACAAGTATTAAATTCAATAACAATCAATTTCATACAAGTACAAGATGAATGTTTTACAGTACGATCTTCATGACGTCGAAGATCAAAGACGAAGAGAAGAAAACTTTGGGTTTTCTATACCGACCCAAAACCCGGACCGGTTGGCTCTTCACTTTCTCCCCGAAAGGTCTTAGAGCCGCTCTTCACCTCCACACCCGGAAGGGTCTTAGAGCACCGCTAGATCCCCGATCCAGACACCCCAAATCCCGGGACGATTTTCCACGGAATCCAAACCGGATTCCGACGACCTTCTCCGGTCGATTTCTCTTACCACTTACGACAATAGAAGAAGAAAAAGATACAAAAAGAGATTACAAAATATATTCGTTAAAGTTTAGGTTCTCCCTCTTGAGAAGTTCTCTGGATGGATCTACGGCCGGTGCTTGTGATCTTCGATGGAAAGCACCCGGTCGCTAGACGTAGACGATGCGAAGCCTTGATCGCCGGAGTTCTTCGATCTCGAACGGGAGGAAGAAACCTTGACTTTTCTTTGACGAAGACGAGTAGAACGGACGTAGGAAGACGGCCGACCTTGGTATTCCTGGAGCACTTCGTCAATAATCTCTGGAGGCTTAGGTCTTGAAGAAACGGCGCTGCTTTTTATACGTCTTGGAGAAAATAGACTACCGCCTGCGATAACTCTATCGCCGGGCGGTAGGTTCGTGCGTAACGCCTGCCAGCTGTCTCCACGTGTCTCCCGAAACGGCAACTATGACTGCTCATTAAGGAAACTGCCGTTTCAAGAAAGCTATCGCCGGGCGGTAATGGTTACCGCGCCCAGTCAGAGCGATAGCGCCATTTCGCCAAATAATTCTACCGCCTGCGACACGACTATCGCCTGACAGTTTCAAGAGAGCTATCGCCGGGCGGTAATGGTTATCGCGCCCTGTCAGAGCGATAGCGCCATTTCGCCAAATAATTCTACCGCCTGCGATAAGACTATCGCCTGAGCGGTAGGTACAATCGTCGACGATCAACCCCTTGACGCACGTCGACCGGATACCGCCGGCGGTAGCGTCCTGTCGCCGGGCGGTAGCATTTGATTGTCGACGATCCTTCCTTAGCTGATGATTGGGCCGTCGACCATCGAACCGATATGCGTCGATCGAGATGTGTACCGCCGGCGATAGCTCCTTACCGCCGGGCGGTAGCGTCCTTTTGAAGCTCTTCTCCTTTCCTTTCACCTGTCAGCCTGCACACTCTATCACACAACCAATCTCATCAAATACAAGCAGGGAGTTGATATTCTCAAACCTAAGGAGTGTGAAACCATGTTCCAACAAACTCCCCCTTTTGATAATATCAATCCCGTTCATGATAAACCAAAATCAAGTAGATAGAGTGCCAGAATAGATGTATGTAGCAACGTAGAACAGTATAAAGTAGAGTATCAGAGTAAAATGAACATAGAACAGTAGAATGATATTGAACAAATAAGCAATACACACCTATATCGATCCCGTTCAATCCTGTTCTATCCTACTACATACTCCCCCTATCGGTGGGACGCTCCCCCTATCTATGAGCACACACACACACCTCACTACGCTCCCCCTATCATGAACACTACCTCCAATACCTTCTCCCCCTTTGATAATATCAAAAGAAAGGACGAGGCCAACCGATCAAGGAGGATGAAAATTGTAGGCGAGAGATAACGTAATATAGACCCACAACGTACTTGAAACCAGAGAATTGTAAAACAGGGTCAAAAACAGGAGCAAACGCTAATCAGAGAGAAGAAATTGGACTATATGCACGAGACATAGCACACATCAAGTATGACATGAATGTTTGCAAGGTTTAGATAAATAGAGAGAAAAATAGGCAAACACAAATATCGTCATGAGAGGAAAAATGTGCCAGTACGTATTGTGCGAAAAAGCATCGAATGTAGTTGAGGTCCAATTCTTATGCGCGGAAGATTTAAATAAGATAATGACATGTGCATGTGTAGCACCAAGAGACAAAACAATCAAAAGAGATATCATGCAGACATGTTTTATATCAAGCAAACTAACGATGCTAACACCAAAGAGATATAGTGAAAAATCACGTCATATGACATAGTGCGGCATACAGAAATTAAATCAAGGGCACAAATCATAAAGTGTAGTCCATGCACAAGATCGAAACAACTTTGTAATCCAAGGTGCTCACCCTCACAACGCTTATGAAGACTTATCAGGAGGGATGAGTAGTGCTTGGGGGGTCTGTAAGCGGGATTTGATGGCCATCATTTTATTTTGAGTTAGGCCATCAATTTTATACATAATCAAAGCAAGACAAGACCCCAAGTCAATCGAAATCTACCCACATAGGTAGATCCACTTTAACTTGTTTACATTGGACATATGTGATTCTAGTTTTGGCCCAAAAATTTAATTAGCATAGACACGCGCAATTTGATTTCATGACATTGATTGTTCAAGATATATTAGATATGTTAAATTTAGTGCCACGATTTATAGCATGTCAGCTTATTATCTCAGGTTGAGTGCATGATCAAGTGGTGTGTGAGTGGTGTAATCATTATCGTAAATAAATCCTCACACATACTTAGAGGCGTAGACAACGTACACCCACATTAATTTTCGCACTCAATAGCTAGACAAAAATTTAACTTTGCTCATCATGACCGGATACCAATGTGCCGTACAAGTTGACAAAAAGAATAGCAAACATTGTATATACTTGAAAATATACCACGACTCGGTCATATGAGCCCCAAACCAACTTGACAGTTTTTTTTTTAATGTTTTTGAAAACAATTTTAGCCACACACAGGGAACAACCAAAAACAACACGAGCATTGAATAAAAAAACGAACAGTACATAAAATTTTTTTTTTTATTTTGGTGTTACAACTTTGAACAGAACAAAAACGAAACCAAAAAAATTACAAACACAAAAAACACATATAACAAAAAAAAATTAGGACGATAAATCAAGAATCCCAAGTTCGAGTCGTAGGAGTGAAAAACGAGCATCCGGAAGCGGTTTAGTAAGAATGTCCGTGAGTTGATCATCGGTCCCAATAAAGACGACACTCACATTCTCTTTCTTAATGTGGTCGCGAATAAAGTGATGTCGAACGTCTATGTGTTTGGACCGAGAGTGATGCACCGGATTATACGTTAAGTCTATCGCACTCTTGTTGTCGCACCTAAGTGTAATGTTGCGAAAAGAAAGACCAAAGTCTTCTAAAGTTTGCGACATCCAAAGTGCCTGTGCACAGCAACTTCCTAAGGCGATATACTCGGCTTCGGCGGTCGAAAGAGCCACCGAGTTTTGCTTACGACTCGACCATGAGACAAGTGCCGGGCCTAAAAAATGACAAGTACCGCTAGTGCTCTTGCGGTCAAGAGAGCAACCGGCATAATCGGAGTCAGAATATCCATGAAGGGTAAAATCATCCGAGTGAGGGTACCACAACCCGAGGTGTTGCGTGCCAAGGAGATAATGAAAAATATGTTTTACCGCTTTAAAGTGAGACTCCCTAGGGTCAGCTTGATAACGGGCACACATACCCACCGCAAACGTGATATCGGGTCGTGACGCACTCAAGTATAACAAAGATCCAATCATGCCCCGAAACATTGTTTGATCCACAGAGATTCCACTCTCGTCTTTTCCTAATTTAAGGGACGCACTCATCGGAGTTTTGACTTGTTTTAAAGACTCAAAACCAAAACGTACAAGCATATCTTTTATATATTTGGATTGATTTATGAAAATTCCGTCTTGTCGTTGAGAGATTTGAAATCCTAAAAAAATAATTGAGTTCTCCCACAAGGCTCATTTCAAATTCAGATTTCATTAAACTCACAATCTCTTCAACCAACCTCTCATTAGTCGCTCCAAAAATAATATCATCAACGTAAATTTGGAGGATAACTAGATCCGAATTTTTGGCTTGTACAAAGAGAGTTGTGTCCGCACTACCCATCTTGAACCCATGATCTAAGAGGAACGTAGTTAGCCTATCATACCAAGCACGGGGTGCTTGTTTCAATCCATACAAGGCCTTTACTAATCTGTACACATGATGAGGGTGGGCGGCATTTAGGAAACCGGGTGGTTGCTCGACATACACTTCCTCTTTTATATAACCATTTAAAAATGCGCTCTTAACGTCCATTGAAACAACTTTATTTTCTTATGGCTTGCGAATGCCAAAAACATTCGAATGGACTCAAGACGAGCAACCGGTGCAATAGACTCCTCAAAATCCACACCCTCAATTTGTGAATATCCTTGTGCTACCAACCGAGCTTTATTCCTCGTGATCCTAGACTCACCATCAAGTTTATTCTTGAACACCCATTTTAAACCAATCACGGGATGGTTGTCCGGACGATCAACTAGAATCCAAACTTTGCTACGCTCGAATTGGCTCAATTCCTCATTCATGGCAAGGAACCATGATTCATCTTGAAGAGCCTCGGACACGTTTTTGGGCTCAATATCCGATAGAAAGCATAAGTTGGAGAACGCCTCATGAAGAGCAGATCGAGTTCTAACTCCATGGGATGGTTCTCCAATAACTAGATCACGAGGATGTTGTTTCGTAAACGTTAGATCCTTAGGAGGCACATATGCGTGCGACTCACTCTCCTCGTTACTCTCAACCGGAACACTCTCCTCAACCTCTTCTTCGGACATTCTAGGCTCACTAGATGGTGGACTCTCATCAAAATGCACATGAGCCGATTCTTCAACCACTAAGGTTCTCTTGTTATAAATCCTATAGGCTCGACTTTTGCTAGAATATCCTAAGAATATGCCTAGATCGGATTTTTTCATCGAATTTTCCTAAGTGATCCTTAGTGTTCAGAATATAGCATGGGCACCCAAAAACTCTAAAGTACGAGATGGAGGGTTTTCTATCAAAGTAGAGCTCGTAAGGGGTTCGCTTAAGAAGTGGGCGAAGCATGACACGGTTCATCACGTAGCTTGCCGTGTTGACCGCTTCAGCCCAAAACGATCGAGGTAAGCTGAACTCTGCGAGCATCGTACGTGCTAGCTCTTGAAGTGTGCGATTCTTTCTTTCTACCACTCCATTCTGTTGGGGCGTGCGAGGAGCGGAGAATTCGTGCTTAATCCCTAAGGTCTCACACAACTTTGAAAAATCCTCATTCTCAAACTCTCCACCGTGATCTGATCTGATACACTTAATGTTTAGTTCTTTCTCATTTTGAATACGCGTGCATAAAGTAGAGAATTCCCTAAACGTGTCAGATTTGTTGGCAAGAAATATTGTAAAACAATAACGAGAAAAGTCGTCTATGATGACGAATGTATATCGCTTTCCTCCTAGGCTACATGTGGAAATCGGTCCAAACAAGTCCATGTGCAAGAGTTCTAACGGTCTAGAGGTTGAAATCTCTGTTTTACTTTTAAACGAGTTTTTGACAAATTTTCCCTTTTGACAAGGCCCACACATAACGTTAAAACTACCGCTTAGAGACGGAATTCCTCTAATAAGTTTCTTTCTAGATAACTTAATAATTAGCTTGCTACCCGTGTGTCCTAATCTCCTATGCCAAAGGTCTAGTTCTTCATTCTTAGTTACTTGGCATTTTAGATTGGACGAAGAGAAATCATTAAAATTAACTGTGTACACATTGTGATTTCTATGGGCTACAAGCAATACATTAGAGGTTTTAGCATCAATGAGCTTGCACGTGTTCGATGATGATTCAAAAATAACATCTATACCTTTATCTCCTAGTTGACTTACAGAAATAAGGTTATGTTTTAAACCATCAACAAACAACACATTTGAAATAGAGAAAAACTTGTTACCTATTGTGCCGATTCCCATAATTCTTCCTTTACCATTATCTCCAAACGTGACCACTCCACCTCTCTTCTTTTCCAGGCTAAGGAACTTATCTTTATCACCCATCATGTGCTTGGAGCATCCAGAGTCCAAGTACCACACGCTCTTTGTGTCCCTTGCCTGCCAACATACCTAAAAAGGAGATGAGAGTAAAGATCTGGTTACCCAAGTTGTTCCACCTATTTTGTAGGTAGTAGACTTTGGTAGCCAGACTTGCGCGTTTTGTTTAGCACCTTTCCTCCTGCAAGAGCTTGAAGCATGTCCGAACTTATTACAGTTGGCACATAGAGCATAAGCTGAGGAAATGACTTTCATCATCTCACTCGATCTCTTGCTAGAGGAAGGAGATAATGTATTCAGATTTTTGATCTTATTTGTTGACTTAGACGTGGACAGAGTGCTATAGTCCTCCAATGGTGATGATGGACTTACATAGCCGATGCCAAACTTTCCAGACCCATGACACTGTGCGCCCAATAGCATGTTTAGAGATTTTTGGCCTACACCAAATTTTTGAACCGCACAGTTGAGATCATGGATCCTCGCTTTTAGAGCGGTGTTCTCAGTTACTAACATCACACATCGATTAGCAAACTATTTCTTTCCTTCCTCAACTTTAGCAAGGGAGATATGAAGCTTCTTCTCCAAGACATTCTTCTCATTTTTGAGAGATACTAGTCTCAAGGATGTCTTGGAGTGTCTTGCTTTACCTCCTCGATGGATGCTACCAAGTGAGGACATTCAGGGCATTCCACCTTCTCTTTCCCAATTTTAATTACTTCTTTCTTCAGCTTTTCTAAACTCTTGTTTAGACGTTTATTTTCAGCTCTTAAGGAATTTTTCTTAGATGTTACTTCTTCTAACCTACCAACTACATGATCATAAATCTCAAGTAATTCAGAGTAAGTAGGAGGAGTTACCTCAGTGTCGCTTTGGACACTGGACTCAGCATCAGATTCAGATTCCTCTTGACCTTTTCCCATGAGGCACAGATTTGCTTCGTTGTCACTTCCCGAGTCGGTGCTACTCGAATCTTCCGATCCATCCTCATCCCAGGTCAGAGCCTTCAGTACTTTCTTCTTCCCTTTATACTTGTTGTCCTTTCCTTTCTCTTCCTTCTGGAGTCTTGGACAGTCTCTTTTTAGATGTCCCAGCTTGTGACAATGAAAGCATTCAGGCTGATACTTTTCATCATCGCTATCGGTCTCCTTTACCGACTTGTTCCACTTCCTACCCTCTTCAACTCCCTTCTTCAGAAACCGTTTGAACTTCCCTTGTTTTCTGGGGTTCTTCATGAATTTTTTGAATTCCCTTACATAGAGACTTTCCTCTTCATCTTCTTCAGAGAAATCAGATGTTTTCCTCTCTTTTGAAGCCTTCAAAGCCAATCCATTTTTCTTCATTTCCTTGGGATATTCCTCGGCTTGTATCTTCAGTTCCACTTCATGAGTCTTCAGGTTTCCGATAAGACTCTCAATCTCTAAGGCGCTGATTTCATGAGATTCAGCGATAGCAGTCACCTTGGGGTTGAAGCAGGGAGGTAGAGATCGCAGTATTTTCCTCACTAGATCACCATTTGGGAAGTTCTTTCCAAGAGATCTTGATGCGTTGACGATCTTGGTGAACCTTGTGTACATGCTGTCAACATCTTCATCGATCTCCATCCGGAACTGTTCATACTCGGATTCAAGCCGGAACAGCTTTGATTCTTTCACCTGCGAGGTACCCTCATGAGTAAGTTCAAGAAGTCGCCAAATATCAAAAGCAGTTTCGCAGTTACATATTCTATTAAATTCCGTCTTATCTAACGCACAGAATAGAGAGTTCATAGCCTTGGCGTTATTAATACATCTAAGCTTGTCCGCATCATCCCACTTATCGCGCGGTTTTTCAAGAACGACTTCTCCAACCGTGGTAGTGGGTGTGGTGTACTTAGTCTCTATCATGGCCCATACGTCCATGCTGTGCGTCATCAGAAAGATTTTCATCCTTGTCCTCCAGTGACTATAGTCACTACCCATAAAGAGTGGAGGGCGACTCACACCTTGTCCCTCAGTGAAAGCATGCACTGGGTTGGCCATCTTACTTCAGGTGGTTAAGCCTATTCGAAGTAAACCCGCTCTGATACCACTTGTTGGATCCGGAGGCCAACCTTAGAGGGGGGGGGGGGTGAATAAGGTTTTATAAATTTCGCTTGAATAAACGGAATCTTGACGTAAACCACACCACAAGTGAAGATTTAAAACACAAGTATTAAATTCAATAACAATCAATTTCATACAAGTACAAGATGAATGTTTTACAGTACGATCTTCATGACGTCGAAGATCAAAGACGAAGAGAAGAAAACTTTGGGTTTTCTATACCGACCCAAAACCCGGACTGGCTCTTCACTTTCTCCCCGAAAGGTCTTAGAGCCGCTCTTCACCTCCACACCCGGAAGGGTCTTAGAGCACCGCTAGATCCCCGATCCAGACGCCCCAAATCCCGGGACGATTTTCCACGGAATCCAACCCGGATTCCGACGACCTTCTCCGGTCGATTTCTCTTACCACTTACGACAATAGAAGAAGAAAAAGATACAAAAAGAGATTACAAAATATATTCGTTAAAGTTTAGGTTCTCCCTCTTGAGAAGTTCTCTGGATGGATCTACGGCCGGTGCTTGTGATCTTCGATGGAAAGCACCCGGTCGCTAGACGTAGACGATGCGAAGCCTTGATCGCCGGAGTTCTTCGATCTCGAACGGGAGGAAGAAACCTTGCCTTTTCTTTGACGAAGACGAGTAGAACGGACGTAGGAAGACGGCCGACCTTGGTATTCCTGGAGCACTTCGTCAATAATCTCTGGAGGCTTAGGTCTTGAAGAAACGGCGCTGCTTTTTATACGTCTTGGAGAAAATAGACTACCCCCTGCGATAACTCTATCGCCGGGCAGTAGGTTCGCGCGTAACGCCTGCCAGCTGTCTCCACGCGTCTCCCGAAACGGCAACTATGACTGCTCATTAAGGAAACTGCCGTTTCAAGAAAGCTATCGCCGGGCGGTAATGGTTACCGCGCCCAGTCAGAGCGATAGCGCCATTTCGCCAAATAATTCTACCGCCTGCGACACGACTATCGCCTGACGGTTTCAAGAGAGCTATCGCCGGGCGGTAATGGTTACCGCGCCCAGTCAGAGCGATAGCGCCATTTCGCCAAATAATTCTACCGCCTGCGATAAGACTATCGCCTGAGCGGTAGGTACCATCGTCGACGATCAACCCCTTGACGCACGTCGACCGGATACTGCCGGCGGTAGCGTCCTGTCGCCGGGCGGTAGCATTTGATTGTCGACGATCCTTCCTTAGCTGATGATTGGGCCGTCGACCATCGAACCGATATGCGTCGATCGAGATGTGTACCGCCGGCGATAGCTCCTTACCGCCGGGCGGTAGCGTCCTTTTGAAGATCTTCTCCTTTCCTTTCACCTGTCAGCCTGCACACTCTATCACACAACCAATCTCATCAAATACAAGCAGGGAGTTGATATTCTCAAACCTAAGGAGTGTGAAACCATGTTCCAACAGTTTCATCACCTAAAATCACAAAGTGCACTTTTGATCTAAATGCCCCTTAATGGGCAAAATTAGGGTTTACTCATTTACTGACCAAATAATCTCCAAATGAGATGGAAATTTTTACAGAGCCTTATAATGACCCTAAGGGCCCTCCACCAAAGTTTTGGTGAATTTGGAGGTCATTAGACCCCTTTGAGCCATACCAAGATTATTAAATGTTTACAAAAACTATAGGAAAAGGTTCTCCAAAAATTCTCATTTTTGGATACTTTATAGGTATATGCCATATAAACCCCCACCGAAAATTTCAGGTCATTTGAGAGTCTGGATTGATGGTGGCACTCAAAATGGTCTCTTACCTAGCCTAGGGACACCTTTCACCAAAATGGGTACTCTGGTATGACCACTTACCCATATTGGATGAAATTAATTTTAAATTAAAGTAAACTCTAAGAACTACAACTTTTATGTTCACAACTCTTTCTGTTGGAGGTCTTAAGTATTTTTAATAAATAGAAAAATTAAATGCTAAATCTGTGACAGAAAAGAAATTAAAATAACCCAACTATAGCTTTATACAAAATACTATTCCACACTAATCTTGAAGCATAACGGGCGGCATCCCTTCATCTCCTACCTCTAGCTGACGGCTAGGATTCACCCATCCTTGATCCATTTCTTCTTGCTGCCGCCGGACACCCAACTGCCTCCCTGACCGGCCACCGCCACCACCACCTCTATCAAGGTGGCGGCTATCGCCAGGCGGCGGCACAGCCGCCGGATGGGATTTTTCCGACGAGCCCGAAAATGGAAATTTCATGGAAAAACCATGAAAATCAAAACTTCAATCGGGCTCAATTGAGCCCGATTCTCAATCCTACTGAATCCTAAGATTTATCCACAGAAGAAGAGGAAGGGGAGGACCTCAATCGCAGCTTGGAGGCGTGCTGATCGACGAGAGGCCATTGCGATGGCGACGGTGGTCAGAATTCTGCAACTGTACAATGGAAGGCCTCGATTTCCTCAGGCAAGGGGTGTAAACGACTCCTTGGAGTCTTGTGATGGATCTTAAAGGGAGAAATGGGGAAGGGGAGTGGACAAACATCAATGGCCTTCAATGGGGGGTTCGGCCAAGAGGTGGGGGAGGTGTAACTACCTTGAGGAAGCTTGGAAACTGCTGGAAACTCCTCCTCTTCCCCATGGGAATTGAATTCAGCCAAAAGTGGTGGGCTTTGGCCTTCCCAAGACATGAATGGCCCTTCTCCTCCTCTTTCTCTTTCCTCCATTAACCCTAAGTTGAGCTTTCTCTCTCCTAGTCTGCATGGCATATTTGATCATCATGCTAACCCTATATACAGCCCACTAAACTGATGAAATTGGATTCGGGGGGGGGGGGGGGGGGGGGGGGGTGGTTAGACCAAGTGGCTAGTGGATCCAAGCTTGGGTTAGCCCTTTTTGAACTAGGTTTGACTTGACCTAGCCTAGGGTTGACTTTGGTCAAATTGACCTTTTAGGCCACCATCAATGGGTCCTTGGTAACCCATTGGCCTCCCATAGGGTCTAGGTAGGGATGGGTAGGGTTCACAGGGCACCTTGTAGGTCACATGACCCATATTAAGGGCACTTTGACCATTTTAGGGTTTTAGTTGACTTGGGTCAACTTACCCTCTAGGGTGGACCCAAATGGGTCCTTCGTGACCCATTGGTCTCTCTCTAGGATTACGAGGGCATGGGTGGGGTCCACTTTGCTTAGGTAGGGTCAATTAACCCTGTGCAGGCCAGTTTGACCCATTTAGGGTTTGGGTTGACCTTGGTCAACTCAGGCTCTAGGGTTGACCATGATGAGTCCTTAGGGCCTTAACATGGGTTGGAGAGATCATGGTGAGGTCTTGGAGTCATGGTGAGGTCCCCTGGTCACCCTAAACTAAGGTTTAGGAATTTACTATTTGCAGACCATAATGCTCCTATCCACACTACCAGGCCCACTTTACTTTTTCTTGGGCTTCCTAGGGTTTTGTCATGACAAACCACTCCTAGGGGTCTAGTTGGAAATGGGATGTTAGAAAAAGTGGCAAAGGGAAATTTTTCGGATATTATTAGCGATATCCGACGAATTCGTCGAGTAAAGGGGCTATTCGTCGAGTATTGATATATGACACTCGACGCACTCGACACAAGGATTTGGAGAAATGGTTAAGTGGAATTCGTCGAATATCACTAATGATATTTGACGAATTCATCGAATATCTTTTATGGAATTCGTCGAGATAGAAGTTCGATTTTTAGCCAAGGGGAATTCATCGAATATCACTAAGGATATTCCACGAATTCGTCGATTATCACTTTGGCAATTCGGCGGGAAGAGTGACGAATTCTTTGAGTATACCCAGCTATATCCGTCGATTCGTCGAGTATGAAGCCCTATACTTACCAAATTTTACTTGTGCATTTTTCAGCCACGGAAGATTCGCTGTCTTGTACAGGTGGGCTGAACTGGGATTCTTGTTGCGTGTGGCTCGATTTCCTTAAACCGATTTAGTCAAGGAAGACACATTATGGGCGGTCCAATACAATGACGACACGTAGCAGGTCAATTAAAACCAAATACATATTATATAAGAGAATGAAAGCTAAACCCTAGCCATTACTCCCTAAACCCTATCCGTCACATCTTGCTGTGCGAAACCGATGGGAGAGGAAGAGGAGAATGCTGACATCGCAAGAGCAGATCTTCCCCTTTCTACGGAAACGATACCGTAGGAGAACCACGACGCCAAGAAGGACAACGAGATCCATGGTCGGAACGTCCGGAAACGAGGTGTCCTTCCAACCCTCTCCCTTGGTGCTAGATCTTTAGTTTTTTCTTGGAGAGGTGTCGACTCAAAAGAGTCTTGACTTGCGAGATGAAGTTTTCCTAGGGAGAGATAATTCTTGGACTTGTGTCCTAGAGATTTGTTGTCTTCAACCTTTCCTCCCTTCGTTGTGATGAAGATGGACTTGGTTATGTGAAGAAAAATGGTTTTGTGAGGGTGAATAAGGGAGGAGGAAAATCTATTTTAAGTTTTGGATAAGCGGTTAGACGAGGAAGATGAACCGATGTCGTTCGCCTTGCCTTAAGAAGCGTGAAAAAAAAAATTCTATGCGTTGTGATCGTCAAGGTCTTTTTCGGCTATGTTTTGGCTAGATAACGGCTTTTGACTTAAAAAAAAGTTGTAGCACCTGAAAATACCTTTCCAACACATGGTTACACGTTTTCATATGAGGTCTGTAGCTTTGGCAAAGTCCAGTCGAATTTACTGATATGATACACGTGCAAAAATCTATTTTCTGTACCCAACCGTCTTTAAGGAAGATTTCAAGTACCTTATGGTCTGATTTTGGTGATGGACCAAATACCAGAGTTGTATTACTTGGAAATACCTTTTCAACGGATGGTTACACACTTTCATACTATTCTGGTGGGCATGGGAATGTGCGGTCAAAGTGGTTGTACAGTCGAGTACTGTGTACCAAATATTCTCGGATTGGTGTAGTATTGGGCTTGGTTTGAGTAAAGATATTGTAAGAATAAATGTTGAGGTTTTGGTGACCTGGGTCCTATGCAAACGTGATAAACAATTGGTTGGAGAAACATAAATGAGCTTGATTGTAATTCGGAAATGGCATAGGTTTTGAAAGAGGTTGTGATGCTCCATAATTTAAGGGAGTAACATATAATTATGTGTTCCAGTAAATGAAAGGGATGAACTATCTTTATTATGATGTGATTACCATGGTGGGAGTATATTTGATTAACAAATTCCCGACCCTTGAAAGTAATTGGAAGAGGTTGGAGCAAGTCCATTAGAGATGATAAGGAATGGAAAGTGTAAGTGGTCCATTGTGTAGGGTTGTGTTTTCCTATAGGTAGTGTATGTGTGTTGCCGCACTGGAATTATATGCCGACAAGGGTCTCGGTGTGGAGCCCTTGAGTGTTGTTGAGCATTTCTTGGTAACGATGCGATGTGACACGTCTGGTGCACATGAATGTTGATGGAATGCCTACGTGAATTTGCATGCGGTTTGAGTTGACATGCGGTGTCATAATCCTTGGTTGAGGATAGCGTGGCAGGTCTACGGGCTCGCCAGTCGTCACACCGATGGAAATTGACAAATATACTTTGGGCGATTGGGCTTGGTCCTTAGTGCTCACTTCCGAGGCTCCTTCCGTACCAAGTGGACGGTTGGGCTTGGTCCTTTGGTGATACGTTAGGCTCCTTCCATGCCACGATGATAAGTCAGTCTGGCTTGGTCCTCATGCACAGCTACCCGAGGATCCTTCTGAGACATAGTACGTTGAGAGCTCCGCTATTATGTTCTTTGCGTTGAGGAGTATGGAGGCCTAGGTTTTGTCGTCTGGATGTCGGCCTAGTAGTGGAGTGCCTGATCCACTATCATCGTCTAGGCACGACGGTTGATGCCTGAGAGGTAAGCTTCGTGCATGAAAGGGGGAAATTTAAGTCTGTGTCAACATAGAAGATGCATGTGTGTGTGGTCATGGGTGAGTCATCATGATGCATTCATATCATTTGATTGCATCGCATAAGATCCTTAACATAAAAGTTCTATTGGCACTCTCATATGATAAGTTACTTTACTATTGAACCGACCCTTAACTTAAATGTCTGTATGGGCATTCATATATGTTTAGTTACTTCCCTATTGTAGATCAATAAGCTTAAAAGGATTATTATAGCTTGTGTGGAAATGTTTGAATAGATTGCTTATAATATTGTATTATATTACTTCTATTGCTACTCATGACATATATACTTTCTCCACCTGCTTGTACTACTATTTTCTATATATATTATACCCTTGTCCTTTCTCCGCCCGGTGCCTAAGAGTCGCCGGGGGAGCGGATGAGATAACCACTTACTCTTTTGACTAACGGTTGCTACGTCTTCCTTTTTAGGAGGAAACCCCGCAGATAGAGCAGCAACAGATTTTGCAGGAGGACAGCCAGGCCAGGACGATAGGGCCTGAAGTGACGGTGTCTTCGCTACCGTCAGTTACTGATGTGAGATTTTGAGAGATTCATATTGTAGCCTTTTGGACTTTGTACAATGATATTATAGAAGCCTTGGTTGCTTCTTTTATTTGTTGTACTTATGGACTTATACACAAGTGTGCTATTTTGACTTATACTTTTTCTTTATGATGGGTTGACATTGATATTATGATTAGCCGGCAGGATAGGAATCGTGTAGTATAGGTTAGCTCGTGTGCTAACACTACCGCATTGTAGCTGTTCTAGGCATAAGAATCTCCTCGGCCGTGCTTTGTTTTCCGGGAGTGGGGGGGTCTTATAAATAGTATCATCTTGCTACAATCCTGTACTAAAGAAGTCATCGAACAATGGTGCCACCCCCGTTTAATTTGTCAGTTTGGGGAAAAACTGACTTAGTGGAAGCAGTGGTGCGCCCATATGTAATTCACACTAAGTATGTCCAATTCTGACCCTACGATTAGCAAACCTGACGTTAGGATTGTACCTTATGTGTAGATTCCAACGCATGTAGAACTAGTGACGGGCTCTCCCGCCCCTATTGTACCCACATAGTTTCAATTGTCGGAGCTAGGAAAGACTCTCACGGCTATCTTAGATGCCTTTAGGTCCCAACAGGCAGTGGTGCAACAACAAGCACCAGGCTCCAACTGGTTGAGCACCTTTCGAGCTCTCTCTCTGCCTGCCTACATTGGGACGGAGTGGTTTGTTCGCACTGAGGAGTGGCTCGACACGGAGCAAGAATTACTGGCGGGGGTCAGATGTCCAACCATTATGGCCGTGACCCTAGCAGTCTCAGTCCTACAGTTGTATGCAAAGACGTGGTGGAAGTCCCTCATGGGTTCCACTTTCCAGGGCCGAGTTTATACGGACATCAGTTGGACCGAGTTCTCTGGATCTTTCTTGGAACATTTCATCCTATCGACTGCTAGAGATAAGCTCGAGGAAAGATTCATGCAGCTGAAGAAGGGATCCAAGTCAATTACTGAATATCTGCGGGAGTTTCAGAATCTAGCTAGGTTTATTAATGCCTACGAGATGGATGATCGAGGCTATGCAAAGTGATTTTACAAAGGCATGCGAGATCCCCTGAGGCAAGCACTTTTTTTATACCGTACTCGAGCCTAGCGAAGATTATCAACATGGCTAAGAGATTGGAAGTGGATCACTTGGGGGTCAAGGCTAGTAATAAGAGACCTGCTGAGGGAATAATGGAGGTTGACCCCAATTATAGGAGGAGGAAGGAAAACAGAGGAAGAGGAAACAATAGAGGCAGAGGTCGCTTCTGTAAGAACTTTAAAATGGAGCGTCCGGACCCGCAGCCAGCTCTACCTTCACCGCAATAACTATACCTGCAGCTTAAGGAGCAGAATGAGAGAATTTGTTTCTAGTGCAACTAGCCGGGCCACATCCGACACTATTGCCCACAGCTAGGTAAGAATACTCCCCCTGCTCCTCTTATGGCAGGCCCACAAGGGCGAGGGCATGTGCGTGGTTGAGGATGAGGTCCATGAGGAAGAAATCCCGGACCTACTTGGGATCAGGTGCTTGCGTTTGACATGACGCAAGATAGGAATACTCAGGAGGTGATTGCTGGTATGTCGTGATTTGATTAATATATTATAAGCATTTCCTTTCAATTACCTGGGATATGCTAAGAGTCTAGATTTGAGTAGTTATAACTTATACTTATGCACCGTGATCGTTTGTTGGAAACAAGCCTATACTCTATTCGATACCGGTGCCACACACTCATTTGTGTCGACAGAATTCGTTAAAGTCCTAAAAGAAGTGAAATACTTCACCGGTATTGCTCGGAAAGTACGCCTCCAAGATTGCTCTGAGATGACTGCAACCGCCAAGTGCCAATTGGAGATACTTCTTGGAGAAAACCTTTGAAACCCCTGCAACAGTATTGAGAATACCAGAATTCGACCTCATTATGGGCATGGTATGGTTGGATTGGCACTATGTCAGAAATGATTATGCGGAGAAGCGAATTTCCTTGAGACATGGGAACTCTGAAGTCATCTTTCAAGGTATTAGATTCGTACCTCGTATGTTATTATCTTCAATTCAGGCCTTAAAAGACCACATGAAGGGGGATTATGTCTACATAATTTGTTTCGAGTTGAAAGAGATGATAATAGATATGAAAGATGTGCGAGTGGTACGGGATTTCCCTGAGGTATTTGCCGAGAAGTTGTCGGGATTACCCCCGTGTCTAGAAGTGGACTTTCAAATCAAGTTAGTACTGGGTGCTAAGCCATCTCCAAGACCCCTTATCGTATGCACCCGAAGGAACTTGTCGAGTTTAGTGTTCAGTTGCGGGAATTAGTAGAGTCTGGTTTCATTTGCCCCAGTTCATCACCTTGGGGAGCCCTTATTCTATTTGTTAAGAAGAAGGACGGAACACTACGGTTATGTATAGATTACCTGGAACTCAATTGTTTAACTGTGCGGAACACTTACCCTCTACCCCGAATCGATGAGTTATTCAATCAGTTGGTAGGAGCACATTGGTTTCCAAGTTGGATCTGTGGTTGGGGTATTATCAATTGAGGATATAAGAGGAGGATATCTAGAAAAGGGCATTTAGCTCAAGGTATGACCTATACAAGTTCATCGTGATGCCGTTTGGGCTCACGAACTCCCCTTCAGTATTCATCAGTATGATGAACAAAGTGTTTGAGCCATACCTAGATGACTTCGTCATTTTCTTCATCGATGATGTTTTAGTCTATTTGAATATAGAAGAAGATCATGTTGAAAACCTAACCTTAGCGCTGAAGAAGTTAAAGGAGCATTCCTTGTTTGCCAAATTCAGCAAGTTTTAATTTTGGCTACGGGAAGTTGCCTTTTTCGGCCATGTGATCCGTGGTGTCGGACTAGCTGTGGATCTAGCAAAGATGCGGGCAGTGAAGGAGTGGTCGCCTCTGAAGTCAGCGGCCGATGTGTGAAGTTTCCTTGTACTTGCTGGTTATTATCGCATGTTTGTGAAAGGATTCTCAAATATTGCTCTTCTTCTCACCACCCTGACAAAGAAGGGTGTGCCTTACGAGTGGACACCTCGTTGTGAAGCTATCTTCCAAGAACTGAAAAATAGGCTTACCTCTACACTCATCCTAGCCCTTCCGTCTGGGAAGGCAGGATTTCAAGTATACACTGACGCGTTATATCAAGGGATGGGAGCGGTACTAATGCAACGTGGGCATGTGATCGCTTATGATTCGAGTAAATTGAAGATGATTGAAGCCAATTACCCAATTCATGATTTGGAGTTGGGGGTCGTGGTGTTCGCCTTGAAGGTTTGGAGGCACTATCTTTATGGCATCCACTGTGAGATATTTTCAGATCATAAGAATTTAAAGTATGTTCATACTCAAAAGGAGCTGAACTTGAGACAACGATGGTGGTTAGAATTTTTGTGCAATTATGAGTTTACCTTCTACTGCCACGCCGAAAAAGCAAACTCCATGGCCGATGCATTGACCAGAAAGGTACCAGAATCGAGCCCTGAGTCTCGATTGATGAGTATAAAATTAGCTCGGATGCTCGAGGAAATGGAGATCACATTGGTGTATAAAGATCATTTTGAGGAGTATACTGAATATTTATCTGCTATGAGTATGATATGTGACATCCAAGATCGAATTCGGGCAGAGCAAGGGAAGGATGCTACTCTAGCTCTTGTAATTAAGTCAATTGAAGTTGGAACTGCTGAGCAATACACAATAAAGGACGGGCTTGTCCATTTGCGTGACAGAAAGTGAAGGTGGAGTGCAAGAGTCTCGGAGGATTATTATAGTCGTTGCCCATTCTCGAGTGGAAGTTCGAGGACATCTCTATGGACTTCATCCACGGATTGCCTCGCTCACACTCTAGGAATTCATTTTTGGTAATCGTGGATCGCCTGATAATGGTGGCCAGGTTTATCCCTATGAAGGAGGCACATGTTGATTTTTTGGTGCGCTTCTTTATGGAGCAGTTTGTACGGTACCATGGCATGCCAAAGACAATTATTTCTTACTTGGATTGTCGTTTCACCTCCCAAGAATGGAAGGCAGTACAGACATAATTGGGTTCACACCTTACCTTCAGCACAACCTTTCATCCTCAGACAGATGAGCAGTCTGAAAGGACCATCTGAACCTTGGAATATCTATTAAGATTTTGTGTGCTAGATAGAGGGGAGCCGTGGGAAAGGCTCTTACCCCGGGTAGAATTTTCAAATAACAACAGTCACCAGACCCGTATTGGGATGGCACCCCATGAAGCCCTTTATGGGAGAAGGTGTAGAACTCCCTTGTCATGGGTACAAGATGAAGAGCAGCAGGATTTGGGAATGGAGTATATTGACAATACAGATGCTATTTTTAGATTAATGCGGGGCCACATGCTTGAGGCTCAGAGTCGACAGGCTAAGTATTACACCTCAAAACACCGAATGGTGGAATTTCAAGTGGGTGATAAAGTGTTCCTGAAGGTCCGGCTGATGCATAGAGTGTCGCAGGTTCCTGCTATGAAGAAGCTCAACCCAAGATACGTTTGGCCTTATGATCTATTGGAAAGGATTGGCCCTTTGGCCTACCGGTTGGACCTGCAACCTGAGCTAGAGAATTTTAACTATGTATTCCATGTGTTATCATTATGGAAGGCGCTATTATGGCTCGACCAACATGTCCTCGCCACAGATGGAGTAGTGGCGACGGATAGGTCTGTCCGACTAGAGATGGTGCTGATAGTGGACACCGAGACAAGGAACTTGAGTTGGAAAAGTGTACCTTTGGTTAAAGTGCAATGGCTTAATGATGCGCTAGCTGTAAGACTACCGTTCACAGCCAAGTCATAATAATGGGGAGTAGCATCCTCGAGTATCGATCTCTCGCGGAGCGCAAGTAGGGAGCATGGGTTTTAACATTTAGAGAAATGAGTGCAAGTGCTAAGCGAACAAGGGGGGTTTCGATTTGGATTTCTTATGCTAGAACAATATGAACTAGCGCGGGTCGCCTTCACCGCATTGCCCGGATGAATTACTCCGAATAATAATAGCGAAAGTGAAAGAACAAATAAGGGTCGTAAACACCTCTTCTCCGCGCACACTTCTAGCAAAGGGTATAATAGCTCAAACACACCAAAGATTAAAGCATCATTAGCAAACTAAGATGAAACTCAAGAAAAATCAATGTTATCAAGCTACAAGTTTACTAGCATAGGTTCAGAACATGACAAGTTTAGTAAAAGTGAAGAAATACAACCGAGCGCACGAAAGCTCTCCAAGATTCTCGGCCTGAAGCGAAGGTAGTCAATCCTCGTCCTAGCTCGATCTTCGGAAGGCGCCTGGGATCCAGAAGGGTTGTCACTTCCTTCTTCTAACCATCCTCTTCGTGGTTGCTAAGTCGGATTTTAACGGAGGACTTCTCAAGTACAGCAACAAGTTGCTCAGATGGTAGCTTGGAGTTTGGAGAAGATGACGATGGTCGGAGACGGAACTTTTGCAAGCTTTTGGAGGAGAAACGGTGGCTGGAAGATCTTCCCACAGAGGAGAGAGAGAATGACGGCTGGAGGGACGAGTTCCCGCTAAAAGGAGCGGAAATGGCGGGGGAAAACAGAGATGTCTCGTTACAGAAGAAATCTGCGGCTTAAATAGTAAAAGTCAGAAAAAAAATGGTCACGCACGGTCTGGCGCACGACCGTGCGTGAACTGTCTGATATTAATATCCAAAAAGCGCCTGAGGAAGAAGAAGCATTGACCCGTGCGTTTTAATCATGCACGGGCGATTCCGCCCGTGCGTTAAGGAAACCGCATGGGTAACGACAAAAATCACAAAATGCAGGAAGCAGAGTGTAATCGTGCATTTTACGCGCATACGGGCGATTCTGCCCGTGCGTGAAGAAGATGCACGACCAACCACAGAACAGAGAAAAATAAGAATCCTATGTCAGCGTAAACCCAAAAATGTAGACACATGTTCGACTTAAGCGAGATTCCGTAGGACTTCGGGTACCGTCAGATTTACCCAACGAGAAAGACTATCCAACCTCCCGACTCGAGCAATATGAATCTAACAGCTGTCTACACATATCCCTAAGTTACCGTCAGATTTAAAACGGATTCACCAATTCTTGAGTAGAATAAAAAGAATTTATGCAATTAGAGAAATATAAAACTACAAGCATGTAGAAAAATTAATTCTACTCTAATTTCTACACGAGATGGGAGCACTTGACTAGGAACACAACAAGGCCAACATTTTACTCCATCTCATAATCCTATGTCAGCATGGCATTTTTCCTAAATCTAACGAAAAAAGCAAGCTTGACTTGCAGCGCGCAAAAAGTTATTTACGCACTCATGTTGGTGCAATGATGCAAAATGCAATGAACTAAACATATAAATTAAAAACACCTACAGGTATGCAAATGAAGTGAAAGTGCAAAGGTAACATCGACAAGCTCTCCCCCAGACTTAAGCTAAGAAGCACAACTTAATATGTTGAAGTAAAAATAAAAATAAGATAAGGGGAGAAGTTACCCAATGCTTAGAAGATGAGCATACCAGAAGATTGGCAGTAAACTTGATCAATAAGCTCATGGCCCAGACAAAATAACATGCAAGATCCACGTCTCCAAACAAGCAAATAATAGGCTTGCACACTCAAAAAGCTAAATAAACAAATTAAACGCAGTAAAATTTGGTTGTCTCCTAGAAGCCCTTTTCTTTACCATCCTTAAGGTTGAACAAATACCTCTATTAACAGTTTTATAGAATGTTCATGTAACAAAAGTTTAATACGCAGAGAAAAAGAATTCAAAGTCACACACAGCATTAAGCAAAAATTAAAAATAACAGCATCAAGAAAAAGGGAGACGACCCCGGAGATCCCACACTCCTCAGCTAAACGCTGATTTGTGATAGATCCTGTAATGCCCCGAAACTCAAAAGAGCAAGGGGCAGCATTTTTAGGCGTGTTTGGGCCTTGGTAAAGGTCACACGGCCTTGGACACGGGCGTGTCCCAGGGCCGTGTCAGGTGCATGTTCGACGACTCGCCGAGCACTCAACGATTTTCACTCAACGAGCGTTTAGTGAGGGAACACGGCCTGACACACGAGCGTGTTAGTGGAAGTGTCCTGCTCGCGCAGTTTGCCGGTTTGTGCTGAGGGAGTTACATGGCCTCGGACACGGGCATGTCCCAGGGCGTATCTAGCACACGATATGTAATACAGGCGTGTCACATTGCCGTGTCGTGCTCGGGACGTGTTTGGTCCCGTGTCATTTGAGGCACACGGCCCATGATACGGGCGTGTCACTTGGAATACGGGCGTGTTCCTAGCCATATAACATGCCGTGTCATGGTCGGGATTTTCCTGAATGACGGCGAATGAGTTACACGGCCTTGTACACGGGTATGTCGCAAGCCGTGTTCGGCCTAGGAAGTTTATTTTCTGGGAGAATCGTGGTCGTTCGTTTCCTAACCTTGGGATTTAACGGTTCAGGCCTCTCCATCCGAGGGTTAGGGCCGGGATTGGGGGTTTAAACCCTCAATCTTCATTGGACACTCTCTTTCTAAGTTCTAGAGAGAAGGGAGAGCAAGGAGGAAGAAGGAGGGAAGATCCGGTCATTGGAGGAGATTCGGAGCGCCAAATCGCAAACCAAGTCCAAGTCTACGGAGGCGAGATCATCGCGGTGTTTTTCATCCATGTAGATTTCCATGACGCCGAAGAAGAATGTTAGGGTAACGATTCTCTACTTAAGCATGTGAAGCTCTTCTTCTTTAGCATAGGGATAACCCGCTCCCGCGAGTGTGCGGCGAGTTTGCGGTGTTCCTTGGGGTAGATATGTAAAGCCCCCCTTGTTTGCATTTAGAGTCCAAAATCGAGAAACGGACATAAGTATGGTGTGTGAAGCCTACCCGGACATGTTGGTTTGGATCGGTGATGTTTTGTTATGCATGTTTAGCCGGAGAAGAATCCGTGCCTTTGGTTGTTTTTGGGTTTCTAAGTGGTAGATTGCAGCAGGGATCCTTGGGGATTAACCCCAAGGCGTACCCGGAAAACTTGGCAGAAACGCATTTCTGCCATCTTGGCGGCCTGGGAGCCAGCTTTGAACATAACTGGGTTATGTTATTGTGTGAACGAATTTGGGATCTGGCGAAGTTTGACCCATGCGCTTGTCTTAAGTTTGACAGTGCGGCGTGAGCAACGGGCTTATGGAACCAGACCCGGGCTATGTGGTTTGGTGACAGATACCTGAAAAAGGGACTGGCCATTCGCATAGTCGTGCGAGTCTTAGGCTTAGGTTGGAAAGACAAAATGCTCACGAGATTTGCCGTCCAAGGGATGGTGGTGAGGCTGCGGTTTTGACCGGGTTCACCGAGTTAGTGCCCTGAGAGCACGGGGTGTGTGGTCGTGTGAGCCTGCACCTATGATTGTGTGTTTATTCACTATATTGATTGTTAAGCTAACAATTGCAGGGAAAGAGATTTGCCTCCCCGAGTTTGGGAGGGGAATCGTTATAATTTGGTTGGCTTTAGCTGACCGTTATTCTTGTTTTCCACCGTTACGGTGAATTGTGCATGCAGGTGCTGCGGAGCCGAGTGGAAAATAGAGGGACAAAGCCCATGTTGCTTATCCGGCCCTCGAAGGCCTTGTTTGTTTACTTGTTTAAATCATGTGTGGCCGACCTGCAAGCCGAAGTTTTTAAGACACTATTTAAATTTGGTGAACTATTGTAAGGCCATATGTCCAGTACTTTTGTGTATTTTGTAGTTCATTGCTACTGGGTTATGTTAGTTAACATTCATGCTTGTGGCTGGGTTCTTGCTTTCACAACTTTTTAATTGCTTCTGCTAGATGCTCTATGTAGGACGTGTGTATTGGTTGAATGGTTTCATCTAGTAACTCGTCGGTCTATCCGTGGTATATGGCGTCGGGCTCCGGTCGGACCTACTGCTATATGCTATGTGACAGATAGGGGTGTTATAATTTTGTATCAGACTACCGGTTTCGGTCAGACTTAAATGAATTCGTGGACGAATTCACATTAATGGGTGGTTAGCACATGTGTGTGCGTCATCGTTATAACATGAAAAGAACCCATGAATGTCCACTTAGGAATTAAAATACAAATGTTTGAGGAACCTGCGTGTTCTTATAATTGTTTTTTGCAATGTTGTTCGATCGCATATCGTTGTTTTGTATGACTATAGGTGACAAGGAGTGGTGCAGGGCCGTCAGAACGTCCAGTTTCTGAGGCGAGTAACGCACCAAATGATGTGTCGGTAATACCTCCTTCGGCTGAGACCATACGATTGGTAGCGGAGGCAGTGTTTGCGATGATTAACGTGCAGGCTGCGAGACAGGTGCAGTAGTCTGCCCCTGCTGTGGAGAAAGTACCGCTCCAAGAAGCGGAGCCAAGGAGAGTTGAGCAGGTTGTAGTGGAGCAAGTGTTGCCTAGGAGAGCCACGGAGAAATAGCTTAAGCACGTTATGAGCTTCAATCCTCCAGTGTTCTCGGGGACGGGAACCCCAACCCAAGTGGAGGATTGGCTCTCCAGAGTTAAGAGAGTGATGATAACTACAGAGACAAAAGAGTGGCAGAAGACCACTATTGTCACGTTCTTGTTGGACGGTGAAGCAAGATTATGGTGGGAAGGCTTGGAGTTACACCATCTGAGGGGTAGATAGCTTATAGATGTCTAGATAGAGGAACTTTCGAGGCTGTTCTTGGCATGATACCTTCCCTCGACTCAAAGAATTGCTATGGAAAATGAGTTTCAGAAGCTGGTACAAGGTGAGAGTAGCATGGATGAATATCTCCAGGAGTTTACTCGCTTAGGTCGGTATGCAAGTGCTACCTTCGCCGATGAGGAGAGAAAGACAAACCGATTCTACGAAGGTCTAATGGATGATTTGAGACTACTACTCTCAGGGCCGATGATGCAGGGTTTCCTGACCATAGTCAACACGACCCGATCTTTAGAAAAAGACATGAAGAATGTTCAGTCAAAGAAATACTCTGGTGTTATGAAGTCAGAATTCAAGGTGCTGTCTTCAAAATCTGGTTTCCGCAGGTGGAATAAGAAGGCTAGGACATCGGGTTCAACCCCTTCTTTGGGTGCCTCAGGGGAAACTACCAACCGAACCCCGGGCGCTTGTTTTACTTGTGGGAAGACGGGGCACTTTGCCCGTGACCGTTGAAGCGGATGTGCAAAGTCCGAGAGAAAGCAGGGAGCAACTTACAAGGAAAAGGGCAAGACGGTGGAGTCAACCGCATACCATTATGCTCCGACTCAACCAAGAGTCTATAATCTGAGTCAGCAGGAGGCCATCAAACAGGCAGATATGGTGACAGGTACTATTTAAATTTATAGAATGTTAGCTTTAAATATTAATACCTAGTGCTTGTTAGCTTATTACTGTTTGTATAGGCTTTGTTCTGATTAGTGATAGTCCGGCAAGGGAACTATTCGATACGGGAGCTTCACACTCTTTTTTGTCCGAAGGTTTCATATCACCCATCAGAGTCCCTTCGTCGATGGTGAAGGACAAATAGGACGTGTTGCTGCCGAATGGGTCTTCTATGCGTGCGGACAGAGTATGTGCCGTAAAGATTTGTATTGGAAGTTAGGAGTTCGACTTACTAGCGTCGTTACTTCCTCTAGTAGAGTTCGACGTAATTTTTGGTATGGAATAGCTTTCAGAGCAAAAGACATACATAGATTGCAATCGTAAGGAAGTCAAGTTGGTTTTGGGGTGGGAGACAATGTTTGCGGGATTGAAGGGGTCGAGCAATACTTTGATGTCTGCTATTCAGGTGGTCAAGACAGTCTGTGCTGGTGCAGAGCTGTTCTTTACATTAGTGGAGGCTATAAAGACTAAATCCACCTTGGGTAGTATCCCAGTAGTGTGCGAGTACCCTGACGTGTTCCCGGACAATCTTCCCGGAGACACACCTCAGCGGGAGATCAATTTCACAATTGAGTTAGTGCTAGGTGCTAAACCTCTGTCATGCTCTCCTTATAGGTTGGCAACTAAGGAGATGGCGGGGCTAAAGGTTCAACTAGAGGAGTTTTTGGAGCAGGGCTATGTGCGTCCAAGTTCGTCGCCTTGGAGCGCACCGGTCCTTTTCGTTAAGAAGAAAGACGGATGTTTGCGGCTCTGTATCGACTACAGAGTGCTGAAGAAGTTAACGGAAAAGAATAAGTACCCGATCCCAAGGATTGATGATATTTTTGATCAGTTTTTCGAGTCATCGGTGTACTAAAAATTGGATCTTAATTTCGGTTACTATCAGGTGAGGATAAGGGAGAGTGATATCCCAAAGACAGCATTCAGCACAAGGTATGGGCATTTCGAGTTTATGGTCATGCCGTTCGGGCTGACTAATGCACCATCAATGTTCATGGATCTGATTAATAGGATATTCAGGGAGTACTTAGACAAAATTTTAATCATCTTTATCGACGACATATTGGTGTACTCGCACTGCGAAGAAGATCACTTCAAGCATCTGCTGTTGGTTTTGAAGACGCTTAGGAGGAACGAACTATACGAAAAGTTCTCTAAATGTGAGTTTTGGTTATCCTCAGTGGCGTTCCTTGGTTATATAGTTAGTGGAGAATGAATTGCGATGGATCCGGCAAAGATAGTTGCGATACATGAGTGGCCTGTGTTGCCTTCGGTAGCATAAGTCCGGAGTTTTCTGGGTTTGCCGACTATTACAAGCGCTTCGTAGAGAACTTCTCGCGGGTAGCGTTACCTCTGACGACGTAGACCAGGAAATATAAGAAGTTTGTTTGGACGCAAGAGTGCGCAAAAGCTTTTGAAGAGTTGAAGATTTGGTTGACAACGGTTTCAGTGCTAAGTTCGCCGAGTGGAACCGAAGGCTTTGAGATCTACAACGATGCTTCCAGCAGTGGATTGGGTTATGTGCTGCTGCAGCATGGAAGTTTTATTGCGTATGGCTCGTGTCAGCTGAAAGTGCACGAGAGGAGTTATCCGGTCCACGACTTGGAGTTGGTGGCAATGATTTTTGTGCTAAATCTGTGGAGGCATTATTTGTACGGCGTAAAGGTCAATATTTATACCGCCCACAAGAGCCTGAAATACCTGTTTAATCAGAAGGATATTAACATGAGGCAGCGGAGATGGATGGAGTTCCTGGGGGACTATACATTCAAAATTCATTACATGACCGGGAAAGGCAATGCAGTTGCGGATGCGTTGAGTCGCAGGACTCCCGCCCAAGACAACTTGTTGTCGATTCATGATGAGCAGGTTATTCGGGAGTTGGAGGCGTCAGAGATCTGTTGTGTTTACAAGCATACTAGCGCCGAAGCGTTATTGAACTGGACGGAAGTTCAGTATGATCTGGCTGATCGGATTCGGTAGGCTATGGATTTGGATAGCAGCATGAAGGAAATCATGGATGCAGCTTCAGATGGGTTAAAATCCAAATTTACAGTTGAAGATGGACTGCTAAGGAAGGACAATCATTTGTGCGTCCCAAACGTGGGTAATTTATGGGCGGAGTTGATGTACGAGGCTCATCATACCAAGTACTCAATTCACCCAGGGAGCACGAAGATTTACCGAGATCTGAAGAAGTTATTCTGGTGGCCAGGACTAAAAAAGGATGTGGCACTGTACGTGGCAAAGTGTCAGACTTGCGCCTTAGTGAAGGCAGAGTTCCAAAAGCCAGGGGGTTTTTTGAAGTCTTTGCCTATTCCGGAGTGGAAGTTCGACGACATTTTGATGGACTTTGTGCAAGGTTTGCCATGGTCGTAGAAGGGAAAAACACCATCTGAGTGATCGTAGATCGGTTGATAAAGTGTCGCACTTCATTCCGCATAGGAAGGACGATTCGGTGGAGAAGCTTGCAAAGCTTTACGTGGATAACATTATTAGACTGCACAGTGTGCCCCGCAGTATCTGAGAGATAGAGATGGGCATTTTATGTCCAATGACTGGAGGTTGGTGCAGCAAATGTTGGGAACTAAGTTGAAGTTCAGCACAGCCTTTCATCCACCGACGAATGAGCAGACCGAGAGGGTCAACGGGACGATTTAGGACATGCTTCGCATGTGCGTCCTAGACTTCGAAAAGCAGTAGGAAGATCATTTGTACTTGGTGGAGTTTGCATACAACAACAGCTACCAAGAGAGTATACAAATGGAGCCCTTTGAGGCCCTATATTGTAGAAAATGTCGCACGCCGTTGTCGTGGTTGGAAACTGGTGAGGTAAGGTTGTACAGAAAGCAAGAGGTGGAAAGCGCCACTTCATTGGTACGAACCATTCGAGAACGTTTGCTGTCGCTCAGGATAGACAAGCTAAATACAACAATGCCAAGCATCGGAACGTGGAGTTCACGGTTTGCGATTGGGTGTTTTTGAAGATAAAGCTGTTCAAGGGGGTACGACTCTTGAAGAACCTGAGCCCGAGATACCTTGGACCATTTGAGATTCTGGAGTAGATCAGTGAAGCGGCTTATCGTCTAAGGCTATCAGAGGAGTTGTGTGGTCTACATGACGTATTCCACATATAAGTGTTGCGGAAGGCACTGCAAGAGCCTTCGCAGGTGATCGCAATTGATCAAGTACCGGTGGATGAAGGGTTAACGACAAGGGTCAAACCCGTTCGTATCTAGGACTCTGAAGTCAAGAGACTTCGTAACAAGGAGATCAGGATGGTCAAAGTCCGTTCGGATAATTGCGGTCGGGAGGAGCTCTCATAGGAACGGGAGTAGACCATGCTTGAGGATTACCCAGAGTTATTCCACTCAGGTACCATTTTTGGTTTTCTGTATCTTTTCCTTTGGTAATTTCGTGGACGAAATTCTTTTAAGAGGGAGAGTGTTGTAATACCCCGAAACTCAAAAGAGCAACGGGCAACATTTTTAGGCGTGTTTGGGCCTTGGTAAAGGTCACACGAGCATGTCCCAGGGCCGTGTCAGGCGCGTGTTCGACGTCTCGCGGAGCACTCAACGATTTTCACTCAACGAGCATTGAATGAGGGCACACGGCCTGACACACGGGCGTGTCAGTGGCCGTGTACTACTAGGGCAATTTGCATGTTTGTGCTGAGGGAGTTATACGGCCTAGGACACGGGTGTGTCCCAGGGCGTGTCTAGCATACGGCATGTGACACGGGCGTGTCACATGTCCGTGTCATGCTTAGGAAATGTTTGGTCCCGTGTCGTCTGAGGCACACGGCCCGTGACACGGGCATGTCACTTGGAACACAGGCGTGTACCAAGCCGTGTCACAGGCTGTGTCATGGTTCGGATTTTCCCGAATGAAGGCGAATGAGTTACACAGCCTTGGACACGGGCGTGTCGCAAGCCGTGTTCGGCACAAGAAGTTTATTTTCAGGGCGAATCGTGGCTGTTCGTTTCCTTATTTTGTGATCTAACGGTTCAGGCCTCTACATTTTAGGGTTAAGGCCGGGATTGGGGGTTTAAACCCTCACTCTTCATTGGCCACTCTCTTTCCAAGTTCATGAGAGAAGGGAGACAAAGAGGAAGAAGGAGGGAAGATCCGGTCGCCGGAGGAGATTCAGAGCGCCAAATCGCAAGCCGAGTCACGATCTATGGAGGCGAGATCATCGCGGTGCTTTTAATCCATTTAGATTTATATAGCGCCGAAGAGGAATGCTAGGGTAATGATTCTCTACTATAGCATGTGAAGCTCTTCTTCTTTTGCATAGGGAAAACCCGCTCCCATGAGTGCGCGGCGAGTTTGCGGTGTTCCTTGGGGTAGATATGTAAAGTCCCCCTTTTTTGCTTTTAGAGTCCGAAATCGAGAAATGGACATAACATGGTGTGTGAAGCCTACCCGAACATGTTGGTCTGGATCGGTGATGTTTTACTATGCATGTTTAGCCGGAGAAGACTATGTTCCTTTTGTTATTTTTCTGGTTTCTACGTGGTAGATTGTGTAAGACCCCCCTCCCGGAACACAAAACACGGCACGAGAGGGGTCTTATGCCCAGAACAGCCGCCTTGCGGTAGTACTAGCACTCGGGCTAGCCTGTACCACAGGACGCCTACTCTGCCGGCTATAACCAATATCAGAAAATAACTGCCAACCCAACCATAATAATATGAAAGTCAAATCCACACCAAGCATATGTCCATAATATTATAAATAAAGAAGCTACAGCAAGCTTCTAATATCAGAGTACGAGAACAAAATTGCCCCGAAGGGCTACAACAAAATCTCTCTCTCACTCACATCTGTAACCGACGGTAGCGACGGTACCATACCTTCAGGCCCTGTCACCCTGGCCTGGTTGTCCGTCTGTATAGCCTGCTGCTCCACCTGCGGGGTTTCCTCCTAAAAAGGAAGACGTAGCAACCGTTAGTCAAAAAGACTAAGTGGTTTCACATCTGCTCCCCCGCGCGACTCCTCGGCACCGGGCGGAGAAAGGAACAAGTATAATAAATATATATCAGTAGTACAAGCAGGTGAAGTATGTGTACATATCATAAATAGCAATAGAAACGGTATACAAATGAACAGGGTCTTATTTTACAAATCTACAATCTACAGCAGCAAGAGAGTATATATCTAGAACAGTAAGTAACTCAACTTATATGGGTGCCCATACAAGCATATAAGTTGAGGGTCGTTCAACAGAAAGTAACTCATCGTATAGGAGTACCCATACAAACTTATACGACGAGGGTCTTGTGTATGTAATGAAGTGCAATGCTAGGTATGCAATGCAATGACACACCCATGATCAGGCACATGCAATCGCTATGTCGACACAGACTTATAGTTCCCACTATTCGAGCAGGTAGCTAACCTCTCAGGCATCAACCATCGTGGCCAAACGGTGATAGTAGAGCGGGCATCTCCACTACTAGGCTGGTCTCCACACTACCTGGCCTAGGCCTTCATACGCCTCAACGCTAAGAACACAACAGCGGAGCTCACCTGCATACTACGGCTCAGCGGGTTCTCTCGGGTAAATATGCACCAAGATCCTAGCCCCGACTGGCCTATGGTTTGACACAGAAGGAGCCTCGGAAATTAGCACGAGGACCAAGCCCAACCGTTCACTTGGCACGGAAGGAGCCTCGGGATGTGAGCACCGAGGACCAAGCCCAACCACCCAAGGTCTAACTGTCAACTCCCATCGGTGTGACGATTGGCGAGCCCGTAGACCTGCCACACTATCCTTAACCCGGGATTACGACACCGCGTGTCGACTCACACCGCATGCAATTCCATAATTCATGGCATGGAAGGAGCCTCGGAGAAAGCACGAGGACCAAGCCCAACCATCCAACAAATACGGATGGAGCCTCGGGACGTGAACACCGAGGACCAAGCCCAACCGTTCACGTGGCACGGAAGGAGCCCCGGGACGTGAACACCGAGGACCAAGCCCAACCGTCTAATTTTATCCAACTCAACCTCATTCCCATTAGTGACGATCTACACCGCACTTGTTAACTTCCACAATGCTACCCGTAGGGAGACGACACTCTAAGCACTGGACTATCCATTCCCTTCCATCAATTCATTATACATCAGGGCCATAGTTTAATCATTTACAAATCCTTCCACATGAATTCAACATATTATAGATAATGCGCGTAATGGTGATCTACCAAATATAACAAAGCCTTTCTTTCACTTAGGCTTGATTCACATCTCGGCATAGGAATTCAAGTCCTCAAACATCAACCCTCACATTACCTCGGTGATTAACACAAAAGAATTCACCCAACCTCGAGATGGATTGCAACATCTATTCCATCGAATCCAAGTTCATATTGTAATCACCTAGAATTATATATAATCTGGTCAGCAACTTTGACTAGGGATTCCCATGGCTATAGGTATCGCCTGAAAACATACAACCACTCGTTGGAAAGGTAATTTCAAGGGCTACGACTTTCGTGTTTAGTTGAAAGCCCAGATCTGGTCACATCATACCAGAAATCCAACTCGAAGTCTGCTGCGTACAGGATACAGATTTCCTGGGCATTAACTCCCAACCGCAGCGGATTCAAACGGACTTTCCCGTGGCTACAGGTATCGCCTGGAAACTTGCAAACACTCGTTGAAAAGGTAATTTCAAGGGCTACGACTTTACTGTTTAGTCAAAAGCCCAAATCCGATACTTTCTTGCTTAAAAGTAGCCAAGAAGGTCGCTGCGTGTAGAACACAGATTCTGCACGCATCTTGAAGCAAAGTGAACGGCATCCATTCATCTTCCTCCTCAAGCGATTTTCCCCAAATCGCAACCAGAAGTTCCTCCACCCTTATTCTCCCTCTAAGGCCATTTCCTCTTCACGAGACCACCCCTATCATCACTTTGAAGCGAGGAGAGGTTGAAGATGACTAAGCTTTAGAACACAAGTTCTAGCATGGCCTTCCTAGAAAGCTTCATCTCACACATCAAGACTCTTTTGAGTCGATGTCTCGCCTAAGAATAGCTACAGATCTAGCACCAAGGGAGAGGGGAGGAAACTCACCTCATTTCCGGCGTTTCCTCCGTTGTTGGCCATGGATCGCGTTACCCTTCTCCGCGACATCTCTCGGTGCAGACGTTCTTCACGGTAAAGGCATTTCTCCTCCTCCAAAACTAGCTCCAGCAAGCCTTCCTTCAACGATCCGAACTTTTCCTCCGGCGATCTGCGATATTCCTTTCTCTCCCGCTCCCGTCGGTTTTGCACGGTGACGGCTCGGCAAAAATGATCGGGTGTGATGGCTAGGGTTTAGTTTACTCCTTTTTATATTACATGTTAGGTTATGTCTCTTCCGCCACGTGTCACTCTCTAATTGGACCGCCCAAATTAGGTTTCATTTGAAGTGATAGGTCCAAGGATCATTCAGCACGAATCCCGAAGTCCGGTTCAGTCCGCCTGTACTAGCCGGCGAATCTGCCTGGGCGAAGAAAACGCCCAAGTAAAATTCGGCGGAAATCAGTCGTCATTCTCGCGGATCGGTGAGAATCGTCAGGTCATTCTCGACGATCGGTGAGAACCGTCAGGTCATTCTCGACGAATTCGTCGGGAATCAACAATGCTTCCCGACGATTTTCCCTTAGCCATTTTACCGGACATCTGGCGTTGATTGCGTTGAGTATTCTCAGCGATACGCGACGATCGGTGGGTATTACCGGGTAGTCTCGGCGATCGGTGAGAATCGTCAGGCATTCTCGACGATTTTCCCTTAACCTACTGCAGTTCTGAGTCTGGCGGGTATCGACCACCGATACCCGTCGAATCGGCGAGTATCAACCTCCATTCTCGACGATCGACGAGCATCGACCTCCATTCCTGTCAATTTTTACTTGGCTGAGTTCCCTCATCTCGGCTACTGGTTGGGGTATCCTTGAACCCAACCCTACACTTATTCAATGCACCTGACACCTCGCGTCAGTGCACCCCGAGCCCGAGTTAAGTCTCTTGACTCAGAACACGTGCGAGGGGCCTAGCGCGAATCGGGACGTTACAGATTGCAGCAGGGATCCTTGGGGATTAACCCCAAGGCGCACCAGAAAAACTAGGCGGAAACGCATTTCTGCCATCTTGGCAGTCTGGGAGCCAGCTTTGAACATAACTGGGTTATGTGATTGTATGACCGAATTTGGGATCCGTCGAAGTTTGACCCGCGCGCTTGTCTTAAGTTTTACAGTGCGGCGTAAGCAACGGGCTTGTGGAACCGGACCCGGGCTATGTAGTTTGGCGACAAATACCTGAAAAAGGGGCTGGCCACTGGCATAGTCGTGCGAGTCTTAGGCTTAGGTCGGAAAGAATAAATGCTCACGAGATTTGCCATCCAAGAGATGGTGTTGAGACTATGGTTTTGACCGAGTTCACCGAGTTAGTGCCCTGAGAGCAAGGGGTGTGTGGTCGTGTTAGCCTGCACTTGTTATGGTGTGTTTTTTTAACTATATTGCATGTTACGCTAACAAGTGTAGGGAAGGAGCTTTGTCCCCCCGACTTTGGGGGCGAAATCGTTATAATTTGGTCGGCTTTAGCTGACCGTTATTCTTGTTTGCCACTATTGCGGTGAAATGTGCTTGCAGGTGATGCAGAGCCGAGCAGCAAATAGCGGGCCAAAACCCAAGTTGTTGATCCAGCCCTCGAAGGCCTTGTTTGTTTCCTTATTTAAATCTTGTGTGGTCGGCCTGCGAGCCGAAGTTTGTAAGAAAATATTTAAATTTGGTGAACAATTGTAAGGCCTTAAGGCTAGTACTTTTGTATATTTGTAGTTCAATCCTACTGGGTTATGTTTGTGGACATTCGTGATTGTGGTTGTGTTCTTGCTTTCACAACTTATTAATTGCTTCCACTAGATGCTCTGTGTAAGACGTGTGTATTGGTTGAATGGTTTCATCGAGTAACTCGTTGGTCTGTCCGTGGTATATGGCATCGGGCCCCGGCCGGACCTACTGCTATATGCTATGTGACGGATTGGGGTGTTACAGATCCCCCCAAATGCACGGGATAAGGAATAAGTGGAGGCTTTAGGGCCCAGGGAAAACAAAACTCCCCTGTACCTAGCCTCCTCCTTCCCGCGTCGGTGGGCAAAATCTGATGCTTTGAGCATAAGAAGCTCTTTTCATTTAATAGTAACAGAAGGGGATCGCCTGGGTTGTATACCCACCCCAACCTTATCAGCATCATGCCTATCTTTCTTAGCAAGGGGCATCCTTTCCTCTCCCGCGGCGGGTTAAAGATCATCCCATGTCACCTGTTTAATAGTATTACAGCATTCATTCAGCTTAATATCAGTTTTCAAATCTATTTCATGCACACTCCCAATAGTCGTGCACAGCCCTCATTTCTTTTCTCCCGCAAGTTTTCCACGTTTAACAATTCCTCCTTCACTTCTACTTTAGCAATCAGCAGCACATGTATTTCTTACATAGCCCGGTCTTGCTTATCCAGCATAACATCTGTCTCATCAGCGCTAGCTAAATCATAAGATAGTGTAACATTTAATTCCAACAAATTTTTAGATTCACTCAGTATTAGAGTGGGAAGTGATGGCGATAGTGACAAATCAACCTTGGAAGCCAAGGTGATGCCACATTAAAGCTCAGCGTCGCTTCACTAGCTTTCAGGAATGGAACCCCAAGAATAGGCATTGAATTATTACCTATGGGACCCAACACCTGGAAGTCAGTGACAACCATTGACCCGTTAAGTTTCACTTCCACCTCTCTAATCACCCCATCGGTTTTAACCACCGACCCATCAGCTAGCAGTAGCGATTTCTAGGTATCAGTTTCGACATTTAGATTAAGCTTCTCAACATCTTGCAGAGCAAGAATGTTGCATGACGAACCTGAATTGCAAAGTGCCACCGTTTCAATCTCATTAATCACGCACTTCACAACCACCTCATTAACATTGCACTCCTCTACTTCCCCAACGCTCTTCCCTTGCTCACGGGGATTCTTTTATGTGTCGCTTGGGAGCGCACCACGAGTGCGCTCGGAGAACACTTGGGCAAGCTTCCCCAGCTGTGTCTCTTAATTTCTCATAGAAGTAGTTTGAGTGGCCATGTTAGATTAGGTCATCTCAACAAACCTTTCCATCATTTCTTCTAAAGCGCTTTTGCGCGTCCCTTGCATGTTTTGATTGTAACCCACCTGAGGTGGTCACGGTTGGCTACAAGAGGATTGAGCATCGAATTGATGCTGGCCGCCCTGCAATCTTTGACCAGGGGCGTTTTGTTTCCACGAGAAATTCGGATGATTTCTCGCATTTTGGTTATAAACATTATTATAGGGCGCATCACGGTTTTGATTGCTTATGAAATTAACATTTTCGTCAAAGGTTATACCTGCCGGGTCACTACTATGCTCCCCCACAGTGCACTTATAAGTCGGTGCCCAGGGTTTCGACAACCTTGGCACGAGATGTTAAAAATAGGCGCTGGCGGCGGGGCAGATCTGGTAAACATCACTTTTCTTTCCAAAGAAGGATGACATGGTTCAGCATGTTGCACCACGACGTTCACATCGAACAAATTTTTATCCCCGCTTGAGGCATTCCTTCCAGCGGACCAATAAGTGTTGTGGGAGGCCGTATCTCTTAGAAGCCTCAACGCTTCCTCGGGAGCCAAATACATAATCGTTCCTCCAACAGCAGCATCGGTCATCGCCCGTAAATTCAGTTCAATGGCAAAATAAAATATCTCTACAAAGTTCCAGGGCTCATAGCCGTGTTACGGACACTGGCGCTACAAATCGGCAAACCTCTCCCAGGCCTCAGAAAGGGTCTCATGATCCTTGTGTTGAAACATGGCTATCTCCCTGTGTGCATTAAAAATCTTATCGACAGGATGAAATTTAGCCAAAAAATTGAAGACAGGGCTTCCCAAGTTGTTGTTGTTCCTAGAGAAATTGTATGCAGCCAAGTCTTGGCCCTATCCCGCAACGAGAAAGGGAACATCTTTAATTTCACAATTTCATCAGAGATTCCGACATAACGGAAGGTTCCGCATATTTCAGAAAATTCAGCTAGATGAAGTTGAGGATCCACACTCGGCAGCCCAGAATATTGGGTGTTGTTCCTAATTAAATTTAAGATTTCTGGCTTGATCTCAAAGTAGTGGTTGGCGATGGCTGGCCCAAACCCAGGATAAACACTCCCCGCCATCGGGGTAGTGAAATCCCTCATCGTCCTTATTCGAGGTTGGACCACCTCGTGGGCATCAACCACTCTATCTCCCTGATCGTTTCCATGATGGTCTGGATCGTCCATTCTAACTTCTGCAGCAGCAGCGCGCAAACGAGCTCTTCTAGCTCTTACAGTCTCAGCATCAACTCCTAAATCTTCAACCGTTCCAACGGGGTTCAAATCTGTCATAAACTCACAAAGCAAAAAATTAAAACACACTTAAACACCTACAAACTTTTCACCAAAAAATCAAAACCACACGCAACGGTTGCGCTCCCCGGCAACGGCGCAAAAAACATGATGCGCTAGCGGTAAGACTATCATTCACGACCAAGTCATAATAATGGGGAGTAGCATCCCCGAGTATCGATCTCTCGCGGAGAGCAAGTAGGGAGCATGGGTTTTAGTGTTTAGAGAAATGAGTGCAATTGATAAGCGAACAAGGGTTGTTTTGATTTGGATTTTCTATGCTAGAACTATATAAAACTAGCGCGGGTCGCCTTCACCGCATCGCCAGGATGAATTACTCCGAAGAATAATAGTGCAAGCAAAGGAACAAGTGAGGGTCGTAAACACCTCTTCTCCGTGCTCACTTCTAGCAAAGGGTAGAATAGCTAAAACACAACCAAAGATTAAAGCATTATTAGAAAACTCAGATGAAACTAAAGCAAAATCAATGTTATCAAGCTACAAGTTTACTAGCACAGGTTCAGAACATGGCATGTTTAGTAAAAGTGAAGAAATACAACCGAGCGTACGAAAGCTCTCTAAGATTCTCGGCCGGAAGCGAAGGTTGTCAATCCTCATCCTAGCTTGGTAATCGGAAGGCGTCTGGGATCTAGAAGGGCTGTCACTTCCTTATTCAAACCCATCCTCTTCGTGGTCGCTAAGTCGGATCTAAACGGAGGACTTCTCAAGTGCAGCAACAAGTAGTTCAGATGGTAGCTTTGAGGTCGGAGAAGATGAAGATGGTCGGATACGAAACATTTTCAAGCTTTCAGAGGAGAAATGGTTGCCGGAAGAGCTTCCCACGGAGGAGAGAGAGAATGACGGCTGGAGGGATGAGTTCCCGCTCAAAGGAGAGGAAATGGCGGGGTAAAACAGAGATGTTCCGGTCAGAAGAAATCTGCAGCTTAAATAGTAAAAGTCAGAAAAAATTGTCACGCACGGTCTGGTGCACGACCGTGCGTGAACCATGTGATATTAATATCCAGAAATCGCCTGAGGAAGAAGAAGCATTGACCCGTGCGTTTTACTCACGCACGGGCGATTCTGCCCGTGCTCTAAGGAAATCACACAGGTAATGACAGAAATCACAAAACGCAGGCAGCAGATTGTAATCGTGTGTTTTATGCGTGCACCGGTGATTCCGCCCGTGCGTGAAGATGACCCACGACCAACCACAGAACAAAGAAAAATCAGAAGGCACAGGAAAACCGTGCGTTTCCTTCGCGCACGGTGTTGAAGAAACCATGCGTGAAGCAATCCCACGGGCTGTTCAATCTTCCAAAATAATCTGTAGAAAATGCATGACGAAAATAAACCGTGCGCCAAGAAAACGCACGACCGTGTGTTTTCCACATAATTATAATTTTGAAGAGGGGAAAACTGACCACCTGCACACAATAAAAACTCACAAAGGAGGACCCCCCAGCAACAACAAAATGCAATAAAAACTACTGGAATGAGCCCTGGGGAGCACCAAGTGCATACTCCCAGTAATCGAATGCGCAATTGCACACCCATGGGCTAGAAAAGTGCACCAAACGTGAAACGTAGTAGGAACGAAATATCAATGAAAACAACCAAAAAGTGAGGTGGAAAGTCATGAAAACCAGCCCAAATGAGTCCGCAAAACCCTATATAAACGAGACTCATCATCTAATCTCGGGAAATAAGAATATACTAGGGAACCGGTGGACTTGATACGAAAGAGCTACCCGGAGTTGTTTCCCCAAGGTAAATTTAAATAGCGCATTTTATTTTTCATGTTCTAGTTTCCTTATAGCCTAAGCCTGATTTCGGGGACGAAATCTTTTATTTTGTTTATAGGATTTGTAACGTCGCGTTTTGCGCTAGGACCCTCACACGAGTTCTGAGTCACAAGAGCTCGACTAAGGCTTGGGGTACACTGGAAAAGGTGCCAAGTGAGTTGGGTAAAGTGTTGAGTTGAGTGGTACCCAAAGAATCGAAGGGGGGATCACCTAGGAGAATGTTGACAAGGGAAATTCGTATGATATCATCAGGAATATCCGACGAATTCGTCGAGTAAGGGTGATATTCGTCGAGTATCGCTATATGACACTCAACACACTCGACGCCAGGATTTGGATAAATGGTTAAGTGGAACTCCTCGAATATCACAAATGATATTCTACGAATTCATCGAATATAGTTGAGGAAATTTGACGGGATAGAAATTGGATTTTTGTCCAAGGGGAATTCATCGAATATCACTAAGGATATTCGACGAATTCGTCGATTTTCACTTAGGCAATTCAGCAGGAAGAGTGAAGAATTTGTCGAGTATACCTAGCTATATCCGTCGATTCGTAAAGTATGAAGCCCGATACTCGCCGAATTTGAATTATGCATTTTTTGGCCGCGACAGATTCGCTGTCTTGTACAGGTGGGCGAAACTGGGATTCGGGTTGCGTGTGTCTCGATTTCCTCAGACCGATTTATTCAAGGAAGACACATTATGGTCGATCCAATACAATAGCGAAACGTGACAGGTCAATTAAAATCTAATACATATTATATAAGAGAATTAAAGCCGAACCCTAGCTATTTCTCTGATTTTGCTGAGCCGTCACTTCTTGTTGTGCGAAACCGATGGGAGCGGAAGAGGAGAACACCGACATCGATAGAGCAGATCTTCCCCTCTTTGTGGAAACGTTACCGTAGGAGAAGAACCATGCCTCCAAGAAGGAAAATGAGATCAATGGTCGGAACCGCCAGAAACGAGTTGTACTTCCTACCCTCTCCCTTAGTGCTAGATCTTTAGTTATTACTAGGAGAGGTGTTGACTCCAAAGAGTCTTGACTTGCGAGATGAAGTTTTCCTCGGGAGAGACCATGCTAGGACTTGTGTCCTAGAGATTAGTTGTCTTCAACCTTTCCTACCTTCATTATGATGACGATGGACTTGGTTACGTGAAGAAAAAATGGTCTTGTGAGGGTGAATAAGGGAGGAGGAAAATCTGTTCTTAGTTTTGGATAAGCGGTTAGACGAGGAAGACAAACAATTGTCGTTCGTTTTGCCTTAAGAAGCGCGAAAAAATCTGTTTTCTGTGTGCAACGATATTCAAGGTCATTTTCGGGTATGATTCGGCTAGATCAGTGCTTTCAAATTAACATGAAATCGTAGAACCTGGAAATACCTTTCCAACGCATGGTTACACGTTTTCATATGAGGTCTGTAGCCTCGGGAAAGTCCAGCCGAATTTGATGATATGATACAGGTGTAGAAATCTATTTTCTATACGCAACAGACTTTAAGGCTGATTTCAAGTACCTTATGGTCTTATTTGGGTGACAGACCAAATACCAGAGTTGTATTCCTTGGAAATACCTTTCCAACGAATGGTTACACACTTTCATACTAGTCCGGTAGGGTTGGAAATGTCCGGTCAAAGTGCATGGTCGTATAGTCAAGTCCTGTTTAACTAATATTCTCATGTTGGTGTAGTATTGGGCTTCGTTTGAGTAAAGAAACTGTAAGAATAAATGTTGAGGTTTTGGTGAACTCGGTCCTATGCAAACGTGATAAACAAGTGGTTGGAGAAACATAAAAGAGCATGATTGTAATTAAGAAATTGTATAGTTTTGAAAGAGGTTGTTACGCTCCATAATTTAAGGGAGTAACGCATTATTATGTGTTGATGTAAATAAAAGGGATGAACTATCTTTATGATGATGTGATTACCATGGTGGGAGTATATTTGATTAAAGAATGTCTGACCCTTGAAAGTAATTGGAAGAGGCTGGAGCCTGTCCATGAGAGATGATAAGTAATGGAAAGTGTAAGTGGTCCACTGTGTAGGGTTGTGTCTTCCTACGGGTAGTGCGTGTGTGTTGCCGCACTGTAATTATATGCCGACAAGGGTCTCGATGTGGATCCCATGAGTGTTGTTAAGCATTTCTTGGTAACTATGCTATGGGACACGGCTGGTGCCCATGAATGTTGATTGAATGCTTACGTGAATTTGCATGTAGTCTAAGTTGACACGCGGTATCATAATACTGCGTTGAGGATAGTGTGGAAGGTCTACGGGCTCGCTAGTCATCACACCGATGGGAGTTGACAGATTAACTTTGGGCGGTTGGTCTTGGTGCTCACTCCCGAGGATCCTTCAGTGCCAAGTGGACGGTTGGGCTTGGTTCTTTGGTAATACGCTTCCATAGGCTCCTTCCATGCCACGATGATAGGCCAATTGGGCTTGGTCCTCGGTTCACATCTACCCGAGGCTCCTTCTGAACCATAGTGTGCAGGGATCTCTGCTATTGTGTTCTTGGCATTGAGGCGTACGAAGGCCAAGGTTTTGTAGTGTGGATGCCCGTTGATGATGCAAGAAATGCGCCCTATAGTTAATTGTTTGAAATCTCATGGGGGATGAGGAGAAAAAGAGGAGAGACTGCCGAGTAGCCGGTTACTATCGGTTTGAGAAGAAACCAGGACAAGCCTCAAGAAACAGAAACCGCACTCTTCGCTGGCCGCGACCTAAATGCCTCTCCTGCTGTGGGCTTTCCTTTGATTTAAAATGAAGCGGTTACACTTAGAGATGAAAGAAAAGAGAAAAGGGAAGCAAGCCGCATAGCAGGACGCAAGACACTAGGCTCGAGACCGCGACTCTTAACAAGCGAGCTCTTAGAATCGAGTTTGCGTGCTTTGGGGAGGCCTACCTCCCCCTATTTATGGGCTCGGGAAGCCTTCCCAAACGGTCAGGGCTAAAGTTACCGGCTGCCCGGGGTACAGGAGAATCAGGCAGTGGTGAGAGGAAGCAAAAAAACAAAAAAGGATAAAGGAGGGAAACCGCGTGGCTTAGGGGATTCCCCCCGGCGAGCTGAGCGGCTGGGCCCTGGGACTTCGCGTTGAGCTGGGCCGACACTGACAACGGCTAACATGGAGACCGCGCGTCTTCTCTGACAACTAGCTGGCTTGCTGTGTACGGCGGCTAGAAAATATAGGCCGCCCGGTCTTGAAAGCCATGAGAACTAGTAATGGATTCCGGGTTAACATAATCCCCGCACATTTTTAAGTTTCTGAAAAACTTTGAAAATGTAGAACTAAGCCGGAGATCGCGACTGCTTTAAAGCTTCTACGTCTATAAAATGCCCAGAACTCTGTTATTTTTCAAGATCCTTGCCAAGTCACGGGTCGTTATTCGCCACTAGCGGTCAGAATCTTTCAAGCCAACGTGGATTTCTGCAAGATGGACGTCATGTCCTCAATGTTAGCCCGCAAGGAGAAGTCGGCTGAGATGAAAAAGAGGAAGAGCCAAAAACTGGAAATCTTTAACTAACAGCCTGAGGGGAAACCTGAGAAGCCGATCAAATCAGCAGTTTTTTATTTTGGAAAGAAGCCAACGGAAACCATCGCAGAATCCTCGCAGGCCGTGACGAAAGTTGAAGAGACTTACGAGCCTGCTCTCCCACAAACCGGGACCACAAAATCCTTCAAGATCATTTACTCTCCATAGGGTGAACCTCTATTAAAGATTTTTGAGGAGGAGGAGAAAAGTGTCGACTCCTCCAAACTATGCGAGCTGTCCAAAATAGATGATGTAGTCGACGTTGATGAGAATGACCTAGAGAAGTCATGGGAGGCCGCGCGGTCTCTAGCTGAGAAGAGCAAGTGGACAGAGATGATAGTCAGCCACTTGAAACGGCATAGGAAAAATGATGAGACCCTTGAGGGAAGAATAAGGAGGAAGGCGCTTAAGATGAGGGCTGGAAACCGAAATGTTTTCGTGAAGACCGGAGCAGCTAGTCTCCAGCATAGGCCGCGGGAGAAAGAAGCATTCGAGAGACTGTCGACATAATCCTCTAAGTTGAACGAGCCAGAGAACACACCCACAGCTAGCGAGTCCCTTAATGACAACCTAAAGGGTATGGAGAGTTTACAACAGCAAGACAAGTTGTTGGCAACTCCAGCAGCATCTGAAGAGGTAGACGACCACGATGTCAAAGTTATTGGAGAGAAGCCTGGCGAACCGGCTTCTACGGTTTCTAAAGGAGACGAAAAACTGAACCTCAGAGGGAAGATGGAGGAGATGAAGAAACTAATCACCGGGAAACAGGTGGCAACTACACTTTCTCCCCTGTAAGGTAAACATGGAGAGGTTAAGAGAATTATAAATTTCTACAAGTTGCGGTCATGGAAGAAGGAGGCAGACACAATTTTTAATCCGCCGGCCAGCTTTTTCCTGTCCACGGCTCAGCTGACAAGAAAGGATCAAGAGACCGCGCGGCTATGGAAAGAAAAGCTAAAGCGAATAGATTCCGAATGATTCAGGTGAATAGTGTTTAGATTTGACACTACAGCTATTGAAGGATAGAAAACCAAGAGCTACGGTCTCATCCTACTTAGATTCTTGAAAGAGGTTGTAATTATATGATTGGATCTGACCGCTTGTTTATCCGCTACAGGTGTACCCAAAGCCTCGATGAATCCGGGCGATCTGATGACCTTCTTACCTCCGCTGCCACCGCCGCTGCCAAATACCCAAGACAAAAGGATGGCTGAATTCCGGAAGGAAGTTGCCACCTTGCAGGACAGGGTGATGGAGCATGGAGAGGCCCTTCAGGTTAAGGAGGAGGAGTGGAGGCTTGATAAAGAAGAGCAGCGGTCTATGCTGGATACCGCTGAGAGGAGGACACATGAAGTGTTGGTCACCTTGGAGCAGGAGAGAACAGAGCGGCGGTATGCGACAGAGGCTGCTGAGAAGAGGATACAGAAGGTGCTGGCTTCCTAGGAGCAGGAGAATACAGAGAAGTTGGATCTGCAAGCTATAGTGTTAATGACCGGGCAGATTGAGAGAGCAAGAGCAGACATTTTCTAACTTGATGGGGGAATGGAGAAGGATCCACCAGCGGAGGCCTGATGAGTCCTCTTTATATAGTGATTTTCGGACTCATTTGGGCTAGTTTTCTTACGCAAGCACTTCACTTTTAGTTCGTTATCGTTTATATTTCATCTTATCTTCATTTCCATAAGAAGTGCACTTTTGGCCCGTGGTTGTGTATTTTTGTTACTTTTATTATTTGTACTCCGTTTTGTGATTGCTTGGAATGTCTGTACATATCAGTGTTGGTACAAGGGCCGTGTGCGAGTTTCAGGACTATTTGGAAATAGGAATACTGCGCACGATCATTAGATCTAGTTAGCACGACCACTGGTCGTGCTCCCCTAATCGTGCGCACTATTCTCCGTTTTTCCAAGTTCTACTAGGGCAAACACACGACCACTGGACACAGTGGGCACGACCACTGGTCGTGCGCCAATGATCGTGTGCATTGATTCCATTTTTCTTAGAGTTCTGTCTTGGGTAATCGCACGACCATTGGACATAGTGCTCACGACCACCGGTCATGCGCCACTGCTCATGCGCGTTATCCCAGTTCTTCTTTTCATTCTGCCATGCCAGTGCGCACAATCACTGGACATATTGCGCACGACCACTGGTCGTGCTCCCGTGATCGTGCCCATTGTTATTTTCTACTATCTATAAATATGCAGGTTTCACCCTAATTCGGGGGTCACCAATTTTTACGCCTTTTTTCGTCTCTGAGGAGGGATTCCGCCGTTCTCCATCATGTTCCACCATAGGGAGGTGCTCTGGGCAAGCTTTCACCGCCAAATCCAAGCCGGAGCTTTCTCTCGGCCTCCTTCTTCATCCTTGAGCTTCAAGAAGAGTCTTGACCTAGCTTTTTCTATCAAGTTAGGAGAAGTTGTGCCATCCTCCATCGTCTCGTGGCACGATGAAGACGGGTCCATTGTGAGTGAGTGACAACCTCCTCTACCCTGGACGCAGTTGAGGACCGAGCTAGGACATGGATTGACAACCCGACAATTCCTTCCCTGAACCCTTAATAAGACTTCGGGTCCGGTCGATTTCACACACTTTTATTCTCTTGTTGTTGATAGTTTAGTTGATCTCTTGTATATGATGAAGTTGTTCTTATTTTGATAAAGATATGTATACAATCATGTCTATGTGATTTCATATTTATTTTATTTGCTTGAGGTGCGCCTTATTTCCTTCCACCACCATCCACCTTGCCGCACAAGCAATTGCTAGTGGCCCACATAGCGAAGAGTTGCTCTCGACCCTTATTTCACAAGCCTACTCATCCTTTCGCCCAGCGATTTGGTGCATAGCGGCCTGACTAGTCTTCTATCCCGCCTAGCGAAGCATTGCATAGCAATATTGCATAGGAGTAGTTTTCAGTGTTTTATTTTCTTTTATCGCAATAATCAACCCCCACCCCTTCGTTAACTCTGAGCTAAAGTATTCAATTTAAAGTCCTCCTTGAAATTAACTTCAACTTACTGTGTTCCATCGAGATCGATACTTGGGAAAATTCGCCCATTTTATATTACTTGTGCGACCGGTACACTTGTCGTCCAACGCATCAAGTTTTTGATGTCGTTGCCGGGGAACACAGTCTTGTGAATTTTTGGAGAGGGAGATAGGAGATAGAAGCCCTTTTCCATTTGTTCATATCATGTTTATTCTTTGCTTTATTTTTTAAATTTTGTTGCTTATTTTTCTTTGTTCCTTTTCTAATTTTAATTTTTCAGCAGCAGACATTCATTTTCTTTTACCTACTAGTGTGGAGTTAATTTTTGCTTAGAATATTTCTTGTGGTGAATTCTTTCTTGTTGCACCATATTTTCTTATATAAATATCCGTTCTCGATGGTGCGGGGATTATAGGCATGGTAGTGATGAGTGCCCCAATGAAGATTGGGAACATAATTCTCATGGTTCATTGTATGGAGCACCGTCCTCTTATAGTACTTCATACACCGTACCCTAGTATTATGGTCACTTCTCTTCTATGCCTACACCTTTTTCTAATTCATCTTCGGTCCCACCCGGACCGAGGATTAATGGAAAATGGTGTTTGTGTTGTCGTAGCATCGAGCACGTGTTGAAAGATTGCGCAAAATTTCAGCGCTAGTTGGACAAGGATGATGAGCCGGATATCCGACTCGTTCCATCCACCTCTCAATTGGCTGTTCCTTCTGATTCTGATGATATATTCACAGTACCACCTTGTCAATGGGGGACTGCTGCAGATATATCCATCAAACTTTCTACTGATCGGTGTGATGACATTGTGGTGTCGTCTCTCCCCATGCATTCTTCCCCTCATTTTGATTCACCCCTGGAGGAACCCGCACATATTTTCTCTGATTTTGTTGTTCCTCCGCTTTCTTTGCAAGAATTTTCTATTCCAATTTTTAGTTAGTCGGTCGATGATGTTATGTCGGATTGTTATTCAGAGCCTGAGGTTGCGCCAATTTGGGTCGAGGATGTTATTCTCTCCAATGGAGAGTGTGACACCTTGAAACATGATGACGCACCGAGGTGAGTTTATGAGGAGATCCTTCCTGATGAGGAATTTTTCACTTCCTTGTTGGATGAGGAGGTACAAACCACCATTGAGGACCTCGAGCTCTCGGATTCCTCTCACCATGACTCATATTACACTGACCATGATCTATGCTTGGATTTTGCTAGGAGTTAGACTGGGACCACTACCCTTATTTCTAATTATTTTAGATCTTCATCTCCTTTTTTCTTGATCCCCTTTCTATATCTGAGCCCGTGCGGGTTTAGTCTTTACATGTGCTTCAGGAGGAATTGAAGCTTTCTGCTCCAGCAATGGATGATAACATTCTTTTTTCCGAGGATGTTGATTCCTCCTCTGTTGGGTAAGCTCCATTGATAGCTTTCTCCTCCTGTCGTCTCCCTTTAGATGATACCTTGCTAGGCAAGGATATATTTTGTGGTGAGATGAGTGAGGACCATCGCTCATCCTCTTCTTACTTCTTATTTCCTCTACCTGTAAGGAGCAGGTATGATTATTTAGGCAGAGGGGTAACTGCTTTATCTCCGTATCGGTACCCGTTACCGCAACGGATAATAAACAGTTACCTGTGCATTTTTCTTTTCATAGGCCCATTAACTAGAAGTGTATAGAATTTAATAAGTCGTGCTGGGATGACAATAATCTCAGTAGTTATCTTATATTTTATTTATTTTTATTTTTCATGTCTATCCTAGTTTAGAATTTCTTTGTATTTTGTATATTTTTCTTTTGTTTTTGCGGAGCTCACCCCTACAAGTATTCAGTGCAAATTTATATTGGCAGGGTTGTGATTCTTCGCATGACGGACCTACTTATGTTTTTTCAAGCGTCTTCTGCTATGCTCACTTGTTGAGCATTGGGTAACTGTTGGGTATTGCATCCACAATAACCCAGATTTGCATGAAGTTACCCTTGAACTAAGATGAATTAAGTTGTATTTGATCTTCTATTTTAGTTATGTGTTTGCAGGATCTATTACTATGTGTAGACCAATGTTAGCCTATAATGGGTCATAAATACAGGACCATACAATGTAATCCATCATTGTGTGATCCAAGGTATTGACTTATGTGTAGTCTCTCTATTGGGATACACTTCATATTCAAGCACTTGGACTAATGAATGAAGAGTTGGTGATGATTGGATTGAAGAAGAAAAAAATTTTAAAGTCAAAAATTTTCTAAGTCTTTTACTCGAGAAGTCAGCTTAGTACTCGAGTAGAAGAAGTAGAAGCACTCGAGAAGTAAGCTTAGTACTCGAGTACAGGAATTGTTTCTTGAGTAGTACTATTCTTGTTCTAGAGTAACCAGGTCTAGTACTTGAGTGGACTTTTCCTCTACCTCTCTTGTGTTCAGGATTTTAACCCAGAAAATTTCTAAGTATAGTACTCGAGTAATCATCTAGTACTCGAGTAGTTTATAGTATGTCTCGAGTAATCAGTTCTAGTTCTCGAGTAACAATCTTCTAGGCCTAGAAAATTTTCTAAGTCTTTGTTCTTGAGAAGTCTTATTCTACTTCTTGAGTGGATTCCCAGTTCTCGAGTAACTCCATTCTTCTCGAGTAATGAGTTTATTCGTCTCGAGTATTTCTGTTAAACTTCTTCTCGAGTAGATTTCTCGAGAGCCAGTCTTGTACTCGAGTAATGATTCATTCCTCTCGAGTAACTAACAAGCTTCACTACTCGAGTAGTTCTACTTCACTCAATAAATGCAGTTTAGTTTTGTAGAAATTTCGCTAAGTCCAGATTTGACGGGATTTTCAAAAGACATGACGTGATTGGTCCATGTGTATCTCATTAATGATAATTATGACCGTTAGGTAGTTCTTATATAAGATCTTGTCGAACCGACTAACCCTAAGCAAGCTTAAAATTATTATTCTAAGAATTTTCTGAATCTCGTTCTCTCTCTCCAAAAATAGAAGCCGCTGTCGCCGATCTTCTTTGTGTAAGTGCTAGGGTTTTCGATCAAAAGATTCAGATCAAGATTGACTTCCATATCGAGATTATTGTTCGTTCTTCATCACCTTTCAGATCGGGTGAACTCAAAGGAAATTTTCAGATCTAATTTTTGTCGAGTTCTTCTTCAACTTTTCTTATAAAGCTGCAGTTCAAAGAAAGAAGATCTAGGCCGACAGATTCAAGATCTGAGGATTATTGTTTGTATTTTCATTACTCTCAATTTAATTATTGTAGGAGATTTCTCTTCGAGTTGTTGGATGTTTTATCTTCCGAGTGTAGATCCGTTTGGATCAAGTTTGTAGGAACTTTGTTCTGAGGCGTGGTTTGCAATCCGATATAGTGGAGTAGCCGAGTGTAGTGCTTTACTCGATTGGAGAGGGAAAGTAGGTGTACACAAGGTTGGGGAACCATTATAAATCTTTTGTCGTCTGTGATTGCTTGGTAGATTTATGTGCATAGATCATTAAATTTTTATTCCGCAAAAAGACGCACGACTCACCTATTCACCCCCCTCTAGGTGATTTAGGTAGACAACAAATCTTTTTCAATTGGTATCAGAGGGAGGTTGATCACTAAAAGGTTAACACCTTCATCAGATCCGTCCCTAGTTATCTCTTGAGATTTGCCAAGCATGGACAAGGATAAAAATTTTGCCAAGCTTCCTTTGTGCACCAAGAATAACTTTTAAATATGGAAAGAAAGAATCAGATTTTTCATGAAAGCTGTGGATCCTAGGATCTTCATGATCGTTGAAGAAGGTCCTTAGATTTCCATGACCGTCTCAACAATAGATCCAACAAAGAAAGTTCCAAAGAAATTAGTGGATGTAGATAAAGACGAGATTGCACTTGTGTCCTTAGATAAGAAGTCCAAGAATATAATAGCAATTGCAGTCGATGACTCAATGATGCAGAACCTGATTCACTACAAGTCTGCTAAGGAGATGTGGTAGTCCCTCATCACTTTGATGGAAGGAACATAAGAAGTTACAGATGATAGAAGATCCCTTTTGAATCAGAAATACGAAGCCTTCTGACAAGGACACAAAGACAATTGCTGACACCTTCGAGAATTTCTTCAAGATTTTAAACGGCCTCAGAGTTTATGGCCGAGTCTTCACAAATGGAGAACTGAATGATAAGTTCCTAAGATCCCTAACCAAGGAATGTGATAACAAGGTATGTGTTATCCGGGAATTTGGAAAGCTAGCTGAGACAGTCCCACAGAATCTCTTCGGAATGCTAATGTCATATGAGCTTCAACTCAACACAAGGAAAGCAGAAGAAGAGAAGAGCAGGTCCGCATCCAAGGAGAAGTCTGTTGCTCTAAAGGCAAACACTTCAAGGATGTAAATGGCTAGCTCTCATGCCCCAGCACAAGAAGAAATTGTAGAGGAGTCATCTGAGCTAAGCACTTAAGGATCAGAGCTATCTAAAGGAGAGTTCTCTCTACTCTCACGACAGTTCAAGAAATTCTTGAACAATAAGAAGCAATGGAAAGGCAAGGATGCCTCCTACAGAAGATCACGACATGATGGTGATCGACACAGAAAAGGCTCAAGTAGCCATGACAGGTATGGTTCTAAACATAACAAACATATTTTGACTGACATTGTTTGTTACTGTTATAATAAGCCAGGTCATGTCATTGTTGATTGCCTCCACAAGAAGAAGGAGGGTGGAAAGAGAGAAGAAAAGAAGTCCTCATATAATAAGAAGAGGACAGAGAAGAGCCTAATAGCCAAGAAGGGCAAAACTCTTAGTGACTCTGACTTATCTGAGTCGAGTGAAGGAGAAGAATCCTACTTTGGGCTTATGTCTCAGACAGATGATGAACAAGAGCCCTAGTTCACTGGGAAGGTAAACTCTCACACTCCTCTTTCAGAATCTGATGTCTCTGATCATGATCATGAGGACAACACTTCTAATGATGAGTCTGAACTCATAGCCCAGTATAAGGAGTTGATCAAGGCCTATGACAAATGTTGAAAGGTCATGAAAACTCAGGTAAAAGATATTAAGTCTCTACAGGCCGTAGAATGCTCCTTGAGAAAGGAAGTCATTAAGATGGACTCACTCAGAGAAGACTTAGATACTACAATTGATGAGTTCAATATGGCTACCTAGCACCTCGATCTGATGGATGAAATCATCATGAAATTGAAAGGGTTACTTGAAGCCAAAAAGAAACTTTTTAAAGGTTTCTCTAAGCCCAAGGTAGTTCTTCCTCTTGTTGCTGAGTTCTCTGCTCAGACTAAGGGTGCTGTACTAGGCCACGTTGAGGCTCCTAGTAAATCTTCTATGAGGAATAAGGCTCAGCGAAAGAATAAGGCGTCCAAGAAGGCTTTGGAAAAAACAAAAGGGAAAGCTCCACAAGATCAGACCACATTTCAGAAAGTTGTCTTTCCAACTAATAAGTTTGATCTTGACTCCTCCTATGGTCACTTCACTAGGCCTACTTATATAGAGCCCCAGTCAAGGTACCAAGGATGGACTCGCCCTCGAAACTTTGGTGAAAGCGTCTTTAAGGAACCTTATAAAGAGATCACTCTTCAGAGGTTTGGTCCTTTTGTTCATGGTCATAAGATCAAGAAAGAACCAAAGGTATAGCCCATTGTGGAAAAGCCACTGAAGGAGAAGAAATCATGTGATTGCCATCACCATGAAGCTTCTTCCTCCAAAAATGCTACCCCTGCTAGACCACCATCTTAGAAGGTCATGCAAGAGAACATAAGATAAAGATATAACAGGTTTGACTGTTGGTGTTGTGGCACCATTGGTCACTTTGCCATCGACTGCTGATTTAATTCCAGAAATTTTGCAACTCCTCGAGTTGGCAATATGAGAAAGACCACTCATAATTCTAATCCTCGTAGGGGGAGTGTTCTAACACGAGACCAAGGACCCAAACGTGTTTAGGGTCCTAAGGCAAACTGATTATGATTGTGGGTATGTCAAAAGGGAAGACAAATGCCTATCTGGTATTTGGACAGTGGATTCTCTCGGCACATGACCGGGACAAGAACCCTACTTTAGAACTATTCTCCAGTTTTGAATGGACCAAAGGTCATCATTGGAGGTTCAGACTGAGGAATCACTAAAGGCTATGGTATGATCACTAACGGTAGTGTATCCTTCTCAGATGTTGCTTATGTTGAAGGATTGGAATACAATCTCATTAGCATAAGTCAGCTCTGCGATAAAGGATACATTGTTGAATTCTATGCTGATAAGTACGTGCTTGATAAAGTCTGTTGACAATATGGAAACGATTCTATCAGGCAATCGAAGAAGGAATATATTTTGTTTAAATTTCATTTATATAAACTCTTCTACACTAGTATTCCTTTTAGCAAAAGATAGTTCGTCTCTTGGTGACCAATGACACAAGAGATTATCACATATTAATTTTAAAACTATTAATAAATTATTTTCTCTGAACTTAGTACGTGATGCCCCGAATGTCAAGTACGTCAAAGATAGACCTTGTCATGCATGCGTAAAAGGAAAGCAAATAAGGGCTACCTTTAAAAGCATTATAGGAAAAGACTCTAATAGGTGTTCACACCAAGTTCACATGGACTTGTTCGGTCCACTGTAAGTTAGAAGTTTAGGAGGTAAGGATTATACGTTTGTTATTGTTGATGACTACTCGCGCTTTGCGTGGGTGTTCTTTCTGAAACACAAGTCAGATACCTTCGATGTCTTTACAAATTTTGTCAGGCATATCCAGAATGAATACCCTTGTTCCGTAGTCAAGATAAGAAGTTACAATGGAACTGAATTAAAATCTGGGGCCATGAAAGAATTTTGTGAAAGCATAGGTATCTTTCATGAGTTTTCCTCTCCTCGTACTACACAGCAAAATGGAGTAGCTGAGAGAAGAAATAGAACACTCATAGAGGCTTGCAGGACTATGTTGAGTGATGCTTCACTACCGGAGTACTTCTGGGCTGAAGCCGTCAACACTGCATGCCACGTGCAAAATCAAGCACTCATAAATAAGAACCATGATAAGACACATTACGAACTTCTAAAGGGCAGGAAACTGACTGTCTCATATTTTAGAATTTTTTGCTATAAATGCTTCGTGCTTAACAATGGTAAGTATTATACTACCAAGTTTAGCAAAAGGAGTTTTGAAGGTATTTTTGTAGGTTATAGTAGCCATAGTAAGGCATACAGGATATTTAATAGAAAATCTCTGGTTGTAGAAGAATCAATAACTTGTATTTGATGAGACGAGCTTGCTGCAAAGCAACTCTTCTAGTGTGTTCATTGAAGATGAAGGTACAACGCTGAAAGAAATTAGCTTGGATGAACTAAATAAAGATGAAGGTGAAAAGTTCATCAAGATCACCACTCCAAGCCCTATTGGAGAGGTAGATGATCTAGATGACGAAATCGTCCAAGTTGATGAAGGTACTCTAGTGGTTGAAGTTCCAGATGCAAGGACTCTAGAGCTTAGACTTCTAAAGGATTACCCAATGGACCAAATCATAGGAGGTCCCCAAGATGGTGTCAGAACTTCTAGAGGTACAACTTACAAGAATTTATATTTAAGCTTTCTCTCACAGGTTGAACCAAATAAGTTTGAGGGAGCAAACTCAAACGCATAATGGATCTTATCCATGGAAGAAGAACTGAACCAATTCAAGCGCTGCAAAGTTTGACAAGTTATTCCAAGACCCAAAGGTAAGAATGCCATCAGGACAAAGTGGGTCTACAGGAACAAGATGGATGAAGATGGAATGATTATAAAGAATAAGGCCAGCCGCATTGCCAAAGGGTATCATCAAGAAGAAGGAATCGACTTTGATCAGACATATGCTCCAGTGGCAAGACTGGAGGCAATCAGGTTGTTCCTAGCATATACTGCACTTAAGGGCTTCACTATCTATCAAATGAACGTGAAGTCTGCCTTCCTTAATGGTGACATAAAGGAAGAAGTGTACGTGGAACAACCCCCAATTTTCGTTGATTCTAACTCTCCTGATTACGTTTCCATATTATCTAAAGCGATGTACGGTTTGAAAGAAGCTCCTCGAGCTTGGTATGAAATGCTATCTAGATTTCTCCTTGAGAACAAGTTCACAAGGGGAAAGATAGATAAGATATTATTTCTTAGGGAAATAAAAGGCAAGATTTTTCAAGTGCAAATCTATGTCGACGACATCATTTTTGTTTCTACAGACAACAACCTCTGCAAGAAGATCTCTAAACTTATGCAAGGGAAGTTTGAAATGAGTAGCATGGGTGAGCCTAAGTATTTCTTAGGACTTCAGGTGAAACAATCTGAAGATGGAATTTTAATCTCGCAGACTAAGTTCACCAAGGAGTTAATTAAGAAATTTGGAATGGAGAGTGCAACCTCTATGAGGACTCCAATGGGTTCATCCATGTCTCTGGAAGAGGATGAGAAAGGGAAACCTTTTGATGAAACCAAGTATATAAGCATAGTTGGATCCCTGCTCTACCTTACTTCCAGTAGACCAGACATAATGTTTTCATACATATGTCTGTGCTAGATTCCAAGTGAACTATAAGGAATCTCACTACGTTGCGACAAAATGGATTTTGAGATACCTTAAATGTACACCGAATCTTAGTTTATGGTACCCAAGAAGTAATGACAGCGAGCTGATTGGTTTTTCAGATGCTGACTTTGTAGTTATTAAAGATGACAGAAAAAGCACTTCCGGGACATGTCAATTCCTTGGAAGTAGACTTATTTCATGGAGTAGAAAAAAGAAAAACTGTGTCGCAATCTCAACGGCCGAGTCAAAATATATTTCGGCCAGCAGTGGTTGTGCACAGTTGCATTGGATAAAGAATAAGCTGGAAGACTACAACATGAAGGTCAAAGACATTCCACTATTTTGCGACTCCACCAGCGCTATAGCAATTGCCAACAACCCAGTCTCGCACAGCCGGACAAAGCACATCGAGCTACGATATCACTTCATCCAGGAGTATGTGGAGCAAGGGGACGTAGATCTGCAGTATGTTCAAACAGATAAGAAAGTTGCAGACATTTTCACAAAGCCGCTGGACGAGGCCAAATTCAAGTTCTTCAAAACTGAGCTTGGCATGCTCAATAAAGAAGGATAGACAAGGTGAAATCATTTCAAGGATCAGAATTCGAGGAAAGTCAAAAATGTTAGAAATTTCTCTAAGTGGACTTCAATTCTCGAGACATGGACTGACTACTCAAGAACTAATGTCTGACTACTTGAGTAATCCCTTTATATCTCGAGAACTAAGCAGTTTCACTCGAGTGGCATCACTCGAGTAGTGACCTTTCTTCTCGAGAAGTAAGGCAATCACTCGAGTACTAAGATCCTGCTTCTCGAGTACTAAAGTTCCTTCTCTCGAGTATCGTACTTCCACTCGAGAAATCACCCGACGCATTTCGAATTATTTTGATTTCTTCATTTTCGCAGCCCTCTAAATTTATGTCATAATCTAAGGCATGATATAATGTAATTAGACTCCTCATCATCAATTCTAGGTTTATATAAATAGAAAATCTAAGACTTCATAAACCTACTCGAACTTCAAATCCTCTTTCTCTCGAAAAACTCTTCGCCTTCTGCCACTGACACAGAGCAACCGTCGTCGCCTTCATTCTTCCGTCTGTCGGTCATCATTTTCTGAAGATTCAATGGCGCCGTAGTCCAAGATTGGTGTTGGCAGTGAGTTAGTGATTACAGGAATCGCAGAGATTATCGGACGATTTGAAGAACTTGCTGATTTTACTCGACAGCGTCGGGTTAACCTTTGTTCTACAGGAACCCTGCAAAATCCTCTTTCCTGAGGTTGAAGAATTCTTATAGAATATTAAGCTAAGGAGAAATATCACAGTTTTGAAGTCGAGGGTGAAGGGCATTAAGATCAAACTGAACAAGACAATTATGTCTCAACTTCTGGAAATGTCGATTGTTGATAAAGAAGATGATCTTACCGCAAAGGACAATGCCAAGGCTTGTGTATTCTGTGGAATTTCTACCGAGGTTCCTGCTGTCAGAAGGCTTGATCTGAATGCTTAAATTAAGCTGCTAGTGGATATCATTGGCAAAGTTCTCTGGTGCAAGACCTCTTCTATAAGTTTCATGTCATATGACTTATTCAATGTTATGACTGCAATAATCTGTCAAAAAAAGTTCCAATTTGGCATGATGATTCTTTATAAGATCAAGGAGAGCATTAAGGCTCCTAGTTTGGCAAGGATAATCTCTTTAATGCTTAATGAGATTAATCCTTAAGTGTTTGATATTTCCAAAGGTACTCCTATACATCATATGAAGAAAATCTCTATTTCTTCAATCCAAAGATGGGAATTGAAGCAAAAAAATCATACTCAAGTTGCTAAGGTTTATGAGGTTTTTGCCTCAGAGGATAGGACTCCATCGCCTTCTCAACATCAGTTTGTAGGCACTTCTGGTTAAGAACTTGAGGGGGAGCCTGCTCCTTCTGTACAAGACAAGATTCCTACTCCTCCAGATCCATCCTTCCAAGTAGCTACTTCAGTAGAACTTCAATCAGATGCACAAGTATTAGACACAATCCTCTCCACCTTTGATTACATCAATAAAATGATTGAGGAACTCTCCTCTAATGAACCATGTTCCCCTCTTCAAAAAGAACAATCTACCAAATAACCCAACCAACCCACTCCTGTTCATTATCCATATCCAACACCTTCTCCATAACCTATGCAGTCCCTTTAGTCACATATTGCTCTATCCCCAGCTGCTGAGCAAGACAACCATCAAACAATTCTTCTGTCAGATGAAGATACGAATTCTCCAGAACCTGTAGATGGTCCCTTGAGGAACTTAGACTTCTCCCTTCCCACCTTCACTGGTGTCGAAGAGGTTGTTTTTTACCAGAGTACAAGAGCTCAAAGCTCAGTAGTACTTGTAGAAATTATTCCATGGAAAGCTCCTCCTCCTCTAGCTCAAGTTCCTCCTGCTACTACTGTCACTGTTTCACCTTCAGCAACTTCTTCAGTGATTTTGAGTAAGATTGAACAACTGTTGTAAGAACATGGAAAGTACTTTGATGAATCCTTGAATACAGTTCAAGACAAGTTCACTGCTTTAGAGAAAGAAATGAGTAGAGGATTTGTTGAGATCCCGCATAACACTGATCAGCTGAAGCACCTCTTCAGAATAGGTGTCAAGTCCTTAGACCACACTATTACTAGTGTTGGTGAAGTTATGAACCAATTACTCAATCTGGCCAACAATCAAATGTAACTTGAGAAGAAAGCCCAAGAGCATGTAATGAAAGTATGTGAAGAAGTGAGTACCTTCATGGATGAAACCATAGAGAAACTTTGTTTAGAAGTCAGAAAGGGGGAGAAGTTAGTAAAAGAACAAGTTGAAAAGTATGACTCTAATTTCTAGTCCCTATGGAATGAGTAAGTCAAGGAAATCAATAAGGATGTGCTAACACAGATTCAGTCAGTAAAGTTCCACACCTTAGATACATCACTCTGGATACAAAACCAGATTTTTCCAGATTTTCAGGATGACCCAAACATTATTCCTCATTATCTCAATCCTCTTACTTAAGGACAGCCAGCAGCTCCAGCTCAGATGCCAGCTCCAATGCCAACCTTTTCTCCCAGGCCTACTCATGAAAATCTTCCTCCAGAATCTTATTCTCAAGTTTGGGAATCCGACTTCCTTAAAGATTTACAAGAAGTTCAGATCCCCAAAAGAATGAAATATGGAGAAGGTCTCTATGATAGTAAGTCTGTTCCCAATCTAGACTCAGAAAAGAGAAAAGCTCAAGAATTTACTGAAGTTTGGAGCCCAACTTCAAAATCCTTGATTCTAGATACTCTGAAACTTGTAATGGACTATAATGAAAGCAGAGATCTCCATTACAGTTTTTCAGAATGGGAGCTTTATGAGAAGTCCATGACAAAGAGAAGAATTTATGACAGAGAATATGGCAAGAACAACCCTAAGGCACCTCCAAGACCTCCGAGGTATTATCCAAAGCCATTCAGCTATCAGAGGAGGCAACAGGAAAAGTTTGATAAGCAACATCATCAACAACATCAGAGCCAGAACTAAATTTTTCTTTGAATTTTGAAATTGAGGATTAAATGCCTGTAGAAATGAAGTCTAAAACAAGTCTAATTATATAATTTCTAGTTTTGATGATTATGTGTTTAATTCTTTTTTTCTTGCATTTTATCTTGCTCTTACCATTTCATATCTAGTTCTTTCTCTTGTGGTATAATTCACCTTAATGTATAGGGTTCTGACTTCAACAAATAGTGGGAGATTGTTGGGTATTGCATCCACAATAACCCAGATTTGCATGAAGTCACCCTTGAACTAAGATGAATAAAGTTGTATTTGATCTTCTATTTTAGTTATGTGTTTGCAGGTTCTATTGCTAAGTATAGACTAATGTCAGCCTACAATGGATCATAAACACAGGACCATATCATTGTGTGATCCAAGGTGTTGACTCATGTGTAGTATCTCTATTGGGATACACTTAATATTAAAGAACCTGGACTAATGAATGAAGAGTTGTTGATGATTGGATTTAAGAAGAAAAATTTTCTAAAGTCAAAAATTTTCTAAGTCTTTTACTCAAGAAGTCAGCTTAGTACTCTAGTATAAGAAGTAGAAGCACTTGAGAAGTCAACATAGTACTCGAGTACAGGAATTGGTTCTCGAGTAGTACTATTCTAGTTCTCGACTAACCAGGTCTAGTACTCGAGTGGACTTTGCCTTTACCTCTCGAGTGTTCGGGCTCCTAACCCAGAAAATTTCTAAGTATAGTACTCGAGTAATCATCTAGTACTCGAGTAGTTGATAGTATGTCTCGAGTAATCGGTTCTAGTTGTCGAGTAACAATCTACTAGACCCAGAAAATTCTCTAAGTCTTTGTTCTCGAGAAGTTTTATTCTACTTCTCGAGTGTATTCCTAGTTCTCGAGTAACTCCATTCCTCTCGAGTAATGATTTTATCCGTCTCGAGTATTTCTGTTAAACTTCTTCTCGAGAAGATTTCTCGAGAGCTAGTCTTGTACTCGAGTAATGCTTCATTCCTCTTGAGTAACTTAAAAGCTTCATTACTCGAGTAGTTCTACTTCACTCGAGAAATGCAGTTCAGTTTTGCAGAAATTTCGCTAAGTCCATATTTGACGGGATTTCAAATGACATGACGTGATTGGTCCACGTGTACGTCATTAAGGATAATTATGACCATTAGGGAGATCTTATATAAGGACTTGTAAAACCGACTAACCATAAGCAAGTAAAATATTATTATTCTATGTATTTTCTGAATCTCGTTCTCTTTCTCAAAAAATGGAAGCCGCCGCCGCCGATCTTCTTTGTGCAAGTGCTAGAGTTTTCGATCAAAAGATTCAGATCAAGATTGACTTCTAGATCGAGATTATTGTTCGTTCTTCATCACCTCTCAAATTGGGTGAAGTCAAAGGAAATTTTCACATCTAATTCTTTTCGAGTTCTTCTTCAACTTTTCTGATAAAGCTGTAGTTCAAAGAAAGAAGATCTAGGCATACAGATTCAAGATCTGAGGATTATTATTTGTATTTTCATTACTCTCAATTTAATTCTTGTAGGAGATTTCTCTCCGAGTTGTAGGAAGTTTTATCTTCCGAGTGTAGATCCTTTTGGATCGAGTTTGTAGGAACTTTGTTCCGAGGCGTAGGATTGGGTTGCAATCTGAGATAGTTGAGTAGCCAAGTGTAGTGCTTTACTAGATCGGTGAGGGAAAGTGGATGTACCCAAGGTTGGGGAACCACTATAAATCTTTTGTCGTCTGTGATTGTTTGGTAGATTTATGTGCATAGATCATTCAATTTTTATTCTGCAAAAAGACGCACGACTCGCCTATTCACCCCCCTCTAGGTGATTTAGGTAGACAACTAATCTTTTTCAGTAACCTTTCCCCTTGTCTTATCTGATTTAAATTTCTATATCATATGCTGTGTAGTTTAGTTTAAGTCTGGGGGAGAGCCATTATGTGTTACCTTTTGCATGCGCACATTTCACGTGCATACTAGAAGCTTTTATAGTTTTATTTTAATTAGTTCATTGCATCGCACACCACTGCACCCACATGAGCGCATGGTTAACTGTTAGCGTGATGCGAGTTAAACTGGTTTCTTTTGTATGATTTTGGAAAACTATTGTGCTTGTATAGGATTGTGAGACAGAGTAAAATTTTTACTCCTGTAGTGCTCCTATTCGAGTTCTCTCGTCTCGTGTGGAAATTCGAGTAGAGTTAATTTTTTTGTATGCTTATATTTTTATATTTTTCTATTTGCGTAAAGACTTTTTATTCTACTCAAAAATTGGTGAATCCAGTGTGAATCAAACGGTAGTAAATGGATGTTTGTAGTTGTCACTAGCCTCATTTTGCTTGAGTCGGGAGGAAGGATCATCTTTCTCGGTGGTTAAGAACTTGTCCCAAGCTACTCTCGAAGCATTGGTGCATGGATAGTCTAGCATGAGCGTGATGTAGGCCATCATTTTGGCCTGGTTGAGCTTTGTACCATTCCTAATGTCATATCCTCGCTAAGCCCCGTTGTGCATACCCCTCTTTTGTTTCAGCTCCACCTTTATTTCACAAAAGCCTCATAACCTATCCTAGTCGCACACCATAGTCGAGCTTTACTGTTTTATATTATCATTTTTGGGTGTGATGTGGTTGTAATCATTGTGAAAATGTGGATGTGCTCCAAGGTTTATATTTGCTGAGATTGTCAAAATAAAAAATGATTTGAAAAAAAAGAAAAATATTTATAAAAAAAAAAGTGAAAAGAAAAAGTATAATTGAAAATCCTATCGGAGATGTGGTTGTATTTGGAGTAGGCGGTGCACACAACCATATGTTAAAAGTTATGTCTGGGGGTGTAGTGTACTCGCATGTATGGTGGTTAGCGTTGGATTCTTTTTATACTAGCTCATTTGGGTTACGTGCGTAGCCTTCCTGTTTATCTTTGTTTACCTAACCGTAACCCAAGACCCATCTCTTATCCTAAAGTCCTACAGATTCACGCTTGAGTAGAACTAGTGCAGTGGAGAGAGTCTGAACGGGCAAGCGTATGGTCCCCGACATTGGTGGAATCCTTTGGAGGTGATCCTGAGCCCCAGTCTTTTGTAAAGCTCACCTTAGTGGTCTGCCTACTTTCTTCCTACGCATGACCGGATGATTCACCGTGATTCTATTTTTTAGTAGTAATAAAATTTTGATACGCATTGTGAAAAATATAAACTATTTTGCATACTTAAAAAAATCTTTTATTTTTTTTTGTACGAGTACGAGCATGCGACTGCATATGGTACTCCGTATCATAATTTCTATGTTAGCTAAAGTCAGCAAATTTTTGTTCTGGTTGCAAGGAGTGGGCTTTCTAGGCCATATTATAGGAGCCGGTTTGGAGTGGTTTTTTTAAAGATTCAAGCAGTTCGAAATTGGTCGCATTTTAAGTCAGCCATCGATGTACGAAGCTTTCCTAGACTTGTGTTTATTTTGGAATTTTATTGGATTGTACTCCTTAATTGCCCTCCCATTCACCAACCTTGACGAATAGGGATGCACATTTCGTTTTGGACCCCGCAGTGCCAGGCAAGCTTCTAGGAGCTAAGGATCGACTCACCTCG